>CM069603.1:36836994-37559332 GCA_035771175.1 Paratinospora sagittata
GTAATCAGCAACCGTTTTGATCCTAGGACCAACAACAAGAAGCTCATGTCGACTACCCCAAACCTCTAGGTACCTCCGATGGTATGTAGCCCAATTCGTTGATGAATTGTTTCGCAAAGTAGTCTCATGAAGGGAGCTCTCAGTGTCACAATTGCTCGGGATTGACTATTTCATACCGAATTACCAAAGGACTCTATCAGGAAAGTACCATTCTACAATGTGAAAGCAGATGAGTGGCACCTTACTCCGCCAAACATAGTGATCTCGTCGATAATGCAATGACATATGGTCCGGTTCATCATCAACCTTGTATGGTTCCCAAATTACTTGGCATAGTGAACAAAAAAATTATTTAGAAGAGGTGCAAAATTTTACTTATGTAAATTATATTACATATACTACCTGCTCTGCAAGCAAGCTGGATGTCAAGTGTCTCACGATAATGAGGAACCACATGGGTCGAAACTTTCGTCACTGCAAACGTATCTCTCCAGCTAAACACGCATCAATTAATTAATATTTGTAAAACATAAATATTTATTAAAAAACATAACATGAAAAGTATATATTCAACAAAAAGTAGATATTACCTTGTCTTAAGAGGTCCTGTTGGTAGTATTACTTGGTCAATGGATACAATATCATTAAAATTAAAATGGAGACGCTGAAGTGGTGCAATATATGGAAATCTATCTCATGCCCACAACTGCAACAATATCAATGGTCTTGAAATCTAGTGTAGATCCCCATGCGCTGCGTGACACAACTCTCGATATAACCAGGCCAAACAAACACTACCCCAATTATACTTTCCAGTTGCCTTAAAGTCCACTAACAGTGGTAGGGACATCAAATGGACCAAATTGTTTGATTTATCTGATAATAGACATCATCCTATCAACTGCAGAATATGTGTCCGAGCATATCGTTGGACCGCAGCCTCGTCAAAGTTTGGAAGTGGATAAAAAATCATTGTTGAGGGTCATCTGGATCATGTTGAACCAACTCATCATTAGTAGGACCTGGTCGAGGAACCATCTGTGCCAACACACACATTTTCAACTTCGCACATTCCATATGTCGTCATGCAGGTCTGAAGCCCAACAACTCTTCACACAAATCATACCAATTATGTTGAGTCGACCCCGTCACTGGTAGACCATCAACTAGAAGCCCTAATTGGATCTCTACATCTTGTAGTGTAACGATGCACTCCCCATGCGGCAAGTGGAAAGTATGAGTCTCTGGCCTCCACCTCTCAACTAAGGCAGTAATCAGTTGTCAATCAAGGGTAATAAACTTCACTCGAGCGACCCCATAGAAACCTGTTTCTTGTAAAGGTTGAATGAGCATGCTATGGATGGGCATTTGGTGATGTAAGGATGCATCGCGACGCCTAACACGCATATGATGCCCATGTTGTTCAAGATCCCAATGGATATGCAATCAAGGTTAAGGCAAAAAACTAAAATAACATTTATTAAACATATAAACCAAAATACATTGTAAGTATAGACATACCGGCTCATCCCAAGCAATGGATGATCTATGTCTATCTTGCATATACAAGACTAAAGGATTAGAAGGACCTGGATCCACACTAGCAGCAATGACATAATAATCATAGTATTAGTAAAGTATTGAATACACATATGCAACTATTGGATCTGAATATTCAAGAGGACAATGGTGTAATTCCTTCAAACTTAAATGTTACAAGTGAAAATCTGTAGTATATACGCATAGATGGGATAGAAAGATCGGAATGATGAAACTAGATGGAGAAGGGTCGGATGGACCGGGATCCACACCACCTACAATAAGAAAAATCAATATTGTAAGCCTCTGGAGTAGCATATCTACTTTACAATCTTTGATATTCAATATTAATAATCAAAAATTCACATTGCATACTCATATCTGGATATGAAGGATCAAAACTCCAATTATCGGATATATGAAAATTAGACGGACCAGGATCCATATTTGTTGTAATCAACAAACAAATGAATACACCTGAGAGTTACTCAACATGAAGCTTTTTTTATACGTAATAACTAGTACTCATTCTCTTCATAATAAATGTTATAGTTACAAGAATGACAATATATGGCCATAAAGAATGCAAACTACATTATAACATATATTCAAGCCAAAGAAGCCATTAGAAATCCATAATATAATACATACCCAAAAAAGAGAATGTTTGTAACATTATAATGCATACCCAAATATGGTCATATGTTGACAATACTATAATACATGCCCACAAGGAAAAACAAAAATAAAATAAAATAAAATAAAATAGTAGATTGGCTTGTCAACAATCATCACATGTTATGGGTTTAAGGAAGACTGTCCTCCTCGCAAGGTTGGGCATTTTCTCTTATTGTGTCCACGTTGATGACAATGTCCACAATAAAGCTTCTTGTTTGGTTCTCACCAATCCATCTCATTTCTAATACGTTTCGAAACTGGTCGTCCTTTCATACGTTTCATAAGACCAGGTAGTTGTAGTAGAAAAAGATATCTCACTGATGACCAATAATCTTTGTGTGGGATGGCTCTAAAGGGTGTGGAGTAGCATAATATAAAAGAATCCCAACGATAGTACTCCTTCACAAAGCTCCAATGATTAATTCTGGCAAAGGCACACACAACAATGACATGTGAGCAGGGAATGCCAAAACTTCGCCATTTCTGACAACTGCAAATCGTATAAGATCGGCTCACAACTTGCTTATGGTTGTCCATATCCATATGAAACCCACTACAACCAGTCATCACCTCAAACTCTCCTCGTACCCTTGTCAATAAGTGTTCCTTGATGACCCTTTGACTTTTGTTGTCATTGTTGAAGCAATTTCATTGCATAGGGAGTATACTCTTCACCATTTTTCACAGCTTCCTCATACTTTTTTTTGCCTTGTTTCAAAATACTTAATACATCGATAAAAAGTAATTTGAACCAAAACACATATTGGCAACATCCTAGCACCTTTGATTACATCATTGAAACACTCTGCAATTGAAGTAAACAAAACAAGATATTTATTATTTTATATCTAAGCAAGTAATACATAGAGGTCAAAATAGCATATAAATTTCATACCTACGAGGTTTGTAATCATCCAACCATATTGATAGCCCTCATCATATGCCTGCGTCTATTTCTTCTTATAAATCTTAGAAAGTCATCTATGAGCTTCAGGATTCAACATTTTAATATAATCTAGATATGCGACCTACTTGTGTGGTTGGTGTTGTTCGCTTACTAGTTTTGCTAAGTTTTTTAAGTCTTTGTTCTTGAACTTTTCATTCAGATTGCTACTCACATGACGTATACAAAACTTATGGTGCCCAAGAGGCTCGCACCAACCGCTGGAAGGCTCATCCATTGCACTAGTTATTCCCTTGTGTCAATCTGATATCACACAAATGCCTCTTCTATCAGTTACACGGCTTCATAAATTTTTCATAAACCAACCCCATGAATCTGCTGATTCATTTGCAACAACAGAAAATGCAAGTGGGTAAATATGTTTGTTACTATCAACTAATGTTGCGATCAGGAGTTTAGCTTGATACTTTTCATACAAATGGGTGCCATCAATTTGAATAATGGGTCTACAATATTTGAAACCTTCAATGCAAGGTCCAAATGTCCAAAAAAACCGCTTGAACTCCCGGTTAATCTTAGTCCTAGTGAACTCTCCTCCAATTCTATTCGTATCCCCGGATTCGTTTCTAAAAGCACATCTTTCCACTTGCAAAACATCTGATATGATGTTTCCCAACCACCAAAAATCTTCACGAAATCTTTTCTCTTAGTTTGTCATACCCTTTTGTAGTGAACGTCATACCTAAACTTATCTTTCACCGTTTGGTGCAAACCTCTACACATATCCAGTTAGAATCGAGTTGGGAATGATCTTGTGATAACCTTCGTAAACACATGTGTGAGCTGCATGGTACTTAGTAACCCCAAAAGGACCATGCGACTTACATTTTGCATGCACGCAACATCCATTTGCAATCATCGCTAGCTTGCTTGCAATGCAAAGCCCAAGATTTCTTATTAAAGTCAATAACTACAAAATCTTGATGGTGCTCAATACAATATCATTTCACTGTGTTTTGTAAGTCAACTTTACTGTTAAACCTCATTCCTTTATACAACTCACCAGTGTATCTTCGACAGACACCACTTTGCTACAAATGTTCATCAACTATTACGTTAATTGCATCAAAATCTATATCATACTACATTGTAGTTGGCATTTTATACTCTGGCAGGGTTTTTGCCCCTTGTCCTGGTTCTGTAAAAGGTGCATCTTCATCAATTATTTCATTAAATAAACCAATTGGATCATATGAAGGATCGTGTGCATCCAATGCTAGGTCACATCCAAGGGCATCATCCACTTCGTTATCTTCTTCGTCACTATGTTCTTTGGTATCATTGTCATTTGCAGGATCAAATGGTTGAGATTGTGTGACCACTTCGGGCAAAGTGTCACCACGAACCAATTCATCCCCTGCATCACCATCTCTTAGTCTATCATCCATCGACTCATCTTCATTGTGACATAATGATTCAATGCGACTAATCTGCAAGTTTAGATGTGCACTAGGATCTTGATCTGCAGTAATATGCTCAACAACCAAGCAGATCTCTATAGTATTTGGAGGTGAAAATTGAGACACAACTTGCCACATGAATTGTATGGTCCGATCATCCAAAATGGGTAAGGGCTTAAAGAAACATGTTCCACTTCCTAAGAAATTGGGTGATATCAAGCATTTTTTTCAGTGTCGACACACAGTCAGAGGATATTGACACGAGGCCAGAGAAAGTCGAGACCCCTCAATAGGGTCAAGAAGGCAAGCACAACGACAAGAGTTATAAGTGGCCCGAATGGGGACCATGTGAACCAATTACCATAGTCACTTTTATTAGAGGAAGGAAAACTCTCACTTATTTGGAAGGGGAGATAATCAAACTCTTGACTTTGAGTAAAAGGGTTCGAATGTACCGTTGGAGCTAGCCAACATTTAGAGATATCAAGCCTCTTAGGAAGGCACTAATCGCAGCAAATCTCAATACTTCCTTTCATTGGGACCTCTGCAACAAGTTGTTTACACTTGAATGTCATACCGTTACACATATTTGACAATTCCTCTCAGTTTCCTCTAAGTAGTAGTGGAACCATGCTCTTAATTCATTGGGTTGTATTCATGAGCTTACCAACCATAATGGTAACTAGCTAGCTTAATTTTACCCTAAGAATAAGCATGCACCTTAGACAAAACTTAATTAAATATCTGTTGGAAAATGGGTAAATAAAACATGATTTTTCACCATTTTCAGCTAAATATTAAAGTGGGACCCACAAGTAATTTTGGATAGGTCCAAGTTGATTATTAATCTTTGATATGTGAAGATTAAGAATGTCACGACGCCCCTGACGTAGGCTGAAGTCATGACCGGCACAATGTACTATACACTGTACATAACCATATACAGTATATAATACACTGTCAGCCTCAACGAATATTCACAAAAATTCGCAAAAATTTTTAAAAATTTTGATAGCACCCCCCCATAAAATGGACAATTCACATTTTTTTCCTGATATATCACAAATCAAATCCAAGATAGATATATATAATCATTCCATTCATTCTATTCATTCTATTCATTCCATTCATTCACACATCAAATTCTCACCTGATAAATATACATGATCATCTCATTTTATCATCACAAGCATTTTATAACCTTACCACACAACCCATCTAGGTGATATTATATATATAGTATGTGATAATGATACATATCAAAATAACAAAAATATAACTCATTTCCTCCAAGCATACATACATATACCAGATGAGCAATCACGTGATTATCACTCACAGATTTTCTTTTTCCCTTCGACTCGGTACCTGAAATATTGGAGGAAATGGAGTGAGCAATCAACAAGCTCAGTGAGTATAGCTCTTGACATGACCATCACATGCATTTAGGGAAACATGGTATATCAAATCGTTTAAATTAAAATATTTCAAAAGCCCATATGCAACATTCAGCAAAATAATATACATGCACACAATATATAGTTTATGCTCATTCAATAAATCAGTGCACAGTTTCATCAAAAAAACTTACCATCTCCCTCCTTCAAGGCAAGAGAGCGGGTCTAACCCTTATATGGTCGTTACAAGGTAGCCACAACCTCTCATTACCCAATTCACAGTCATTTCAAGGATCTCCAATCCTTGTTAGGACAGGCCTACTGACAATGAGGTTACGCATAACACTCATCCGGGTATAATTCCTAACGAAATGACACCAACTTGCATTTGCAAGTCTCACATGCTCCAATGCTAAAAAGAATTCATTTATGAATGCAAATTAAAACACAATGCAACATTATATGCATAGCATATTTACATTCAAACATTTCATATATTTAAAATGTCATACAAGAATCAAATCAAGAAAAATATACTCACAGTACAACACTTTCCAACTTAAACCCAATCATCGTCGCTTTCGAGTTCAGCTTCAATTTATATCCATAAATCCAACTAACTCAACCTGTCACAACCACTCCATAATTCAATTTCATTTATTCATATCTATTTACATATTTAATCTCTCAACTCACTTCAAATCACCCATAATAAAGATTAACCTTAAAAATATTATACACATTCTGTGACTTTAAATTCCAACTCACTTTATGACTCATAAGCAGTTGAAAAAACTACTATCTCGTTTCTATGGTCAATCTAGATATTTTTCACAAGAAAGAACAGTGAAAATAGATTTCCCATTTCATATTTTCACTAATTCTCAGTTTATTTTTCTACTGGAACACATATCACTTTTATTAAAAATCTGGAACATTCCTAAAATTATTCTGTCAACATCAACACGTGTAAAATCACTCATTCTATCATTCTACTACCTTCAACAGGTATTTTATTGAGGTTTTACACGTTCGCGAAGGCATCCAAAGTCAATTTTACTCATAAAAATCATATCTTTAGCTACTAAAAATATCAAATCATATCCAAAAATCACGATCTTAGTATCGAAACGTCCGGAATTCAGTTTTCTACGATTCTATGATCTCAAACCGGAGTTTCACTGGATTTCAATTCCATTTTATTCACTATAAATAATTATAGTACTGTTCACATCATCACTATTCGTTGAAAACATGTAAATTTTTACTAAAATTGTCAAACGGTCTCCAAAAATCATGAACTTAGCATCGATGGACTCGCAACAGTTCATTCTACCATTCTATAGCCTTAAACTGGAGTTTCATCGGGTTTTAAATGATTCAAATGGTCTCCAATCTAAACTCTAAATTCCAACAAACTTCCAACGGCTATAAAAATTCTAAATGAACACATAAATTCAATCTAACCATATATTTAAGGTTCCTACAGCCTAGGAAGTGTTTTCCAACCTTCCTAGCGAATTTTCATTCACGTTGGGTCAAAACTCCAATTTTTGAAAACGCCGTAAAACGGCTCCCACAACAAAAATTACTCTGAAAGAAATGTTACATCTATCTTAGATATCAATTTTACGAAGAAATAGAGTGAAAAATAATTACCGTGGGTCTCAATTCGGCCAAAATCTCGCGTTCCCCTTTTTTCCTCTTCTTTCTCTTCGTCGTCGCTCTCTCTGTTTCTTCTTCTTCTTTTATTTTTTCTTTTTCACGTTTGAGAGAGAGATGAAGGAAATGAGATAAATGAGAAATTCACGTTTGAGAGAGAGATGAGGAAATGTGATAAGAGAATGAGAAATATATAATATTTATATCATCTTATACCTTATACTAATATCAAGGTATATTATCTTATACAAATATCATTTCAAGGTCATTTAATCATCTTATACTCTAATGATAATATGACATTTAATAATACAATCTACTTAATTTAGGTATGTTTATACACATATACGTTTAACTCCTATGTACGTATATACGTACGTATACGTATTCCTTAACGTAGGCGTATAAGTAAAACTACGGGGTGTTACAAAGAATATATAAGTATTTAGCTATACTCATTTATATATCAATGAGAAATTGAGTCTAAAGTAGCATACTTGATATGTGTAAAGTGGTGAAATTTAGAAACAATCTTTTAGTCTCACATGGGAAAGATAGAATTCTAATCATTTACTTATAAGTGTAGCTAGAATACTACACTTAAATTTCAGCTAACACACACACAAAAGGATGGCTCAGGGGTGATGCTTTGCATCACTCCACGCACGCGACACTCACGCGCCCATGTGCGAGGGCGAAAGGGCGATTGGACGACTTAGGGCGCATTGAGTGCACAACACTTTGCACTTCGCATCATCACGAGGAGCTGGTGAGCTTTTTCGTTTTTAAAAATCGAGGCAGATTGAATCTGGGGCGTCCAGATTCGATGAATGTAGTTATCTGTCTAGGTGTGATGTACGAAGATCCAACGGTGTGCGATCTGGTGCGTCAATCAAATTCGTCAGACCGTGTCTAGAGGCGATCAGACAAGATCTAACGATGCAGAAACAGGCACCACGTACAGCCACAATTTGCCTATAAAAAAAGTCTTTCATAACTCGGAAAATGATCCTAGAAAATTCCAAAATCTTTGAATTTTCTTATTTTCTCTCTTCTTTGCTTTTAGCATTCTTTTGTGAGTGAGTACAACCAATTTTTTGTTCGATTATTCTTGCGATGTTGTCACAAGAAGGAGATTGTCGTATCCTAGGAGACAAGTGTCATACACCGTGAGTACTTAAGCGGAACATAATTTTTTTAAGAAGATAGAGTTACACTCTAGCCTCAATCTACATCGTTACTCTGTTGGAATTATAATTGATCTAGTTTAAGTCTTGTCCCTAGTACCTTTAAATAGTGAAATAGAAATAACTTGTTATTCTAAAATAGTGGTATTTAAACGAGACCATTGTAACTCCACCACTCAGACTAGAGACTAATCTAGTTATTATTTTGAAAGCTATTGTTCAGTAATATTGCCACCATATAGTCAACAATATCTACTAAGAAAAAGTTGATTGACATTCATTGAAAATATGAAAAGAAACACCGTCGTCAATGTATTATAGCGTATGTGTGTGTATTCGACCATAAACTCGAATTCATGAGCTAAAAACCGTCAGTTTTTAGAAAGGCCAATATATGTTAGAGTAAATGGTATTTAAATAGGAATAATCTTTTTTTTTCTGCCTATTTTATTTATTTTTTAAAATTCGGTTTATTTCAGTCGTGACAGTTAAATTCAATTTTATAACTGAATTTTCTGAATTTCAAAAATATATCTGGAAAGTTGTAACTTTCCAGACATGGCTATTAAATAAAAGACATGTCCTTTAGAAAGGACATCTATTGATTATATATATCCGATTTGATTCGAAAAGAAGTATCTGAAAAAATTACAATCAAATTTCTCTCTTTGATAAAAACACACACAGTAAAGTTGGAAGAATTCCAGTTTGCTTGAATTCATTGTTAAGTGCTACGATCTTGGATTTTGACAGTCGAATTCTGAGAGACAGACACTCATTGAACTTTAAGGCACAGAGAAGGGGTAAAATTTATGTCTTAGGACATTAATTTTGGCAAGCTTCTGTCATTCGGTTCTTTTCTTATTCTTAATCTTATTATTATTATTATATAATTTGGATTGTTATTTAAAGCTTTTTGAATTTAATATCAGTTTATATCAACTCTCACAGTCTGTTTAATTTGGTGAATAGTTTTCTACTTTTGGATTTTGACGTTTAAATCTAGTTTTGCTAGTTTCTTTAAAAATAAAATAAAATAAATAAGTCAAAGAAATGGAACAGATCAACAATGCGAAACTGCCAGAAGCCAACTACAGAAAACACAACTCTGGTCTGGAACTTGATCGGGGATTTAAAAGTTAATAAACAAAATGTATTCCAGTCGAAGATCAAATTGAAGTCAAAAACAAAAGAACACATCAAATTCCAACTTAGTTGCATCGAACAAAGAAAAATGTCAAAGTCCTTTTTCACAACTTTTGTCCCTTCTTTTTATAATAAAAAAATGATTACCAAAAAGTAAGGCTAGAATTTTCACAAGCATATTGTGATAACAGACGAGGATGAAATTTAGAGGAAGCAAAAAGTTCATAACTATTACTGGCATCCCCTTTCATTGCCCTACTTTGACAAAGAGTATCATAATTTAGATAATAATGTCCATGTAAAAGTTAGTCAAACATACAAGTTTGCAACAATGAATTACAAGATGAATGCCTCAAATTTCAGTGAAGCCTCAAATCAGTGCACATACAAAAAAGACCATGTTCATGATTACTTTGCAAAAACGAAGAAAAATATTTTGCCTATTTACATGAACATAGCTATAAGTTACTATATGTAAAAAGTGGCACGTTAATAAAGCTATTCTTTTTCAAGGAAAATGATGTTTGCTACAAAAGGACTGCTAGTTAAAATTTGAGGTGTGCAGCAAACCCACTGACCCAACAAACCCAACCAACCCAATCCTACCTAGCGGGATTAATTGAATAGTGCAGGTCATCAACTTTTAAAAACTTCAACACGAAGGGTTCGCATACCTGATCCATGTGCATAGCGATGTGACCAGTGATGTGAACCCAATGAAACCTCGGTTTGAGTTTATAGAATCGTGAAGAACTGCATTCCGGACGTTAGAATATGGTATGTAGATATGCTTTGATAGTTTTAGTAATTAAGTATATGGTGTCGTGAAAATATGATTCGGAAATCTATTTTCACTGTTCTTTCTTGTGGAAATATCTAAATGGACCACAGAAACGAGATAGTAGTTTCTTCAACTGCTTATGAGTCCTAAATGGATTTATTATTCGTGATTTGAAGTGAGTTGAGAAATGAAAGATGTAAATAAATATGAATACAAGAAATTGAATTATGGAGTGATTATGACAGGCTAAATTCGTTGGATTTAACTTGGAGCTGGACTCGAAAGCGACGATGATTGGGTTTAAGTTGAACGTGTTGTACTGTGAGTCGTCCTGCCTTGTTGATACTTTTGAGAAAGTAAGCAAGGACATCATTGAAGACAGATGACTTGTATGGATTTGAAGAAGGTTTAGGTGGCTTGCCTGTTGCATGTCTTGCATCAAGACCTTGAGCAAACTCTTGAGAAAAACTATGACCTTCAAATTCAGGTATGACAGGGTGCTTTTTGCTGGGACTGGGAAAACGTTGTGCAAGAGGTTCAACATTAGGAGGGCTAACTTCCCTAGAAATTTTGTGGAGAGGTTCTTAATCTGACTCATTTTGTTCTTCTAACATACCCCTGAACTTATCTCGGGAATAGATCCTCATGGAGATCCAGAACAAAGACTATGTCCGGTGGCCGAAGAAGATACAAAGGCCGGCAAAGCAAAGAGATAGGAAGAAATATTGCAAGTATCACCAAGACCACGGTCATAACACTGACCAATGCTATGACCTGAAGGAAGAAATTGAGACCTTATTAGTAATGACCACCTGAGGGAGTTCGTCAAAGAGTCTGAGCAGAGAAGAGGTCCAGTTCCAGAGCAGGACAGAGTTGAAGCAGTTCGGGAAATTTGAACTATCTTCGGAGGTGACCAGGTCGATACCTCCAACATAACCCTGAAAGCATATGTCCGAGAAGCCCGATCTGAAGTGATGAACTTGGGCTACCGACCTGAGAAGCAGAAGTGTGTAGATTTTGTGATCACGTTCACAGATAAAGAAGCGTGGGATATCTTCCGATCTCACTTCGATGCCCTAGTAGTTGCGATGACAGTGGCCAACTGCAAAGTACATCGAATGTTGGTCAAAAATGGCAGCTCGGCCGACATTCTCTACAGGTCAGCCTTCGAGAAGTTAGGATTAAAGAAGGAGCAGCTCAGCTCGGTGAATGTGCCTCTGATCGGATTCACGGGAGACAGAGTTATGCTTGAGGGAAATATTCTTGTATGACATTGTACGCGTATAAAATGTTTGATTGTATGCATGTTATATCTATATATATAATGCATTGAGTTTTATGGATCATGTAAACTGTTTTTAGCAATTGGAGTTTGTAATGATGAGGCTTTGCGATTCCTCATCGTCATTTCGTTAGGAATTAGACCCGGATGAGGTTTTGCGAGTCCTCATTGTCAGTAGGTCTGTCCTAACAAGGATTGCGATCCTTGAAATGACTGGAAATTGGGTAATAAGAAGCTGTGTCTACCTTGTACGGCCATACAAGGGATAGACCCGCTCTCTTGCCTTGCGGAGGAGGGAGATTGTGCATTGTGTTATTGAAAATCATGCAAAGTTATGTTGTTGACATGTACAATATATTCGTTGAATGATGCATGTGTTGAATAAGTGTTTGAAATGATTTTAAATGTCATATTTCTATAAATGTATATAATTGTCATCTCAAGAACTATATTCACTGAGCTGTTGATTGCTCACCTCATTTCCTCCAATATTTCAGGTATTGAGTCAAAGGGAAAAGGAAAACTCCGTGGGTGATACTCACGTGAACCTTCGTCTGGTACGTGTATGTCTGCTTGGAGGAAATAGCTTTTGTTATTTGATATGTATAATTATCACACATTATAGATATCTGTATTATCATCCAGATGGGATGTGTGGGCATATATTTATATTGGATGAGGAAATGATAATTTGATGTGTGAATGAATGGAATGGTTATGGGATTTGATTTGTGGTATATAAAAAAAAAAAAAAATTATTGTACATTTTGGGAAGGTTTGTGAGAGTACGTGAAGGCTGACAGTGTATTATATACTGTATATGGATATGTACAGTGTATAGTACGCTGTGCCGGTCATGACGTCAGCTTACGTCAGGGGCGTCGTGACAATATCTGAGTACTCCCATCAAATCTCCCTATCTCACACATATACAACCTGCTCAGTCTATCAAAAGAATTTTGGTGTTCATTGGACGAATATATAGACTTACCAGTCCACTAATAATGGTTATCCAACTGGTATCATTTCTACCCATAACCCATAAGATACCATTTGAATCCCATCTTTATTTAACACAATCCATATTACCAAGTTCATACTCTTTCATACTGATATCATACTCGTCTCATAAATCTTACTCTCTGAATATGAGTATCAATTAGCTGAACCGAGCACAAATATCAACACATGGAGTAACAGAGAGTACACTCATAACTATAACTCTCACTCACAAACAATCTCCATTTATTGCCTCACTGATAGATACTACTCCAATTTCAGTCTGTTTCCTGCTCAATGCCTCAACAACATATTGGCCTTTCCCAGGATAATAATTCAATATAAAATCAAATCCTTCGGGAATTCTTGCCACATTTATTACCTCATATTCAGTTTTTTTTTTTCATTCAAATAATTACTTCAGACTAAAAATCTGAAGATAATGTGACATTTTTATTATAGAGGCAATGCTATCATCTATTCAAAATAACTACGAACTAAATTTTTATTCACTCTCAGGATAGTTATTACCTATCCTTTTGTGTCAATGCAAAATCCAGAACTGAACGTGATATTCATCAACTTCCAGGCTCGGAAAATAATAATAACATTTAATACTGTGAGAGCTTTTCTATGCACAACGGTCCACACCATATATAACATTCATCTGGTTTAGTTTTGTGACTGGAACAGATAGCTTCAAGGATCTTTCCACGCACTTTCTATAGCATACAACTAATACCAGAAAACTTCTGATTTCCATCATTAAAATCAGTTGTCACAGTACTATGATCACTTTGACCTTCCCAGCATCCTTGAAGATACTATTTAAACTAGTCACGCGATCAAAAATTTCTCAACTTAATTATAGTCAAAACTCATATTCACCGAGTTTGGCACTCAATCGGTGCTCTCTCAGTGACTACAAAATAATTCTGAGGTGTTATTCATGCTCCTCTCATTTCTTAGGACAATTGCATATAGCATCATCGAAAACTATGTGATAATCAAGATATGGTTCATATACCCACTGCATCAATCCTATAAACGTGATTGACGCCTTAATCAAGGTTACCAAAATTTCATAACATCCATATCTTATCTTAAAACAGTCTGCATTACATCTTTTTCTCGAATTCTTAATTGATGGTGCCTAGATCTCAAAATGATCTTAAAGAAATTTTGACTCCATTTAGTTAATCAAATTCGACCATTTATCCATAGTAAAGGATATTCCTTATTTATGATTACCCTGCTCAGTTAACAGTAATTCATACTTAAACATATTTCACTATACCTTCTTTCCATCTTATCACAAGTGCTCTCCAAGGTGGCATATCAAGGATCATAAATCTTTTGCTCATTAACACATTTACCTACACCTTCAATCCTCACAATTCCTCAGGTACTTTTTATATGAAGGACTGGAGATACATGTTATACTAGCATCAATTTTATATGCTATTAATTTCTTGTTCAGGTAGCAATTTTCATAATTCATCAGAGAATACTCCAATATACCAGCTCACCACAGGAATGTTAAATCAACTGCATGCCTTATTGTGTTACTCTAAATGGCTTTGTACTAGCCATATTCTCCATGTCCTCGTCAATAACTAGCTTATCTTAGAGAGACAATTTTAAAGGTATAAATTTCTCGAGATTCAAAATGAAATTTTTTTTTTCACTTATTCAGAATATTACTTCTTTTCGGAGAGATGGTCTACCTGGCATGAGAGGTGACCAGCCAATCATACCCACCAAGCATCCAATTCCAAAAATTTCATATTTTAAAGTCCATAACTATGTGATGACTCTCATATTTATTCCACCTATTATTTGCTAACCATATCAAGGTAGATTCTTTTTCTTATAGGTATACTCACAATCAATGATGCCTTATTAGAATCTAAACTAATACCATCTGTCTACCATATCACCAGAGATAAAAGACCAAGTAGATCCAACAATACATCAGAATAGACACAATAACCTGTGATCAACGTCTTACGAATCTTTGGATCTGGTCTTGTATTTACTTTAATTGATTCACTAAACTCTGGTGGAGTCACATTGATAAAACATATTGGGGCATTCCATATTGACTAACTTGAAAGTAACACATCTTTTTTTTTTTTTTGTCTATTCTTCTTCAGATTGATCATAAACAATTGCAGGTCGAGATACAATTTACTCAGTCTGTGACTCCTGCTCAGGCAATGAAAACCACTTATGGTTTTCCCATTTTTATTGGGTCAGTACCTGACCCAATACTGCCAACATCTCAACCTTACTCAAATGTTCGCATATCTTCATTGTCGTCGCATAACAATCTTTGGACTCTTCCTGGTTACCCCGTACGACACCGACTCCTCGCTCCACTGGGAACTTAAGTGTCAAATGATAGGTTGACACCACAACTCGGAGGTTATTAAGGAGGGGTCGTCCAATAATGGCATTGCACGCAGTAAGACATTTTACTACCAGGAAATTGTCCATGACTGTTATTTTGTGCTCTGCATCTCCTGCTGTAACTGATCAATGTTCACTATTCACATTCACCGTATACTATTCACTATTCACTGTAATTATGTACTATTCACTGTTTACTATGCCTTATTCACTGTTCACTGTACACTATTCACTATTTACTGTGCACTGTGCACTATTTACTATTCACTATTTACTGTTCACTGTTCACTATTCACTATTATGCACTATTCATTACTATTCATCCGAAAGATGTAAATTGTATTAAAATTGTCAAACGGTCTCCAAAACGCATGAAATCGAATCTAACCACAAATTCGGAGTCCCGACAATCCAGGGAGTGTTTTTCTACTTTCCTAGCGGGTTTTCATTCACGTTGGGGTCAAAATCCCAATTTATTAAAACGCCATAAAACGGCTCCCACAGTCAAAATTAGTCAGTTAGAAAGGTTACATCTAGCTTAGATAGCAATTTTACGAAGAAATAGAGGAAAAATCACTCACCACGGGTCCGGATTCGCACGTTTCCCCCTTTTTCTTCTTCTCCTTCTTCTCTTTGTCCGCTCCTTCTTCTGCAACGTTTCTTTCTTTCTTTTTTTTTTTTTTTTCATTCAGCACATCATTTAATGATTTACTGTTCTGTGAACAGTACATGAACAGTAACTTAATTTGTCTTTTATTGAAGTACTGTTCATTCTTTTATTTTCTTTTATATCTTTTTATTCGTTCTTCTTCTATACACTCAATCCACATACTTAAGTAACCAACCATACACACAGTTAATTCCGACATGACAAATAGCTGAGTACTCCCATCAAATCTCTCTATCTCACACATATACAATCTGCTCAGTCTATCAAAAGAATTCTGGTGTTCATTGGAAGCATACCTAGACTTATCAGTCCATCAATGGTCATCCAGATGGTATCATATCTACCCAGAACCCATGTGAACAGTATTTCTATTAAAAGAAATAAAATAAATGAACAGTATTTACTGTTCACGGAATAGTAAAGATATTAAATGAGTTGCTGAAAACAGAGAGAGAGAACGAACGAAAGAGAAGAAGAAGCAGAGAGAAGAAGGAGAAGAAGAAAAGGGGGAAACGCGGAATTCGCGTCCAATCGAGTCTCGCGATAAGTGATTTTCACCTCCTTTCTTCGTGAAATTATTATCTAAGCTATATGTAACGATTCTAGCGGACTAATTTTGACTGTGGGAGCCGTTTTACGGCGTTTTAACAAATTGGGATTTTGACCCCAACGTGAATAAAAACCCGCTAGGAAGGTAGAAAAACACTCCCTGTATTGTCGGGACTCCGAATCTGTGGTTAGATTCTATTTCATGCGTTTTGGAGACCGTTTGACAATTTTAATA
Organism: Paratinospora sagittata; assembly: GCA_035771175.1. Taxonomy (NCBI): domain Eukaryota; kingdom Viridiplantae; phylum Streptophyta; class Magnoliopsida; order Ranunculales; family Menispermaceae; genus Paratinospora; species Paratinospora sagittata. The sequence goes on from CM069603.1 coordinate 36,853,896, forward strand.
CAATTTACATCTTTCGGATAAATAGTAGTGAATACTGTATAGTGCACAGTCAATAGTGCACAGTGAATAGTGCACAGTCAATAGTTAATAGTGCACAGTAAATAGTGAATAGTGAATAGTGAATAATGAATAGTGAAGAGTGAATAGTGAATAGTGAATAGTCACATTGAATAGTGAGTGTATAGTAAAACAGTGCATTGAATAGTGAGTGTATAGTAAAACAGTGCATAGTGAATAGTGAACATTGATCAGTTATGTGCATCCAATGAAACTCCTGTTTGAGATCATAGAATTGTAGAGAACTGAATTCTGGACGTTTCGATGCTAAAATTGTGATTTTTGGATATGAGTTGATCGTTTTAGTAACTAAGTAGATGGTGTCGTGAAAATATGATTTGGACATCTATTTTTACTATTCTTTCTTGTGGAAATATCTAGATTGACCACAGAAACGATTTAGTAGGTCTTCAATTGCTTATGAGTCCTAAATGGATTTATTATTCGTGATTTGAAGTGAGTTGAGAAATTAAAGATGGAAATAGATATGAATACATGAAATTGAATTATGGAGTGATTGTGACAGGTTAAATTAGTTGAATTTAACTTGGAGCTGGACTCGAAAGCGACGATGATTGGGTTTAAGTTGAACGTGTTGTACTGTGAGTATAGTTTTCTTGATTTGGTTCTTGTATGACATTGTACGCGTATAAGATGTTTGTTTGTATGCATGTTATATTTATATATACATTGAGTTTTATGGATCATGCAAACTGATTTTAGCAATTGGAGTTTTTAATGATGAGGCTTTGCGATTCCTCATTGTCATTTCGTTAGGAATTAGACCCATATGAGGTTTTGCGAGTCCTCATTGTCAGTAGGTCTGTCCTAACAAGGGTTGCGATCCTTGAAATGACTGTGAATTGGGTTATAAGAGGCTGTGTCTACCTTGTACGGCCATACAAGGGTTAGACTCGCTCTCTTGCCTTGCGGAGGAGGGAGATTGTGCATTATGTTATTGAAAACTCATGCAATTTATGTTGTTGACATGTACAATATATTCGTTGAATGATGCATGTGTTGAATAAGTGTTTGAACTGATTTTAAATGTCATATTTCTCTAAATGTATATAATTGTCATCTCAAGAACTATATTCACTGAGCTGTTGTTTGCTCACCCCATTTCCTCCAATATTTCAGGTATTGAGTCGAAGGGAAAAGGCACATCCGTGAGTGATAATCACGTGAGCCTTCGTCTGGTATGTGTATGTATGTTTGGAGGAAATAACTTTTGTTATTTTGATATGTATAATTATCACACACTATATATTTGTAATATCACCTAGATGGGTTGTGTGGTAATATTATATAATGCTTGGGATGATGAAAGGAGATGATCATAAATATTTATCAGGTGAGAATTTAATTTGTGGAATGAATGGAATGATTATAGAGATCTATATTGGATTTGATTTGATGTGTGGCAAAAAAAAAATTTCTGTAAATTTTGGGAGTATCGTGAGAGTACGTGAAGGCTGACAGTGTATTATATACTGTATATGGGTATGTATAGTGTATAGTACGCTGTGCCGGTCATGACGTCAGCCTACGTCAGGGGCGTCGTGACAATATTGGTATCAGAGCCTAAGTTTAAACTTCTTAAAAAGATAAAAGCTTTATGATATTATGATTGATTGTATGGGTATACATATGGGTAGTCATATTATGTCGAGCCTAATCCAATATGTTATCTTGACTGAGAATCATCTGCGATGATGAATTCTAGATTGGGAGAAGAATAGTCAAGATTAACAATGAAAATTGCTGATCACGAAAGGATCAGAAGGCTGAAAGAAAAAGAACTGAATGTAATCTAGTGATAATAAATTACATAGCGTATAATTGTAACACCCCGTAATTTTAATTAAATACATCCGTTAAAATACACGTATAGCGAGACGTATAATACATGTATTTTATATGTAGGAGCTAAATATACGTGTGTATACTACATATGGGATTATCTTATATGGATGCTTACAAGTTACACATTAGAGTTAATGTAACTTGATTAATTAACATGTGGATTTAGAAGAAGAAGAAAATGAAGAAAAAAAAATAACATAAAATAAAATACTGTTCACTGGGGGTACTATTCACTGTGAACAGTATTTCTATTAAAAGAAATAAAATAAATGAACAGTATTTGATGTGTGAATGAATGGAATGGTTATGGGATTTGATTTGTGGTATATAAAAAAAAAAAAATTATTGTACATTTTGGGAAGGTTTGTGAGAGTACGTGAAGGCTGACAGTGTATTATATACTGTATATGGGTATGTATAGTGTATAGTACGCTGTGCCGGTCATGACGTCAGCTTACGTCAGGGGCGTCGTGACAGTTATGTTTTTTGTAGTATGTAGTGTCTCATTTCTAACCACGCTAATAGTTAAGATTGTATGTAAATAAGGGTTTTTGCGAGGGTTCTACCATCATCTTGTTATGAGGGTTTACGCTCTTGTTGTAATGGTATTTTTCTTTTGTTCTGGGGGTCTTGACCGTCTTGTTGTCTTGTTGCGAAGGTTTTACCCTCTTATTGTAGTGATATTTTTCTTTTGTTGTGGGATCTTGACCCTCTTATTGTCAGTTGTTACCCATTTTCTGTAAGCATTTATGTTCACTGTTGTACCTGTATAATTCTTCGGTATATTCTTTTATTAATTGGCAGGATGTACTCCTACTTTAGAGATTTGATGGAAATGAAATGAGACTTTGACATATAAACCTTATACCACAATTGTTAAAGCATTTATTTTTCCTCTAAGATTAAAAGGAGATGCCTATGTGACCAAGCTTGATTGACATTCAAATTCTTAATTTAGAATTTAGAATTAGATGGCAAGCAACATCATAGGAGCCCCTTTTATATAGTAGGGTCCCAGAAAGTCGAACGACGCCTCATTATGAAAATCATGCACACCAGGAAAGATCCTACGACTCAGATGAATCTCGAAAAGCTGCAAAAATGTGCACGCCTAGCACACTTAACAGTCTAGATGAGTGCTCTAGCCAACCGACGCGACAGCTCGCAGATCTCAAGCCTTGCATTATACGACAACATTTAATGCGCACGATCTAACTGACATGGTACCTCAAATGACCTCCAACATGGACTAACAAATAAATGCGAACAAAGCACCCTCTAGCCAACCTCGGTCAAGCTTCATCGGCGCCCTCACCTCGGAAGCTGGGCGGTAGATGTCCGGCAACTCATAAAGGGTAAAAATAGTGATTAAGGTCAACATATCCTTAGGGTGAGGGGTTAATTAGACTCACTCTATCATTTACTTTTTTTTTTTAATGGTAGTGAAATTGAGATAATTTATGCATAATTTGAAATTTTTATCACCATCATCAACATTGTTGTTGTTCTCCCTCTCGTAGCTCCAATAAAGACTAAGCTTGCAAATATCTTGTTTTTGTTTTAAATTTGTATTCTCAACATTTTCTCTGCTTCTCACATCCTCTAAGTTTTGAACACTTAGTGTACCTCAGGTGGTCCGAGTAGTGTTTCAACTCTCCAATATGCTGACCCTTTTTCTTTTCCAACTATAAGAGAGGCAATGTTTCTTCCTATTCTTTTGGCATTTCAGTCTACCATATCTCAAAATGTCTTAGGTTCATCAATTTTTCTATGTTGCTTAGAAGCTGCTTAAGTTCCCAACATTTGTGGACTTTAATGGTCTCCAAATGGCAGAGGCTAGTGATCCATATCGGCAACACTTCAATATTAATAAGTTCAAGTTCAAGGTACCTTAAATGCTTCAAATTAACTATTAAATGTAGCAACTCCTTGATTACAAGTTAGCTTAGAACAAGCACTTGGACCTTTTTAGAGGTACATTGAGTATTAATATTTAGTAACATAATAACAAATATTGGGAAAAGAATGTCATTAAATACTAAAAAAAATTGATAATATTTAAAAAAAGGTTATTTTTTTAACATTCACTACATGTAATTTTATCTTCATAAAAAATCAAGATTTATTCATTCCTCAATATTAAAAGACCAATTTTTCAAATTAATCAATATTTTGGAATATTTAACACTATTTTTTCATAATATTTTTAAAATTTTATATCATAATTTAATAAAAATTTATTTTCCTTTTTGTAAAACCCTAGTTTTCTAATGTATAATCTAAACTTGGATCTGAAACCTATAAATGTTGTCGTGAGGCTTTAGTCGTCTTTCATTTAATTCACTTTCTATGAAATTGAGTATTCATTTGCATGTTAATTATTAGGTTATATGTGTTTAATTTCAAAAATAATTAATTTTATCATGTCTAGGAGTGGCAATTCGGGTCATTTGGCCCGACCTGGCTCGATCCCACTAGGCCTAGGAATAATCGGGTCGGACCGAGCCAGGTCTTATAAAATTTTGAGCCGGGTCGGGCCAACATTAAAAAGTCTTGGCCCAAACCTAACCCAAAAAATATATGGACCGGGCATTTAGGTCGGGCCTTTAGATCTAGCTTTTGGACAACTAATGCGATCAAATTCATGTTTTAAAGTTAAAATAGTTATAATAAAATATAAATCAAAGAATAAGTGTTTTATAAAATGAGTAGTTGCAGGTTCAAGAACAAATGAATATGAAATGATTTGAATTCAAAACATTGTTTAATCTAATGTTGTTTTGGGCGTGCGAGACAATAAGAATCATTCAGGTATTAGTAAAAAATATTTCAATTAAAATAACTTGGCAAAACTGTGCAAGGAATAGAAAAATCGAGCAATTGAAAGTGCCTACTTTTTTCTCGTCAAAAAAGTTAGATTTCTGTCTTCAACAATGATAGTGTGTTATTAGTCTGTTCATTATGCACGATATTGGCCTATAGCTGGCTATAGAAGCTCGATATACTAAAAAATCGAGAGTTCCTAAGTTTCAAAACTCATTGATAGCGCGCTATCATCCATGATAGCGCGTTATTACCCTTTGTGCAGAAAAATAAAATTTTGACAATAGCTTGATAGTGGGCTATCATCAATGATAACGCGCTGTAAATTCCTGCTTTTGGAAAAATCAATCTTTTGACATTCAAAAATCATTCCATTGAATCAAAACACTTTGATATAAGATTAAACACTTTTAAAATAATTCAAAACCCATTGAAATTATGATTAAAACCTTTCGAAAAGCATTTTGTTAAAATCAAATACTAAATCGAAGTGATTTTGAAAACTTTACAATTTTGAGAGTTTTAGTGCTGGGATTGATCGAGAGGTTACCCTACACACCTAAGATCAAACTAATACATTCCACATGAAATATGTTTTCGTTCTTCGAGCTTGATCTTTGTAGACTTCGATAACTATTATTTGATGTCTTCTTGATGATTGGCTATAGCACTTAGAGAAATAATAAAGGTGATATCATGTGGTTTATAATCATCAAAATACCGAGATACCGACGTGACAAGCATTGGTCCAACAACTAGGTATGTGAATTATTTGTTTTATTTAATTTATCTTAAATGTGTGTTAATTTATTCTAAATGAATGAATTTATGTATATAATTGGATAATTTCTTTCTTTCTTTCATAATTTTAGCTTAACCTGACCTTTTTATAATTTAGTTAAATTCATTATATATTTATATCTAGCCCTACTACATACTTTTAGAGAGTATACTTAATAAAGTATATTTGGTAAATAAAATTTTAAAGAGTATAGTTACCAAAGTTGAAATGCATACATGTATTTTTAATTAATTATATGTACTTTTTTTCGTATTATATATTTAATTGAACATATTCTTAATTATGTATATGCAATACAAATATAAATACTTAATTATATATAAGTATATAACATTCTTCACTATTGTGTTTTCCTTATTATACATACTTTAAATACTTTTAATTATGTTTTTTTTTCTTTCATTTTGTAAACTCTTAATTATATATATATTGTGTGTGTATATTCATACATATAAGTTTGTGCGTGTATATATATATGTATAATATATTTTTTATTTGTATAATACTCTTGAATCTTAATTATGTTTTATTTTTACCATTTTATACTATAATTATATACTATTTATACTCTTATTAAGAAATAGAGTAGGTATGTGGATTATTTGTTTTATTAAGAAATAGACTAAGTATGTGGATTATTCGTATTATATACCTAATTGAACATACGTTTAATAATGTATATATAATACAAATATAAACCCTTAATTAAATAACGCTATTGACTTAATTAAATATATATTATACACTCTTAATCATAATAATACATTTGATTATGTTTTTTATCATTATATATACATTACATACATATATATATATATATATATATATATATATACACACACACACACACACACACACACACACACACATATATATATATATATATATATATATATATTATTTTGATATAATATATTATGTATGTGGTACGTATTATATTTATATATACTATATATTTTTTAATTATATAACACAATTTTAATTATGTTTTATTTTTTCATTTTATACTCTTAATTACGTTCACATATATATTTTGTATTTATTATAATATATATGTGTGTGTATAACTTTGTATTAAAAGGATATTACAATTTGCACATACATATATTTTACTATAAATCTAAAATATATAAAATATATATATATATATATATATAATGTATGTACATATGTATGTACGTATAATCGGACTCAATCTTCAGGCCTTTAGGTAGGGTCTTCGGGCCTAGCCTTTGGACCGAATTAGTAGGTCGGGCCAGGCCTAGCTATGTCATCCTAAACCTGTGTAATAAGTTTTGGAATCAGGACAGACCGGCTCATCTAATAGTCAGCTTTGAATTTGGACCGAGCCATTCACAACAGACCGGATCAAGTCTACGGGCCTCGAGCCAATATATCACCCTTAAAGATGCCTCACGTTCCAAACGTGGGATCGTGTTTGAAGTGTTCGGTGAAAGGTTTTAAACGAGGCATGGTGGGTCAGAAAAGAAGACTTCACAACATTGTTAGGTCAGGGAGGCTACGGGGTGGGGAGTTGAGGTTGGGAGGGGTAGAGTTAGGGTAGATTATAGCATGAAGATAGTGATTAAGGTCAAGTTTCACTCGGGTAAGGGGTTAATTAGAGTGACTTTCATTTGCTCTGTTTTTTGTTTTCAATTTCTATGGTAGTGGAAATCATGCATAATTTTGAAGTTTTCATTTTCATCATCTGCATTGTTGTTGTTGTTGTTGTTAAGATGATTCATGCATAACTTCCAACATTTATGTCTCAAGGGGTTAATTTGAGTGACTGAGCATTTGCTCTGCTTTTTGTTTTCAATTTCTTTAGTATTGGAATTTAGATAATCCATGCATAACCTTTCTAATAGTACTTGCTGACTGATTCATAGTTGAATTGAGTTTATGGTTTTCAGCTTGCCAACATTCAAGTTTGTTCTTATTTCATTTATTTGCTAACTAACAGTTATAGAACATGGGTAGGATGAGGTATGGTAATGGTAATGTTTAGGTGGGAGAAGACAGGACCATCTATTTATTCATCCTAAGAAAGTCAATAATGTTGGGATTTTCTATATAAATAGAGAGCTTACCACAAGTTCTAAATCTTTAGTTGGAAGATGCTATGTCTATCAGTATGTGTGGTTCATATTTGTCCAGTTCTCCGGTATGAATTCATTCTCAGAGAGGTAATGAAGTACTGGACCCACATGCATGTTCTATGCATACAATCAAATGCCCTTTTGGCTCTTTCTCAAAATCTTTTTAGGGTTGCTTTGGATTATTAATTATCCTTAGTTATGAGAGAGTGAATCAATTGATGGATCTTAACTCTTAAGACCTCATGACCTCATGAAATATTCTATTACAAAAAGTGCTGAACAGAGGCTGATCAATTAGGAGAAATATCTCCTTCCCCCTCTACCCCACTCCCTAGTCAAAAGAAAATTTGAGTTTGTGATTAATTAGAGTTGTAGGAAGTGATAAGGATTCTGCTGGGAATTCAACTCAAACTCAAAATCCAAATTAGTTAGCAATTCAATTTCAACTTGTAGTCAATTTTGAATTAGCTTGTATTTAGGAAATTGTTATTTTTCTGTTCCTACTTTCTCTCTGTACAGATAGTGCGTGAATCAGATTGTATATATATCTCATTAGTTAAATGAAATCTTTGGCTAAAAAAATCAAAATCAATTTCTATTATTATCTTAAAATAGAAAGACTTTCCGTTTGAGACTCAGGACACTCTCTTTAATTTTCTTTATTTTTAGATAATATTGAATAATTTATTTTGTTTTTTGTTTTTATGAGGTAATGGTTGGGCAAGCCTTTCCATTACCTCGTAGACAAGTACTCAACAGCTAGTCTCTCTTTCCTGCTTATTTGATTTAAGTCTTTCCTTGTCCTTCAATAAAACTGCATATAAATATAGGAACAGACCCACCAAGGAGTAGATCTGCTAGCTCGTGGGGGTTGGTTCTTCTAACCAGCCCATCACGAGTTTGAGTCCAGTATGTCATGTGGGGTGGTGTGCTAACTCTGTCCACTCCAATTAAGGTAATACATATACCCTCCTCCCAAAAGCTTCTTTCTTTATGTACATTTTTTTTTTTTTTCTTTTGGTCATAAACCTTTCAGTGTCCTCAGCTAACCCTTTTACGAGGAAGAAACTAATTAGAGTTCGAAGTCCTAAGATAGTAGATAATTAGCATTTTTTCATTAATACATATCGTAGTAGGGCTCGAATTTGTGACCAGATTCTTCAACCCACTAAGACGCAACTGAGTTGCAACCCGATGGGTTTATGTACATCTTCTTCTACCAAGCCAGCCATCATTATCAAACCATTAAGCCATTTCCTTTCTTTTGTGGTGGACTATCACTTCGGCCACTAATATTTAATACTATAGCACTCAATGCTAATGTCTCATTTTATTCTTATCGACCAATACTAAAAATTTAAAAATAACTCTTATATGTGACTAATAACATAAGTTGCATCATCATGAAAAGGTCACGCGATTCTCTTAATTAAGATAGAAACATTTACATGACGGTGACACTTTTCACACACGAGCAAACCCCAAAAAAAAACTCTCTTTTAAGAGTTTCACTTGAAGGAAGTTAATTAGGAGTCCATATAGCATTTTTCTTTATAATTGCTAATTATAAAAACTACTCTATTTAGTGCTTGTATATAAGTTGTAATGTAAAACATCATTTTTAATATTCTGGATTACCTAGAATAATGGCTTAATAATGTAATCTAATAATATATCATCAATATATATATAGTGACTCTTTAGGTTTTCTATATATATATATATATATGAACACCAAAACTTGTATACCCTCTGAGTCCATGCATGCTATCCCTTAGATACAAATGGAAATGAAGTCCTTAGCATCTTTACATACATCATGTAAATTAGAAGTCCATATCAAAGTTCAGAGTTTTGCAGAGAATATAACCGTACGACATATATATCATATCCAATGCATCATTCAGGCTCTCATCTGGTCAAAATCGAATATCACAGATTGGGCAGCAGACAATATGAATTACAAGACCCAAAACAAAAACAAAACAAAAAAAAACAAAAAAAAAGCAAGAAAAGACCCAAAAATAGACACAAATAATTGAAAGAAGAATCCTAAATTTGAATACATTACATATTCATATTTAACGAAAAAGAATTAATTAACCAAACTTAATTAATTTGTACAGATATATTTGCAAGCAAATTTAAAAGCCTCTCTCTCTAATATTACAAAATATATTGATGCAATTCTCGAGGAAAAAAATTAAAAAAGCATCCCAAATTCATGATGACGATCACTAACAAAGATGCATACATGCCCATCAAAAGTCTACCTCACCGCGGCCATTTTTTGACTTCAAACTCTCCTTTATCATTCTTAGAAAGAGAAGAAAAGCCCAGATTTAAACATAACCCCAAAAACCCACTAAAGAAAAGCTTTCATATATGGTGAATCTATATATATATCTGCCATTAATGAGAGCACCTTAATCAGCGATTGTGCAGAGGATCTGAAGTATTGGGAACCCTTCTTTTGCTTGTGAGAAATGCATCCAATGATGAATGGTGAAGATAGTGTACTTGCCTAAGCTGCTTTTCTTCTTGCACTCCCAGCTGCTGAGACTGCTTCTGATGATCTTCTCCATTACCACCAATTATCGTTTGGTTTTCTGCTGATACCAAGAGAGATAGGAAGAGCAAAATCACTAGCAGCTTCTTCTGTAACAAAAACCCCACCTCCTGGAACACAGATTGATGAAATTGCATAGTATCTCGGTATTACACCAAGAAAAAATCGGGAGAATGCTTATAAAATTATGTGTTAAAAAAAATGAAGTTAAGAGGCCATGCTTATAAAACAGAGTGAGCTGATCAGTAAAATACAAAGACTTTTAGTTTGAAAGAGGGCGTTTCCATAAGGAAAAGGTAAGTAAGGGTCAGTGTTATTGATTGCAATCCTGCAAACATGGGACACATCTCACGAGAGGGTCCTGATTTTTTTCTTTTGTTGTCCGGTTGTCCGGTCACGAGAATTATTTTTTTAATATATATATATATAATAGAAAAGGTAGATGGGTAGAAAAGCTTTTTTGTTTTTGTTTTTTTTTTTTTTCTTCTTATCTTATGTGGGATCAACTTTCATTTGTGTTATTCTTGACTCTTGTGCTTTTTATGTTTCCGCTTTGTCGTAGCGTGTGTTGGCTTGGAAGCAAGTAGGTATTATTATTATTATTAGAGTATGTGTATTGCTAGAGGCCTGGTGTGTGGTGTCGAGAAAACTGTAATGATCACAGCACTTCTTCGAAACATGGCACATTCTGGGGACCTTTTGCCTTTGTTGCCTCACTAAATGTTAGGCCCTACAATACAATTGGTGTGTTCATGTTTCCGGGCAGAGGTTATATCCCGTGAGTCTCCTTCCCAAGGATGTCCATGCATGCTAATTAATTAACAGCCTAGTGTATATATATATAGTGGTGTTCATATAATTAGAAAAAAAAAAAAAAAGTAAAAATAATCGAATGGAATGATCAGTTTTGTGGGTTTGATCATTTTTATAAAGTTCGTTCCTTCCAAGATTGTACAAATCAATGAGCCCGGTTCAGTTTTATAAAGTTATTAATTAAGGACCCTGTTGATTATCAAATTTGTTTATTTTTTTGAATTATGTTTTTAAAAAAGTTATTTTTATAGGTTAATTTTAGAAAACAATATATGAAAATAACTTTTTGTTGTATTTTTCTTTAATTCTTTCACATATTTTAGAGTTAAAAATAGTTTTTGAATTTCTTGAAATAATTTAACTAGACATATTTTCAAGGAATTTTGAGTTTTAAAAACAAAAAAGAAAAATATTTTTAAATTATATATCAAATTCTAAATCCTAAACTCTAAACCTTAAATCAGACGCCCATTTGATATATAATTTAAAAATAGTTTTATGTTTTTAAGTTCAAGATTCCTTAAGAACTTGTTTGCTTGAACTGTTTTCAAAAAACTCAAAAATCAATTTTAAATTTAACTTTAAAATTTGAGAAGGAAATAAGAATATTACAAAAATGTTTTTTTTTAAATAATTTTTAAATCAAATGCCAAACGGGCCCTTATTATTGCTATTTACTAAAACCCCACCATTTTCCTATTAAAAAAATGCTATTTAATCAACTTGCCTAATTGATTTTGTTTGATTAATTTGATTTGGTTGGAGGGGATTGATTTAATGTTCTATTTACCAAGAAAGCTCATGTTGACCACTTAAAGTTAATTAAATGTAGGGCATTTTCAAGCCCAAATGGGAAAAAAAAAAAAAAAAAGTGCAGTTCTGATCACCAGAGTCAAGGATTATATATTTAAGCATGCTTTGAGGATTAGTTAAAGGAAATTAATGTTGTTAAGTATCATTATGGGAAATTAACTTTCAAGACCACTGCAGACTGGAAGGCTGGTGTAATTCGGGTCTAGCTTTAGCCAACAGAAAGTCTTCCTCTTCCTTTACATTCTTTAGAAGATTATTTCAGTTCCACTTACTCTACATTTGTTTCCTCACATGTGCTGGTGATTTGTAAAGTACTTTTTAGTATTTGGGTTATTTAAGTTTCTTTCTTTCTTTTTCTTAATGCAATTATCTTGTTGGTAAAGTTTATAAAGCACATAAACTGTATGACATTATAACTAGCTAGCTAGCTTTTGCTAGAAATCATCTTCATTCTATCTTTTCCCTCTTCTCTTTTTCAAAAACATATGGCTCCATCGAAAGGCTTATGTAATATGTTCAGTAGATAGTACTGATCATGGATATGATGGACCCCTATGAGATTACTCCACTTGGGGAAAAGATGAGACAAAGGTTGTTAGATAGGATTAGGTGCGTTTGTGTGATTCAAAAAATAATAGATAGTTTTACATTGGATATGTGCTATAAATATGCGAAACTATAAATTTAGATTTCATCTTCCGAGGCCTTTTCAAGTAAAACTTCATTTGGTATAGAGGTAGTTATGTTGGGATTTGAGGGCATCCAACATCAATACTAATTGAGATTGAGGTTCATCTAATAAGTGATATTATAACTGATAATTTGACTTGCACATTACGCTCGCACGTATGAAAAAGTGAAGCATGATGCAAGAAGTAATTAAGTTGAAGAACAACATCACACTAAGGACAAAGTTTGAATAGCATGTGCTTAATGTTCAATGTTCAAGAAGAGAAATCACCTTACCCATCTTTGTAGTATACCGTTTTTCAGTGTTTTGTTCTTAAAACACAATTTATATTAGTTCATTTTCAAAAAAAAAAAAACCTGTTTGGTTGAACTGTTTATAAAAAAAAATTACAAATTATTTTTAAAGTAAAATTATAAATTGTGAAGGAAACAAGAATACATAAAAAGTTATTTTCAATGTTTTCTAAAAGTTAACTCTAAAAGACAACTTTTTGTAAACAATTATTTAATAAGTACACCAGCTGGGTCCAAAGTGTTGTTTTTTTTTCTTTTTTTTTTAATTCTAAAATGATAAAAATATGAAGGAAGAGGATCTATTTTCTTAGTTAAAAATAATAATAAAGTGATTTTGAAAGAGTGGAACGATAAGCTATGACAAATTACTAATCAATTTTCTTGCGGGAAAGGCCTTGTGTGGTATAAGCTTTAAAAACTGTTTTCTATTTTTAAATTCAAAATTTTTAAAAAATTTGTTTGATTGAAATGTTTTTAAAATATTTAAAAACTGTTTTTTAATTTGACTTTAAAAGTTGTAAAGAAAACAAGAATACAATATTGTTGTTTTCATTGTTTTCTAAAAATAAACTCTAGAAACAACTTTTTAAAAACTTATTTTTAGAAATTATTTTTAAATTGGATACCAAACATACCCTAAAGTTTATTTATGCATTTGCTAGAGTATGGTGCAGACATTTTCATTACTTAATTGATTTTCTCTGCATGAAGATGAGTTTCAATAAATTATGACTAGTATTCCCTGATTCTTTTTTCTTGTAGGAGTGATAAAATGAAAATCAATAACACAGAAATTGTACATTTAAAATTCTTGAAATTAATCCATGTTACAACTTACAAGAGTCTCCCATGTGTTTTTCCCTAGAATAAAATCCAAGACCAACAGATGCATTCACCAATAATCCTCACAAGAGCACGAACCATCAAGGAAGTGATGAAACCGATTTCTATCCCTTACTATAATCTTCCGACCAGTGATCTTCGAAATCAGCTTGGTCACAGTGTGACAATCCAGACAAACCCTGAGGTTCTTCACAATCCTAATTGTTGTTCCAGGCTCAGTACTGATAAGCCCGAATGCTATGGCGAGCTTCTCACTGTGAACTCCAAGGACCCTTTCTTTCTCAGGCTCTCCAATGTCATGCAGCACTATTTCAGTCTGTGGAGTGTACCCGTGAGCCTTAAGCCGCCCATTGACCTCTTCCAACATCACATAAATGTCTTTGCTCTTCGGGTGACTCATGTCCCCAGCAAGAAATTCATGTACCCTATTATTTACTTCAATAGAGCTGCATCCTGGTTCCTTCTGGATTCCTCTCTCTTTCATCATTGTTCTCATTCTTGCCACCCCTTCCCAATTTCCCACTGCAGCGTAGATGTTGGAGAGGAGAACAAAAGCTCCCGAGTTAGCTAGACCACTGTGAACAAGGAATTCAGCTATATGCTCACCTAGAGCATAGTTCCCATGCAACCTACAAGCAGCAAGCAATGATCCCCACAGAACAGGGTCTGGATCCAACATCATGTTCTTGACAAGCTCGTAAGCTTCATCCAACAACCCGGCACGCCCAAGAAGATCAACCATGCATCCATAATGCTCAATCTTGGGTTCAATTCCATATTCATCCTTCATTGAGTTGAAGAAGCTCCGACCCTCATCCACTAAACCTGCATGACTACAAGCACTCAAAACACCGATAAAAGTTATATTCGTTGGCCAAATGCCCAAGTTACGCATCCTAGAAAATAACTCCAAGGCATCTTTGCTAAATCCGTGCGTTGCATACCCAACTATCATAGAATTCCAAGCCACAACATCCTTGCCTTCCATCCTATCAAACACCAAATGGGCGTCCTCCAAACTCCCACATTTGCAATACATGTCAACTAGAGCAGTATCAACTTGAACATTAAACTGAACCCCATTATTTTCAATGTAAGAATGCATCCACCTACCTGATTCCAGTGCACCGAGCTGCCCACAGGCAGAGAGCACAGAAAGAACAGTAACTTCATTGGGCCTAATTCTCGCTGCTAACATTTTCCTAAACAGCACCAATGACTCCCTCGGTCTCCCATGTTGAGTATACCCATCAATCATCACATTCCAACAAACGACATCCTTCTCCTCCATCCCATCAAACAAAACACGTGCACCATCCACCTCCCCGTGCTTCGCATAG
This sequence comes from Paratinospora sagittata, assembly GCA_035771175.1. Classification (NCBI taxonomy): domain Eukaryota; kingdom Viridiplantae; phylum Streptophyta; class Magnoliopsida; order Ranunculales; family Menispermaceae; genus Paratinospora; species Paratinospora sagittata. The sequence continues at coordinate 36,868,905 of CM069603.1, forward strand.
CAAGTAATCATAGCTGTAAAAAATACCAAACTTCTCTCAGGCATTTTGTCAAACAGTTGGCGCGCAGACGCCACATCCCCTGCCCGAGCATACACATCCAACAGCGCCGTTCCGACATAAGCATCGGAAACCAATCTCAATTTCAGGGCTTGTGCGTGAAGAGCTTTTCCAGGTTCAATTGGGCAAGATTTCAAGACGGATGAGAAGGTAAAGGCATTCGGGTCCACGCCATTTTTGAGCATTTCGGCATAGAGGAAGAGGGCTTGTTGGTGGAGGCCGTGGACGGCGTGGCCGTTGATTATAGACGTCCAGAAGAAGATGTTGGGGTTGTGGGTGCGATTGAATAGAGAGAGGGAGTGTTGGAGGTGGCCGAGAGAAGAGTAACAGCGTTGGAGCTTGAAATTCAAGATGGGGTTGTTATCTAAGCCATTCCGGAGAAGGGCGGCGTGGATTTGAAGAAGATGACCGATGGTTCTGGTTCTGTCGATGAGGAACGCCGCCCGATCGGCGGTTAGATGGGTGGTCGCCGGAGAAGGTGGTGGAGATGAAGCGGTGGTGGCGGGAAAGGGGACGGTGGAGCACATGGTTGAGTTACCGGTTATTCAAAATTTTGGCGCCACGGTAACCGGCACCCACAAGGCTTTGAAGCTGTCCTTTGACTCTTACCCAATTTTCTTGTTTTGGCTCACTTGTATTTTAGCTCATGCTCCTATTAGTTCATTTGTAATTTTTTAGCTGTAGTCTTGTAGGTATATGTGTCAATTTTATTCTGATAGACATATATATGTCTTATTCTCAAATATGTGAAAACATGTTTCAAAATAGGTGGTGATATAAGTAAGGGAGGGACACCCAACAACTTTTGCAGTTTTCGAATTCGAAATAGTCTCGCTCCCTTAAAGGAGTTAGCAAGAACATAGGAGGGTCATAGACCAAAAAAAGTATGAGCGACAAAAATTGTTCCAACCATTTTTAATGGGGGTACCGATAAAGATTTTTTTTTTACTTTAAATTTGAGTTTGGTACAAACAAGAATCTATGTTTTTAATTCAGGTACCAAAAAAAAGATAAAAAAAAAATTGAATACCTGGTTGACACTGACTAAGGATTTGATTTTTTTTTTTTTTTTTGATATCTACTTAAGGATAAAGTTAATATTTTATGTGTTATAGATGCCCTATTTGTTGAAGTCTTTTTTCTCCCTTGTTAAACCTTATAGCATGATGTTACATTTTAAAATCTTTTGATGTTTTTTATTAGAAAATTTATTTGATTAAGCATTATAGTTTAAAAAAATTATTAAATACATGTTGTGTAAGAATAGACAAAACGAACAAAATTGAACAACTCAATTTTTTAAATGTATGAGTAAAAATGAAAAGTTACTATATAAGGCATTATTAATGTAAGACATGCTGTCACGACGCCTCTGACGTAGGTTGACGTCATGACCGGCACAGTGTACTATACACTGTACATACCTGTATACAGTATACAATACACTGTCAACCTTCACGTACTCTCACAATCCATCCCAAAATTTCAGAATTTTTTTTTTCTATACCACAAATCAAATCCAATCAACTAGCTATATAGGTGATCATTCACTCACATTCATTTCATTCATGTAAATTCCCAACTGATAAATACATTTCATCATCCCAAGCATTATATAATATTACCACACAACACATCTAGGTGATATTACATATATATAGCGTGTGATAATTATACATATCAAAATAACAAAAATATGATTTATTTCCTCCAAGCATACCTACACGTACCAGACGAAGGTTCACGTGATTATCACTCACGGAGTTTTCTTTTTTCCCTTCGACTCAATACCTGAAATATTGGAGGAAATGGGGTGAACAATCAACAGCTCAGTGAATATAGTTCTTGAGATGACAATTATATACATTTCTAGAAATATGACATTTAAAATCATTTCAAACATTTATTCAACACATGCATCATTCAACGAATATATTGTACATGTCAACAATATAAATTGCATGATTTTCAATAACACAATGCACAATCTCCCTTCTCCGCAAGGCAAGAGAGCGGGGTCTAACCCTTGTATGGCCGTTACAAGGTAGCCACAACCTCTCATTACCCAATTCACAGTCATTTCAAGGATCTCAATCCTTGTTAGGACAGACCTACTGACAATGAGGACTCGCAAAACCTCATCATTACAAACTCCAATTGCTAAAATCAGTTTGCATGATCCATAAAACTCAATGCATTAGATATAAATATAACATGCATACAATCAAACATTTTATATGCGTACAATGTCATACAAGAACCAAATCAAAAAAACTATACTCACAGTGGTTACACGGGGTTTCTAAGCCAACCTCTAAAATCGAGCAACAATAAACGTCATTGCTTCCTCAAAAGCGTTTATCCATGCCCTTAAGCTCTCAATTTAAACACTGAAATTACCCATAGATTATTATGAGAATCATCATTTACCATATCGGTAGCTACTAAAATATTAAATCACTGTTCATAGTACTATTCACTATTCACTATTTACTATTCATCCGAAAGATGTAAATTGTATTAAAAAGTGGTCTCCAAAAATCATAAAATTGAATCTAACCACATATTCGGGGTCTCGACAGTCCAGGGAACGTTTTTCTACCTTTCTAGCGGATTTTCATTCACGTTGGGTCAAAACCCCAATTTTTTGAAAACACCGTAAAACGACTCCCACAACAAAAATTACTCCGCTAGAAAGGTTACATCTAGCTTAGATAGTAATTTTACGACGAAAAATAGCAAAAATAGCTTACCGGCACGTCGAATTTGGCGTGAATCCCGCGTTTTTCTTTTTTTTTTTCTTCTTCTTCTTCTCTGCCGTTCTTCCTTTTCTCTCTTTCTGCTTCTTGTTCCTTCCAGCAACTCCTTTCAATTCTTCTTTTGATTTCTATTTCATTTATTATTATTTTTTTTTTATTGCTTGTTGTCACACGTTGGAACCAACTAGGGATAGAATTTATTTTTTTTTATTTTTTTAGATTTATATATACAAATGATTCAATGCACATTTCTCTCAATAGTTAACCAACTCCCCATCTTGATATTTCACTTTCATTCATTCAATCATACTCAATCCACATTTTTACTTAACCAACCCCATAAATTAATCAATTTAATTCAATTCCATTTTTTTTATAGGATGATCTCATATATATCATCTTATTCTCATAATTTTATTTATTTACTAATCATACACACGTATATTTAGCTCATACGTATCAAATATGTGTATTATCACGTGTATATTTAGCTCATACTTATAAAATATGTGTATTATACATCTCATATACGCGTACTTCAACATATGTATTTTATTAAAATTACGGGGTGTTACACATTCTATATATTTTTTAATATAAGACATTGTCAATGTCCACTTTTTTACCACCCCTTGATATATAAATGGTGGATTATGTAGCTTGTTGGAATTTGTGTTTTAAACGTGAAAATCAATATATCCACATTTTAAGAGTCTTGAAACTTATTTATATATTAGAACACTTCTTTAAGGCCTTGAAATCAGGCGCGACCCATGTCTATTGTATTATGAAAGGAACGTGGGGCACTCATGCTTTCTTTTGAACGTTACTTTTTCTTAATAACTAATGCACATGCAAACAATGGATCCATAGGGGACAGAGCTTGGGAACCAAGCAGCCAATCTAAAAAAAGATTCTAAGCTTTTGAGGGGGCAAAACACATATATAATGTAACACCCCGAAATTTCCTTCACATAGCCCATGGCCTATTTTGTATAAGTGACCGACTCTATGTGCCAATAAGTGATGAAAAATACACATATGTTATGTTATGATGTTATGATTTGTGCATATTATGCTGTGTATACGTATATCATGTTGCTTGTTTAAGATGTTAATTATAGTTAAATATGTTTGTTTTTGCGCACTTTTATATTTTTCGAGATAGTTTTCTATTAATGCAAAGAAAATAAGATTCTATAGAGAGTCTGATTGAGACTAATATAGTCTCAACCATCCTACGCAGGGTGTCCCACCCCCGATTGTTCGCACGCCATTTAATGAAGACGATGGTTCAAGATGTGGGATCGCCACATATAATCCAATCTTAAATTCCTACTCAAGAGAAGAGGGATAAACCCACCTTATTTGCTTTTTTTGACAACTAATGCACATACCACACAAGGACACCCAATGAATCCACATGGAATGAGCCAAAGAACCAAACAACCAACCTCAAAATGGATCTTGACTTTTAAGGTGGCAAAATCCAAACATGACTTAATCCCTTTTGAGTTTGGGTGCTTACTTCCCTAACAATGTCTCTCTGGATACACTAGGTGTGCGTAATGTGTATTAGTTGTCAAAAAAAAAAAAATAAAAAATCTTGGGTTTATCCCACGTTGCTTACTTCCACAACTAAAAGTGATAAATGCTAATTCACGTATTAGTTTTTATATTGGTGCCTAACATCCATAAAAACATTTTTTGAAAGTGATCAGAGATACCAGTAGAATATAAATAAAAATGTGAACATCCATACACTTTAAATTAACACGAATCATTTGTTTAAGCATTGATACAAGATGAAAGGTAACTAAAATTTCAACAGGTTTTTACAACGCAAGCACAATGACAGTGTGACAGATAAGACCTACAGTCAAAAGAAAACATAGAGACATATAAAACTCAAAACCAAGTTTCATAAGACTCTTAAGACAATCAATATATTATTTATCTCTCATCTTAGGGAAGACAAAAACTCTCTCACCTAAGCTTCAGTATTAGAGGGAAACACTCTTTACTTAGAGAAAAAATGATAAGATCTTTCTCTTTAAGTAATTTTTATACCAAATGAAGCAAATGTTTCTGGTTGATTTATTTAGAGTTAGCTTCTTGTACTGGCACACGAGGAAGATCATGGGATTTTCACCCACGTCACTTCGTATTTTCTCTCTTGGAAATTCACCTTTTTTTTTGTTTGATTATCTTGGAAATTCACCTGCGTTCACAAAGAAGACAAGCTCGCTAAGAGGACTTTTTACATGATTACCCTTCAAAAAAAGAATAATTTTACAAATGCCATTCCCTAAAAAATAATGTCACCTTTGCCACAGTTTACTGTTCACTGCACAGTCATCGCACAGTCAGCGAGCCAAACAAGCGCCACGTCGGCGCGGAGGTGGAATTTTTTTAAGTGGAAGGGAAGGCGTCTTTTGAAAAAACGCCTTCCCTTCCACTTAAAAAAAAATTATTGTGAAGAGAAGGCGTGTTTTGAAAAGACGCCTTCCCTTCACATGTATTTTTTTTTTTAAGTGAATGGAAGGCGTCTTTTGAAAAGACGCCTTCCATTAAAATAAAAAATAAAATTTGAAACAGAAGCGTCTCTCTTCAGTTTAGTCATTCAAAAGCTATTGATCAGTAGAGAAATTTGGGCATGCAGAAGAGCTGGTGGGCGGTTGTGTTGAAGTGTGTCGGTTCGAGTTGGAGATGAGATGTTAACGACAACTTTCCCTCAAAACTAGGGTTACCTTTCAGCGTTTATTGACATTTTAATCAGTTTTTTCTCTGTTTTATATTCTTTTTCGTTCTTCTTTTTCGCTCTTGAAAACTCAGATTCTTCTCTCTCTTTCTTCATTTTTTAAGCGATTTTTGATTTCGGATGGATTGATTTCGGAGGTGTGAGCTTGAACTGATCGATTGGCTGCTCTGTGGATTCATCACTGGTTTTTTCTTTTTTTGGCGCGGAATTTTTTATGGTTGAGTGTTGTGAAGAAGTTGAGATTGTTGTGATGTTTGGATTTAAATCTGTTTGTGGAAATTTCTGGAAATTTGAGAATCATTGATGAACGTGTGGGAGTTTATGGAGTTCGGAAGATTTGTGATGAGGATTTGGTATTTGTTTTGAGTTTTTTTTGGATTGGAAATTAATGCGGAAAACAGGATAGACGCGGTGGATGAAGGAGTTTGGATGTAGGATTATGGTGAGTTGTGTTTTCGATTCATCTTTGTCTAACTGCTACTTTAGCTCTCTAGACTAACCTGTTTCTTTGGCATTTTTTTTTTCTTTTGGTTGTTTCAAATTTTTTTTTTGTTTTAATGGAAGGCGTCTTTTCAAAAGACGCCTTCCATTCACTTGAAAAAAAAATATGTGAAGAGAAGGCGTCTTTTGAAAAGACGCCTTCCCTTCAGTTAAAAAAAAATAGCTTTGAAGAGAAGGCGTCTTTTCAAAAGACGCCTTCTCTTCACAATAATTTTTTTTTAAGTGGAAGGGAAGGCGTCTTTTGAAAAGACGCCTTCCTTTCCACTTAAAAAAATTTTACCTCCGCGCCGACGTGGCGCTTGTTTGGCGCGCTGACTGTGCGATGACTGTGCAGTGAATAGTAAACTGTGGCAAAGGTGACATTATTTTTTAGGGAATGACATTTGTGAAATTATTCTTTTTTTGAAGGGTAATCATGTAAAAAGTCCCTCGCTAAGATGTCGGTGCCTCGAGTTAGGTAATAAAGCCAAAAAGTCGGAAGAAAAGGCCTACAATTTCTCTCTCGCCATTTGTTTAATACACCCCACGCCACACTCATGTGTGCTGACTAATCACCGCTGAGTAAGCCCACATTTAACACACGATTATCTGTTTCTTTGTTTCTCGAGACACGGAAATGCAGAGAGATGCGCTTAGATTTCCGTTCTTTAATTTTCCAACAACTCTAATTAAGAACGAAGCCTGTAAATACGAAATCATGCATTAAAAACATGAACATGACACGTATTTCTCCCTTAAAGAAACAGTAGAAAAATTCTGAAGATTTTTTTTCTTAAATTATTTTTGGATTTTAGAGCAAGAAAGAAAGATGGGCCCTCCAATTCCATAATTAACAGTCCGTGAACCAGGACAGTGTGCATTGAACGCAGAGGGCAGTGGCTGCAGTGGTCTATCTTCTTCTTCTTCACTGCCTTGCCTTCTTTCTTTACTTTCTCTCGTCCAACTACCATCTGCATTTCTTCAAACACCTGCACTTCATTATTTTCTATGGAGGATGAAGAAGATTGGGTTCTGGTTCGTCGTCCTAACGAGATAGACTACTGGAGCCCAAGCTCGACGGAAACAGAGGCTTCCCAGCAGCCTCTCAAGATTCGGTTTTCCGGGCCGGCGAAGCACTGGATTGACGCTTCTCCTATCGGCAATGGCCGCCTCGGAGCAATGGTTTGGGGCGGTGTCGCCTCCGAGACGCTTCAGCTCAATGGTACGTATCAACTGCACTTGAACAAATCACTTGCAATGTGACGACTTTGGTGCCCATTATTGAATTCACAAGTACATTACTCACATTTACTGAAAAAATTGAGATCGATCTGTGTTTAGAAGAATGAATCGTCTTGTTTTTTTTGTTTTTGTTTTTGGTGGATTGTTGTGTAGAGGATACTCTATGGACTGGAACGCCGGGGAATTACACCAATCCAGATGCGCCTAAAGCACTGGCACAGGTCAGAGAGCTTGTGGACAAGGGGAAATATGCGGAAGCAACTGAAGCTGCCTTTGCATTGTCGGGCAAACCCTCTGATGTATGTTTCTTCTTTCTTTTTAGTTATCAGAACTGTGGAATGAATTACTTCATTTGAAATTAAGTAAATGCACTGATCCCAACTTATCATGTAAGAAGAACTAGAGAAGAGCCAACTTCAGAGTTGAGGCCCATTGAACTCAGATGAGAAAAACCTAAAATGACAAGCTTAAGAATTGAAGAATGTTATGCTTGACTCTGCAAGTCCAAACTGATTTAGAAGAAGAGTTTTTTATTTTCAGTATCTGTGTTTCTGAAAATGGGGCTAAAACTGGTATTTATCCCCACAATTAACTTCCTGATTTGATTTCCATTAGAATTTGGAACAAGAATGCTACAAAGTAAATAACTGAGAGAATTAGAGGAAATTAAATAACTTTATAATTTGTTCATCTTCCAAATGAGCCTTTATTATTGTTGTTGTTGCTATTAATAATTAAATTATATTTAATCTTTAGGTTAACATGATCCACTAGTGCCATAATTATTGTACAATTGTAGAGAATCAAATGAAATTCTAAGAATTATGCTTTTGCTAATGGATATTTCTCAATTAATTTTTGTGCTCCTTTGGATGAAAATTTATTATTACAAAAGTTTAAACATGTTGAAAGACTATTTGTTTCCCTATAGATTATGGTGAAATATTATCCTAGATAGAATGTGACCTAGTCATGACATCATTATATATATATTGTCTTAAAGTCATGGAGTGGGGGAGGGTGCATTTGGTTTGCTGTACCATTGAGTCTGCAACTTATATCATAATTAATTGCAAGATGGAACTCAAACTAATTCATTACGCTAGATAGGTAGACTTGTAGAGTTCGTGGAATTTTTTTCCAGATTAAGATTTCACCATTTGTCATTACTCATTTTGTTGTGTTGGGCTTAATTCTTCCTTGTGATTTTGTAGGTCTACCAGCCTCTGGGTGACGTCACGCTGGAGTTTGATGATTCCCATATTACATATAACAAGGAAACTTACCAAAGGGAGCTTGATTTGGATACAGCAACTGTTAAAGTGAAATATTCTGTGGGTGACATAGAATTCACAAGAGAACATTTTGCCTCAAATCCTCATCAAGTGATAGTGACAAAGCTTTCTGCTAACAAGCCAAAGTCTCTGTCCTTCACCATATCTTTAGACAGCAAGTTACATCATCACTCATATGTAAATGAGAAGAATCATATTATTATTGAAGGAAGCTGCCCCGGTAAAAGGAAAGAACCCAAATCAAATGCAAATGCAAATGAAAATCCAAAGGGAATTCGGTTTTCTGCAATCCTTGGTTTGCAGGTTAGCAACGGAAACAGTGCACAGGTCTTGGATGATAGAAAGTTGAAGGTGGAAGGAGCAGATTGGGCTGTTTTGCTTTTGATGGCTTCGTCTTCGTTTGATGGGCCATTCACCAAACCTGAAGACTCTAAAAAGGACCCCACTACAGAGTGTCTTAATGCACTCAATTCTACAATAAAGATGTCATTCTCCGATCTTTATGCTAAGCATTTAGATGATTACCAGAAACTTTTTCATCGTGTTTTGCTGCAGCTTTCAAAAGGCTCTGAGAACATTAAACTTGATCGTTCTCATCAGAATGAGAAATTTAAATCGTCAAAATCTGATTCTTATACTAAACAATTGAAAAGTGATATAGTTTCAACTGCAGAAAGAGTTAAGTCCTTTAAGACCGACGAGGATCCTTCTTTGGTGGAGCTTCTATTCCATTATGGGAGATATTTGTTTATTTCTTGTTCAAGACCGGGAACTCAACCATCAAACCTACAGGGTATATGGAGCAAAGACATTGAGCCACCATGGGAGTATGTTCTCTCTCTCTCTATATATATGTATATATACATATTTGAAATGGGGTTTGCTCATTTGAATGTGTGTAATATTTATTCACACAGTAAATGAAAATTTCCAACTAAAATCATCTTTAGACGAAAAATATGCAATAAGGTTTCCTGTGGTTTAATGGGACTGATTGATTTTACGCAAAAGCAATGGATATTTTTTATTGTTGGCTATGGTTTACAACTCCTTCAGGTGCTACAATGGATGGAAGATCCTATCTTGCAACATTTGGTTCCTAGCAGTTCATTTGGACCAATTTTAAGTGTTTCTCTTTGTCAAGTGTAAGAAATTTTATTGCTAAATCAGAAAGAAACAACAGGTAGCTTCTTTGACTCCAACTCAACCAACTAAGCCTTTTTCCAACTACATGGGGTTGGTGACTCCAACTCAACTATTATATAAAAAGTCATTTCCTTTTGGTTACACATATAGCCTCAAAACAATTTTCTTTGAGAAGCAATTGTTACCATAGCTACATAAGAAGAATACAAAACGCTTAAAAGAAATTCATCTTGGATCAAGAAGTGATTGTCATTTTCAACAAGGATTTACACTTATTAAAAAAAAAAAAAACAGAAAGATCGTTCCACAGTTTCTTGATCGTCTGCAGTTACACAAGATTACCTAGTTTGTTTTTTGCTATTTTTAAGCACATATTTTTCTGGCTCTGTTACTCTCTGTTGGTTCTCTTTCATTTTTCGCATATTTGTTGATTGTTTCTTTGTTTATCATTAAATTCAGAAATATCAAATATAAAAGGATCTAGGAAAGAATAGTTGAAGGTATGTGTGTGGTAAATGTTAATGATAACTTGATATCCATTGTTGGGCCTCCACCTATGAGCTATAACTTTTAGGTCAAGTGGTTTCGAACATGGTATCAAAGCCTTGGTTTTAGTAGAGGTTGTGGGTTCAAGTCTCATTGTTTGCATTTGCCTAGAATTGTTACCATGATTTGAATTCACCCTACTTTTCATATATTTACTCAAAGACCTACTTTTATGCTATAATTATCTAAGAAGAGTTTCATGAATATTCTACTCTCTTTCTTCCAAACTTCCAGTTGCATTATCATGATGCTAATGTTCGCCTCTTACGCTTATCTTTATAAATGACACCTATTTATATATAAAGATATAACATCATCATTGTGTATGGTCTGTTGTGTTTGCTTTTGTGATTTTAATTCAAATTCAGATTTGTTCTTTCCATTTTTCTCATGGTGCTAATGCTTGTTCCATCTGCAAGCAGTATTGTCTAGCAGGAGACAAGGAATAACATCACTATTTATGGCCTTTTCATTTAAATGCTATTTTGTGCATTTCAGTTGGAAGAATTGACGAGTATGTTCCCTTTTCTCTTTTCCAGTTGTGCTCCTCACTTGAATATCAATCTCCAGATGAATTACTGGCCCTCCCTTTCTTGCAATCTTCGAGAATGCCAAGAGCCATTGTTTGACTACATATCTGTTCTGTCAATCAATGGGAGTAAAACAGCACATGTAAGATCTCTCTTCTATTGTTCAAATTTAACTCAAATGACGAGCAGTGTTTCATCTCAGGGTTACCAATGCACCATAGACTGCAGAGCAAAGGAGGAATTCACTTGTGGAAAGTTTTTGTAGTTGGTTGGTGAAGTAATAGCTTGCCAAGTATGTCTATATATTGTTTCAAAATGTCAAGTTAATCCTCACCAGACTTGAATTCAGCTAGTATTTACCTTGTCAGAATCACTTTTAGAATTGATAGATGTGGCAAGCCAATGGTGTTGAGGTTTTTTAAATAGCATGCTTTCTAGATGTCGTGCTAAAGTGTACAGTAAAACCTTGATAAATGAATGTTCGATAAATTAATAACCTTGACTAAATAATAAAATCTTCCGGTCTCGACTCGGGCCAATGTACTAAATTAATAACATCGCTAAATGCATAAGATAATAATTTTTTTCAAATCCTTCAGGGCCCAAAGAAAATATAAATTAATAATTGATCAAATACATAAAAAAAATATATTAAGGTACTTTTTTCTAAACAACTTCTATTTTTTCAATTCACCTCTTTGCTAAAATATGCATCTAAAGTCGTTTGTTTTTTCTTTGTATGTGAACTGAGCTCAATCTCATCCTTAATTTTTTGCAAAGCATGCACCACATTTGATATATTTTTTTCATGTTGTAGCAAGTATTTTTATTTTTATTTATAACTCATACATGAATCTTGGTAAAAAGAAAATGCATGTACAAATAATTAAAACATAAAAACTCTTCATTTATCGATAAATTAATAAATTATTCATTTATCGATAAATAAATTACCTCTATAAAATAATATTTTTCTTAGTCCCAATAGTATTATTTTATAGAGGTTTTACTGTAAATAACAAGATGCGGAAGATGTGTAGGAATGATGCCTGGTTGTACTTCTAAGTTGGATTCTTGCTGGCACAGCCATTAATGTCAACCTGATTCTTGTTTATTAAACATTATGGCAACATATTGTTTATTTGTATTGTGGTATGCTTATTTTCTGAACAACAGTCTTTGATACTTTGATCAGTGACAAACACATGATCTTTTTTTTTAGGTTCAACTTCTCTAATTTAATTATGAAAACTTTTTAAGATTCTGATTTGAATTTTTCGCCATCAAATTTCCAGGTGAACTATGAAGCTAGTGGTTGGGTGGTGCATCAAGTGTCGGACTTATGGGCCAAAACATCACCAGACCGGGGTGACCCTGTCTGGGCTTTTTGGCCAATGGGTGGAGCATGGATTTGTACACATTTATGGGAGCATTACACTTATACGATGGATAAAGTAGGATTCTAATATACTGTCTGAAATATATTTAACATTGTTTTGTTTTATATATAGTTTGTTTGGTTGTTCTGACAATTGTCTGTGTTGCTTAGCTGTTTGATTTATTTTACTCTTCGTTTGTTTTTGTAAAAGTTATTCCAATTCTTTAATGCTTACACAAATTCAATAGATCTCCCTTAAGTTGACCAATGTTATTTAACTTTGTCTCAACTCTATTCATATGAGATATTCGATTGGTACATCGTAATAGATCTCCCAATAAGATTATTTATAGAAAATAAACCGAAGATGGTCTCATGGAAATCCATAAATCATGCAAGTGCAGTAGTTTGTAGGTTACTCTGCTTACCGTGAACTGATCTCAACTACAGAAATAAATAAAGACTAGTCACTTGAGAATCCATTCAATCATTATAACACTATAATTCCTTGGCCATTGTGTTGTATACCATGAGTTTTGTGCATAAAACTTGTGGATACCCAGATATGTTAGAGTAGGGGACAATTGTTATCTATTCATTGTAAGGCAGGAAAATTTCAACTAAGCAGAATCTTTATGACAATGAGGCACAAGACAGTTTTCTCTGCAAGATGGTTCTATATTCATCAAATTGGATTGAAATTTAAATTTATCATGAGCAAACTTTATGCTTGGAATATTCATTTTATGCAATCAAAATAGTATTGAGATAAGGCATGGTTTTTCCTAGGAATCATGGAATCATTATTTATTGATGTGGTATTGAAGGATTCTTTTGGCTTATAGTATTGGACCTCCTTTTTAATCAAGTAAAAGTTGCTGATGTCTTTTTCTTTTTCTTGTCAATTTGCTCATAAGAATGGTTACATTTTTTTTTCTTTTTTGGAGAAGAAACAAAGTATTATATTATATATTGATAAAAATTTACAAGGCTGGGTACCAGAAGTACACCTAATGATGTTTCCATTTCTACTTTGACCCACTAACTAACGCCCCCTGTAACACCTAAGACAGCATCACCCAATTATCTAATAACAATTTTTACATCAATACAACCGAAAACCACTACATGCAGCTACCCCAATTTTGCCTCCAGACAGATACAGAATAACAGCGGTATTAAGGCTGCCACCCAAGAACTAGCAATGCCCAGTATCTCTTCCCAAAGGAGGTGTATGTCCTTTCAATTTTCAATAGTTGTGAAAGGTTACGAATTTCTTTAGTATCATCTTGGGAGTGAATATTTGGTATATAAAGTGCGTGTGTGTGTAATATTGGTTATGTAGTACATATTATAGTATATTTTTGGAGCATACATTTTAAACTTGTTTTGCTTTATCTTCCTGTGTGTTTAGGGATTTTTAGAAAGTAAAGCATATCCATTGCTGGAAAGCTGTGCATCTTTTCTGTTGGACTGGTTGCTTGAAGGCGGTGGAGAATTTTTGGTGACCAACCCATCAACGTCTCCTGAACATAGATTCATTGCACCCGATGGCAAACTTGCTAGTGTAAGCAGCTCATCAACCATGGACATGGCAATCATAAGGGAAGTTTTCTCTGCAGTTACTGCTGCTGCTGAGGTAAATTATTTTGAACCTGATTACCCCTTTAAAATGAGTTTCTAATTACACGTCTTTTTCAACTCTGTTTCTTTTTGCTATTTCCTATAAACAGATTTTGGGAAAAAGTGAGGATGACTTAGTTGAAAAAATTCAACAAGCACATGCAAAGCTCTACCCTGTAAAAATTGCCAGAGATGGTTCCATTATGGAATGGGTAAACTAAAAAACTCAAAAATTTTACATCATGCAACATTAGATACTCTTTGTAATTGGAAAAGCCTTTATGCAGTCTTATTTCTTTATACTTCTTGACGTTGTAGGCTGAAGACTTTCAGGATCCGGAAGTAAAACACCGGCATTTATCACACCTATTTGGTCTGTTTCCAGGTCACACAATAACCTTGGAGAAAACTCCTGATCTATGTAAAGCTGCTGCTTACACTCTTGAGAAAAGAGGTTTGTCATGGATAGCCCAGTAGAATGCTTACTTTCCTGGCATGTTGAGTTACTTCAGTTGAAGTTGACTTCTATGTATGCTATTTTCTGTATGGTACTAAATTCTCTCTTTCGTAGATTCTTAATAAATCTCTATTTCAACCTTGATTAACTACAGACACATTGGCAAAATTTCTAACAATGGGATTCAAAGAAGCACTTCTGGTGCTTTGTAATGTAATCTACAATATAATATTATTCTAATAAAACAAATTCTGTTTCATCTTAAAAAAAAAAAAAAAAAATTCTGACCTCTTATGCTCTTCCTGTTGCGCAAGTATTGCTTGACATATTATAGTGGTTGTACATTTTTGAATTCAACCTTAGCTACTGCAAAATATTGTTATATTTATTCTCCAGTCTTTCAGTAAAGACCAGCCATATATAAAACTCTCATTTGATTTGTTATTCAATTATCTTTATGCAAGGTAGTTTTTCAATATGTCATTTGAAAAAAATATTCGAGTCCACTGAATCCAACACTCTGTACTGGTATTTGCCCCTGATCCCATTACCCTATATCGAGCAACAAAGCCTGAATACTCATTTTGTATTTGTTGCATTATGGTAATATGATCTTTTTGCCATTTATATTTCCATGGACCTGACCGCTAGAACTCTGCCTAGAAAATGGGATAACAATAGGACTAATAGGAATAAAAATTTGTATGATAAACAAGTTTTGGAATCTCATAAGGCAACAAAGATGGTTTACCTATGGTTTATGTTAACTCTACTCAACTTGTGTAGTGTGGGATTTGCTGGAGCTTAGAGAGGAGCTACAAATCCATGAGTTTCACCTCTCTTTTTTTTTCTTTTTTTTCTGAAATTATTTATCTGGAACAGGGGAGGACGGTCCAGGATGGTCAACGACATGGAAGGCATCTCTGTGGGCTCGGCTCCATAACAGCGAACACGCATACCGGATGATCAAGCATTTGTTTGACTTGGTGGACCCTGATCGCGAGAGTGACTTTGAAGGAGGGCTTTATAGTAATCTATTTACTGCACATCCTCCTTTCCAAATTGATGCTAATTTTGGGTAAGCAAATGATTTCATAATTTTTTCAGTTCAAGAACCAAACGATTTTAGACTTGCAGTGCCACTAATTCTGCAATATTTGGTCTTCAGCTTTTCTGCAGCAATCGCAGAAATGCTTGTGCAGAGTACCATGAAGGATCTATATTTACTTCCTGCACTTCCCCGCAATAAATGGAGCAGTGGATGTGTGAAAGGTTTGAAGGCTCGTGGTGGTGTAACAGTCAATATTTGCTGGAAAGGAGGAGAACTACGTGAGGTTGGTCTTTGGTCTACTGATCAGAAGAATTCTATTATGAGAAGATTACACTACAATGGATCTGTAGTTACAACAACATTGTCCTCCAAAATAGTCTACACATTCAACCACCAGCTTAAGTGCGTGAGGAAACACTCACTACCGAATGCAGCTTTTGGTTAGAAAAAAAAAGGTGAAATAAGAGGATGCTCATGGCTTTTAGTGATGAGTTTTTTAAGAGTTTTTTGTCTGGCCCTTTGGCTTGTATCTCAATTTTCTGTGTGAACATTTAGTTTTATTTCACTATTTATTTTAATTACATGGAGCACTTTAAAAAAGAAAAAAAAAATTATAGGAGAGTGGCTGGTTTCCTACAATTCCAGGGGACACTTGTTGGTTGAACCATTGATGTATTCATGATTTATTATATTTAGTCGTTTTGATATTAAAGACACTTTGCTTGTGCCTAGTATATTTGGATAACTTTAAATACAGTCAATTTTAAGATCAAATAAGGAAAAAAATTATTTGGTAGTTATTGATGATAACTTGATATGTATTGTTAGGTTTTTATCTAACAGTTATAGCTTTTGAATTTAGTGGTTTTAACATTGTATCAGACTCTTAGTTTTGCAAGAGC
The DNA here is from genome assembly GCA_035771175.1 of Paratinospora sagittata. Lineage (NCBI taxonomy): Eukaryota > Viridiplantae > Streptophyta > Magnoliopsida > Ranunculales > Menispermaceae > Paratinospora > Paratinospora sagittata. Next base: position 36,885,132 of record CM069603.1, read on the forward strand.
TTTTTACGCGTAGGATGAAGTTATATGTGAGGGGGAGTATTGATGATAACTTGATATATATTATTGAGCCTTTATCTGACAATTATAACTTTTGAGTTGAGTGGTTTTTAACGAGAGTTGACAACTAATGTAAAATTTTTTAATGTGTTTTCGAAGCAAAAATATTTTTGGAGATGTTTGTTAATATTTGTTTCTAACTAAACTGCGGTGGAAAAAAATAATTTTCTGCTTTTAGAAGAAGCTAGAAGAGATCAATTTTAAAGCGTTTTTTCAAGAAGTGCCTTGGAAATGCCCTTCGAAACGAGGTCTATCCCTTCTCTCAAACCTTGCATTGGCAGGAGCCTCATGGAGTGGATATTTTATTTTTACTTGGTTCTAATCTTAAGCCTATCATATTTGTATTCATTTACCTCATGAAGTTGAACAAAAAAAAACTTATGAAGTTAACACTTTCTGCACAATAATCCCTTTAAGATTTTTTAAATAATTTATGTAAAAGTATTACTGATTTAGTAACCTTTATTTTTGCCATTGAGATGAGGGGTTTCCCAAGCTCAAACAATTGTGTAATTTGATCTAACGACTTGAACAATAGAATATCTTTATAATATATGTATATATATTGGAATGCATTATTACTTAATATTCTATGCTGGCTTTTGGTAAGGTACGAGATACAACAAAATTAATAAAAAAAAATAAAAAAAAAGTATAGCACGTGTGCGATCTGCGGTTGGGCTTCCACGTCACCTCGCCTCTTAAACCCTGAAGAAGGTCATCTACAAAACCCCCGCACACCTCTTCTACTTACATTAACAACAGCAACAGCAGTAAACTCATCTCAGAGAGAAAAATGGCGTGGCGCTGTGGATCGCTTTCGAGATCTCTCCTCTCCTCCGCAAGAGCTTCATCTCTCCGTTCACCGGCGACGATGCCCCGCCTCCGTCCTACGCCGCCGCCGCTGTCTTCTCCTCGCCTTCAGCCTCGCCGCCCGTTCTTCTCTAATCCGAGGTAATAAATGCTGTCGCCGAATCCCCAATTCACTTTTTCTAGGGTTTACGTTTCATTTTCGTAGTAATAACGATGATTAACGCTACGCTTACTCGATTTTGTGTTGTGAAGGACACTGGGAGAGTTGGGATGCACGCAATCGCTTCTGCCATTGCACAGCGTTGTCTCCGCCGTACGCCTCACATCGCACCTCGCGGTCGACGCGCGGGCGTGCTGTGAGCTGTCACAGGGTACCTTCTGCCGCACTTGTCAAGATCGCTAATGGTCTCCTTTGTGAGTCTTAACTGTTTGTTGTAGGTTAAAAATGTTTTTTTTTTTTTTTTTTGGTTTTTTCAAATCATAGTCTAGTCCACGGGTTCTGCGTTAGGAAACTGTTTAGGGTTCAGGCTATAGGTTTTTTTTATTTTTTTAAAATTAGGGTTTAAATTCAGTTTTTGTAAGTTTTGTTGATAAGTAGAATCGGGGTTGAGATTGATAGGGAAAATTGGAAAAGATGGGTGATGCTGAAGAGAGGGTTGGCGATGATCAGAATGCAACAATGATGATGCGTGTAGGTTTTTTCTTTAATTTTGTTTTCTTGCTGATAATTTGATTAGATTTACTATTTTTAATAAGAAGATTACATTATACTCGTCTCTTAAAAAAAGAAGATTATTTACAAAGTCTAGCCAAACAAATTGGGAAAATCATTAAAGAAATATGAAGGAAAGAATTTAGCAGACTAAGTTGATTGATTTGGAAATATGTGGAATTTGTTACTTGTATTCTGATCTCATTTGCTACTATTTTTGCATAATTTTTGTATATGCTCTTTTGTCTTGGTAAGTTGGGGATTATCTATTGGAAAACTGACCATGATTCTTAATCATTAAGCTTCTATGTTTTCTTTTATGTGGATTTAGAACACTATATGATTAATGCATTCCATTAAAGTTGTAAGAAGAATGTTGTAGGGCTGCTTTTAAGTTAGCCATGCTCTGTTGAGCAGAATTTAGACAATGAAGAAATAATAAAATAAGACATACCTAGTGCATGAGGCTCCCTCCATTACGTGGTCTGGGGAAGGGATAATGTACTCAACCTTACTTACACATGAAGAGGCTGTTTTTGGATTCAAACTCATGACTTCTAGGTCACAATGGAGTGACTTTAATTGTTGCATCAAAGCCTACAATATGTTTGTAATTTAAGTATAACAAAAATAAGAGTGTTAAGATGGATATGCGGTAATATATTGAAAGATTAAATTAGAAATTTTGGGCAATGAAGAAATTTGTGAATAAGTTAAGTGTAACAAATGTGAATGTTAATATTTCTATAAGGTAAAACATTCACAAATAATTTTAAAAATGAGCACATTTGAAAAATGGTAGGAGTGGCTCCATTTTGAGATAAAATGAGGACTAATTGAATTAAATGGTTCTACGTTCTAGCACCTATAGTGCAGATTATTAGAGATTTCAGTTAGAAAGAGTGATGTATTAACTATTACCTTTAGTAATTGATGAACAGGGAGACTTTAGAAAAAGAGAGATATTGATATTTATAATATAACGAAAGATTTATCCCTTGATAAAGTGGAGAGGAGGAAGTTTGTTTATGTAGTATATGTAACCTAAGTAGTTGAGTGAAGGATTTGTTGAGTTGAGTTATTTTATTTTATTTTAATTTCTATGTGTTGAATCATTGTTCTTCAGTTTGTTGTGTGACTTATAAATGACTTCATGGAAGAGATTACTTGTTTATGAAAAATAGAAGTAAGCATATAGATTATTTTCTTGATTAGGGGTGTAATTTTGAGATGAGTTGCTAACTATATTTCTATTGGATAGCATGTTTTTGCTTGCATATGTTTTAAGTTCATAAGTTCTTTTTGATAAGGATCAGAAGTTCTTCTTTTCATTATTGTATCATTTTAATTTTAACGTGATAGAGTTGAACTTGTCATGCTTGTTGATGTTTCAAAGATATGTTGTTTGCATGTGTCATATAATCTAGGGCAACTAAAACTATTATGAGTCTTCTTCACCGTGTGTATCAAAGGCTTTTTTGTTTTAATCTTTTTGATTTTGTTTTCTTTGTATACATTCTTAGTCTTGGGAAAGAAGTGTTAAGCTTGTTGCCTTTCTTTTGTCAGTTCCAAGCCCAAATGAAGGATCTGGATTGTTGACAACCAATGGTTGTAAACTTTTGTTAGATCCTCTATGAATATGAATCCACTTAATCAAACTAGCAAAGGGTTAGGATGAAAATTTAGCCCTCAATATAATGGAGAAAATAGAAGGCATTCATGTAGTTTATACCATGTAGTTGTGAAAAGGCTTTGTTCAGAGTACTGAGGAAAGAATGTGTCACTATCGAGTAACTACCCTACGTGCACAAGCAAGGGTGCTTCTAATTGGTTATTATGTATGTGGTTGAGTATAGATGAGATTTTATAGCTTCATTTGGGCTTATAGACCATATGGCGTTGTGGAAGTGTATCATAATATTCATATGGTTGCTTGAAAATATGTTTGGTCAGAAGTGGCTCCTAGTAGGTTCTCTCTTTCTCTCTCTCTCGCTAGGCAATATCTTTTATTTTTTGTTTTTTATTTTTCTTTGCAAAAAAATGCTTTAAAATATCTTTGCCAGCTTTTTCTCATGTTTTTCACAAGAAACTGTTTTGTGTAGGAGTTTTCAATTTAGTTGATAGGAGTCATGAGTGTATTAAGTCAAATGAAATTCTTATAAATTGAAGTTTAAGTATTTTTTGCCATCATTTGTTTAATTACACTGGTAAAAAGCACATGTTTGTGGTCCCTTCTTGAAAATTCTCAGTTATTTATTACCTCATTTCATTGTACCATCTCCTTTTCTATTGTGTCTTAACCTAATATGATGGAATACTAATGAACTACTAATAAGAAAGACTAAATACTTTAACAGCGACAAAAGAAAGAATAATAAACTAGCATAATAGCATGCGTGCGATATATTTATGATTTTAAGTACAAAAGAGTTCAAGGGACACATTTACAATAAGATGCAAACATTTTTATAACAATCAATTTGGTGCTAGAAATTTGTAATCAATAAAATGGACGAAAGGTTGTCAGAACAACCCTTGTTACCCAAGAACAATCTGAGTAAGAACGGATAACATCTTAGCTTATTCTTGAATTTTAGAAAAATAGCCATAAACTGAAATTCTTTTGAGTATTTGCCTCTCTGATTCCTTTTCTTTTTCTGGTCATGCAATTAGTCTCCACTGCAGCTCTTTCACTGTGATTGATTTACCCTATCAATCATTTGTAGAGGACCAAAGTAGATGCGAGAAATTTGTTCATTTCTTTCTTTCAATGGTCATTGATGTTGAGTGGCCGATTCAATATTTTTTTCTTTAGCTGTTAGCAGCTTTGCCTTCATCTGCGTATGCATAAGTGCTAAGCATATTTTAGAATTTAGATTTTACATTTGATTGCTTGTGAGACTCATATATTTTATACAACAAGTGTGAGATGTGGATGCAAGTTGATGCAACCCATGAAGAAAAGTTGAAGTCAATAATCGATTTCAATCCAATAATCAATATGTGCTCAACAAACCGAAATACACTGGCATTTACTGTTGTGGAGAAGAGCAAAATCTGTGAGATTTATTTCTTTTAAGGAAAGATGATAATTTTAGTAGTTGTTTTATTTAGCAGTTACTAAAATTGTAATTATAGTTATATGTGTGTGCATAACCCTGTATGTCTATATATATATGGTGTCCCTCCATTAAAACATCATCAAGAATAAGAAAATATTCCCTATGTTCTCCCGTGGACATAGGCCTTAGAGTCGAACCATGTTACATCTTTGTGTCTTTCATTATTTTATTTTTACAACATGGTATCAGAGATTTAGATTCGTACAACTGGGAATATGTTTTTCGGCCTTCATGGTCGAAATCTTCTGTGTCGGCCTTCATTGTCGAATCTTTGTGGTTGGTTTTCATCGCTATCACTGTGTCCGACTTACATCAGTCGGAACCCTTTGTCTTTTGTCGACGTTGTTGCACACCATCTCACCATCGTCGCTCTGATTCGTGCGACTGATTCGTCGACGCTGTTGCACACCTTCTCTCCATCGTCACGACTGGTTCGTGCGAGTGTTCATCGTCGCTCCTGCTTCGTCTTCTTCCAGATCTCTTCTTCGCCGACAGTTTCATCTTCGTCGGCGGCTCCTGGTTCGTCTTCTTCGGCGGCGGCTTCATCTTCGTCTCATCTTCTTCAGCTAACATCGCCTGATATTTGCATCGTCTTCTTCGTCTTCGTTTGAAATTCTTTTATTTTTTATTTTATTTTTCTTTTTCTTTTTTGAGTTTGTAACCTGAAAAAAAAAGTCGGTTACTTCCGAAGCGGTGCAGATTGAAGAAGCAGTTGACAAAACGGAGAAAGGAGAACTACCAAACATTCAGGCAGCGTACAGACTTGATGGAAATAATTATTTGAAGTGGTCTTAGCTGGTGCGTACTTTTCTGAAGGACAATGGGAAATTGAGTTATCTTTTGGTCACTGGACCTACACCTGGAGATCCTAAGTTTATAGCGTGGGATAACGAAGATGCTTCTATAATGGCGTGGCTATGGAATTCAATGACGCCAAACATTAGTGATATATGCATGTTTCTAACTACCGCCAAAAACATTTGGGATGTCGTTCATTAGACATACTCTAAGGCCCATGATGCAGCCCAAGTGTATGAGATCAAAGTGAAAGTTTGAACAACAAAACAAGGCAACATGACGGTCATCGAATATGCCAATGTATTGAAGAATCTCTGGCAGGAACTTGACCATTATAGGTGTATTGAGACTAAATGCTCTGTAGATGTTGTAGTTTTAAAGAACTATATTGAGAAGGATCAGGTCTATGACTTCTTGGCTGGACTCAATGTAGTGTTTGATCAAGTGAGAGTTCAGACTCTCAGCAAAGAGTTGCCAACTCTGAAAGAGACTATCTCAGTTATCCGGATTGAAGAAAGCAGAAGAAGTGTTATGCTCACACCTCAGAAGATGGAAGGCTCAACTATGGTTGTTATTGTTTGTGGAAGGAAAGAGTAATATTCCACTATATTAAAAAGAAGGTTACAGGCCCCTCTTTATATAGGTGACAATGCTCATCTATTTTAGGGATATTTAGAGCTAATCTAGAAAGGAAATCATAACTATCTAAAACTGAAAGCTATAAAACAGGAAACTTATATCTACTGATTTGGTAACAGACTACCAAATCTCCTAAAATCATGGGATAAGAAAAAACTGATCTGTTAGCTGTAGATCTCCTCGATATTAGCCCATAATATTGCTAACAGATCCTCAAACATAAATCTCTCTATAATTCTACACTCCCCCTCAAGCTGGGCGGTAAATATTAATTAACCCTAGCTTGGAACTCAAATCATCAAACACCTTTCTTGGTAGAGCCTTGGTAAGGATGTCTGCTGTCTGAAGACATGTAGGCACGTACAACATCTTGATTATTCCTTCCTCTATCTTCTCCTTTATAAAATGTCGATCAATTTCCACATGTTTTGTTCTATCGTGATGAACTGGATTTTTGGCAATGCTAATTGCTGATTGATTATCACAAAACATTTTCATAGGTTCTTCATCTGAAATTTTTAATTCCTTTAGCACCATTTTTAACCAAATTCCCTCACAAATACCGTGTGCCATTGCCCGAAATTCAGCTTCTGCACTGCTTCTTGACACCACTGACTGCTTCTTACTTCTCCAAGTGACCAGATTTCCCCACACAAAAGTGCAATATCCTGAAGTTGATCTTCGGTCTTGTACTGATCCTACCCAATCTGCATCGCTGAACACTTCAATATCTCTTCTTTGGTTCTTCTCAAAAAATAATCCTCTACCTGGTGTTAGTTTCAGGTATCTCAGGATTCTATACACAGCTTCCATGTGTTCTTCATTTGGATTGTTCATGAACTGACTTACCATGCTAACAACAAATCCAATGTCTGGTCGTGTGTGAGATAGGTATATTAGTTTACCTACTAATCTTTGGTATCTTCCTTTGTCCACGGGTGCACAATTTTCCTTAGCTCCTAGTTTGATAGTTGGATCCATAGGAGTATCTGTCGGCTTACACCCGAGCCAGTCTCTTTTAAGAGATCTAGGACATATTTTCTCTGTGAGACAGAGATTCCCTTTCTTGACCTTGCAACCTCCATACCTAGGAAATATTTAAGATTCCCAAGGTCCTTGATTTCAAATTTTGCAGCTAGTAAACTTTTGATGGTGCAAATTTCCTCTTCATAGTCTCCTGTTAGGATTATGTCATCCACATACACTATGAGGACAACAAGTTTTCCTGCAGAAGAGTGTTTAACAAATAGTGTATGGTCTGTCTGACATTGAGAGTAGCCATGCTTCTTCACTACCTTTGTGAATCTTTCAAACCAAGCTCTTGGAGATTGCTTGAGCCCATATAGAGATCTCCTAAGTTTACAAACCTTGTTGCATGTAGTTTGTGTCTCAAATCCGGGGGGAATTTCCATGTACACTTCTTCAGTTAGGTCCCCATTTAGAAAGGCATTCTTGACATCTAGTTGGTGGAGAGGCCAGTCAAGGTTTGCAGCCAAAGATAATAAAACCCGAACTGTGTTTAACTTGGCTACAGGGGCAAATGTCTCCTCATAATCGATTCCATATGATTGGGTGAATCCCTTTGCAACCAGCTGTGCCTTGAATCGATTAACACTCCCATCTTCATTATATTTTACTGTGAAGATCCATTTGCAGCCTACTGGGCGTTTCTCGGTTGGTAAGTTAGAGATTTCCCAAGTTCCATTTTTCTCTAGTGCATGAATTTCTTCATACACTGCTGATTTCCATTCTGGTGAGCCGAGAGCTTCTTGTATATTATTAGGAACTTGGATGTTGTCGAGGTTGGCAACAAAAGCTTTGAACTTTGGTGACAATCCTTCATATGACACAAATGTGTATATCAGATGTTTTGTGCATGATCTTACCCCTTTTCTCACAGCAATAGGAAGGCCACTGTCATCATTAGTTTCAGGATTAGTGTTACCTGGTGGATCTTCACTTGGTCTAGGACTTGAGTCAGACTCTTGGGTTTGCTCAAGAGATGCTTGTTGTTCCATCTCCTTTTGGTTCTTTCTCCTCCTTGAGTAGGTAATCAATTCATCACTCTTTGTTGATTGAATAGTGCCCAGATTTTGAGGTGTGTCCAGATTTTGAGGTGGATTGTTGGCTTGATCTTGAGTAGGAGGTTCTAGGAAGTAAGAAGACTCAAGGGAGGGATTTTGAGGAGGAAGTGATTCATGATTTAGTGATGGGCAGGTTTGGTCAGAATTAGGAGAGACATGAGGTGATTCTTCAATATCCCAAAGCTGATATTCTAGGATAAAATTAGTCTCCCCCTGAATATCAGATTTGGGGAAATAAGGTTGTTGCTCAAAGAAGGTGACATCCATGGAGTGATAGAATTGTTTAGTGACCGGTGAGTAGCATTTATATCCTTTTTGAGTTGGAGAGTACCCAAGGAAAATACATTTATGAGCTCTAGGATCAAGTTTGTTCTGGTGTTGTTGATGGACATGGACAAAAGTTGAACACCCGAAAACTTTGAATGGGATGGTGGAGATGAGACGAGTAGTGGGAAAGGACTGAAGGAGAATTTGATAGGGAGTCTGGAAGTTAAGAATCCGAGATGACATCCTATTTATGAGGTATGCAGCAGTAAGGATGGCTTCACCCCAGAAATATTTTGGTACATGGGTAGAGAACATAAGAGACCGAGCCACATCAAGAAGATGCCGGTTTTTTCTTTCAGCAATACCATTTTGCTGAGGAGTGTTAACACAGGAACTTTGGTAAACAATACCATGACTCATGAGATAATCATTAAGGCTGGAATTGAAATACTCTTTGGCATTGTCAGTTTTCAGAATTTGAATTTTTGCTTGGAATTGTGTTTGGATCATGGTATTGAAGGTTTTGAAGATCTGGTTTGCCTCAGATTTTTCTTTCATGAGGAATACCCATGTGAGTCTAGTGTGATCATCAATAAATGAAATGAACCAGTGAGAACCAGTAACATTTTTTATCCTAGAAGGACCCCATATATCACTATGAATCATGGAAAAAGGTTGAGATGCTTTGTAGGATCTGTTAGGATAAGAATTGCGAATATGTTTAGAGAGTTGACAGATCTCACATTGAAATTTATTTGGATTTTTATTATGGAATAATGAAGGAAACAACTTCTCAAGATACAAGAAATTTGGATGACCTAACCTATAATGCCATAACATAATTGCACTATCATTATTAGACTTACTCACAGACAAAGAAACAAGACTTCTAGACACTGAACAATCTGATTGATGAATTGCTCCTTGAGGAGGATCACTAACCTCTAGAAGATAGAGCCCCGAACACATCTTAGCACTGCCAATCGTCTTCCCCGAGTCCAAGACCTGAAATTCACACAGATTTGAGCCAAATTTAGTAACACAGTTGAGATCCCGAGTGAGTTTACTAATGGACAGTAAATTGCAATTTAATTTTGGTACAAGTAGAACAGAATCAAGAGTGATGTTCTCAGAAATTTGAACCGAGCCTGTACCAGCCACCTTTGAGAGTGACCCATCAGCTATTCGCACAGTTAAATTTTTATAGCATGGGGTGTAAGTTGAAAACAACTTCTCATCTCCAGTCATATGATCAGAAGCTCCTGAGTCTATAATCCATGGACTGAGCCTCTCCTTGTTAGCATTTAGAGCACTTAAAAAATTACCTTTTTGTGCCAGGGATCCGGTACCAACCACAGTAGGAGCTGGTGCAGGCAAGGATTGGCTGAACATTTTCTGCAAGATCTCTATTTGTTCCTTGCTGAACTTTTTATCCGTCTTGTTTGGTTTGGCAGCGTCTCCGGTGAGATAATCATCTTTGCCCTTTCCGCATATGAACATCATTACGGAATGGGACCATTGGAGATAGTTGTTCCCATTCAGTTTGTGTCCTGTAATGGGCACGAGGTTACTATCATTGTTGGAAGCCATGGCTTCCTGATTGGAGGTGATTTGGGAAACGGTAGCTCTTGAATCACGTTTCCCGTATTTGGTCATATGAGGGAATTAGGGTTCAGAGATTGCTCTGATACCATCTTGTTTGTGGAAGGAAAGAGTAATAGTCCACTATATTAAAAAGAAGGTTACAGGCCCCTCTTTATATAAATGATAATGCTCATCTATTTTAGGGATATTTACAGCTAATCTAGAAAGGAAATCAGAACTATCTAAAACTGAAAGCTATAAAACAGGAAACTTATATCTACAGATTTGGTAACAGACTACCAAATCTCCTAAAATCATGGGATAAGAAAAAACTGATCTGTTAGCTGTAGATCTCCTCGATATTAGCCCCTAATATTGCTAACAGATCCTCAAACATAAATCTCTCTATAATTCTACAGTTGTCAATCGGGAAAATGATCAGAAGACACACCCTCCGCGCGCTGAATCATCAAAGGTTCCAAATCGAGACAATAGGGACAATCTATGGTGTACTTATTGTCAGAAGACTAGACATACCAGGGAGAAGTGTTCGAAACTTCATGGCAAGCCTTCAACTTCCAGTAAAGAATGGGGTTACAAAGGAGTACAGCAGAAGACCAGTGGACAAGCACATCTGTCTACTGAACAAACAGTTGTAGACTCTCCGGTGCCAGAAGGATTCAACCAAGACGACATTGAAAGATTGAAATATTTGCTTGGCACATTGGACAAACCCTCAGGTACCTGTTCATTGGTCCATTCAGGTAACTTTCCTATTTCTATTGGATTTAACGTCTTAGAAAAGTCTTTTGCTAACTCTTGGGTTATAGATTCTGGTGCTACTGATCACATGACCAATTCCCCCAATATATTTCATACCTACAACCCCTGTCCTAGTAGTCGGAAAATAGCCACAGCTGATGGATCCTTAACCACAGTTGCTGGTATAGGTGATGTTCACATCAGCCCCACCCTTACACTCAGAAATGTTCTTCATGTTCCTAAACTATCTACCAATCTTATCTCCATTCAAAAACTGACCCATGATCTGAGTTGTAATGTAACCTCCTTCCCTATTTACTGTGCATTTCAGGACCAAGACTTGGGGACGATGATTGGACGTGCTAAGGAACAGGACGGGTTGTATTACCTTGAGACACCAGTACATCCTATCAAGAGTAACACTTCATTTCTCTCCGAGCACAAATTTTCCAATAAAGAAAAGCTATGGCTTCATCATCGCCGCCTTGGCCATCCTTCTTTTCGAACCCTTAAAATCGTGTTTTCTTTTTTGTTTAAGTCTCTCTATATTGAAGATTTTCATTGTGAAGTGTGTGAACTTGCAAAACACAAGCATATATCTTTTTCACTTAGTAATGAAAGAAGTTCAGATCCTTTTGATCTCATTCATAGTGATATTTGGGGTCCCTCTTCAATACCTAATGTTTCTGGAGCGCGATGGTTTGTGTCCTTCATTGATGATTGTACTAGAGTCTCGTGGATATTCTTACTGAAACAAAAATCCGGTGTGAGCTTTGTTCTTCCTACCTTCCATAACATGATACACACCCAGTTTGGTGCTAAAATCAAGAGATTTCGATTTGACAATGCTAGAGACTATTTTAATCAAACATTGACCAATTACTTCCAAAACGAGGGGATCCTTCATGAATCATCCTGTGTTCACTCCCCACAACAAAATGGAGTTGCTGAAAGAAAAAAACGGTCACCTGCTTAATACAACTCGAGCCTTTTTATTTCAGAATACTATGCCTAAGTCCTATTGGGGGGAAGTTGTCCTTACTGCAACACACCTTATTAACCGCATACCATCCCGGACCCTTGGTTTCAAAAGTCCTATGGAAAAGCTATGTCAATTTTACCCTAAGCTCAAAATCTCCAATAATCTTATACCTAAGATATTTGGGTGTGTATCATTTGTCCATGTTCACCAACCCAACAGGGGGAAGTCGGACCCCAGAGCTCTTAAGTGTGTTTTTGTCGGATACTCTTTCATTTAAAAGGGATATAAATGCTATCATCCGTCATCAAAGAAATTCTTTGTCTATGTCGATGTCACTTTCTGTGAACCTGTGCCCTATTTTTTTGCTCCTCCTCTTCCGGGGGAGAGTGTCATCATGGAAGACAAGGATCAGAACTCCCTTGATAACCCCTTTGACTTTTTGGCCCTTTTAACTTCTAACAAACCAAACCTGAATCTCCTACACCCTCTGTACCCAGTGATGAACCTGAGGATCGGATGACTGGACAAATGTACTCATGGAAGAAAGTTGTAGCTCCTGAACTGATGCAAGTTCAAGAATCTGAACCAATCCCTGAAAATGAGGTAACAAATCCTGAACTCTCCTTACAAATTTCATTAGTTCTTGTAACTAACAATGATCTTTTAGCCTCTAAATCTGACAACGATCTTTCCATTGCCATTAGAAAGGGAACAAGGGAATGCACTAAACATCCCTTGTATCCACTATCTCATGTTGTATCCTTCGAGAAGTTCTCACCAATCCATAAGAGTTTCCTTATCAACCTGAACAACATCCAGACTCCTACATCATTATCCGAGGCTTTATCTAATACAAATTGAAAACATGCTATGAATGTGGAAATGGAAGCCCTGGAGAAAAATACAACGTGGGAGTTGGTAAACTTGCCTGCAGGAAAGAAACCTGTGGGATGCAAATGAGTTTATAGAGTGAAATACAAAGCAAATGGGTCCCTAGAGCTCTACAAGGCAAGACTAGTAGCCAAGGGATATACTCAGACATATGGTGTGGACTATCAAGAGACATTTGCTCTGGTTGCAAAAATGAATACTGTGAGACTTCTTTTGTCATTGGCAGCTAATTATGATTGGGATCTGCAACAATTTTATGTAAAGAATGCATTTTCACATGGGGATTTAGAAGAAGAAATCTATATGGAAGTGCCTCCAGGATTTGACACCACTAATAAAGTGTGTAAATTGAAAAAGGCCCTGTATGGACTTAAACAGTCTTCGAGGGCATGGTTTGGTCGGTTTGCCAAAGTAATGACAAATATGGGATATAGACAAAGCCAAGGAGATCAAACTATGTTTATTAAGCACTCAACTTCAGGGGGAGTTACAGCTCTATTAGTGTATGTTGATGACATCATCATGACAGGAAATGATGAGAACGAGAGACAAAATTTGAAGCAGTATTTGACCGAGGAATTTGAGATCAAGGAATTAGGGAGATTGAAATACTTTCTAGGGATTGAAGTGGCACACTCTAAACAAGGAATCTTTATTTCTCAACAGAAGTACATTACAGACCTTAAAGAAACAGGGAAGCTAGCATGCAAACCAATAAATACTCCTATTGATCTTAATCACAAGCTTGGAGAAGTTGAAGAAGCGCTGACTATTAATAAAGAGATATATCAAAGACTAGTAGGAAAACTTATCTATCTCTCTCACACAAGACCTGATATTGCATATGCAGTAAGTGTAATAAGTCAGTTCATGCACAACCCTAAAGATATTCATTTGCAAGCAGCTAATCGCGTTTTACAGTATCTTAAAGGGACTCCAGGACAGGGCATTTTATTTAAACGACACACAAGAGTGGTTCTTGAAGCATATACTGATTCAGACTATGTTGGTTTAGTAGTTGACAAAAGATCAACTACTGGATATTGTACGTTTCTTGGTGGGAATTTGGTGACATGGCAAAGTAAAAAGCAGAATGTAGTGGCCAGATCTAGTGCTGAAGCAGAATTCCGAGCAATGGCACAAGGGGTTTGTGAGCTACTATGATTGTGGATAATTTTGACAGATTTGAAGATACACTGGGATGGCCCTATGAGACTATTGTGACAATAAATCCGCAATTAGCATTGCCCATAACCCAGTTCAACATGATCGAACCAAGCATATAGAGATTGATAGACACTTTAGTAAAGACAAGCTTGGTAGTGGGTTGATCTGTACTCCATATGTATCTACCAATAATCAGCTCGCCGATGTGCTCACTAAAGGGTTAAACCATACTACATTTCAAGCAAATTTGTCCAAGCTGGGAATGGTAGACCTTTATTCACCAGCTTGAGGGGGAGTGTTGTGGAGAAGAGCAAAATCTGTGGGATTTATTTTCTTTAAGGAAAGATGATAATTTTGGTAGTTGTTTTATTTAGTAGTTACTCAAATTGTAATTATAGCTATATGTGTGCATAGCCCTGTATGTCTATATATATATGGTGTCCCTCCATTAAGACATCATCAAGAATAAGAAAATATTCTATCTCTTCTCCCATGGACGTAGGCCTTAGAGCCGAATCACGTTACATCTTTGTGTCTTTCATTATTTTATTTTTACAACATTTACAAACATATTATCTAATAAATTATACTCACTCTTTAATTAAAATAGCTCAAGTCCTGACAAAATAATTATGCTAGAATTATATTAAAATCAAATATTCTGAATCCTCATTCTGCTAAATAATTAAAATCCTATTAAATGTTCTCATCACCATTCGTAGTCTTGACTAATCTACATAAAGTTCAGGGTCAACCATACAAGTTTTAGACTTTTGGACTAATCCACAAGTAGGTTCCAGTATTGAGGTAATAATATTTTTACATGCATGCTTCATACCTCAGTTTCAGGATACATATGAATGATATGTTGAGCATCTATTTGGAAGGAATAGTCTCGGTAATTTTTTGTGTGGCATGTGCGAACTAAGCATATGCTTTCTTGCAGGTACTTGAATTGCCAAGTTGGGTCTGCACTAGAAGTGCTATTACAAGTGGAGTTATGTCAGAGAGGTAATCTTGTGGGGAGTTCTTTGGCTCTTAGGAGTAGGAGAAGCAAATAATGTTGATGTGCTGTTAAAGATTTGGAGGGAAGAACATCTTAACTTACTCCTTTTCAGGAGCTTCCAGTGAATTATTGATGATTTAGAAGAATATTTAACTAACCAATTAAATGGCTAGAATGGGAGGGAGAGACCTTCCATTTTTCTTTGGGTTTTTACTATTTTCTTTGGTTAATTTCAGTACCTTAAAAGTTACTTGTTCATCTTATGGTTCTTACTGAGTAATTGATATTTTGATTTGTTTATTTTCTTTATGATTATTTATGTATGGAAGTTGGTTTGTATTCCAATTCCTTGATTTGCTGCACATGTTACCTCATTGTATCCTGTACTCTCTCACTGATGGGTAAGCTGGCTCAATCCTGTGACCTCATGCTCAAACTATTTGTCAGACTATTGTGCTTGATTTTGAGAATATGACTTATTTGTGAGAATCATTTGAACTAACCCATTGATTAGCAATTTCTAATTTCTAGCGTAGAATTTCTTGGTCATTGCCTTGAGGACATTCACACAAGTCAGCCATTCCACATTGAGTCAATATATCCTAAATTTTTTACGAACTTAGGGTTGGTGTGATGGTCAAGAACCCGCCTTAGATGAGTTCGAATCCCATCTTAAGGGAGGCCTTACTCTGTAGAATTTCTGCTGTGTCGGACTTTCTCTATAAATATTCTGTGGGGATACAGAAGTTTGTATGCATCTTGAGGGAGTAGTTGGGCGCTCAAAGAAACCCATACACCCTGGAAAAAATGGCATATTTATTGGGGTTTGAAAAAGAGGGTTAGCATATTGTGTGCATGAGATCCTTAGGTCTTCATGGGCATTATTTGATTGGCTACTTTTGGTTAGACTTGATGAAATAACTTTTTAATAATTTTTTGGGGTCTTTTTTGCAGAGCAACCCCATGAATTGTGGTGTGTACACTTTTGACTTGTTTGTAAACTACGGTGCATAAAATACAAGAAAAAACTGCTTTGAGCCTATCTTTTGTGAAAGATCATGTAAAATCATTTAAACTTTATGTAAAATATGAAAAAAAAGAGAACAAAGCTCGTCTTTTAGGAAGGATTGGACCACTTTATGTGAAATATCTTCATATAAAACTATCTTATTGTGAATATTAATTTAGTCCCATGACCTTGGTTAGATTTCCTGTTTTAGTTTTTTCCTTCTCTTTTCCTAGAGACAACCGATGTGGGGGTAGGTCAGATTCTGAGGATATGGAATTGTCAGACTTAAAAACTTGTAAAATTTTCTTTAACAAAATTTGATGGACATTATCAGTAAATGGTTCTTTAGGGGTATGTGAAAGCTAATTCAGGGGTTCAATGCCTGATTCACATTGTTTTGCGAACAGGGCCTGTTTCTGTTTGTGATGTTTTGCATGTAAAAAGGTATTTTATTCTGAAGGAAGTTTTTACATTATAGGCGTCTTCACATAATTCCAACAAGACCCAATTGGTAGTCATTAAAGCTTTTGAACAGTGATTTCCTATAATACAAAGTGTAGGCAGTCAAAAAAGGTGGAAAAGAGCAATGGAATGCCAATATGAACAGTGATTTCCTGCCTCATCTGTCAGAGTCACAATATTCATAAACAAAATTAGGGTTTGTTCTAGACATTCAAACACATGTAGATGTTATGGCAAACAAACTCTGAGGAGAGTCATGTATATCTACTTAAAAAGAAAAAGTGGTTTCAGCAAAAGCAAGATTCTAATGCTTCCCCATCTTTTGGCTCTTCTTACTTAGATGGCAAAAGTGGTTGTCACCTTCAGGTATCCAAAAGGAAACCTGTTAAAAATTGCCGGCATAGAAAGTGGGTGGAAGCTTATCCCTCATGAAGGGAACACATATGACATTGCTGTCATTCCTCCTCTCCTTACTGTGTCTCTCTATACATGCATAGCTTATTTTTGCTTGGATTCTGGTTTGACATTTGATAGATGGGACCATGAAAAGGACCACACCCTGCTCACTTCCCACTTGGCTAGTTGTTTCAATATCTACTTTGTCAAGCAATGAAATAAAAATGACCAATCAGAAGACAAGGATGTCTGCTTTAATCATCAAAGTCATCCATTTGGTGCTGCAACCTTCACTTCATCACCCCAGGAACTAGAAGCAGCTGAGTCATTGATTTGGCACAATAAGATCAAATCCTTTTTTCTTTTTTCTTTTTTTCTTTTTTTTTGAGGTATTTGTATTGATGGCAATTATGAAGTCCTTAGGAGTGCTCATCTCTTTTATTCTCTGCTGCTACTACCCAAACAGAAAAGGACACTAGGAAATTAGAGAATTTCTTGGTGTGTTACCTTCAGTTTTTTGTCCTTAGAAAAAAAAAAAAATTTTTTACCGAATTCTTATCAGTACAACTTTAGTTAAATTTTAGTAACTACAAATTTAGGCACCTGCTAGTGTGGAATCTATGGGAAACTTTTTTAAATATGGATGCATCTGTTCATTCATGATAGCAGTAACATTTTCTTTCCACTTTTTAACACTTGTGACGCTCTGTTTTCTTTGTTCCAAAAATGGAGACCTTTGCCAATAATTGCACATGCAAAGCCTCTACCTTATTTCACCGGAAAAAAAAAAAAAAAGCCTATACTTTATCTCTTTGAAAATTTCATCTCATTCATCGTTATTATTCAGAGTCGGTTGATTATATTCTCAACCTGCTACTAGATCAAAATGATCAAAATGGGCCAAGTACGTTAGGCGCTGTAGTTCCAACTATCTGTTAGTTGATCGAAATTAAAGTTGATCTGACACGAAACAATTTGTCTTTGAGTAAGAACTAAATCATTTTCACCAATGCAATAATTTCTGTGGTTGTTTTCTTCACAAATTAAGACCAATAGGTAAAGTGCTAGAAATTCAATTGATTGCTCATAATTAGAAGTAAGTGAGAGGTTTAGTGTATTTTATTTATTTATTTATATTTATTTTTTTAGAAGAAATAATATTAGTAGGTAGTAGTATAGCCAGTTTCATCATCATACCACATTCTTAAAAATGTATGAGGCTCATTTTTTACCTATTAATCCTCGGGGTGAGGCAATAGCAAAATTTGAATTTGGAACTTTTAGGTTTTAAAGTCACTTCTTTACCAACTGTACCAACTTCATATAAGCGAGAGTTTTAGTATTTTTAAGGAAAATTATATTACAATGTCTTAACATTGAAAAACGTAAACAAGCTTCAGCAGCAATGTAGCCTCAGACGTCACTGTAGATGACCATAGAGTAGCAATAACTAAAAGTCTCCTCTTTATAGATCCTCTTCTCCATTTTTTTATGATACCAAGATTCGTAGAAAGTAAAAGTGGCTCTGTAATCTATACATTTGTTCATGCTGCACGATGGCTGTGCCCGCTAATTTGAGGAAAAAGCCATTGAGCCCACATGATTTTACACTCCCAGATTTTCACTGCCCGCAAAAGCAACATTCTAAACAATAGAAAGATCTCTTATTTACCACTTCAGTATCTGCATTTGTTTCACATAATCATCCTTCTCCCAAATTAAACTAAATTAAATGTTGTATTATTCTGTATATATCTATTAGTTTGCTTATTCCTTAACCCCTTTCCCTCCACTTAAATTATATGGGAGAATTTGCAGTTATAGTTCTTTTTCTTTTATAGGATTTTTGTAGTTATAGCTGACAGAGCGGACAGGACAAGGGGGCAGATCTAGATAGCACTAGATTTTAATGAAGCCATTGCCGCTATCCTTGTTGGATTCCTTATATTAAGAGTGTTCTAAAGTGCATTTGATTCTCATGGTCACTTTAGTATGAATATTTTAATCTGATTATAGGTGATCTTGACTGAAGAGAAAATTAGCGATAGTAGGCTGATCTGACAAGCGTGGAAACACTTGTGATGACTTTTTTAAGTTATATTCAGACAGCAGATACTTTACCGTATCTCATGAAGATAAGTATTGTCAGGGGAGAATCAATTGGTAATATTATATTTTAGTTAAATTATGTCTATAATTATAATTTGGTAATATTATATTTTAGTTAAATTATGTCTATAATTATAATTTTTTTTTACTTGCTTTTGAAAGATTTCTTCTAGTCTTCTAGGATATGTTGTTGTTGCTATGGCCTGTTAGATCAGCTAGATATTTTCCTTCTAAGTATTAGACCTCTATCATGTAAAGCTGAATATTGAGTCTTAGTTTCTTCAATGGTTTTATTACATGTTGCAAATAAAGAGTTCATGATCATGCTTTGCTGTTCTTGTGCACTGCAATTAGACATCCCTACGTGATGATACTGCAGCATCGGAGCAAGGCCAATAGCCATAGCATGAAAGTTATACGCTAGATTGGCCCACCCCCAGAATTAAGACTTTTAATGGCATGGCATGTGACTTTCTCCAGTACAAAGTCACTAGCTTAGATTTTTGTGACAAACAATCAAGCCCACTATAAAATTAAGAGGGTTCCATCAGTTGAACAGTTGAAGCTGCTCAGGTGGGTTACATCTTACATCTTACATGTTACAAAGTACGAGGAGGTGGCACTGAGAATTCAGAAAGCCTTCTACCAAAGTCTCTTTAAATTTATATATATGGTTATGAAGAACCATCAGAATAACTCAGAAGTCTCGTCAAGTTAACTTTTGATAATTTGGCAGCCTCCCACTAGATGCAGAGACAAAGCCATTCATGACAGGCAGATGATATAACTGTAAGATTATGATTTGACTAATCTTGTCATTTTAGGTTATTCCAAAAGCGAACCAGGTAATGTTTGATGTTTTTGTCTATGCAAGTTGGAGCCCTCTTTCCATGAAAGAAAAGAAGATGAAAAGAAGGGAATCTCAGTCGTCATTAGATCCATGATAAGGGTCATGACACGAGCCTTTGCCTTGCTCCCATCCAATTCCGGAGCATCTCTTTAAAGTGGGCCTATCTCTAAAGATGGAAATTGAGAATTTCTTAGCAAAAGACAGTCCAAACTGAACTCACTTTTATTCCCTTCTGATCTACACCATTTTAAAAACTTAAAGACACCAACTATCCCCAGAAAGAAATCAACCTCTAGCTATACCCAAAAGAGCTCTACAGCTGATGCTATTGAAAAGAGAAGGGGAAGCAATTGCAGCAAAAGCGTCCAACAACAACAACAATCGCATGATGATGAGGTCAATCACCACAAACCATAAAATATTGATGGGCAGTTCTGGTACTAGTAACAGCAGTGGTAGTAGTAGTAGTGAAGATGATAATAATAATAACAATTATTTGAGTGATCAGTGGCTAAACTTGAGCTTGGGTGGAAAAGGGTCCTTAACATGTGCAGGAGAAGGGGCTCCAGCATATGATGATTCTCATGCCAAGCCCTTTCCAAACAGGCTCTTCTCTTGCAACTTTTGCATGAGGAAGTTCTTCAGCTCACAAGCACTGGGTGGTCACCAAAATGCACACAAGAGGGAGAGAGGAGCAGCAGCAAGAAGGTATCATTCTTATCCTTACTCACAGAAAAGGATGGCTATTAGCATGATGGGATTGGATGCACATTTCAGCAATACTAGTAGTAGTATTGCTCCCGTGTTTCGATCACTCAGCGTGCAGGCTCACAGGCTGGTGGAGAAATCAGTAATTAGGAGAGAAGGAACTGCGGCACGGTTGAATCCTAGAGGATTTGAAAGGGTATGGAAGAAATCTAGCTTCATCCATACTGTTGATGATGATGAAGAGGAAAAAGGAGGAAAGGGTCACGGGATGTGGCCAGGGAGTTTTTTTGTAAGGGAATCTGAAGGCGATACAAAGCAGCAGCCATCCGAGCTGCTTAAGCTCGACTTGAATCTTCGGCTTTAATTAATCTCTCTGATTTAAGTCTCTTTTGTGTATATTCATCTTTCCCTTTTAATTTTAATTTTCTATTCCATGCATGATCTCTTTTGATTAACCAAAACAAGGTAGATTAATGAATTTCTAATGGCTGAATTTGATACAGCGCTGTGGCGCTTATTGGCATGAACATGTCTTAGCCTGAAACACTTTTTTTTTTTTCTTTTTTCTTAAAAACAATTATATCTTTTAAGATACAACTCCACCCACAAAAATTATGCCTCAAGGCAACTCGAAGGACGTGAATTTAAGAGAGATGCCTCAGGACAACTCCACCCACAAAAAATATGCCTCGAGACAACTCGAAGGACTTAAATTTAAGAGCTACAGAATTCCACCACTCAACCATCCCATTCGGGTTAGACTAAAATGATAGTCATGCTACCAATGTAGAAAGTAATCTTAGGCTTTTTGTTATTTTATTAAAGGACAAAGTAGTGGATACTCCCTCGGGAAACTCCATGATAAAATTGCCACATTTTTTCTGAAATCTAGAAATGGAAAGAAAAAAAGAAAAAAAAAAAGACTGCTATGTTAATCTTACGTTGTAACGTAATGAGAGTGAGAGCTTCAGAAAAACTTCACTTTGAAAATGACTAGGCAAAAACAGACATGGACAATATATCTACAATACCTGAGAAACTTATGTGATTGCTAAATCATTAATGAAAGAATACCCACTTGATATAAAAACGAATATCTAAAGTTAGGCTAATGGTTTTAATCACTTGTCTCTGAACTTCATATGGTTATTTCACATACAAACCCATTCATTATACAGCATGCGATACCCAAGGAAAGCCACTCAAAAAAACTGCCACACTTGCCAATTTGGTTCTAACAGGAAACGACAGAGCCATGTCTTGGATTGCTAGCTGCAAGCCTCCCACAAAGAGCCTTTCTACTAAATCGCACAGCAAGAGATTCTGAAACTTTTAACAATTAATAGTCATAAAAGCATTGCCCTCTCTCACTGGGATTTGTTAAATGGCCAATGCAGGTCCAAAAGAAAAAAAAAAGGAAAAAATTCATTTTAATACGAAGCAACATTCAGCATCTCCATGATTTTTTTTCTTCCTTCATTGAAACTGTTTGCTGGTCAAGTATAAAACATGTATATCAAGAGCACAGAGAATGGCAATAAGTTCCCCTGCCAGAACAGTAGACTTTTCAATTACTGATGGCTCAAAATACAAGTTGGAGATTCACAGAAATTGGTAAAAAATCCACTCTCTGCAGTTCAATGGCTTCAACAATTATCTGACCATGGATATTTAACTTTCATGCATAGAAGCAATCATCTAATAGATCAAGAAAGAGCCTTTCTACGTTGTCGAGTCTGGATCGTTGATTTAGTCGCTTCCCGACTCTTATTTTTGCTCCTTGTTTTACCAGCTTGACTTTTTGGTACATCTGCAGAAGTTTCTTCTGTCTCTGTATTCTTCACAGTTGGGGTCTCCATATTTGTTTTACTCTGATCATCTAAAGTATGACTCCTTGTGTTTCTTTTTTTGGTGCTTGTCGATTGTCGTGATGGAGCGGTTTCCTTTCTTGGAGAAGTATTTGCCACACTACTGGCGTTATCATTTGCTGGATGTCGCAAACTCCATCGAGCATTCTCAAACCATTTGCTAACCTGATAATTCATGAAGGATAAATAAGTGAAGAAGCAAGATGTCTTCTGACAAGAAAAATAGAAGAAAATAGAAAAACCTGTTTGGGTGTGATTCCAAGTTCTTTAGCAAGAGTTTCCTTCTTGTCTCGACTAGGGTACTCATTTTCCTTCAAAGACTCAAGCAGTCTCTGCATGATTAAATGCACATCACATACAATAAGGGTGTTAGAAGAGATACAAGCAAATTTGCATAGCTCATGAAGTTAAGACTCTTAACACTAAAATAATATATAAACATCGTGAAGGTCACTGAAGGATGGTAGCTATGTTAATTGTCAATATCGAAATGAATTTATCTAACAGATGCCACAATAGATGCCAGTTATCCAAACACACGTCACCCTTCTTTATTTTTTATTTTTTTTGACAAGAAACAGAAACACAATTCACCCTTCAATCTAACATTCAGTAGAGTCAAATAATTCACGGATGACCCAAAACCCTAGAGGAGAGTCAGTCGTGAAAGGATGATCAGTGGGAGACTCACTTTAACGTACATTCACGACAAGTATAAACTCAACTGCTGGTTATTAAGGAAAGCATGATCTGAAGCAACACAGCATTTCAAGGGAACACCCAATGAAAGCAGAAGGGGTACTTTACAAGGCTAATAAAGCCGGAACAACTGACCAACTTGAGGGACTCTTTCGAAGCATAATAGAGCCAGAAGGTAGACCTTATATGCATCTATTCAAGGTGCTCTTGCCCTCCTTGAGGTGTATCTGATAGCTACTGTCTCAACCTTCCATCAAAGTAGATTGTTTTTGAAACCTCAACTCAACCGAACTCGGTAAAGCCTTCTTCTCAACTTCATAGGGTTGACAATCTTCCTCCACTCCACTCTATCAAGGGCTAAGTCTATAATTATATTAGGAGTAACTTTATCTTGAATATCTGTATCCACTCTTGAGATACCACATGTGCATTTCAAATACAAATGCCACTAGACACATATCTCACCTTGATGTCATGTTTCTAATTCCAGTAATCTCTCTAGCTTGTTTTAAGTTCCAGCACATAATGACAAAGCAAAAGTAATGGATTAATGGTCTACGGTAGGCTAAAGATAATTGGTACTTGAACCAAAGAATCGAGCAAGTAAAAAATATTAAAAATAATAAAGTTTTAAAAGGTAAGAAATTATACCGAATGCAAGGTCTAAGAGTTACTCTACAACATTGTGCAGCAAACTGAATCAAAATTGTTCAAACTGTCAGTTACGCTCATAACCGCTGTAAGAAAGGAGTAAAGCGACTTCTCCGCATCATAACATATATAATAACACTCTCCTTGAATTGTTGTTCCTAAGCTGTTCAAATTGTGAAACTGCAAAAAACCCCTACTTGTCCTCCTTTCCAAGTTAAATAGTAGCTAATTGTTTATCCAACTTGCTCTCAGTTTTAAAGTCAATATATTTTGTTTTCTTCCCTCAATTATTCAATAAATCCAATTTTGTTAGCTGTTTATTTTGTTTTTTTTTTCCACCATTATTAACCACTAATGGAGGAAGTTTAACATTATTTTCCAACAAAAGCTTACTTTTTTGTCATTTACCAATTATTTGCAACAAATTGATAGTTTCACGGACTTATTGTTTTTCCTCTCTCCCCCTAATGATAGCTACATATAAGCAAAACACAAAAATATTCTCCACACAAAACTTAACATTATTGTCCAACAAAAGCTTATTTTTTGTCATTTACTAATTATTTGCAACAAATTGATAGTTTCACGGACTTACTGTTCTTTCCCTCTCCCCCTAATGATAGCTACATAAAAGCAAAACACAAAAATATTCTCCACGCAACACTTATCGTTCTCTTCTTTATCTTATTATTCTCAGAAGCAGCTTACTTGTCTCCATTAATGTCCTAACAGTCTTCTCTGCTACTCAATTCAACATGGGAGACTAATTATTTTAGGACAAGAAAACCAAGTACAATTTCTTTTTCATATTACTGGGTTATATTAAACTATTTACTGGATTATATTGGATTATATTATCTTTTGCTCTGTCTCTTACCATCATTTTTATTGTACGGTATCTTCAACTGAAATCCATCTTCTCTATAGGGAAATAATAATGGATATTGCATAGCCATGAAAAAAGAGTGCAACTCATTAATCCGTTGTAAGCCATTTAACTTGTGCTCAACAATAATGTCACGCACTCCAATTGTACATTGCAGGTCATTGGGAGGCAAGTTGACGACCTCCAACGCACTTGGCATATTATTAATCCTTGGATCTTTTGAACAGTTAGATACGAACATCACAAAATTCTAAATCTCGAAAGCGATCCCTTGCCAGTCTAAATACTTTTGCAAGTACACTATGTTCATTAAACATCTTTAACAAACCTTCAACTATTTCATTGTCCAAAAAAAAAAAAAAATAATATAACCTAGTAATATGATAAAGAAATTGCACTTACTTGGTTTTCTTATCCTAAAATAATTAGTCTCCCTTTTTGAATTGAGTAGTAGAGAAGACTGTTAGGACATTAATGAAGGTAAGTAAGCTGCTTCTGAGAATAATAAGATAAAGAAGAGAAAGATGAGTGTTGTATGGAGAATATTTTTGTATTTTGCTTTTATGTAGCTATCATTAGGGGGAGAGAGGAAGAACAGTAAATCCGTGAAAGAATCAATTTGTGGCAAAGAATTTGTAAAGGACAAAAAAATAAGCTTTTGTTGGACAATAATGTTAAGCTTCCCCCATTAGTGGTTAATAATGGTGGGAATCCCCAAGAAAAATATGATATTAAATGATATATTCCCCGTAGAGCACCATATCCAATACCTCTTAAATAACCATAGGCTTCTTTTTTCTTCAATGGGTTCTCTGCACTGAATAACCCCTACATGAGTTTTTCTCTTTAATGGGTTATCACTCTTCAATTTAGGTGACAACCAATAGACAATCTCTACCCTACATGACAACTCAGTGGACGGGATTTTGCTTTTCTTTGCTCCTCTATTCCCTCACTTTCTCTTGTATTTTGTCTTGCTATTGGGCCTAGGTTCTTTTTCTGTTTTTGCAGCTCAGGCAATTTCATGATCAAGTGATTATTGTAGATCTCGAGTACTAAGGTGGAAAATCAAAAACAGAGGTGGAAGGCTACTAGACTGTAACTACATATGAATGTTTGTGTCAAAGCCAAAAAAAAGTTAATGGCTGAATGCAAAAGACTGAAAATAAATTGAGAAAGGAAATTAAAATCAGAAGTGGAAAGACTGCAGATGAAGAGAGGTAAAGAAGAAAAACAGTAAGGACTAAGGACATTGAGAAAGGGAAACAGACAGAGAAGAGGGAGAGGATCAAGCTTAGGCTCTAACATCAAATAATGGGGAAATGCAACAGGAGAAACTTAAAGAAAAGAGAGGTAAGATCAAAGCTCAAAATCATGCAATTCATTTAACCCTAAACCCTTAACTAGGAGACTAAAGCATAGCCAAACTCAATCACCTTAACTAATCAACTAAAACTCCTAAAGAAATTAACACATAAAGTAGTGTCTATTAACTTTATTTAGCCTCTACTTCTACTTGAAAATGAACCTTTATTTGTAGTATTGGTTTAAGCTCTAATAAAATAAGCCAAAATTTTTTGCTTATTCTTGTAGAGGTTATACCCCTCTACTTCAATTAGATGTAGAACAAATAAAAATATTTACTCAAAACATTTTTTTTTTTTAAGCTCAACTTTTTTTAGAGGCTTTGAGTAGAGTTAGCATACACCACCTAAATAAACAAACAAATAAAATCAATTTAAATAAAAAAATAATTCTAACTAATCTGAAAATTTAAATCTTTAACACTGATAATATTTGGGGAATCGGATTACACATCGTGCATCACAAACCTACTATGCTCTATAATTTACAGAGTGAGATCAATGAAACTACATGCACGTACACATTTTGAACTGTACTTCTTTGCCTAGCAGAAAGTCTTTCCTTCTTAAAGAATAATCATTTTTAGATAATGGGTTAAGGAAAGATGAGGACATTATTGGTGTACCTCTGGTACCCAAATCTGTACATATATATTAATACATTAATATAATATTTGTTTCCTCTCAGGAAAAAAAAAAAAAAAAGAATAAGCATTTGTGCTCTACAGGCCAGTTGTCTAAAAGTATACATCTAAAAGGTATATAGAAGTCGAAGAAAGGGAAATTGAGATCACTTAAAAAACTAAATTATCAGTTTGAGAAGAAAATTACGAAGTTAATATGACATGACATGACACGACATGAATGCCTTGCCACTGAACGTGTGAATAATGGTTCGCATGTGTACAAACATCACAAATGTCAAGCACTTAACACCAAGAGGAACTTTATGGGTTGATCATACAAACAAGGTTAAGAATCTAAGATGTCCATAATAAATACCTCAGTTACAGTGTTTCCAAGTCTTCTAGAACTCGATGCAGTAGGCTTTTTTCCAATACTATCAGAAATTGAACCATGTTTAGGTGTTTCAGTGGCTAAACTATTTGCACCATCAAACTCCAGTTTCTGACGAGTTCTTCTCTTTGAGATGTTATTAGTCCTTTTTGAGTTCTGCTCTCTACCAATGGTAACTGCTTTCCTCCTAGCAGTTAGAGGAGTTCCTTTCGGTGATTTGCCAGATTCTTTTTTAGTTTCATCATTCTTCTTCCTCTTTTGTGTTTCCACATCAGCCCAATCTTCATCATCACTTGAATCTGAAGTAGCATTTCCATATGTCTCCTTCATGAATGAAAAGACATCATAAACACACGTGAGTGAAACCAAAGTGGAAAAGAAAACTACTAGTATTGTATGAGTAACAATATATGTCATGGCTAAAATTGCCTCAATCCTAGCATTTAGAGATGTTA
This sequence comes from Paratinospora sagittata, assembly GCA_035771175.1. Taxonomy (NCBI): domain Eukaryota; kingdom Viridiplantae; phylum Streptophyta; class Magnoliopsida; order Ranunculales; family Menispermaceae; genus Paratinospora; species Paratinospora sagittata. Next base: position 36,912,490 of record CM069603.1, read on the forward strand.
TGCTTCACAATGCAGGTGCACAACAAGAAGAAGATTCCTCTCTAATTCAAACATCTGATTTGCACACCTTAACATCTGAATCTTAGTTTTATAGTGGATCTTGTGCGCATAATCAGCCTCCAAATTTCTAATGCATTGTCTTCTTTTCTATTGACAAGATACAAGATTTGTAGTTAAACAATGAAGACAATGTGAGTTCATGGAAGCTGATATATTAGAGGATAACAGGGTCATGGCGACCATTAAGAGATGTCATGCCTCACATTGCAGGTGAAATATGATAAAAGAATACCCAAACAGTCCAATCAGATATCTGATTTAAGCACCCTGGCACCTAAGCTCAGACATAAAGGTGATCCCAGTTCCCAAAGAACCGCTAGTGCGCTATGTTTTCTTTTTATAGAAAAATACAATTTTTATTGCTAAACAGTGAGGACAACAAGAGTTCATGGAAGTTGATCCTGTAGAAGATAACAAAGCGAACCAAAAACAAAGAAACTAAAAAGAATAACAAAGAACAAACACCAAGCAAGAATGAAAGTATATCACGTGATAGGCATCACTGGCATGTTATAATTTTCGAATCATAGATGCATCATGATGTCAATCCTTGATGTAAGAGCCACGTATCTGGTACATAGTACATGCAACCAGCTGCCTCACAGCTAAGATCAGAGGTTCAGATCTTGTGTGCACAAGCTCAAACAAACTTTGTCCTTTTTTTTGGTAGCAATAAGATTTATAGAAAAATAAATAAATAACTAAACAACAAAAAGAAGCAAAACAAAAAACCTTGAGGACAAGCTTATCTGCCAAGACACTGAATGCCTTTAAAAATAAAAAATAAACAATAAAAGCAATAAATGAATGATGACTACCTCTAAGGTTCCAATTACAAGACAAAAAGCCACCCTCAATGATCAATTGATCATACAACACGAGAAAGAAAAATATATACAAAACCAAACTCCTTAATAACCAAAACTAACAGGAAGCACTTAATTTAGTCTACTACTCTTACTTTGAAGAAGAGATCCCTCTTTGCCATTGGGAAATCTCCAGTTTCATTCTCTCAGTACATCCCAACAGATTGCTAAGGGAAGAAACTTCCCAAGAAGATCCGCCCTTACTGTCAAGGTCCATATTTGCTAGATTTCAACATACAAACTTTTAATAAACCATGACATACCCCAGCTAAAAGCAAACCAGTTTTATCCAGTTGCCAAGATGATGCCCTGGAAAGGCGATGCCTATTGCAAATTATATCATTTATAATTCTTTAAGTAAGGTTTGTTGTTTTTGTTTTATAAAACAATTCTCTAAGTTTTTTAGTTAGTTTTATACATATAAACCCTATACACACACACACACATATTCCAAAATAAAAGTCAAATCTTGTTTAAAAAAAGATAAAGTATATTTTACATTCTTCACCTTTCGCCCACAAAATTAAAAAACTAGAAAAAACATATTTAAAAATAAGAAAAGTTGGCCAAGTATAAGTATAGCAATTGAAGAGCCATGCTTAATGCAATAATCATGATGAAAATAAAATGATATATATTAATCTTAATATCTTATACCCTGAAACCTAGGAGTACCACCCGCAACAAAAAGCTAAAACTAATTACATTAGGCTCGCCCAATTCCTAAGTGACCGAGTAAAAATATTTTTAGCAAAATAACAAAAATAAAAATAGAAAATCAGAGTTATAAAACAGGAAAAGAAAAAGATAACTTGCATAATGAAACTAAAAGTATAACACTAGAATCATGCGTTAAGTTAATGTTTAAGCTACACAATCACACATGTAGTAATATGTAGAAAAAAGAATCTTAGCCTTCAAATATTTACACTGACCCCTTAAACTTTAAGGAAAAATAAAATAAAAAAAATTCAAAGAGCCCCATTCTTTGCCTTAAGTGTGGTCAAGGCAATTTAATTGCAAATGGAGTAGGCAATGGAGGACTGGTCGTCGCCTAGGCAATGCCTTGGAAACATTGCATCAAACTCAAAACACAAGGAGACCCAAAAGCTTTCACACGGGGCAATGAAGAAGAAAGTGGTTAAAACAGACTTTCCAGTTGCATTGCATACAAAGAGAAAATTAGAAATAACCTTTTTGCAGAAGATCAAGTAAACCAACGTTAAATTTTCATTATGTCCATATTAGAAGTACAAAAGAGAAGACAAGAAAAAGTGAAAAAAATTAAACTCTGCATACACTAGAGCAAAACCATACAAATTGTTAGGATAGAATGACCTTACGCACTGAAACAGAGCCCAAGAAATATTTCTCCTCTGATATGAGCAGCAGATGATATGCTTAATTCTATCTAATCATGATGAACTAAGCAGTACGAAGGAACCAGAGGGCACTGAATCAAGCCATCCATCATTGGTGTTCTTTCTGATAAGAGTAAACAAAATGAGAATGCAACAGCTATTTCTCATAGTCATTAGACTTGATTTTTATGGCTTGTCATTACTAGAGAATTTAAAACAGGTAATGCATATAAAAAACTCTCTCTAAAGAAAAGCTTAATGCATATGTTGCTCTAATCCTAAACTCACAATGTTATGCCTGTCCCTAGGTTGTGGGAGTGAGGTATTAAAGCCAGTTTGGGTGTAACGTAATTGGGGACAAAATTGCAAATACTCTAAATATTCAGGCTTAAGAAGTTAGCTATTTACTCCCAAGTGTTAAAAACTTATGTCTTAGATATGAGAGAAATGTAAGGTATCAGGGGAAGGACCTTACAAAATAACATGAAGAATATACCAAAACTGCATGTTAACATACTTAGGCGACAATTTCAAACATCAAATGGCAGAGAATCAAAGTGACATCCAACAACAGAACGAGAAACATTACTTGAGCAGTTATTCATGCATCTTGTTCTTCATAAGCAGGACATCAGCGGATGCACAGAATGAATTAAGAACCATGAAATAGATGTGCATTTCCATGAACTGAAGCTTACATCATGCAACTTCTTGTAGTCTAGACGTTCAATCTGCCTTTTCCTGGACACAGGTGACGAAGGTCCTTGGAGTTGTGGCTCCTGTAATGACAGCAGCTCAGCATTTAGAAATTGTTTCTTATTTCTAGCCGTTTTTGTTCTCATTTGACCCAAAGAAGAAGCCAGCTTGCCACCATTGATTGATGAGGACACAGGTACTTCATCTCCACCTGAGGTCCCATTATCACAACTCGAAGCACTAAAGTTTTCAGGGTCAGATGTAAAATCTGAACTGGAGCTTTCCTTATTAACATTCTCATCAATATCTGGAGCATTAGGATCATAAACATCATCTTCTGAATCATCAGAAGGAAGACCCAGATACTGCTCATCCTGGGGCAAGGTCATCAACTCATCAGAAGCAGAAGTAAAGTCAGACTCTTCCGATGTTGAGCTTTCTGTCTCGATCTTTCCGTCAATCTCCAGGCCATCAGGGTCATAATCATTATCGTCAGAGTCATCTGATGGAAATTCAAAGTTCTCATCCAGCCTATTTACATCCGCTGTAGCAGCTGCCTCAGGAAAAACTTTCTGCATAAAAGTTTTAAGTGAAAAATCATGAGTTGCATAATTCCCACACTTTTGTGACACAAGAAAAACATGAAAATAAGGGGTTATTATTACCTCCCAGTTATCATCAACAGAGAGATCTGTTCCTTGGAAGTCATTAAGCAAGTCAATGCAATCTACTTTGCAATCACAACCAGGGCACAACCAGCCCTCATCTCCAAGAGGAACTAAAAAGAAAACCAAGAAATTAATAACACTTACAGTACTCAACAAAATAATAATAGCAGTAACAACTATCAGTAGAGTGGTTTGAATGTTACTTTCTTCTTTCAAAAGTGGTGGTTCCAAACACATTTGATGAAAGCCACGATCACAAGTACCATCACATAGTATAATATCATTTTCAACAGTCAAATCTTTGGACCCACATTTGGCACAAAAGATCTGCCACACCAATTTACAAGTAAGCAACTTTATAGAAGGGGAAACAAAACTTATAAGGTCATAATACTTCTCCTACATCTTCACTATTGATCTGTCCTTCGGAATCGAATAAAGATTCTTGAAGCCTCCCTTCAGCACATAGAGAATCCAGATGTTGAAATAAATCCCGTATCCTTTTTTTGCAACGCAAAATCTCAGAAGTAGCACGTTGAAGCTCCTTCTCTGGCTTTAGTTTTTCTATACTGCAACTTTGAAGAACAGCACATTAGTGAATATAAAACACTGATTTCAACAAGTTATAGCTTACCGTAAAAATGATGTATTGAATGGTCATAAGCCCATCATGAAGATTTTCTTCATCTAATGCTGGGAACAAGCTATGTTACCTGGACTTTCCAATCTAGCCCAAACTACCTGTGTGGGCATGACATTGACAATGACATGGACATGGGATATGTGTCCACACTTCCAGGCTGCATTTAAGCACTACACCAAAGAGAAGAGAGGAAAGAAAAGGAAGAAAATGACTAACATGTGTCAATGCTCTAAGATAGGAGACTAAGGAGAGAAAATACACATACATACATACACGCAAAAAAAATTCCGAGTTTCATTAATTAAAAGCCCCCAAACCCAATTGAAACAAAGCCTAAAGCCTCCCAAATTTAAAACTTAGTAGCCAAGTTTTACCTTCCCTTTTTTATTTCTTTTAAAAAAAAAAAAAAAAACCACAATTCCCTTTTGAACTAAGCCCCTGTTCGAAGAAATTTCTGGCACCGCCATTGTGTGTGTGTGAATATATATATATATATATATAGATTGAGGAGACAAAGATGAAGAGAAGAAAGAAAAGAACTTCTTAAGAAAAACAAAAAAAAAAAGCAAAAAAAAAGAAAAACAAAAAAAAGGAGGAAAAGAATCAAAAGAGGAAAAAAAAAACTAAATATGGCCATGTCCAAGTGCCTCGATCTGATTTTTAGGATATTTCCTACCTAAGTTCCTGCGTCATATAATTTGAGAAATGAATAAGTCTAACATCTAAATATGCACCCTCCTCGAACACTTGTACCGTACCCCCAAGTCCATGTAAGATAGGCAACAGGGTTTGTCAATGAAAGAAAGCTTATATGACATAAAGCAATACCCAATAGCTAGAAAGATTTATGCACTTTCATGCTATGTAAAAAATACAGCAAAATGCCACAGTCAAGCTGATCATATTCACTCCTTGAAAAATGTCTTCTTGGTGTTTCCGTTTGAAGCAATGGATTTTTTTACAAATGGTCACTAATCCAGTTGAATAATTAGTTGACAATCTATTCCATTAGATTAAACCCTCAATCAACTAATCAATTCACCGCATAAGAATGTCCCTTTGATTTTATGTACTTATATTAATTATTTCATGTTAATTCTTGAAAACTCTATATTTCAAATGTCTCTTGAAAGCTATTAGTCTCAAGTCTTCTGCCAAATATCAGTTAATTGTTCTGTAATAGTTGGAGAGTTTATCATTGTTCTGTAATAGGGGGCAGAGTTTATCATGTCTTTGATCATGTATTTCCATATCAGAGTATTTGCAACATTTTTACAAACAAAAGAAACATGTGAAGTCATGCCATAGTTTCTTGACATCCTGCAACAATTGCCTATCCATTCATAAGTAACTTCGAGTACTACTAACACCAAAATTTGAGCTTAAAAACTGATGAATCTATGCACCTGAGCGAGAATAGGAAATCATTCTGCCTCGTACTTTTCACTTACTATGCATTCCAGACAGCACAAGCAATTATATTCAAGAGATGATGATGATGATGATGATGAGAGCTGTAACAGCTGTTCTGGTGCATCGAAATACAAGAATGCTGTTTTCTACTATCAAGGAAAAAAAAAACAGCTCCAAAAGGGCCCAAATAATAACCAAAAAGTTTACAACTAAGAACAACTAAGTAATACGTAATACATACACATCCAATTGTGAATCTTATTGTGAAGCAATATCTATATATACGCATTCCAAATCTTATTGTGAATCAATGAAAGGATCAAGACATCAGAAACATTGAAGGTAATCAGTAAACAGAGTCGATTTTGTCCTAATCTACCAAAAGGTTGCTGAAAATTAGTTGATGCAGAACAAGAAAACTGACAGAAAAGTCCCACACTAGAGAGAGCAAAGGGTATACCCATGTCCAATAAGCTATTTTGGGTGCACTTCTAAGGGAAGTACTCAACTTAGATTCAACACAACAGAGCGTTTCCTTACCACATGGGGCCGGCAAGCGCAATGAAAATAAAATTAACATTTTAAACAAAGGTCTTTGATTTCTAGCATTATGCATTAAATGAAGAATCAGATAGATTTCTTTATCACTAGCATGCAAAGACAAATAAGAACACAAATCCAAAGTCAAAACAAAAGTTATTGTCCAGAATGATGCACAATGTACAAACCTTTGCCCTTTCCAGCCTTCACCAGAGTAAGCATCAATAAGGCTATGCTCATATCCCATTCGATTCAATAAGTATCTTATACGTTTCCTAATTCTTGAATACTCATCATTCAATGCTTTCTTCTTTCTTCCCTTCGTTTTTTTCTTCTTTACATCACTGACATTAGCAGTAACAGTACTTGAGTAAGGAGCTTTTGAAGTACTTCTTAACCTTGAGCGAAGAATTCTAGTGCTACTGGCGGAGGATCTTAACACATATTTTCTTTTTCTTGATAGTGAGGAGGCACTCTTTTCCTTGTGTGCTGACCAAGTGGAATTTTTTGCCACACCCACATCTGGCATCAATTCAACATTAATAGAATCAGATCCTACAACCTTAGGTTCCATAGCTTCACCTTCGACATTTTCAGTGCTAACATTTTCTTCTACCAATTTAATCCGTTTCAGGCTTGAACTTTCAGTCACCTGGCATTTCTCCTGTGCATCAGATCCTATTATTGCTCTGTCCATAGGTTCACTTTGCAAATTATTAAATCCAAGTTCATGTTTTTCTGCCAGTTTACTCTGTTTTGAACTTAAGCATTCTTCTGTCTGACAGGTTTCCCACACATCCAATCTAACATCCCCACTATCTGTAGTCTCATTCATCTTGTTTTCAGAAACAAGTGTATGTTCTTTTCCCAGTGAATATGGTTTCAGACCAAAGTTTTCTGTCACCTGCTCATGGTTTGCACACAATGAATTTTTTCTGCTTATCACGTGTTCAGCACCAGTAACTTGTGTTTCTCCCAAATAATTATTTTCTGGAATAGAGTTTTCCAATGAATTTGAACATTCTGCTGGCAAACAGTTTTCCAGTGCATCTGATCCAACAATCATAGCTTCCATAGGTTCACTTGATACATGTTCAGAGCCAATTTCATGCTCTTCGACCAACCTAATTTGTTTCAGGCCTGAACTTTCCATCAGCTTACTTGTCCCTGGTGCATCAGATACTATGCTCCTAGGTTCCATAGGTTCACTTTGTAGATTTTCATATCCAAGTTCATCTTTTTCTCCCAATGTGTCATGTTTTGGACTTGAGCATTCAGTTATCAGAAAGTTTTCCTGTGCATTCGATCCAACACTCCTATTTCCCATGTCCATAGGTTCACTTGGTCCATGTTTTTCTCCAAATGTCTTCTGTTCCACGCTAGAGCATTCCATTGTTTGGCTATCTTCCTGTAATGAAGACTTCTCCCATTATATCATTCAGAATGTACTTTTGCCAAAAAGTACATGTAAAAACTTCATATTATTCTAGAACATGTTTTTTTTCCACAAAAATGTCAGTAAGTGTGAAAAAATGTATGGCATCACCTTAAAGTAGCTCCCGCAGGCAAGTCCAGCACAGTTTTGGTTAATAAAGCTTTGATAACCCTGCAAGAGACATGAAGTAGCATGTTGAGGAGGGGGGGAAACTCTCTTCAAATAACACGGCATAAGCCAACACTCACTGAGACCCTTCAAACAAGCTTATATGGCATGGTTGTGCAGGACCAACCTAAAATGGATCAAGAATTCAAGATTTTACCTTCGCTTAACAAATAGCTTAAATACAAATGCAGTTGCAAATACAAATTAAATTTTGTGTACCTATAACTGCTTGAATATAGTTGGTAATCATATGAATATAGAAGACATTTCAGGGGAGTATAAAATTATATATATTAGATAACCACTAGACCTAAGTGGTGAAGCAGTGATTAGGAACAAGGGACGAGAACTCAACTTCACCCTAGACTATGCTCAATTTTAATTTGATGATATTATGGCAAACTCCAAATTCAACATCAGGAAATTTTGTAAAAATTTAATATCTGAAAGAACTTTAGGGAAGTTTTAGCTTTTATTTAAATGAAAGAAAAATTCATTTATCTATCAAACCAATTCCACCTGTGCTGAGTATATTTGCATAACATAATATAACATTTACTTGAGTGTATTACGTATCTAACAAACCAATTCCACCTGTGCTTTGTATATTTGCATATCTTTGAACATAGCGGTCCCAACATGTATAAAGGAAGGTTGCATTAAGTACCTAACAGCCAGTGTAAAACCTTGTTAGATCAATTATGACATGAATCTACTAAATCAGACTACGGTAAGGTGATCGGATGGAGTGGAATCTTGTAGCCAACTTCATGTAGTTAGGAAAAGGCTTCGTTTAGTTGAGTTGACTTGAGTATGTATCTAACAAACTACTCTATGACTTGTTTGTCCCTTTAAATGACTTGCAAAACAAGGAGAGTTTTTGTTAGAATATGAAGGACATTGGTGAATCAATGGACATATATTTTGTTCCTAAAAATATTCTTTTATTTTGCAGGTCAAATTTGAGTGTTCAAACATTTGTCCTTGCATTCTTTAGTAACTCTAATTTCACATAAAGATTAAGCTTCAATATCTTTTTCATTTTTTTGAGAGGAAACAAAGTATTGTATTAAAAATAATAATATGTGAATTACAAGTTTGAGTACCAGAGGTACTCATGATGGTGTTACCATCAGCTACCTGTCTAAAGCTCCATACTAAAGCTAGAGAATCAAACCATATCCCCTTAACTACAATTTCCACGAGTCACCTAAACTTTCTACATACAGCTATCTCAATTTCACAGCCAAACTGAAACTGAATATCCACGAAAAAATTTACAAGCCACCGCCCAAGAACCAGCCGTAACCTTTATCTCTTCCCAAAGAAGATGGAGATCCTTTCAAGAGTTGTGAAAGATTCTCCTATTTCAATCCAGCCACAAGGACCATAATGCAGCAAAAGCTGCTATCATGCCAATCTCCTTCTCACTCACAAATAGGGAAATAGATTCTTGTAAGCTAAGGAAAAAAATCAAATATTTTTAAATTCTCTTTTCTTTTTCTTTTTTCCTTTTTTTTTTTTTTTTTTTCAAGACGTAACAAAGGTAATGTTATTAATAGCAGCCATCAAAGTACAAAGAGCAGTACTCAATATGGAGACCTGACCCACATGACATACAATTAACCCAATTCCTATGCCAATCCTAAATTGAAAAACCTAGCTGCAAAAGGTGAGACGGCTACCCAATTGCATGCAATCCACAGACATTCTTCCCATTTACTTAGCCAATGCATTTGTACACCTTCAATAGTTCTCCTATTCCACTCCAACCAAATCAACCATAATGTTGTGAAATTCACAATTTAAAAAATTTCTTTTTCTTTCCTCAAGAGACTAGGAATGTGGGACACTAACAAGCATTCTTCACATGTGGAGGGGACACTAAAATTACCTTCCAAGAAAACAGCCCAATCCTCCCAAATCCGCATGGTAAATGCGCATCAAATATATAGACATGATCAATGGATTCCGCATCCAGCATACACAATGGACAACACTGTGGGGACAGATAAAGGGATGGTACCTGTCTCTGAAGCACATCCAAAGTGTTCAGTTTCCAACATGCAAATATCCACCTGAAAACCTTAACCTTTGAGGGAATGTGAGTGTGCTAGATATATTGAGAAGCAAGGAAAGAAGGAACTGAGGGGCAATCAATAAGGGCCTCATAGAAGGATTTACATGAAAATCTACCGGAGCAGTGGAGGGTCCAGCTAAACCTATCAGTATTTGTATATAAGGAAACCTAATGAAGTCTACAAAGAAGAGTGACGATCTCATCAAGTTCTCGGTTAGTAAGATTTCTATAGAAATAAACATTCAAAGATGGTCTGAATGAGGGAGAAGGCGATATAGTGGTGGAAAGAAAGTTCGTAATGGGGGAAGTATGGCATGAAGAAAGACGGTATAGATGAGGAAAGGCTTAAGCTAGAGTGGAGTCTCCAATCCACTTATCTTCCCAAATTCGGGCAATACTACCACCTCCAATCACCAAGTTAACATGAGTCATCACTTCATGGCCAATGACGAAACAAACTTTTGTGGGCTTTTGTAGGTTAACTTCTCCCTCCTACCACAATCCCACTTAGAAACATGCATTCCATGGATACTAGAAATGAATCGAACCCATAAAGAGTGATTCTCATTTAAAAACCACCATATCCATTTTGCCCCAAGAGCCTTATTCCTCATTGATATTTCCAATGTTTAGACCCCCCTTATCTATTGGCCTCTGAACAATCTCCCAACCTACAAGATGGTGGCTAGGGCAATCATTTGAATCTTTCATAGAGGATCTTATCTTCTTCTCAATCAAACTTGCCACACCCATAGGCACTCTAAAGATAGACAAGAAGTATGTTGGAAGAGCAAGTAAAACTAGTTTGATTAGGGCAAGCCTACCTCCTCTCGATAGATAGCATCCTTTCCACCCCTCCAACCTCCTAGACACCTTATGTAATACCAGGTCCCAAAATGCCAAGGATAAAGGATTACCTCCTAAGGGAAGGCCAAGATACTTCAAAGGCCATACACCTATGGAGCAACCCACTTGGTTAGCAAGAAGGGCAACATCAGGGTCCATATTGATCCCCACTAGCTGACTTTTTGACATGTTCACATTTAATCCAAAAGTCTTGCAAAAGCATAGCAAAACCTTAATGGCATTCAATACATTGTTCTCATCACCTTGAAGACAGAAAAGGGTGTCATTTGCATATTGTAGATGAGAAACTTCCACATTCCCAGATCCAATTCGAAAACCTTTCACTACTGAATGTTCACTTGCTCTATACATCAACCTCCCAAGACTATTTGCTACCCGAGTGAAAAAAAAAAGGAGGCAATGGATCCCCTTGTCTCAAGCCCCTTTCCGTAACAAATTTTCCACAAGGTCTTCCATTGATCACCACCGAGTAAGTGACTGATCTAAGGCATCCACCAATCCAAGATCTCCACTTAGGGTCAAACCTTATTCTCTCCATGATAATCAAGGTACCCCCAATCCATTGTATCATAGGCTTTGGCCAAATCCACCTTTAATGCCACACCCTATTTGTGTCGGCACCTGTAGTCCTCTACCGCCTCATTAGCCACTAAAACAACATCTAGAATTTGTCTCTCCTTAATGAAGGCAAACTGACACATTTCAATTGTTTTATCAAGAATCGCCCGGAGCCTCACTGATAATACCTTTGCCAAGATCTTATACAAACTTGTCACTAAATTGATGGGCCTGAAATCCTTGAGTTGCCATGAATTCGCCATTTTAGTTACCAAACATATGTCTCATTCACTTGAATATTTATAATGTCATTTTGATAGAACTCTTGAAATACCTTCATAAGATCCTCTCTAACCACCTCCCACGCATTTTGGTAAAATGCTATAGAAAAATCCATCAGAACACCTAATGACCATTACACCCAAACACCACCTCCCTCACCTCCTCCTCCTCAAATGGCCTCTCTAGAAAAACAACATTATCCAAAGGTATGGGATGGGATCCCAATCAAGACCCTCAAAGCCATAAGATATCCATCTAGGGGATTTGTACACTTGTCTAAAATACTGCACAATCTCATTAATGATATCCCCTCTACATCGATCACTTCACCATTCTCCTTCTCAATCTTATTGATGTAATCCCGCCCCTTATGATAATTTAGAATAGTGTGAAAAAATCTTTTATTGGCATCATGGTAGTCAAGATCGCGATCCGGATCATGATAGGATAGCAAATATAGCTTAGTTGCGCCTGAATCGCAATCCTCGTCATAGGTTAAGATCGCGATCCCTAAAACACCCCAGTGTTTTCAAGACGCCAAGGCGATTCATCCTATCTAGGTGAAGCCTAACCTAGGCGAAGCCTAAACGATAAGAAAAATATTTATTTATAGGTCCCAAAATAATTAATTAATTAATTACAGGTCCGTGAACAGTTCATGTACAAAATTATATATATCTAACTATATTCTATAATAAATGTTAAATTTCCATAAAATGATAAAAAAAATACTTCATCCACAAAACATTAATTCATGCCATAATACATATTATCCAAATGGTTCAAAAGTACAATACTTAAATATCCATCGTCGGAGGTTTGTTGACGGTTGCTATAGATTTTGACGGAGTTTCTTACTCGGAGCAAATGGAAAGGATAGGCTTACAGAGAGAAGATTCAAGGGTTTACTATAGAAAGGGCGTTTATGTTTTTTAAGCTTTTTTTTAAATTAGAAAGACCCCCATAAACTTTTTAAATATTTGCACAAACCCCCACTGCCTGCCTAGCACAGAGCATAGGTGTTTTCCTCCTAAAACGCCAAGGCAAAGCCTTGAAAACACTGAAACACCCTTTTTTTTAACGATATGTTTTTTTAAAAAAAAATAAAAAAATTTACTTAAACCAAACCAAACGAATCGCATACCCACTCAACCACTCCCTCACCCTCGCGCCAACGAATCGAAAGGGAATGGCGACGTTGAGGTCGACTCTTCTTCTTCTCTTCTTCATCTGAATCGCACAATTGCACAGTGCAAACTGTGCAACGACTTTTTTCTTTTATTTCTTTTTTTTTTTTGGCTCTTGTCTTCTTTTTTTTATTTTTTTTCTTTCTTTCTTTCTCTTCTCTTCTTCTTTAATTTTATTTCTATGATACCTTGTTTTAAGTTTTGTCGACTTTTTTTTCTTTTTTAATACCTTTTTTTTCTCAATTTTCTTTTTTACAAATCATTGATTTTTTTTTATTTTTTGGGTCTATGATGTATAATTTTATTTCTTTTATATGATTATATCAGCTGCAAGCCTGCAATTAAACATATAATAGAAATAGTATGTCTGCCTCCGGTGATGGTGTTGATGGGACTAAAATTGGAGGTAAGACTAAGAAAAAGAATACTAGTGTTTATGGGCTCTACCTATTGAGCTACATTCCCAATGATTTGAATTAATTTAGATATTACAAGTGTTATTTTACTTTTATTTAAATATCTTTATATATATTTGAAATATAATTTAATAGGTTTGTAGGATCTTACGCTTCCACGATCCGATCTTACGGTTCGATTTCAAAAACCCCTCAGCGATCCTAAGAAGGATCTCGATCCTGTCTACCTTGATTGGCATTGCCTTCTTTCAACCATCTTACTTTAGCTTTCTGAAGCAATCTTCTATCATCTCTTAGGCATACCTTTGCAAGCTTTTCTTTAAATGATTTGCAATAAGAATCAAACTCCGCTGACCAAGCTCCAATGTCGTCAATTCCATCCAACCCCCCTATTAAGTTCTCTAACATCTTCTTTTTGGAAGAAATCAACCTGAACACCTCCTGATCCCACACCTTCAAATTTGATTTAATTTCTCTTAATTTGACCATGAATTTATCTCCTTCCTATCCAAACATTCCAGAGGAGTTCCACCACTGTGACACCTTCCTTTTGAAGTCCTTGTGAGAAGTCCAAAGTTTTCACACCTAAATGTTGGCATCTCTGAGTAAAGCATAACCGGGCAATGAGCAGTGGTAATTCCAGGGAGGGCCTCTTGTCTACAATTCAGAAAAAGGAGATCCCACCCATTAGCAAAGAGAAATCTATCTAGACAACAACATATTGGGTTCACCCTATAATTTGACCAGGTGAACCTAGTATTTAAAATAAGAGGATCCCTCAACTATAAATCTCATTAATGATATCCCCTCTACATCGATCACTTCACCATTCTCCTTCTCAATCTTATTGATGTAATCCCGCCCCTTATGATAATTTAGAATAGTGTGAAAAAATCTTTTATTGGCATCATGGTAGTCAAGATCGCGATCCGGATCATGATAGGATAGCAAATATAGCTTAGTTGCGCCTGAATCGCAATCCTCGTCATAGGTTAAGATCGCGATCCCTAAAACACCCCAGTGTTTTCAAGACGCCAAGGCGATTCATCCTATCTAGGTGAAGCCTAACCTAGGCGAAGCCTAAACGATAAGAAAAATATTTATTTATAGGTCCCAAAATAATTAATTAATTAATTACAGGTCCGTGAACAGTTCATGTACAAAATTATATATATCTAACTATATTCTATAATAAATGTTAAATTTCCATAAAATGATAAAAAAAATACTTCATCCACAAAACATTAATTCATGCCATAATACATATTATCCAAATGGTTCAAAAGTACAATACTTAAATATCCATCGTCGGAGGTTTGTTGACGGTTGCTATAGATTTTGACGGAGTTTCTTACTCGGAGCAAATGGAAAGGATAGGCTTACAGAGAGAAGATTCAAGGGTTTACTATAGAAAGGGCGTTTATGTTTTTTAAGCTTTTTTTTAAATTAGAAAGACCCCCATAAACTTTTTAAATATTTGCACAAACCCCCACTGCCTGCCTAGCACAGAGCATAGGTGTTTTCCTCCTAAAACGCCAAGGCAAAGCCTTGAAAACACTGAAACACCCTTTTTTTTAACGATATGTTTTTTTAAAAAAAAATAAAAAAATTTACTTAAACCAAACCAAACGAATCGCATACCCACTCAACCACTCCCTCACCCTCGCGCCAACGAATCGAAAGGGAATGGCGACGTTGAGGTCGACTCTTCTTCTTCTCTTCTTCATCTGAATCGCACAATTGCACAGTGCAAACTGTGCAACGACTTTTTTCTTTTATTTCTTTTTTTTTTTTGGCTCTTGTCTTCTTTTTTTTATTTTTTTTCTTTCTTTCTTTCTCTTCTCTTCTTCTTTAATTTTATTTCTATGATACCTTGTTTTAAGTTTTGTCGACTTTTTTTTCTTTTTTAATACCTTTTTTTTCTCAATTTTCTTTTTTACAAATCATTGATTTTTTTTTATTTTTTGGGTCTATGATGTATAATTTTATTTCTTTTATATGATTATATCAGCTGCAAGCCTGCAATTAAACATATAATAGAAATAGTATGTCTGCCTCCGGTGATGGTGTTGATGGGACTAAAATTGGAGGTAAGACTAAGAAAAAGAATACTAGTGTTTATGGGCTCTACCTATTGAGCTACATTCCCAATGATTTGAATTAATTTAGATATTACAAGTGTTATTTTACTTTTATTTAAATATCTTTATATATATTTGAAATATAATTTAATAGGTTTGTAGGATCTTACGCTTCCACGATCCGATCTTACGGTTCGATTTCAAAAACCCCTCAGCGATCCTAAGAAGGATCTCGATCCTGTCTACCTTGATTGGCATTGCCTTCTTTCAACCATCTTACTTTAGCTTTCTGAAGCAATCTTCTATCATCTCTTAGGCATACCTTTGCAAGCTTTTCTTTAAATGATTTGCAATAAGAATCAAACTCCGCTGACCAAGCTCCAATGTCGTCAATTCCATCCAAC
The DNA here is from genome assembly GCA_035771175.1 of Paratinospora sagittata. NCBI lineage: Eukaryota > Viridiplantae > Streptophyta > Magnoliopsida > Ranunculales > Menispermaceae > Paratinospora > Paratinospora sagittata. The sequence goes on from CM069603.1 coordinate 36,928,215, forward strand.
CCCCCTATTAAGTTCTCTAACATCTTCTTTTTGGAAGAAATCAACCTGAACACCTCCTGATCCCACACCTTCAAATTTGATTTAATTTCTCTTAATTTGACCATGAATTTATCTCCTTCCTATCCAAACATTCCAGAGGAGTTCCACCACTGTGACACCTTCCTTTTGAAGTCCTTGTGAGAAGTCCAAAGTTTTCACACCTAAATGTTGGCATCTCTGAGTAAAGCATAACCGGGCAATGAGCAGTGGTAATTCCAGGGAGGGCCTCTTGTCTACAATTCAGAAAAAGGAGATCCCACCCATTAGCAAAGAGAAATCTATCTAGACAACAACATATTGGGTTCACCCTATAATTTGACCAGGTGAACCTAGTATTTAAAATAAGAGGATCCCTCAACTATAAATCATCGATCAATTGATCAAACTCCTGAATGCTCCTTGTGAGTCTCATGCTATTAAATTTTTCATTTAAGCTCCTTGTGATGTTGAAGTCGCCCCCCTACACACCAGTTCCCCCCACATATTGAACTCAAAGCCGCCAGTTCATCCCAAAAAGCCTCCCTTTCTGACGACGATGTCAAGCCATCACCCCTATACACCACCAAGTACTGGAATCTTCCTTATTCATTTGAAAAAACACCCACTAGGTTGGAGGTTACCTCCACTGATCTAGTATCCCAAACAAGCAAAATTCTGCTTGAGATCCCCACAGCTGGAAAAGTCATCCAGATTTTGGACCTAGAGCTCCATAATTGTCCCATGATTCTCCTATTTATGGAGGTTAATTAGTCTCTTGCAAAATGACCAGATTAGGATTCGACCTGCAAATAACTCTCCTCACCAAACTCTACTTCTTTCCTGACCTGCAATCCCTTACACTCCATGCTAGGATCTTCATTTTGTAACCTTCTTAACCCCCTCAGCTAAACCTTGAACTCTTGTTCCGCCACTTCTGACCAATTTTAGTTCACTGGTTAAAGCCTGACCTCGCTGGATAGGTTGAACCGAAATTTGTTGCCCTCTTCATAAAGTCGGCTATCCTCTCAAATGAGGCAATAAGCTCGTCATCATTACACCCCACATTAAAATTTGTAGTACAACATAACGTAGCATTAGTGTGATAGCCCCATTTGCTAATGGATAAGTAGAGATGGGTCAAACAATGACGCGGTGAATCCATGACTTCGAACAAAGGTAGTAAAGTGACCAACCCTGGCACGTGGTGCTTGTTTGAGGCCATCAAGAGATTTATGGAGGCGGCAAATGTGATTTGGATAGTGAGAATCAGCAAAGCATGAAGGTTGGGACATGTAAACTTCCTCCTCAAGGATGCCACGTAAAAACGTACCGGAGACATCGAGTTGATGAAGGGCCCAACCATAGTGAACGGCAATAGATAAAATGATTCGAATGGTGGAATGCTTCACAACCAAAGTAAAAGTGTCAACATATTGATGCCAGCCTCTAGGTGAAAACCATTGGCAACAAGACATGCCTTGAAGTGTGCTATGGAACCATCACAATGGTGCTGAAATTTGTAAACCCACTTGCACCCTACCAAATTCTTATCAAGAGGTACGGGAACAGATGCAAAGTGTGTTGTTACTTGAGGGCTAAAAATCCATCTTCCATTGCTTGCCTCCATTCTGGAATTCGTAAAGCTTTCTTGCTTATTGATGGTTCAATAAGGTGGCGGTAGAGAATTAGTAGGAGTGGGAGAGCAAGTGGTAAGGAAAACCTTTTTTCTTGGATATACCCACTTTAGAATGAGTGACCATAGGATGTATGTTGGTGGGTGATTAAGATGGATAATAAATATTATCAGTAGAAGGGCTAATCGTTGAAACAATGGGGGAATTGTTGAATGGAAGAGATATAGAGGATTGAACAGAGAGATGGCATGAGTATGGTGGGAAATTGATGGGGTTGGGTTATGGGTTGTTGTGGGAGATAGTGGGCTTTTTAGTGCGTTATGGGCTGTAGGTGGAGATGCTGGTGTATGCAATTGGGTTGAGGATGCATAAGTACGTAAAGAGGGTGAATACTGACAGGGTGTTGGACCTAAGATGGATATTTTTGTTGGGGAGGATGATTAATATAAGAGCATAAAATGGACAATGTTGCAGGTGCACTAGTGTTTGGAGGTGTCACAATGGCTGGGAATAAGCTTTCATCAAAACAAACGTGGTGAGAGAGGCAAGTGCGATCATTAGTTGGATCAAAACACTTGTACCCTTTGTGATCAAGACAATAACAAATAAAAATACATTGTTTATTGCGAGGGTCAAGTTTTGAAGAGGAGCATGGGTGAAGCCATGGGTAACAAGCACCCCCAAAAACATGGAAAAAGGTGTAATTTGGTTTGTTATGGAACCAATATTTGCAAGAAGACTTGTGATCAAGGATACGTACGCAATGGCACGCAATTAAGGAGAAATGTGGAAATGAGAAAGGCATCAGCCCAAAATTTGTGAGGAAGATTCGCATTAGAAAGTAATGTAATACCTATCTCGACAATGCGTCAATGTTCACGCTCAACAAGCCCATTTTGTTCTGATGTATAAAGACAAGATCTTTGTTGAGTAATGTTATGGTTTGATAAAAATGTGCAAAACATTGTATTAAGAAATTCACCTCCGCCATCCGGAATACTTTTGATTTTAAGGGAAAGAAGATTCTCAATTTTGAGTTTCCATTTGATAAAAATTTGATAGACATCTGATTTAAGATTAATTGGAAACAACCAAGTGCAACAAGAGTAATTGTCAACAAATATGACATGATACCTATGACCATAAGTGGATAAAAAGGGGCAGGTCCCCATACATGATACATCGACATGAACTAATTCTAAAAGTTTAGAAGAATGAGATGAGGGCAATGAGAATGGAAGTTTGGAAGCTTTTCCATAGCATTAGAATTCACAAATTAAATTTGAAGATGCAGAGCCAGGAACTTGAAGATGTAATGATTTGAGAATCTTGTGAAGTATTTGAGTTGATGGAAGGCCAAGCCTTCACAAAGTTGAAGAGACATGTTCACCTATAAAGTAAATGTGGAGTTTGAATGATTGGAACGAAATTTGCAAGAAAATGGATAGAACCATATTTATGGGGACCTCGGAAAAGAATCATCCCTAACTTTTGATCCTAGATTGAAAAACCAAAAGGTTCAAAAATGATATTTCAATTATTATCATTGGTCAACTGATGAATGAAAAGTAAGTTAGATTTTAGATCAGGAACATGCAAGAGATTGTTAAGCTTGAAAAGGGGCTGAAGGAGTAGAAATAGTTGCAGAACCTATATGGATAATGGGGAGTGTTGGAGTATCATTTTCTACAGCAACATCGGTGCTATAATACTCAACATGGACAGATAGGTTGCTCATTTGTCATGTGGTTGGAGGCACAAGAGTTTGTGAACCAAGTTTGGTCTTCAACAGACCGGATTGAAGTATTTATTGCGGCAAGTGGAGAAGGTGGCTTGCGTCCTTGATATGGAAAAATCCATTTGATGGTAACAATAGGGTTGAGTGACCAGTTTGATAGCAAATTTAACAGGTAAGGTGTGGTTGATTGTTGAATGAGGTAGTAAAGGTGATTAAAAATTGGTATGACCACATCTAGAGCTTCGACCACGACCTCTGCCTCATTGTTGAAAATTTCCTTATTGAGAAGATCCTGATAGGGATTGGAGTTAGGAGAAGAACCATGACCAAGGTTATAAAGGGTGGAAATGAGAGCAGTTGGTGAGTTTTCTAGGGTGGCTTGCAAACTAGATTCTAGAGCCATATCTTCACAAAGCAAGAGAGCGTGCATTCTTCAATGGGTAAGGGAGTATCACGAGTTCGAATGGATGTTTTGAAAGCATAGTATTTAGGTGGAATACCATTTAGAGTTTGAAAATAAGATCATCATCATCAAGATGTTGTCCTAAAATCGTAAGACTATTCTTGATGTGTTTGATGCATTGCAGTAATTCAAAAATGGAGAGATTGGCCTTATTGAATGTTTGCAACTATGCTTTGAGTTTGATTATGCGGGAGCGAGATAGTGAGGCAAAGCGTCGTTCAAGGGAAGACCAAACAGCATGAGTTGTGTTCAATCCGATGACGTGAGCCAAGACACCATCTGCCATAGTAGCATTCAGACAGCAAAGAACATGCTGGTCTTTTTGAATCCATGAGAGAGACTTAGGATTTGGCTCTACAACAGATTTATTGTCAGTGAGAGGAAGAAATTTAGGTGGGCAGCAAGTTGAACCATCAACAAATCTAAGCAACCCAGCTAGCAAAATTGGTATGAATTGAGAACTCTAGAGTAGATAATTATTTGAGTCTAGTTTAACCGAAATGAGGTGGGTAATATTAGCAACAGAAGACAAGCTAGTTGAGGAATATGAGCGGGAAGATGTCTGTAAAGCCATGAAAGAAGTGAAGGATGAAGCAATAAAGCAAGAAGAAGAAGAAGAAGAAGAAGAAGAAGTAATTAGCCTGCTTTGATACCAAGAAAGAATTCAAAATAAAACTAAAAGAGAATGATTAGTTTGCCCCACATAAAAGTGTAGCAGGAGGAGATGTCTATTTATAAACAAAGGTAGTTCCAAGTGTCAAATGAAATTGATACATCTCTACATTCAGTTTTATAACTTACACGTTTTAACATTCCTAGTTACTTCCTCATGTGGTGTTGATAATGTGTTGCTGATAAAGAGGAGCTAGAGACAACATTAAAGTGAACGAGTTCATGCCAAGTACATTCCACGACATTCCATATATGGAAATTGGAAAGGCAATTTGTTTGTCTATGTTTGAAAGATCTTTAAAAGAGTGGGGTTTTCGCAAGTAGATCTATGTTTTTGGAATTCATTGATTGCTTTGAACAAATTTACTACCAAAAAACCTATTGTTCATTGTGATATCGTTGAAGGAAAAGTAAGCCATACACTTAAAATTTATCATTAAAGCCCCCTTGGCATCTTTATTTAAGGGGAAATATAGATTCTAGAAATTAAAGCAAATAAAGAGGAAACCTCAAAATGGATATAAAACCAATGCACGTAAACACGTGTACCAAATTCCAACATTTAATAAAAGATAATCGCTCCAAAAATAAACACAAAATTGTAAGTAACTAGGCGAAACTTTAACTTTTGTAATTCCCTCGACCAATAAAAAAAAATGCCCTTTCTTTTTAAGAAAAACATCCTTTTTCTGTAGAAAAGGAATTTCTTTCTTTTCCAAATGCATTAATAAAATGCGAATGGAAATAAAAAATAAAAATAGCTACAAGTGATTGACTTGATCTTAGAAGCCTATCAATGCCATCAATTAATTGCACCATGTTCCAAGAACTTATCTGATCCATTTTAAGATATGGAAGAAAATACCTATGATTCTACACTTAAGGAACAACACATAGAAGCACAATCAATCATCCAAAGTTTTTAGACTTAAATCAAAAACTAAAACACTTAGGGTATTAAAAAATTGAACAATGATTTGAATCAAGGAATCACAAGATTTACATGTATTATTAAAATTGGATTTATGTGTATGTGAGTGTGGATGGGTCAAGATCCATATATATGTATGGAAATTGCCTCAACGCTTGTCAAAGCCATAAATTTGGATTGAATAAGTTGGGGCCTAAATAAAATTGAAATTTTCAACTATAAATTGCAAAATCCTACAAATAGGTTTTTTTTTTTTTCTGAGAACAAACAACCCAAGGCTCCCGGCCCACCCTAACTCGTGGGGTGTCCAAATACATGATGTTTAAGACTACAAATAGGTTTGAGTCTTAAACAATTACCCCATATAGCTGTAAGGGTATTATTGTTGTCAACTTGTCATATCCAACTAGTAAGCACTTCAATAGTATTCCAAACAATTCACCAACAATGACAACTTAGTCTTTCAAGAGCCTAATTTGGATCAATCAATGTTAAATTCACTTGCAAATCCCAATTTATTGATGTGAAAAGTTATTCTAAATTCTAAGTATCATGTTGACTACAAAAAGATTCACTAACAATGATCTCCTCATCTAGGAGATTGTCATCATAATGATGCAATTCCATACTAAGTATTGTACTATAATGAAATTTAGTCTAAATTAACAATGAAAACAAATCATCTATTCCTCTTACCAGTTACCACCTAGCACTAGTATGTAATTAACTTGATGAACTAATTTTTAATGATATAATTTCCTTTAGGCTTTTGCAAGGGTCAAACTGGGTCGAGTTTAACCAAACATTCTATCCAAACTGATTCCCTTCAGGTGGGAAGTGTTACTATCTAAACTCGGCCCATTAAAATATTTCAAAAATAATACTTGACCAAATGGGAATGCTTCCCAAATGGAGAAAACCTATGGGAATTTCCAAATGAGGAATAATGCCCTAGGAAGCTAAGGGACTATTGGAGAGTAGCATTATTTGTTGTCATTTGGGCGGTATAGAAGGAAAGGAATGCTGGGATTTTTTAGGAGAAGGTTCGAGATGACCTTGGGGTTTGGGAAAACTCCTTTATAGCTTCGTTGTGGGTTAGTGTGTGTAAACTCTCCAATGGGTTTGGGTTAAATGATTGGTTAAGAGGTTGGCAACCAATCTTATATTGTTTGTAATCATAGCATCAAGGACCTCTTGTCCTTGAAAAATCTTAGGTTGTACATACTCATTATATTATATAAATTGTATCGTTTGTTTTCAAAAAAAATAATAATAATACTTGACCAACCAGACTATTCAATTAGGTTGGTCAAGTTTTATAATTTAAAAACTAGAAATGAAATTTGTTTTGCAGAAAAAAATAACTTATTGAAGGTAAAAGAAGTAGGACCAAAAATCTTTCTCTTAGTTATGTGCAATGGTGACAAACCTAAGCTTTAAAAAAGCTTAAGGTTGTTTCATTGGGTTATAAAGTAGTTTTAAAAAAGTTAAAAATTCAAAAAAATTAACAAAATGATCACAAAAATTGGTTATTGATTAAGTTAAATTGAATTTGGAAAAAATCTTATGATTCGATTTGATCCTACTATTCAAGTCAAATCGTACAATTCAACCAAAAATCTTACAATTTTAGGGATTTTGAAATTTTTACACAAAATTGAATTGCAATAGGTACAATTTAACTTGAATCATATGATTTAATTCGAAAATTGTTGCGATTTAATACCTATGGGTGGGTTAAAACCCAAATTGATTGGGTTGGTTGGGTTTAGTGGGTCAACAAGTTCCATGACACCTAACACCTAAGGGTGTTCATCCTACCGACCAACCCGATTAACCCGACCAACCAGAACCTTATGGGTTGGGTTTTTATATTAAATTGGGTTGGGTTGGGTTAGGAATTTGCAACCCGATCAAGTTTGGGTTAGGTCAAGATTTTGCAAATCAACCCGAACTCGTCAAGATTATTAAGTATTTCTTTAGTTAGCATTTTTATTAGAGTCACTTAATGTTATTGGATCACATAAAATCTCATGAATAAAATAACATCAATGAAAACATTATTTGAAATTATATTTTATCCATATTTGACTTAAAAATTAGCTTAGGAAATGAGAATTTAGAATCAATATGTTGAAGTAAACCAACCCGATTAACCCAACCCCAACCAACCTGAAGTTATTAGGTTGGGTTGGGTTGGGTTGGGTTTAAGGGTCCTAACGGGTTGGGTTGATTTAAAAATTTTACAACCCGACTTAATTGGGTTGGGTTGGGTTGGTATTTGACCTTAACCCGACCCAACCCGTCAACACCCCTACTGACACCCCTAATTTCCCTTCCGAAAACTCGTTGTAAAAAAGAAAGGGCAAGAAAGTGTATTCCAAAGATGTTATCAAGGGAGGCACTCAACACAGAGAACTTGACCTCTGTTGAAATACAATTGTTTGAATCATTTCACTAGGGAATGTAAAGAAGATGTAAAAAGCTTGGATAATAAGCTCTAACTTGTTAAGAAAGAGTACTAATTGAACCCTCAAATGCATCAGTGACCTTTCTTTCAAAATTTAACCGCCTAAACGCACAGCTAAAGTTATGATTTTTTTTTTTTTCCGCAACTTTTCTCAACAATAAATTCCAGTCTGTGATAATCCCCCTAGGCCCTTCTATTCCAGCATCCATTACCAAAGTTATAAGTGCTTCAACAAGCTGAAAAACAAAGGCCTTTCTACAATACTTGAGCACGAACTCAGTATTTCCCCAACTCACATCACCTACCTTTTCAAAACAAAGTGCATATTTTACACTATCCAACCGCATTGTCATTAACCCTAACTTTACTAACCAAGGCAAGATCATCAACATCCAAAAATAAAGAAATAAATAAAACACATACATTCCAAATCCAAGAACACACAAGAAAATAAAAACAAAGACCAAGCATCCTCAACGGAACAACAAACACCAAAAACCAGACCCACTTGCTAGGGCATAAAAAAAGAGATTTTTTTCCACAAGAAAATCCTCAAACAAACACCACCAAGACATCAAAAATACAAGAGGCATTGAGAAGAAAATTAAACAAAAAAGGAACAAAAGCGAAATCACCTTACTATCTTCTTCGATACATTTTCCTCTGCTAACCACTAGCAAACCCGCAGAAAAAAGAGAGCAGAGTGCAAAAGAAAACGAACGAAGACGCTCAGATCAGCTAAAAAGATTAAAACAGAAGATGTGGCGGAGCTTAGCTAAGCGAAATCGAAGGGAAGAGTGATTCTCGTAGATCGTTTTCCCGCCTTTTATGGATCCAAAGCTGAGAGATTTATATATATATATATATATATATATAAACAACAAAAAATTGATCTTCTACAGATAACACCCGCGGTGGCGTTTGGTGCTTGTGTGGGATGTTTTAGCTCCCAAATGCCCTCCGTGCCTGCGTGGCTCTGGCTCTTCTACGTATAAATGTCAGTCTAATCTAATGTGTGTGTAACTTGGGATCGATTTCATTTCACCACCGCTTGTTTTCTTTAAGCCCCCAAGCCCAATACCACTCACTCGCCGTCTACACGTTTGCACAACTCTTTGGTAAAAATCGGCGACGTGGCGGTTAGACAGATACACCACCCACGCGATTCTCGATATACTAAACGCGCTATACGGTCTGAGCAACATACGTCTGCATCTATCAAATGAAAATATTAAGATTAGGGACTAATTTAAAAACATGTTTGAAGTACTTATTATAAATTAACATTTTTAAAAATAAAAGATTATATATTTGATGGTAAACATTTTGTCAAGGAAAATTTCTTAATCCCAATTATCTCACTTGATTGATTCTTGATGAAAAAAATTAGTGGTAGTTGTATCTAATTAATGCTCATCTTTAGAAGACATATTTTTTAACCAGATCTATATTTCATCTAATAGTATCTTTTATTTTTAAATTAGTTATGAGCCAAAATTAGAATTTAAGGAGTTAAATGAGTACTTCCACTCTCATTCCTCGTCTACCTCTTCTATTTTTGTGTTCTCCATAATTTCTCTATTTTACTTTTTTTTAAAGTTTTATTAAAAAAGTTTTAAAAGTGTTTCATTACAACTACAAATACAAATTTAAGACAGTTTAAAGTAGCATCAAGTTATTAATAATGTAAAATATTGATGAGTTTAAGTCATTTTCAAGCTTTAATCTTTATATAAAACGAAATGAAAAAAGAATTTTTAGAATTAAGGTTATTAATTAGTTCAGATTGGGACGATTTTTTAGACTCTCAACTTGTGACTTGGATTGAGATTTTTCAACCCAATCTAACTCAAATACCTAACCAACCCAACCCAACCCGTTGGTTTTGGTTCAATTTAGGTTGGTCAGTTGGCTTACACCCTTAATCGGGACAGGACGTCTTCAACACTAGTATAAGGGTCAAGATTCAGGTATTATTTCATGATCAGTACGAATACATATTTATATATATATATATATACACCTTCTTTTCCCAGATAAAATAGTAAGGTTACCAGTTTCAGAAAAGATTGCGAGGAGAATATCAACATCACAAAGAACACAAATCTCATAACTTTTCTTGAGAACCCCACCTTTCCTCTTGGATTTGTTAGCTCCGCGATCTTCTCCATTGCCAGCTTTCTCCTCACCATATTTCCTGCTTCTTAATTTTTAATAATATTTCAAACTCTCTTATTATATATTCAGTTTAAGATCGTGATCATCAAGATCATCACTAGCTATATATCATATATATAAGTAAAACAGCTAAAAAAATATAGAATTCATGAACATAGAGAACTAGTGTCTTCATCATCAATACCTGAATATAGCTATAGTATTTCTGCAGAAGGAAATCAAGAGGTTCTAGATGGAGAAGATGAGATCAAATCGACCCAATATAAGGAAGAAGAGCCAAAAAGAGCAAGAGAGCAAGAGATAGCTTTGGTAGATTTTGGTGGTGTTAGTAAGAGGATATGTTGCTATGGTGGTATGATTTGAAACACCATTTTGATACATCCATCATTCTATACCATTGACCTTATGCAATGTCAGAAGATTGAGAAACAAAGCATGCTCTTGGTAATTGGCATGTAATTAAAAAAAATAAAAATGCCCTCAATTATTTTACTAAACGCTTTCTAGAATTTGATATAAAGGCCCGTTTGGTTGAGCATTTATAAATTGCTTTTAGGATCAAAAATAATTTTTGGAGGTGTTTAACATTTGCTCATAGATGGACCAAACTGCGGTGAAAGAATAGTTTTTTTACTTTTTGGAGAATTTGAGTGAGACCAATTTTTTCAAAGAATATTTTTTTAAGAAATACTTGTTAAAAAAATACTTTACAAAAACTGTGTCAAACAGGCCTTAAGAAAAAAGAAGAAAAAAAATACCTTGCAGCTGCATTAGTTAGAGGAACAGTCATCCCATTGTGACCCATCCCCACAAGGCAAACTTTGCCGCCGGGTCTAGTAGCATTCAAAGCTGTGGACGTGGTTCTGTTAAAGCCTGCTCAGTCAAAGCTCACATCCACTTCAACTCCCATAGCTTTATGAATCTGAATTACTTCTTTGCCCACATCCTGTGAAAGTGAAACCGCAGTACTTAGTGAAAGTTAATTGAGAGAAATAAAATATGCATTAAACAGGTGTCATATCAAAAAGAAAATAAGAAAAATTTCTTTGTTTAGTTCATCAACAAAATATTAGGATTCAGAATTAGTTAGATTTTGTTTCTCCTCTTTTATTGGTGTCTATGTTTAAGGATTTACAAAGGTTGGTCGAAGCTACATGTTATTTGGGGTGCAAAGGCTTAAAAAAAATTGCAGGCACTCAGGTTTCCACATTAAGAGACAGTGTTGCTTACTACTTAGTACTATTCGCCGGGAACAGGACACAGAATTCAGTAATTGTCATAAAGTCAAATGGTTCCACCTACAAGAAAGATTGATGCATGTTTTATCTGTTAACAAGCGAATCTTTAATTTCTAAGTATGCATGTTCAACAATTTCAGAAGCCATCAACTTCAAACACATAAGTTTGTGATTATGATAGAGTTGTTTAACTGCATAAGTTGGCTCTCAAATGATAACTGTTGTATGTCAGGTCCGAAAAATGTTATTATGGCATCAAATTAGCCAGCATAAATTCCTCATCACCCAAAGTTTTCTTTTGCAATAATAGATTGCAATGAAGAGTATCAAATTGTTGGAAAATTTCCATCATACATATTTCCCTGTCAAATTGGTTCCCAGTCAGAGAAAAAGTGTTAAAATTGTTCAGGTGCCAAAATCATCAAAACCCAAGTTGGTACCGCTAAGAGGGTTTACCGCATAAAGAGCATGGTGGACGGGTTAATAAGTTGACTAGTTCAAACCTTGAAAAACAGAGTCATAGAGAGTTTTAAGAATTGAAATTCTTCCATGAGTAGTAATAAGAAGTTGGCTTGATAAGCATCTCATGGTTACTCATCTGAGCACATTCATCTGAGCACATGTAGATGAGAACAATACATAAACAATGTGATGGATCATTTGCAGTAGTAACAATATCATATTTCAAGATCAATAATAAATACTAGAATTTAGACTTAAGTAATAAATACGAAACTCGAAAAGAATCCAGACGGCACACGGGAATAGTGTGAAAACGCAATGTGCGTTGCGTCGTATAGAATCATTTTCCATAGTACGAGAAAATGAGTAGAAGAAAGCAACCCGGTTTCCCACAGAGTTGCGGTGTCTCGCGGCATTGGCTATTTATGTTGCTGCAGTTTTTAGGTTTTGTGGTACATGATCAAAATCAGAAAGTACGTACTTTATACGGTCTATGAATTTTATGAGTTTGGAGGAGGATTCTAATGCAACTCTAGAGAGCTAAATTGGATCCAATTATATATTCGAACACCGTATATGTTTCTAACGACACATGACCTTTTTAGAATTTAGTTATCAATTTCCCAGATTTTAGAAATATATATTATAATTATTACTACTAATAAACAATATCCATGTACATAAACATATATAAAAGTATATATAATTTCAAGACTAAAATATCACATCATATCCATATATAAAACCTCATGAGTACAATAGAACAAAAATGATTGTATATATGCAATTGATAGTATATTTTAGGGTGTAAGGAATATTTATAACCTTAGTCACTACACAATTTAATAGAGTATTTTAGGCAGGTATATACCTAGATTTAAAAAAATGGTTGCCCAAGTTGTTTATATATATGGCCATGTCCAATTCTTATCAGTAATGCCCAAACCCTCTTCACATATCTAACCTAACAAATTGTTGAGCAATTTGATTTGGTCAATTTTTCTATCTTTAACATATAGAATGATGGTGTATATTTAAGAGTTTCTCATCCTATCAATTTACTTGCTAAATAGGTAGAAAAAAAAATGATTATAAATTTAATATGAAGAAAACAATATTTAATCCTATTTTTTTAACATAACCATAAGTAAGATTAATTAAAAGAATTTGGAGCTCATGATATCTATAATGTAAACTACAAGTAGTGTCCATTAGTAGCGAGACCAAGGTATTCAAAGGCCGGGGATAACTGCAAGTAGATTTTGAACATCAATATTATTTCAATTATATCATTTGGAGATAATATATTACATATCAATTCAAATATCCAAATTTGCATCTTCTATATAATATATGTATTTATTGACAGTATTTTTTTATGATACTTTAATTTAATATAAATTAAACTATTCGTATCTATTCACATTCAAAAATGTGATAGACTGCTCAAACTATATGATATATAGATTGTTTCCTTTGGGCCTAACCAACCCTGTGAATTTGCTCTCATATGTATATACTATGCGAGCATACAAGACTTGTTTAAAGTGAGTACTTAAAGTTGTCATGTTGAAGCCTGTTAATTAGACCACAAGACCTGCTTTCTCACGCTACCCTCAAAGTCCCAAGCATTGAAATAGATCACTTCTACTTGATTATCTACTTATAATCAAGAATCTTTCCCACCTTCATTAGATATTTGCTGTTATGCATGTTGCAAAAACCTGCTCTTTTGAATGAACCATCTTGAAAGCAACGTGGAAGCTTGGCAACCTACACCTCCACCAATTAGTTATGGCTTTTGCGTCAAACAACTTATAGTGTAATTAGAAGACTATATATCATCATAAACCATATTAAATACAAGATTTATATTTAGTATTAGCTGATCAATTTACCACCAGAGATTACTAAATACAATAGAGAGACTTGAGAGTATATATACCTAGGAAGTGACACTCCTAATTAATCTCTTGGATCAACACGAAGTAGTAGTATAATAAATTAAGGCCCCACTACAATCATTTAGGAGACTACTACAAAATAATTAAGGAAATTCTATAATAATCTACTTGAATTGAAGAGCAATGTGTAAATTAGAATTTTGTTTTGCCTCAATAGTTAAGGTGTGTTTGGTTGGTGAGAAAATAGAAATTTTCTCAGGAAAATAGTGATTTTCTTGAAATTTTTTTATTTTCTAATGTTTGATTGGTAAAAGAGGTGAGAAAAAATAAATTTAATTTATTTTTCGGGCTTACCATTTTCTCACCATAATTTTCTCAGCTAGAGGGTGAGAAAAAAAAATCTTATATATATATATATATATATATATATATTTGCATTAAATTTGAAGAAGTTATAATTATATAATTGAATAACTACCTAATAACAAACTATAAGAAAATTTTCTCATATCTAATCAAACAACAATAAAAAAATTTTCTTAAGAAAATACTATTTTCTCTAGAAAAATTTTCTTAACCATCAAACACACCCTTAGATTCAAATGAAAGGGTATGATGATAATTCAGATTAGGTAGAAAGCTGAATTAAGGCCTTAAATTATATTTAACCTTTCGATATGGTCAAATATTTTGTCCAATATTTTTTTATTTTTATTTATTTTTCAATTTAGTTATCAAAATTCAATCTACTACATAAAGATTAATTTAAACTTTAATGTCTATTTCCCAACTTCTCCTATTCACTTTTATGGATTTCATGCTAAAGATTACATATGATGAGTATGTTGCAATAAATAATATAAAATAGAGTATAAACGTTGTTAGATTGACAAACATAAAAAGTTTTTTTATTTTGAATTCAACATTTTATGGGCTATATACCACAATAGTATGAATAAGAAAGCATTAAATAAAGAAAACACTACGAAAATATATAATTAAGAAGACAAAAGTCATTTATGAGAAAAAGCATCTGCCATCAAGTGTATGTAATTTTAAAAAAAAAATAATCAAATAGTACTTATTGATCACTTTTCATGTTTCAAATTGTTGTTTACTTATTTATGAGAATAATGATAAGAAAATGAACAATATTGTAATATATATTAATATTCCATCTTTGAACAGTTGACCACAAATATATATATATCGCACCACTTGTTTGTACCTCTTCATTTTGAATCCTGTGAAGATCATCAAGTACTACTACATAAATAGACTTGCAAGATTATTTACAATTTAGAGATAAGCTGCCAAATCATTATGGCTAGCTAAATATATGTACTTAATTTTTTGAAGTCTAGATCTCCAACTTTTCCTCTTTCATACATGCATGCAAGATTGACAAATTACTGTACAATTTTGTAAGAGTCAAATCAAACACTTTTAGTATTTGTATATAGGCAAAACATTTATCTATAATATATTCAAGAAAAGAGTATAACGTTTCTGAATAAGAAAATCTAATGGTATGGATAAGAAAAAACTAACTTTAATTTCTCCCTAAGATTACAAGGTTCCTACCTTACTAAAAATAATAGATCAATGGAAAATTCACATCAACATGAAACATGAAAGTTTGTTAGCTTTCTTCATGAACTAGCTAGAACTTCTCCTTTTAGCAAAGGTGACATGCCCTCGTTTTTGTTTCTAAAATTTTATAATAAGAGTTTTCCACTCTCTCCCTCAATCAATTTATTCTTCTCCTTGTGCTTGCACTAGAGATTAGTGCTTACTACCAGAGTTAGATTGATGTGATCTGTAGATGCACGATCTAACAATTGGCCAATATGTATCAAGTAAATAAATAACTATTGAAGAACGTAGAATTGAAACAAGAAGAAAGAATGACATAGAAAAAATCAAAATGAACAAGACAAACGATTCTTGAATATCTAATATTTGTCAGAAATTAATAGATGTTCTATTTAGTGAGATATAACTTACAGTAAACTATTGGAGGTGATGATCAACGCAATCTTTTTCAATCTTCAAGATAAAAAAAGCATTCATCCAATCTTTTATATGTAAGTTTAGGGTATCCTAAAACTTTATCTTTAATGGAACATTTTCTATTACCAACAACATAATATGTATACAAGATTATATGTTGTATACAAGTATTTTACAACTTTTTAGGTAAATAATATATTGCAAACCAAATTATTAATATCATAATTAAGATCACACAAGTATGAAAACTTTATTTGAATCTAAAAATAGGAATGCTGTAAAGGTCTTGCCATGCAAGAATATCTTATTTCAATAGCTAGAATAGTTTTTTTATTTTTTATTTTCAAGCTGTTTGACTTTTACATAATGAGCCAAACACATCTATAATATATACTTAATAACGCACTCCAACCAAGTCTTTTCAGCATGCCACGTCATATGTCTTATTTTTTAAAATCAAAACAATTCTTTTAACATCATTTTATATAACATACATTCATTAAATTTTCTGCTCTTTATTTCTTCCTTTCACATTTGATGCCGTTTTAAATGGTGCAATAATAATGATAACCAAGACCTTGCATATTTTTATTTCTTTCTTTCACATGAGATAGCATTGACAATTGAGATAAATTAAACCCAAGGTTTTCTTTCTCATATGTCTTATTTTTTTTAATCAAAAAATTTCTTTTCACATCATTTTATATAACATACATCATTGAATTTTCTGCTTTTTATTTCTTTCTTTCACATTTGATATCGTTTTAAATGGTGCAATAATAATAATAACCAAGACCTTGCAAATTTTTATTTCTTTATTTCACATGAGATAGCATTGACAATTGTTTCTAATTAAAATCAAGGTTTTTTAAGGCACTCAAACCAAGGCTTTTCAGCATTCCACGTCATATGTCTTATTTTTTAAAATCAAAACAATTCTTTTCACATTATTTTATATAACATACATTCATTGAATTTTCTGCTCTTTATTTCTTCCTTTCACATTTGATGTCGTTTTAAATGGTGCAATAATAATGATAACCAAGACCTTGCAGATTTTTATTTCTTTCTTTCACATGAGATAGCATTGACAATTGAGATAATTCTTTTCACATCATTTTATATAACATACATTCATTGAATTTTCTGCTCTTTATTTCTTCCTTTCACATATGATGCCGTCCAAGGTTTTCTTTCTCATGTCTTTTTTTTTTAATCAAAAAAAATTCTTTTCACATCATTTTATATAACATACATTCATTGAATTTTCTGCTCTGTATTTCTTCATTTCACATTTGATGCCGTTTTAAATAGTGCAATAATAATGATAATAACAATAATATTGACATAAATTGAAACCAAGGTTTTCTTTCTCATATGTCTTATTTTTTTTAATAAAAAAAATTCTTTTCACATCATTTTATATAACATGCATTCATTCAATGAAGTGTTTCATGTTTGTTATCTACAAGCAAGTGGAGGTGTTCATATGATTCTTTCACTTTTTCTTGGGGGTGTGCCCATAACAACATTAAAAAGTTTTTCATGTATGTTATCTACAAGCAAGTGGAGCTGTTCGTATGATTCTTTCACTTTCTCTGGAACTTACTTTTGTTATTGAATGCTCTTATCATGTTTCTCATGCTCGATTTTAGAATTTGTCAAGGTACTAACTTTAGCATTTACAAACACTTTACAGGCTTGACATGAAATTTATTCACAAGTGGTTTCTCTGTGAATTCTGGTAATTGTCTTTATCTATGTTCTTATCATGCTTCTTTCATTTTTTTTTTTCTACAATTGATCCTTCTCTTTTTTTCTGGGTTTTGGGTTTAGTGATGGTTTAGGAGTAAATAGATGAAGTGACTTTGAAGATTTTTACTTATCATGCTCATAAAATTGAAGAGAAAACCAATTTTAGTCTCGACAAATTAAAAAAAATAAAAAAATCAAATAATTTTAGAAAAAACATTTTGATGAGATATAGTGTTTGGTGGGTCTTATTTCTCATTACTTCTATTTTTTCTGTCATATTATCTTTCTTTTTTTTTTTTTTGGATTCTGGGTTTTGTGATTAGCTTTTGACTTTATATTATATCTACATATATGAATATGTGTATATATATTATGATTACTTTGACTAATCTAGTTGTATTTAATTCTTTTCTTCCTTTTCATTTTGATAAAATTGTGGAACCTTTTTTCCATGTGTATATGAGCCATTAAGTTATTCATAATTCCTATCTTAAAAATAGAAAAGTTACATGTATGTTTGTAGAAATTTCATAAGCATACATATACATGTAGGTACAACAATATATATTGAGGGTGTAGGTACAACAATATTGATTTTTGTTATTTGTTGGTGCAAGATTTGACCAACACCAAAAAGTAAATAGTAACATTAACGTGTCTCAAGAAAGACTTTTCTGATGTGAAAGATAGAGTTGCATCCACAGAGCATACTAAGACTTTCAAGAGAGGCTTCGATACCACTTATTGGGGAATGAGCAACGTATGCAATATTATACAACTAAATAACAAGATATGAACAATTGTAAAAAAATAAGAAACACCAAGATCTTACGTGGTAAAACCTTCGATTTGAGAGAAACATTTACTTACAAACTGTAGAAACTTTACTATGAATAGAGATTTACAACCTTCTTTTTACATTCAATGAGAGAACAATGAGACTATCTCTCTCTTGATTTTAAAGAACTACACTAAGGAGAAGAAGAAGTAGACAATGACTTTTGATTTCTTGTTTGATCACTTGATGATTTATTTGATACTTAAACCTCCCTAATGGGGGGTATTTATACTAAATCAAATACAATTCACACCACACAATTAAATATCTACAAATAAATCTTGGTCATACACATGTATTGCATTATACCTAATTTTGAGTACTTCACCAACAATTTATCTAATTTTAGAAACTTTCAAGTAATGAGCTTAGACTTTGTTTTGAGCCTTGCCTTGTATTGGGCTTGATCATGAATTTATTTTTGGTTTAATTTATGGATCTAACAAATTTATTTTGGGCTTAATTATGAATTTACAATATTTTATGGTTCAACATTATTATTATATTTTCTTTAGTTTTGCCTATAATTTAAATTAACTTGTTAAAATGATATATCTCCTTGGCTAATAAGTTAATTATGTTTATATCATATTTATTTAATTTATGATTTAATGAAAATTATATATATGTCGATCTCCTTATCTAAGGAAAAAAAATTGTAATTCTGATTACCTATGTGCTTATTATTTTTGAGTTTCTATCTATGCACTTGTATTATACATACTACTTATACTTATATTTATTGTTCCTTAGAGTTTAATTATTCATGAATTTTGCTCAGTAATCAAAAGGAATAACAATATTTATATTATATAAAAATGGCCTGGTAACTTTAATTAATATGTTCAAGTAGAAAATTTTAGTACCATCTATATGGCTAGACTTCTTTTATCAATTGGGAATCATTTTTAATTCATTTTAATTATATAAAAACTATAACACACTAACATGAAATATCTTCCTATCACATACAGTCTCAAGAGTCACGTCATACATGCCATATAAATGAGAGCTTCCATTATTTAGTGATCATATGATGAGCTGCTGAGCAAAATATTGTAACTTGGAGCCCCACTTCACGTTGCTTCCTCATATTGAGTTTGGATCTAATGAACGTATGACCCAAATCAAATTGTTCGAATTATAGATTTTAACAACATGTTTAATCTACATATAGAGTTGTGTTTGAGAAACATGAGAAGAAATGAGTTTGAAAATGTGATCATCCTATGGCCTTTCGATCTACATAGATCCACGTAATACATGTGGATCCATGTAGATCCAAGGGTCACGAGGTTATCGTGTTTTCAAACACCTTTCTCCTATCATGTGTTTTTAGCTTTTCTGTTAACCTATAACTCAGTCCAACCACCATTAATATGACTCAAGTTGGGTAACAATAGTTATAAAATTACAAAATAAATATTTTTACTCAAAATCGCAATTTGCAAATGAAATGGCTTCTTCTTCATATGCACATATTATGCGAGGGCACCACATGCATCTGTATCCCTTGAATCAACATATAAAACCACCCAACGTATACCTTTAAAATTGAATGAGATCTGTGTTGAATGGGTCTGGATCTTCATGAGTATTGATATTGTCTCTAATAGTGAAGGTGAGATTCTAACTTATATTAAAGGTAAAGGAGAGTTTCAATGTAACTACTTTTTAGGCTGAAGTTGTAGTTAATAAATAGTTGCTTTTATGTATAAGTGTAGGGTTTTTGTTTTTTGGCTCAAGACAAAGCTGCCAGACCACCGAACATACAAAAACTTTCAGCTGCACCAACCAACCTTAATTAACTATAAGAAACACAACATTCTCTTCCCCGTCTACTAGTCTTATATATCCTATATCCTCCAACGACGCTCCATCACTTCTCAATTTCCAACACTAGTCTCCTTAATTTCTATCTTCTTCTCCTTCACTCATCTCTTCCCATGTTCACCTTTCTTCTCCCATCTATTCACAACATTGGCTAGAAACTTGGGCTCGGTTTCTAGTTCCCTTCACACTATTGTTAAGTGGCATGTAATTTCACACTTACTTTCATTTCTACTTTATATCACTTTGAACCAATTTTGTTCCTGAAACAAGAAAAAACTCTTAAATCTTACAGTTTCTCTGTTTCTGTGACTCTTTGATACGGGTACTATGGAAATCGTAA
This sequence comes from Paratinospora sagittata, assembly GCA_035771175.1. Taxonomy (NCBI): domain Eukaryota; kingdom Viridiplantae; phylum Streptophyta; class Magnoliopsida; order Ranunculales; family Menispermaceae; genus Paratinospora; species Paratinospora sagittata. Next base: position 36,948,702 of record CM069603.1, read on the forward strand.
TCTTGTGCTAGGATCAAGCTCTTCTTGCCTCGTGCAGACGAGTTCAGTTTTCGTAGAGAAAATTCAAGTTAGAGATGAAGGAAAGAAAGGGATACTAGCTCTTTATTGGGTTCTCAGAGAAGCCCAAGTTGAGCTTGGGAAGAAACAAACTGGAATGTTTCCAAGTATTTGCTTGTAGGAACCTACCGACAAAACTACTGTACTAAAGACTATTTGTAAGTTGGTTTTTCTATATTAATTGTCTTGGTAGACATTTTTTTTTTCAGGGAGTTTCACTGTGGTTGAACAAAGGATCTAGGATTTCAATAAATTGGATTGTGGAAGCTAGTGATTTTGATCATCTCTCTGTTCCTTTGATCAAAGGTAAAGCTATATATACTCTGCTTTAGATTGAACTTCTCTTTCAATAAAGTTTTTGTAATCCCCTGAAATAATGGACTCGGTGAAGCCAAGGACCTCAGCCAAATTGCCACCAAAAGATTAACCATGTTGATGAAATTGGAGAAAAGAATCCTAATTACTCTCCAATTGGATTTGCAAGGGTTCCGAGTGATCCTAATTACTCTCCAATTGGATTTGCAAGGATCCCGAGTGCCAACACCACAAGAGATCTCTTTCAAATTTGATTTTATTTCCAAGTAAACTAACTCTAGAGTTTATCTCGATCAATCTCAATCATACATAAGTTAACTCTGATTTTCGTTCTTCTCTCACGAACCAGTGACTGAAGCGCGAAGGACGACAAGAATCCGCAGCAGTACCCACGGTGAGCAACCTCTCTTCTTCTTCTTTTTTTCTTTTCTCTTTCTCTTTGCACCATAACTATTCCCTGTTTTCACTGCCATTAACGTAACGACAAGCAACCATTTCTCTTCCTCCTTCTTCTCTCTCTCTGCCGCCAAATTCTCAGCACAGAGATGCTTGAGCCACCGATCTCAAAATCTTGATATTCATCTTTAAGATCTTCAAGATCTTCTCATTCATCTTAGAACGCCATCTGATCTTTAATGGCGCCTTCAATACAGATTCTCTTGAAGGAGAAGAAATATCCATTTCTGCTCGCGTTCTTCGTGTTGCTTCTTTGTGTTTTCGTTCTTTTTCTAACCAACAATCAATATCTTTACCTTCCGTAATAACCGATCTTGGAAAAACTCAGTTGATCTCATCGTCCGCGATGAAATAATCGAGTGCACCAACAAGAAGCAGAAACCCCAAAACCCTGATCTCTCTCTCTCTGTTTCGGCTCGTCGGAAACCTCAAACCCTAGCCATGGCCTCTCGGAAGGTCTTATCTTCTCTGCAATTCCGCCATTCCCCTGATCTCGCCGCCGTCGCCCTCTCTTCCCTTCTCCGCCACTGATCTCGCCGCCCTCTCTCTCTTATCTTCTATGATCTCTCGCCTCCGATCTCTCGCTCTCGCTCTCGATCTCTCTCGCTCTGAATCTCTCTCTCTTCTCTCCACCACCACCTCTCTGCAACCACCGCCGTTAACGCCTCTCTTCTTCTTCTCCTTTTCCTCATCCCCTTTTTCTCTCTCTCCCCTGTTTTCTTCCTTCCGCCATTCAATCTGCAACTCAAGTGTTATTTATTTATTTTTTCTTTTTTTTTCTTTTCTTTTAAGCAACCAAGATGTTATATAATATATTTACACATATCATACATACAATACCACATATAATATATTAGATTATAGTACATCATATTTTACGTTTTTACTATCTAGATCACCATATTATATGTATAATATTAGCTAAGTTATCATCATATTATATGATGATATGGTATAATATTAGCTAAGTTACCATAATATTAGCTAAGTTATCATCATATTATATGTATCATCATATTATATGTATATCAGGTGGAAGTTTATTAGCTAAGTTATATTATATGTATAATGTGACCACCACCATACAACATAGACATGTATGCACATTATATTAATATAATATAATACAAAACAAGTGATTAATGTGTGATTTATGCGTGGATAGGTTGATAACGCCCAACGTTGAGGAATCTCAACACTTTTGGAATTTAGCTATTCAGGTGGGGGTGATTCTAGGCCTTCATAATATTTTATTTTGATATATAGATAGGAATGTTAAATTAATTAGGTCTATAATATCATTAAATTGTTTATGCATGCCTATTGTACATGATTTTATTTATACCATGCTGTGATTGATAGCCATGATAATATGTGTGTCAACATGACTTCTTATTTTGATTAGATGATAATTGGATGCATGCAATTCATGTGATATTTGAGACTCATTTATAAATTATAATACCCGATAATGAAACATATGACTTGGAATATTGGTATAGTAAGGTTCATGTGTTAACACTATTATATTGGACATTGTGACATGATCTATGTGTAGTGAAATTTGAATATGATTTGTGAATACAATTAATAGCATGATTAGGTTGTATTTATGGTGTGATATCACTAAAGAACACAATTAAGATAAGAATCACACATATGGGGCAGTTATTCTAAGGAATATCGCCAATGTTTATTATGAGCAATTATTCATGAGGAATATCGCCAACGAAGTTCTAATTTTTGGGTAGTGCCACCCTGTGTTTGATTTCCTAAAGGTACGTGATTTAGAACGTGGTAAAATTCTCGACTCAAACAATCTAATGTTGCAACGATTAATGTGTGAAACTTGCTTGTAACGTTCTTGTATATGTATCATAATAAAACATTGTGAATTGTTTAGATGACCCACTGGGCTTTCAAGCTTACCCCTATTTTTCACATGCAGGTACTTAGAAAATAAAGTAGCAAGTTGTGACGTGGTTCAGTGATAGGGGTAGGATGGTAATCTGGATAATATTTTAATTAGTGAATGAGTTAATTACTTGTTTAACTTTGTGAACTTTTATTTAATAAGGGTTGTATTGACATTAGAAATTTGATAAAACCTTATTATGATTATTGAAGGGATCATGATTTACTTCGAATATATGTGCTTTAGACTTGAATTCATTAATTCTATCTAATGAATGCATTTAAAATATTGTGTCCATAATGGATGGACAAGGGCAAGTACCCTTATAATTTACTATAAAAATTTGTATAGTGGAATTATGTGGTCCGTCGCATGAAAATGAAAGTGTATTCGTGTATCTTAACCAGTAAGTCGGTTGGAAGAATATAAACTCATAGTTTTTGCAAATTTTACTATCTATGTAATGATTAAAGATAGACGGATACGAGTAACATATCGATTTTCAGCGATTTTTCTTTTATAAAATTAAAATATTCATTATTTTACAAAAAAAATTAAGTTTTGAAAATTAGGGTGTTACAGATTGGTATCAGAGCTTTAGGCTTCAGATCATGGGAAGTGTGACGACGAATTTAGAGAAGCTTAGTATCAGTGAGTAGGTATCAATTTTTTATGAGATTAGGGCCCAACTTGGGCTAGATAAATATGCCAATTATAAACTTTATAACGTAATATCGAGAATGAAAGTACAGTGGGTCTAACAAAATCAAAGCTTTTAGGACATCCGTTGGAGACGAGAACTTGTATGAAAACTGTTTGGTTAGAATCTGAGATATGGATGAATCTTTTATTCTTGATTCCAAAGCGGTATTGGACGTGGAGGAATTTAAGAGTATGTGAGGGGTCTTGAACTTGGAGACTAGCAGGCCATGTTTGGTGAATGACTAACAACTCTGGACGAACTTGTATCGCTACGTTCAACTGGTATGGGACAGCTTGGACATAGTGGGTACCTGGGAAGCCTTAGTTGGTAGGACATTTGCGCATTGTTTGGGTGTATTGAAGTTTCTTTGTGGAAGCTTATATCACCGGGCTAGAGTGGTATGGGACACTTGAATACGGAGGGTATAAGTGAAAGTTTGGGAATTTTCTTTATGCCATTGTTGTGTGGTGTTGTTTGTTTGTTTGCTTGTCTTGTTTACATATATCAAAAACCAAATCATGTACCCTGTGACAATCATGGATTGTCAAAATTTTATAAAACCTAGAAACTGAATCAATAGGACCATTTTATTTTCGAGAACTTAGAATTCTGAATCTAGAGACACCCTAACCGAAAATAATTATCTCCTGTAGTACTAAAGATGAGTTGAAATTTTATAGATGGCTGCACCTCGAAGAAGAAATAGAAGGTCTGTGAATGATCTCATAAGGGACATTGAACCAGTTGTGCAGACACAACCGACATTCGAACCTCAGCCGACGGAGCAAGAACATGCAAATCTGACAGCGAATGTTGTCTCTACTGGAGCAGAGAATGTCCGACCTACAACAGTTCCAACCCCCAGAATTATTTTGGGACCAGAGATGATGGCTGAATTTGTGAGACAAGTAGTGGAACAGGTGACCAGAAAGATGCCTCAACCTCAACTGAATCCAACAATTGTGGTGCAGAATGAACCAGGAGCTCGAAACATCAGGAGACCTGAAGAAAAGGAATGGGCAGATCAATTGAGAGACTTCCAACGTATGCATCCTTCGAAATTTGAAAGAAAACCAGATCCAAGGGAAGCTGACAAGTGGTTCCAGGAGGTTAAGGAACACTTGGAAGTCCTTGGAGTGACTGGTCCAAGAATGGTGGCGATTGTGGCTCACCAATTCATAGGTGAGGCCAAACATTGATGGAGAATGGTTAAAGAGAGTCCTACAGTGGACGTGAACACTATGACCTGGGCAACTTTTGAAGAAATATTTTATGATAAATTCTTCCCCAAGGCGAACAAAAAGGAACTACAATCTGAATTTGTGAGGCTGACACAGAGGAACATGACAGTGGCAGAATATGAGGCTAAGTTTATCGAACTTTCCAGATTTTCTCTTGAACTGGTAGTCAATGAACATATGAAAGCGAGAAGATTCGCAGAGGGTCTCAGAATGGAAATTAGAAAGGTGGTTGTTCCGATGAATCTGGAGACTTATAAAGAGGTGGTTGAACGAGCTTTGTTAGTAGAAAGAGAACTGAACCTGCAAGAAACAATATGGAACAGAAACAAAAGGCCTCAAGGACAGAATTTTGATTACCAGGGTAATCACAACAAGAAGCAGAATCTGAATAACTTTGGCGGAAATGGTAATAATTGGAACAGAAACAAGTTCAACAATGGGAACCAGCGGAACATGGGGCAGAATCACAACAACGGATCAGGATGGTCTCGGCATAATGGTGGACAACAGATACAGCAAAACAATATTCGCGCACCCCAACAAAATAAAAATCAAGTAGTAGATACGAGACTTTGCTTCAAATGCAACCGACCGGGTCATTTGGCACGAAACTGCACTATGCAAGGAGTTCGACAAAATTTTCGTCCGGGCAACTGGCAGAACAACAACAATGGGCAAGGACAAAATCAAGCCAATCGTCCAAGTTATAATCAGAACCAAATCCAAAACCAAAATCAAGGCAGAGTTTTTGCAATGACAGAAGGAAATCCTGAACTAGAAGTTGGTGCAAACGAAGTAGTGGAAGGTACTTTCATTTTATTTCATGTTACAGTTAAAATCTTGTTTGATTCTGGAGCATCAAGGTCTTTTATTTCTGAAAACCTAGCAAGGAAATTACAACTTTCCACTGTACCTTTATCTGTCGTTATGAAGATTTCAACTCCAGTAGGAGTAAACGTCCCAACAACTGAAAAATGTAGTTGTGACCTTAGAATTAATGATAAGCTGATTTCAGCTGAACTGATACTCTTACCCATTAATGATTATGATGTAATCTTGGGTATGGATTGGTTATCTGAGTACCAAGCCCAGATCGATTGTCTTCGAAAGAAGATTACCTTGCGGTTACCTTCGGGAGAGTTGTTGAAAATCTATGGGGATAGAAACAAAATCCCGAAGACTATCATGTCCGCACTTCTCGAATCTGTGAATCAAAAAGAGGAATTCAAAACCCTAACAGAAGCTGAGCCTCTAAAAACCTTGAGGAATTTAGAAGAGTACTTGGTGGTTAGAGACTTCCCTGAAGTGTTTCCCGAAGAATTACCAGGATTACCTCCTAAGCGGGAAGTAGAGTTCAAGATAGAACTATACCCTGGAACAGACCCCATAGCCATGTCACCCTACAGAATGGCCCCTGGCGAACTAATAGAACTAAGGACTCAGCTTGATGATCTTAGTGCGAAGGAATTTATCCAGCCGAGCGAATCACTCTGGGGAGCACCAGTATTGTTTGTCAAAAAGAAAGATGGGTCGATGAGACTGTGTATTGATTACAGAAAATTAAATCAAGTCACAGTCAAGAACAAGTACCCCCTACCCAGAATAGATGATTTGTTCGATCAACTGAAGGGAGCAACTTGTTTTTCCAAGATCGACCTAAGGTCCGGTTATCACCAGCTTAGAATTAAAGAGTCAGACATACCGAAGACAACATTTAGAACTAGGTATGAACACTTTGAATTCAGAGTCATGCCATTTGGACTCACTAATGCACTAGCAGTATTTATGGATCTAATGAATAGGACGTTTAGGCCTCATCTAGACAAATTTGTGGTGGTATTTGTTGATGATATTTTGGTTTATTCGAAGACCAATGAGGAACATCAGGAACACCTTACAGTAGTTTTGGAAACATTCAGGCGAAATTAATTGTATGCCAAATTTGAAATATGTGAATTTTGGATAAAGTCAGTCAAATTTTTGGGCCATGTAGTAGTGTCATCAGAAGGGATATCCGTAGATCCAACAAAAGTTGAAGTAGTAATGAACTGGGAAAAGCCAAAGTCAGTGACATAAATTAGAAGCTTTTTGGGACTAACTGGTTACTATAGAAGATTTATTCTAAATTTTTCGAGACTAGCTGAGCCTATGACAAAGCTAACAAGGAAGGATGCCAAATTTAATTGGGATGAGAAATGTGAGAATTCCTTTCAAGAGTTGAAGAGACGATTGACCACAACCCCAATACTGATCACTCCTGCAAGCGGAGTTGGTTATGTTATTTACACTGATGCATCTAAGAATGGTCTTGGCGATGTTCTGATGCAGGAAGGTAAAGTGGTTGCTTATGCTTCTAGGCAACTGAAGACTCATGAACAGAATTACCCGACTCATGATTTAGAATTGGCTGCTATTGTATTCTCCTTGAAGATATGGAGACACTATCTTTATGGAGAGAAATTTGATCTATACTCTGATCATAAGAGTTTGAAGTACATCTATACACAAAAGGAGTTAAATTTGAAGCAAAGGAGATGGATGGAATTGCTGAATGATTATGATTTTCAGCTGCATTATCACCCAGGGAAAGCCAACGTAGTCGCAGATGCTTTAAGTCGAAAATCGTATAAGAACGATGCAGAAAAAGCCCAGATGTACCAATTGATTGAAGATTATAATTTGGGCGTACAAAAAGGTGAAAATCAGATTTTCTTATGTAATATGAGCTGCAAGCCAGACCTACTACATCAAATTAAGGAAGGTCAAGCTGAGGAAAGAAAACTGATAAAATGGGTGGCAGATGCAAGAGCCAATAATGGAAATGCAAATTTCAAGATCGATTCAGAGGGATTATTGAGATTCAGAGATCGAATTTGTATACCCAGAACTGAGGAGATTAAAAAGATCTTATTTGATGAGGTACATCAGACTAAATACACTTTACATCCTTGTGGAGATAAGATGTACCAAAATTTTAAGAAAAACTACTGGTGGAAAGGTATGAAGAGAGATGTAGCCAAATATGTGTCTAAATGCCTTACATGTCAGCAAGTTAAGGCCGAACATAAAAGGCCGTATGGATTGTTAAAACCTTTAAAAATCCCTGAATGGAAATGGGATAACATAGCAATGGATTTCGTCGGAGCTCTTCCTAGAAATCAGAAAGGTGAGGATAAGGTTTGGGTAATTGTGGATCGACTTACTAAAGTGGCACACTTCTTACCTATTAAATCCACAGATCCGATTAGTAAACTGGGTGAGTTGTATGTTAAAGAGGTTGTGAAGCTACACGGAGTACCCAAATCGATAGTGTCAGATAGAGATTCCTTATTCACATCTCAGTTCTGGCAGAGCTTACAGCGGGAATTGGGAACCAAATTAACCATGAGCACCGCCTATCATCCTCAGACAGATGGTCAATCCGAAAGAGTTATTCAGATCTTAAAAGACATGTTAAGAGCTTGTGCATTAGATTTCAAGGGAAATTGGAGTAAATACTTACACCTAGCAGAGTTTGCTTATAACAATAGTTACCAGGCAAGCATACAAATGGCTCCATATGAAGCTCTATATGGACGACCATGTAGGTCACCACTATGTTGGGCCGATTGGGAAGATAAGGTACTTACAGGACCTGATATGATAATGGAAATGAGCGAAAAGGTAAAGTTGATCCAGGAAAGGCTAGTTACTGCACAAAGTAGGCAGACGAGCTACGCAGATAAGAGGCGCCGACCTTTAGAGTTCCAAAAAGGTGATAAGATATTTCTGAGAATAAGCCCTCAAAAAGGCATCATGAGGTTTGGTAAGAAAGGGAAATTATCGCCGCGATTCATCGGTTCGTTCAAGATTAGTGATCGAATTGGCGAGAATGCTTACAAACTAGACTTGCCAACTAGTTTATCCGTCATCCACAATGTGTTCCACATGTCGATGTTGCAAAAATATGAACCAGACCCTTCCCACACCATCGATTGGAAAGAAGTAAAAGTACAAGCTGATGCCACCTATGTGCGTACTTTCAATTCTTTCTTCAAACTTACCAATGGCTCGATAAACTTAATAGACTGCTAATGGAATATTTTCAACGTTAGGTACAACTGGTCAGCAACGAAAAAAGTTTAACATCATCAAGTAAGTAAGCTTAAACTTTAATTTCGGGACGAAATTTCTTTTAAGGCTGGAAGAATGTAATCCCCTGAAATAACGGACTGAGTGAAGCCAAGGACCTCAGCCAAATTGCCACCCTTAAAAGATTAACCGCGTTGATGAAATTGGAGAAAAGAATCCTAATTACTCTCCAATTGGATTTGCAAGGATTCCGAGTGATCCTAATTACTCTCCAATTGGATCCCGAGTGCCAACACCACAAGAGATCTCTTTCAAATTTGATTTTATCTCCAAGTAAACTAACTCTAGAGTTTATCTCGATCAATCTCAATCATACATAAGTTAACTCTGATTTTCGTTCTTCTCTCACGAACCAGTGACTGAAGCGCGAAGGACGGCAAGAATCCGCAGCAGTACCCACGATGAGCAACCTCTCTTCTTCTTCTTTTTTTCTTTTCTCTTTTTTTTCGCACCATAACTATTCCCTGTTTTCACTGCCATTAACGTAACGACAAGCAACCATTTCTCTTCCTCCTCCTTCTCTCTCTCTGCCGCCAAATTCTCAGCACAGAGATGCTTGAGCCACCGATCTCAAAATCTAAGGAATATCGCCAATGTTTGTTATGAGCAGTTATTCATGAGGAATATCGCCAACGAAGTTCTAATTTTTGGGTAGTGCCACCCTGTGTTTGATTTCCTAAAGGTAGGTGGTAAAATTCTCGACTCAAACAATCTAATGTTGCAACGATTAATGTGTGAAACTTGCTTGTAACGTTCTTGTATATGTATCATAATAAAACGTTGTGAATTGTTTAGATGACCCACTAGGCTTTCAAGCTTACCCCTATTTTTCACATGCAGGTACTTAGAAAATAAAGTAGCAAGTTGTGACGTGGTTCAGTGATAGGGGTAAGATGATAATCTGGACAATATTTTAATTAGTGAATGAGTTAATTACTTGTTTAACTTTGTGAACTTTTATCTGTACATTAGTTGTGATGATTCAATAGAAATTAATAGTAAGTTTAAGTGGATTTTTATTAAGCTAATCTTTGTTTCATTTTAGCATACTATAGAATCTCAAGTGAGTGGCAGGTCTATTTTTAAGTTCTTGGTTGAAAAGGCAAGATTCTTGAGAAGTAAGATGATAAGAAAGAATCTGAAGCCTTGTTATAAACTTAATTCTCCAACATTGTTCTTTCTACTACTCAAACTTCATATCCATCTAACCAAAAAGTATGCTATCTTTACTTATATTCTGAACATTGAAGATTTGTGCTCATCAGGTACTGGAAATGCAGAGTACCTAATTAAGGAAGATGACAGTTACCTCATCAGCATTGTAAACATGAATCCGAAAAGTATAATAATTGCGCTAAACATCAATGCGTCATCGAAAATGTATGATACCAGCAACGCAACAAGCAAGTGTTTAACAACAAAGGGATTGTGTCAACTCAAGCTTCTTTTTCCCAACCCTCATTATCTCATCCTAACAACACCCAACAATGTATATATTTAAATGTTCATCTCCTTCTACTAATAATGCACTTGAACTAGTTTATCCAAAACTAATTAACATCAATTAATATATTTCAGGGAGATATTGATGGATCGTTCGTAGTCGAGCTTTCTTTCCATATGCGTTTGCTAACTTACATCATAATTTTAGGTTTGCTTAAGCAACACTTGAGCATCCTTTGTGCTATTGCCTTTTAATTTGGTACTTAACTTGAACATCACAGTTGTATAGGAATTGTAGTGGGCTTTATTTTTGTTGGGATCCACCTCCTATGTGGGCGGCCTTCATTTAACAAATGTGGGCGAACCAAACAATCACATGGGCGGCTGGGCAGTCAACAAAAATCAAATAGGGCGGCCAACAACAATTTGCAAATGAAATTGTCAAAAATTCAGGCGCAGTAAGATTTGAAAAATATATTATAATATATTTTATAATTACGAAAATGCCCCTGAATACACCTATAAATAGAGCCTTAATTTCATTCTTGAAATTCATACGAGAGATCTAATATGAGAGATCTAATCTGAGAGAGATCAAAAATTCTAGAGATCTAATACGAGAGATCTACTCTGAGAGATCCAGAGAGCTTAAAAGAGAGTTTCTTTGAGAAAAAAAAGTGTGACCTAATTTGTGAAGTTTTATCCACAAATTGAAGATACATAGGTATTGTATTTTTGTGAGAGATCCACCAAAGGGTGAAGTTTATAATCCCATTTTATTATATTGGAAGTTTATTAAGCGGCCTATGGGTCCCGTTGTTTTTACCTCATTTTTTAGAAGGTTTTCCACGCTAAAATCTTTGGTGTTATTTTGTTGTATTTTTAGTTTGAGAAATTATCCTAGGATTGTGGAATTTATTTCTTTTAAATCATCGATTTTCCCAACAAAGTGGTATCAGAGCCTGGGTCATTTTCAGCGAAGGTACTGTTTACACATACAATACTATTTACGTATACGACACTGTTTTGTCGGCAGGTACTATTTGAAATAGTAAATAGTAGTACTATTCATAGAGTACTATTTATAAGGGGCACTATTCATTAAGTACTATTTACAGGGTACTACTATTGACTGACGACTGACGACTCAAATGGAGGAGAACACAGACAATATGAGCACAGGCAATATGATCAAGTTGACTGCATTTAATTATGCAATTTGGAAGCCGAAGATGGAGGATCTTTTATACATTAAAGATCTGTGGAAGCCGATTGTAATGCCGAAGGAGAAAGCTGTCACGACGCCCCAGACGTAGGCTGACGTCATGACCGGCACAGTGTACTATACACTGTACATACACATATACAATATACAATACACTGTCAGCCTTCACGTAGTCTTACAATCATTCCCAAAATTTACAGCAAATTTTTTTTTTCTAATATACCACAAATCAAATACAATATGGATCTCTATAGTCATTCCATTCATTCCACAAATCAAATTATCACCTGATAAATATCTATGATCATCTCATTTCATCATCCCAAGTATTATATAATATTACCACAACCCATCTAGGTGATATTACATATATATATAGTGTGTGATAATTATACATATCAAAATAACAAAAGCTATTTCCTCCAAGCATACATACACATACTAGACGAAGGCTCACGTGATTATCACTCACGGATGTGCCTTTTCCCTTCTACTCAATACCTGAAATATTGGAAGAAATGGGGTGAGCAAACAACAGCTCAGTGAATATAGTTCTTGAGATGACAATTATATACATTTAGAGAAATATGACATTTAAAATCATTTCAAACACTTATTCAACACATGCATCGTTCAACGAATATATTATACATGTCAACAACATAAATTGCATGATTTTTAATGCCACAACGCACAGTCTCCCTCCTCCGCAAGGCAAGAGAGCGGGTCTAACCCTTGTATGGCCGTACAAGATAGACACAGCCTCTCATTACCCAATTCACAGTCATTTCAAGGATCGCAACCCTTGTTAGGACAGACCTACTAACAATGAGGACTCGCAAAACCTCATCCGGGTCTAATTCCTAACGAAATGACAATGAGGATTCGCAAAGCCTCATCATTCCAAACTCCAATTGCTAAAATCAGTTTGCATGATCCATAAAACTCAATGCATTATATATAATATCACATGCATACAATCAAACAGTTTATATGCGTACAATGCCATACAAGAACAAAATCAAGGAAACTCTACTCACAGGACAACACGTTCCACTTAAACCCAATCATCGTCGCTTTCGAGTCCAGCTCCAAGTTAAATCCAACTAATTTAACCTGTCACAATCACTCCATAATTCAATTTTATGTATTCATATCTATGTTCATCTTTAATTTCTCAACTCACTTCAAATCACGAATAATAAATCCATTTAGGACTCATAAGCAGTTGAAAAAAAACTACTAAATCGTTTCTGTGGTCAATCTAGATATTTCCACAAGAAAGAACAGTGAAAATAGATGTCCAAATCATATTTTCACGACACCATATACTTAGTTACTAAAACGATCAAAGCATATCCAAATATCATGTTCTAACGTCTGGAATTCAGTTCTTCACGATTCTATGATCTCAAACCGGGGTTTCATTGGGGTTCAGATCACTGTTCACTGTACATCACTGTTCACTGTTTACTATAAACTATTCACTATTTACTATTTACTATTCACTATTCACATCCCTGTTCAGAGTACTATTCGTCACTATTCATTCAAAACATGTAAATTGTATTAAAATTGTCAAACGATCTCCAAAACTCACGAAATAGAATCTAACCACATATTCGGGGTCCCGACAGTCCAGGGAGTGTTTTTCTACCTTTCTAGCGGATTTTCATTCACATTGGGTCAAAACCCCCAATTTGTCAAAACGCCACAAAACGGCTTCCACAGTAAAAATCACTCCGCTAGAAAATTTACATCTAACGTAGATAGTAATTTCACGAAGAAAAAGAGTAAAAATCACTTACCGCGAGTCCGAATTTCGCGCGAATCTCACGTTCTCCCTTTTTCTTCTTCTCCTTCTTCTCTCGGTTCTCTTTCTGCTTCTTTCTTTCCCTCTCTGGAAACTTCGTTTGTTTTGATATTTTTTTTTTCGTCGTTTTATTTATTTTTTATTATAACATACAAAATACTGTTCATGGTACTATTCAATGAACAAATGAACAGTACCAATAACTTTATTGTTATTTTAATTTTTTTCTTCCTTTATTCATCTTTTTCTTCTTCTATACCCTCAATCCACATAATTCAACTCCAAACTTTAACTTGCAAGCACCCATATAAGTTGATCCCATATGTATCATCTTCATTTAATATTTATTTACGAATCATACACACGTATATTTGGCTCATACGTCTAAAATACGTGTATTATCACGCGTATATTTAGCTCATATGTATACAATACGGGTATATACATCTCGATATACGTATATTTCAACATATGTATTTAATTAACTTTACAGGGTGTTACAAAAGCCGTGACTACAACTTCGACAGATGACAAGACACCAAAAACAACCAGCACAGGCGCTGACTAGGTCGTGCTGAACCGAAAGTGCGCTGCTCAAATTAGACAATGGATCGACAAGAACATTTTCCAAAATTTTGTTAATGAACACGATGCTTACGTTCTTTGGCAAAAGTTGGAGAAAATGTATGCGAGGACAACCGCACAGAATAAAGCTAATCTGATGCGACGATTAGTCAATTTGAAGTATAAAGATGAAAGTAGCGTATCGGAACACATGAGCGAGTTCCAAGGCATTGTACATCAACTCAACTCCATGAAGATGACCGTAGATGAAGAGCTACAAGCGTTGTTGATGCTGAGTTCTCTACCAAAAAGTTGAGACACTCTAGTTGTGTCAGTTAGTAACTCAGCTCCTGACGGCAAGCTTACCATGGATATGGTAAAAGACAGAATGTTGAACGAAGAGTCTCGACGAAAAGGCGAAGGATATACTCCTGAAACTGAAGCACTTGTCATGGAAAAACAAGGCAAGAAAGAATGGCACAGAAGATGTAATAGCAGAAATCCTCGTAACCAAAGTCAGCAAAGAGGACGCTCGAAGTCCAGATCGAGGCATGACAAGAAGCGTCATCACTGCGGCAAGCCCGAACACTTCATTCGAGAATGTCGAAAGTTAAAGGCGGAACGATCCATAAATTAAGAAGCAGAAACCCGAACAAATGACACCGCAACTCTCACTGAAGTAGTTGTCATTGTTCGAGATGCTGATTATGTCAACCTTGCATGTCAAGACTCTACATGGGTAGTTGACTCAGGTGCTTCCTACCATGTCACCTCACGATGAGATTTCTTCTCAGCTTACACTCAAGGTGATTTCGGACGAGTGAGGATGGGAAATGATAATGCATCCAAAATTATCGGCATCGACAATATTTATTTAGAAACTAACCTTGGATGCAGGTTACTCTTGAAAGATGTGAGGCATGTTCCTGATATCCGCCTCAATTTGATCTCCACCGGAATGTTTGATGACGATGGCTACAATAATAACTTTGGTGAAGGAAAATGGAAGCTCACTAAAGGAAACTTGGTAGTAGCCAAAGGCAAGAAAGATACATCACTCTACCTCACAGAAGCCAAATTGTGTAGAGGAAAAGTAAATACCATGAGAAAAGAAGTTCCCACCGAGTTATGGCATAAGCGGCTCGGCCACATGAGTGAAAAGGGTCTCAGAATTCTTTCCAAGAAGGAGCTCTTGCCAGGAATGAAAGGTACATCTTTACATACTTGTGTTGATTGTATTATGGGTAAACAACATAGAGTTGCATTTCGTAGTTCCCCACCATCTAGAAAGGCAAATATTCTAGATTTAATACACACAGATGTTTGTATAATGAGTTGTAAGTCACTAGGAGGTGCTCATTATTTTGTGACTTTTATTGATGATCACTCTAGAAAAGTGTGGGCCTTTGCTTTGAAAACTAAAGATCAAGTGCATGAAGTTTTCAAGCAATTTCATGTAAAAGTTGAGAGAGAAACTGGCAGACGTTTGAAGTGTGTACGTGCAGACAATAACGGTGAGTATCGCGGATCATTCGATGAGTATTGCAGAAGTTTCGGCATCAGGCTGGAAAAATCGATACCAAAGACACTTCAACACAACGGTGTCGTAGAGAGGATGAACAGAACCACTTGTGAAAGAGTCAGATGTATGCTCTCAAATGCAAAACTGTCAAACTCCTACTGGGGGGAGGCAATGAGGACAACAGTCGATTTAACCAACCTTTCTCCATCAGTTCCACTGAACTACGACGTACCAGAAAAGGTTTGGACGGGGAAAGATGTTTCTTAAAAACACTTGAAAGTATTCGGCTGCAGAACATTTGTTCACATCCCTAAAGACGAGAGGTCCAAGCAGGATGGAAAAGCGAAGCAGTGTATCTTTGTGGGATATTCCCATGAAGAATTCGGCTGAGATTTTGGGATCCTGTTAACAAAAAGATTGTCAAAAGCAGACGTGGTGTTTCTTGAAGATCAGACGATCGAGGATTTTCAGAAACCTGAGAAGCCACAATCAGATGAAATTCCAGTTAATCTGGAACCAGACTCTCCACTAACAAATCCAGATGACAAGGGAGCTGCACCAGATACTGATGATGATGTTCCATCAGCTCAAAGTTTAGAACCAGAACAAGTTCCTGAACAAGTCCAACCAGAAGCATAGCTAAGGAGATCCACCAGAGAGCGACAACCAAGTCAAAGATATTCTCCTAGCGACTATGTGATGCTCACTGATGGGGGAGAACCAGAGAGCTATACCGAAGTTATTACTGACTAGCATAAGACTGAGTGGATGAAAGCCATGCAGGAAGAAATGAAATCTCTGCATGAGAACCACACATTTGACTTGGTGAAATTACCGCAGGGAAGGAAAGCCCTCAAGAACAAGTGGGTGTACAGGATCAAAAGCGAAGAAGGTAGCTCGCAACCTCGATACAAAACAATATTGGTTGTGAAAGGATTCGGGCAGAAGAAAGGCGTTGACTTCGATGAAATCTTCTCACCGGTGGTAAAAATGTTTTCAATCCGAGTTGTTCTTGGCTTGGCAGCTAGTCTTAACCTGAAGGTTGAACAACTTGATGTAAAAACCGCATTCTTACACGGTGATCTTGACGAGGAAATCTATATGGAGCAGCCCGAAGGTTTCCAAGTCAAAAGAAAAGAGAAGCTGGTATGCAGGCTAAATAAAAGTTTGTACGGTTTGGAACAAGCACCGAGGCAGTGGTATAAATAGTTCGACTCGTTCATGGAGAAAACGTAGTACAACCGAACGACAGCTAATCAGTGCGTCTTCATCAAGAAATTCTCTGATGGTGATTTTATTATTCTTTTGCTTTATGTTGATGATATGTTAATTATAGGCCAAGATATCGGCAAGATTAACAAGTTGAAGAAAGAGTTGAGCAAGTCCTTTGTAATGAAAGACCTAGGACCCGCAAAGCAAATCCTTGGCATGAAGATTGTTCGTGACAGGAAGAACAAGAGACTTTGGCTATCTCAAGAGAAGTATATTGAGAAAGTTTTAGAGCAGTTCAACATGAGCAAAGCTAAACCTGTTAGTTCTCCACTGGCAAGCCACTTCAAGCTTAATGCGAGCCAGTGTCCTTCAAGCAAAGAGGAGAAATCAGAGATAAGCAAGGTGCCTTATGCATCGGTGGTTGGCAGTCTAATGTACGCTGTGGTATGCACCAGACCAGACATTGCTCATGTTGCTGGTGTTGTGAGCCGATTTCTATCAAATCCTGGAAAGGAACATTGGACAGCAGTCAAATGGATACTCAGGTGTCTTAGAGGTACTTCTAGTCATTGCTTATGTTTTGGTAATGATAAACTTGTATTAGAAGGATTTGCAGATTCAGATATGGCTGGCGACGTGGATACGAGAAAATCGATATCCGGGTACCTAATAACATTTGCAAGGGGAGCTGTCTCATGGCAATCACGATTACAGAAGTGTATTGTCTTAAGTACCACAGAAGCAGAGTACATTGCAATCACTGAAGGCTGTAAGGAGATCCTGTGGATGAAAAAGTTCCTACAAGAATTGCATCAGAACCAAGAAAATTATGTTCTTTATTGCGATAGTCAAAGTGCAATTCACCTCAGCAAGAACTCAACCTTCCACTCAAGGTCCACGCACATCGACGTGAGGTATCATTGGATTCGTGATGTGCTGGAAAATAAACTGCTGCAAGTTGAGAAGATCCACACTAATGACAACGGGGCAGATATGATGACAAAGTCCCTGACCAGAGAAAAGCTTGCTATCTGTAAAGAGATTGCAGGTGTGGAGGAGCCATGTTCCACATGAGGTGGAGGGGGAGATTTGTTGGGATCCACCTCATATGTGGGCTGCCTTCATTCAACAAATGTGGGCGAACCAAACAATCACATGGGCGGCTGGACAGTCAACAAAAATCAAATAGGGCGGCCAACAACAATTTGCAAATGAAATTGTCAAAAATTCAGGCGCCGTAAGATTTGAAAAATATATTATAATATATTTTATAATTACGAAAATGCCCCTGAATACTCTTATAAATAGAGCCTTAATTTAATTCTTGAAATTCATACGAGAGATCTAACTCTAGAGATCTAATCTGAGAGATCTAATTCTAGAGATCTAATCTGAGAGAGATAAAAAATTCGAGAGATCTAATCTGAGAGATCCAGAGAGCCTCAAAGAGAGTTTCTTTGAGAAGAAAAAATGTGAGCCAATTTGTGAAATTTTATCCACAAATTGAAGATACATAGGTATTGTATTTTTGTGAGAGATTCACCGAAGGGTGAAGTTTGTAATCCATTTTATTATAGTGGAAGTTTCTTAAGTTGCCTACGGGTCCCGTAGTTTTTACCTAATTTTTTAGAGGGTTTTCAACGCTAAAATCTTTGGTGTTATTTTGTTGTATTTTTAGTTTGAGAAATTATCCTGGGATTGTGGAATTTATTTCTTTACAACCATTGATTTTCCCAACAATTTTCTTGATCTTGAAGTACTTAGAATCCAGTAAAGAGAGGGAAGCAAGTGTAGAAGAAGCGCCAGTGACTGAAAGTGATCCACTAGTAGTGCCAGAATGAAAGAGTGTTGCACTTAACTATGGAACAAATGAAGAAGATACAGAGTCAGGAATGTTAAGTTCTTCAGAGGACTTGTATGATGGGAAGATATGTGTAATTTGCTATGATGAGCAACGCAATTGCTTCTTTGTTCCTTGTGGGCATTATGCCATTTGTTACCAATGTGCTCAAAGGTATACTTTTAAATTGAAAAATATTTTATGTACGCTGGATGTGAACATTATTTTTTCTATGTTGACAACCAACATTCTTGAATGATTTGAAGATGCGCGTGTATTGCGCAACATCCTAACATCCAAGGGAGGCTAGGTTCCAGCATCAGAAAATAGCGTTAGTACCCAATGTACATTTAGCATTACTATTTTTAATTAAAACACAAAAGACATGAAAAATTATCTAATAAGTTTAATGCTTACTCTCATGTGGGTATCTGATAATTAAGAGTGGATTAATTTGTAGAATTGTGCATGGGGAGGACAAGGTGTGCCCCATATGTAGAAGGTTCATTCACAAGGTTAGAAGATTGTTCATCGCTTAAAAAGAGTTGGAAGTGCTTGCCCAGAATCTCTGTTATTCTAATGTAAGAAGAGAGTAAAGTATGAAATTATTAGGTTAAATTTTATTCAGAGGCAACTGGAATCAGATTCAAGCTCCACTTTGCGATAATGCCCTGAATCCCAGGCAATCTTCAACCCAGATCTGATACTCCAGAGCTCTGCGACTAGACTGTAAAACCAATGAAACCCCTGTAACCCTGAATCCAGCCACCATATTCGTTAGAGAATTGCTATTCCAAGTAGATATATTATTATATTTATTTGATTATGTACTTAATACATTAAATTAATAAATAAACACACAATATATTCAAGGGCATAATATTTTAGTGGCTGTTGTAGTTGTAGGTTTTGCATTTATTTATTTATTTTTTCAAGACATAGAATTTTATTAAAAACTAGAGCAGAAAGCTCATAGTTCGGCCAAGTAGGCATGAAACTAGATAGGACATTTGAAAACTGCTTGACAATAGCATATCTTGGGAGTGTGAGATTTTACATCGAAGTCATTACCACAACCATATACCTCTGGCCTTAATCAATTAAGGGACTTTAATTATGTAACATTTATTCCTTTTATTTATTTATTTTTATTTGTTACTTTAGGCGGTGTCTTGGCCAACCTACGCAAACAAAAGAGACTTTTACATGGAACAAGCACTACTGTAAAGATATGGTATATCTCACTGAGTGGCGTGTGACATGATCCAAGGGCTTTGTCCCCAAACAAAGGCAGCACCACCTTATAACCTGTGCAGTGAAGACGTACCTTTCAGACTTGAACTTGAGATATCATAAATAGAAGTTTTTCTTCTTATGCTCCAACAGATTGGTAGATGATAAGTGGATTCACTAAGGTTGTTGGTCGACACTGGTTATAACCTCTAGGGGAAACCACAGACAGTAAAACATAAATCTATAAAAATTAAGAGTCCAATAAAAATCATTTGGCGGAATGCATGCTTTGTCCCAATAATATATATACATATATAGCCAAGAAAATTAAGGGAAATGAATGCGAGTTTAGAACATGGAATATTTGTTGGCAGAGGTAAAGATACAGAATAATAATAGCACTTTTGATATAATTAATTTGGCTGTTGAAGTCAAACTTGGCCTGATAGAGTTTAGATATGATAGTACTGATCGAATGATTTAATGTATAATGAGAACAAGCATATCTTACTTTCTTCTTTTCTTTTCTTTTTTTTTTCAATTTCATGATTTTGTCTTTCAAAATGAAACATACCCTTCCCTGGCCAACTCTTTAAAGCTTTTTTATTTTTATTTTTATATATAAGTCTGAATAGGATTAATGAAAAGATAATCATCATCGTCATCATCATTTTCACCTTCCAGAACATCTGGGCTACCTCCTATGGCGGATTTGTTCACATGGGTCCTCTTGTTTTAAGATCACATTGCAACACAAATCGAAAATGGGTAATACAGGATGGATATTATATTGAAGAAATTGACGTGTTCTAGATCTGCCAATCACAGGACGGCCTTGTGATTCAAACGTCAACGATTCCCGGTCAAAGTTTGCAAAAACTTGAATTGAGTTTAGGGTACCAGTGGCCGCGGGATCAAATAGAGTGATGATGTATAATTTTGGCTAACAATATAGAAAAAATTAGAGTTAGTGAATGGGCTTGGTTATATTTTTTGGCATTGAGGCATGGTAATATATAACTTTTTTATTTATTAAATTTATTTCTTTTTCCTCTTCTTATTTTTGGGCTTGGGACCCACATTGAGAAGTAATATATCAATGGCGGAGTTAAAAAATGTTAGTTTTTATTATATAAGAAAACTACATAAAAAAATCATGAACATATGTATGGAATGAAAAATGTGTATGGTACCGTATAATTTCTATAACTTATTTAAAACAACATGAAAAACTATACCCATGAGTTATTTTGCTGATAAAAAAAGAGTTAAAAATTATTGTAAAAAAATTAAATAACAATATTTTATTAAATTAAGAAGAAGTACAAATGTGGGATACTATTATAGTTGTTTTTTTGTATTATGTTCATTATGATATTTGATCAGTGCATACTAATAAAATATCTTTGTAAACGATATTCCTAGTGTAAGTTTTGTCTGTTGTATTTCTAATAACTCCTCTTGATAGAGCTATATATAATTGTCCATGACTGAATATATGTTCTGGAAGATATATAACTATATTAGGTATTAATGTTTGTCCTTGTTATTTGTTAATTGTTAATAGAAAAACTAATTTCATGGAGAATTATTTTTGAATAAGGTTAAAAGACATGTTAACAATTTCAGAAGGTTTCAGAAGTATCCGCAAAATACATACTTTAATTAATTAAACTGGGCAGAGATCTGGTGGCGACATAGGTGGACCTTCCTGGTGGGCTCTTTCGCTCTCTTTCTCTATAGCCCGCCTCTCTTCATCTCTCCCGAATCGTCTTACTCTCTCTTTCCCATTTTCACTTCTTGCTTGTTACAACACCCCCATCAAATTATTTTATTTGATTGGGTACGGTTTTTTGTAATATTTTTTATGATTTTTGTAACTTGTGTAAAATATTTTTGTTTTGAAGAATTGTATAAATCATTTGGATCAAATGACTAATTCAATTCTATTTCTCACGTATGTTGTAGACGCTTGGTGTCGACGTCAAAGTGTGTAACATTGCGAAGACCTCTCCGGTAAGAATCAAGTATATAATAATTTGATTTGTTATTTAGATTATTTTATTAGCAATTGGCAACGTTAAAAACAAGTTTTAAAGTAATTATACCAAAACATAAAAATAAAATTTAAATCATGAAGTTAATTTGTTTAAATACTGAGAGAGATGCTTTCAAATTGAATATTAATTTTTATAATAGTTTTTCTTGGTTTTGCTTTAAATTTTCATTTGTGTAAAGTATAGGGTTTAGGGTTTAGGGTTTAGTATTATAGTATAATTTCTTGAGTAAAATTATAGTATAATAATTTTTTATGTATTAATATTATAGTTTAGACATAAATTTTATATGTTGCTAGTGGAAGACATATGCTTTGCATGTGAAGATGTTAGAAACATATTGCATTTGAATATAAACCCCAAATGGATTTAATTAAAACAAAATTTGATGAGTTCAATTAAAAAAATTGTGCATCATAATCGACATATAAAAATTTGTGCATCATATATATATATATATATGTATGATATGAAAATCAAATTATCGAATATATTTAAATAATTGTTAAGTCATTGAAAATAAAAAAAAATAGAAAAATAGCTCACATATGAAATTAATTATCTATCACTTATGTATGGTCATGCGCTTCTATTTGTATATATAATTAGTTTTGTTTCAAGTTATTGAAAAATACTTTATATGTTAACAATTAGTTCAATTACTTGCTTTTACTATCATATAATCAATTCTATTTGTAGCGCTTATTTTTCTTTCAGAAAAGATTTTGCCTCATTGACTAATTCGTTTAAAGTGGTTCGTGATTATACTATTCAATCTTTGGGAAGGTCAAAGGTTAATTACATTTCTTCTTAATTGTTACTTTGTTGAAATCTTAGGCTTATATTTCATGCTTAGTTTGAGGGAATGACGATTGTATTTTGCTAGTTACGTCCAGATGATAGATAGGTTTGTTTCTGTAAAGTTCTATAGTTTTGGTTCTGTAGTACATGGTCCGCGAGGTGCATCATACGATAGACTGCCAGTCGGGGTTCTGAGAGTCATATTAGGCATTGGTCTTGAAGAATTTGAAGGGTTATTCGAGGTGCACTAGGATTTCAATTTGTGCAACGATCAATATCACCTATAGATATCCGTTATTTTTTGGCGATAAGGATTTCAATTATGTGGTGGTTCCGATTAGAACTGAGCAAACGCTAAGGGATATTTTTTTCATGTTGCAAGAGCTCCCACCTCCTAGTAATATGGAGGTGCATGTAGAAGTTGTTGGTGAAAATCCAACCCAAGGTCGCCAAACGGAGAGTTGCCGAAGCCACGTGAATTTTGGCGGTCATAGTGCAAGGAAATCAATGGAGAACATTGGTCCAAGTACAACTTCACTTATTGATGCTGCAATCGAATACATGACCAATGATTCTGAAAATGTTAGTCTTTCCAATGTACATTTGTCTGATGATGATTTCAATTATGAAGATGACAATGCCCACCTCGACGAAGACAATGATGACGATGATGAATATGAGATGTCTAATTTTGTTGATATGCGTGATACTTTGTTGAGGGTAATTGAACATGATGGGTCTATGTATGCATCATCACTACGAGAAGATGACAATAGGGTAAGCATTGAGGAAACCGAGTTACAAGACATTGAGTTGCATAGTATGGGGGATACACCACAACCTACCATGGCAAGTTTTGAGGCTCCATCACCGAATTTCATGGAACTTAATCGTCTAGCTATGACCCCATTATCAAACGACCATGATAACATATTTATGGGGTGGAACGAGTCACAAGATCTTTGCAAAGGACTCACATTTCCTAGTAAGGAAGACTTGCGACATAGAGTAAAACGATGTCGCATAGCCAAACAACAAGAATATGTCGTGGCCGATTTAAAACCCAACTTCTGGTCAATTAGGTGTAAGAAATAGAAAAACTATTGCCAGTGGAGGCTAAGGGCTTCTAAATGCAAGAAATCAGGGTTGTTTGAGATCACAAAGCGTTCATTCCCACACACATGTGTTTCGCCCAAATGTCGCAAGATCATAGACAATTGGATTTAAAGCTAATATACCGCGAGATATTTGATATTGTAAAGCGAGATCCTTCTATTTTCGTGTCAGCACTACACTAAGTAATTACAAATAATTACAAATATGATGTGCATTACAGAAAAGTGTGGCGTGCAAAAAAGAAGGTGACGGAGAAGATATTTGGTGATTGGGAGGGATCGTATGGTAATGCCCTAGAAATCATTTCATCTATCTCATAACCCAATTGCATGTTGCCCAAACTCTACGTGTTGCCTTGATGTGTTTGGTGTTTGTTATCTTGAATTTATGTGTTAATTTTATGATAACATTATGTTGGGTGTGTCAAATGGACTTGGGGATATTAGAAATGAGTTCGAAGCGCATTTTTACATAGAAAACATCTATCTAAACGCGAAAATCCGATGTGTATTGAGCGCTCCATGGCCATTTTGCCCAGAAAATTTGAATTTTGACAGTTTTGAGTTGTGGCCCAAAATTATTTCTAGTTAAGCAACCAACACGAAATTTTTGGCTCATTTGCATGTTTTGGAGTTGTAGAAAAGGGGAGAAGGGTGGAGAGGAGAAAAAGAGGAGAAAAGCTTGGTTCTTGGCAATTTCTTGCTCAAATATTACCCAAAGTAAGTCTAAATCCTCATTTTCTTCTTAGAATCTCATTTTGGTTGTGTAAATTAGCTAGGTTTTGATCTAAGGGTAAGTGAACCACAGATTTGGGGTGCCCTAGACCTAAGGTTGACTAATTTTCACCTCTTTTGGCTTGTTTATGGTGAAATCAACTCTCTAAGACCTAGATATACACTTGAAAATCATTTCTCAAACATTCCATCCCGTTTTTTATGGTGTTCGAAGTTAGGGTTTCATGTGAAACTCATAGGAGAGACTTGTAGGCTAGTGATTTGGGTTCCTTGGTAGATTTGGAACCCAATGACACCATTTTCCCCAATTTGCTAGATATTGGTAGATATAGTGTAAAGACCTAAACCCTAAAACTCGAACTAAGGGATTTCGGTTGGGCTTGCATGTCAACTATGTTGGATAAGTAGCTGATCCTAGTTGATTGATGGTGGTGTTCAATATTTTTATCCATCAAAAACCCTAGTTGTAGTGTAAAATCGGCCTAGGGCTTGATTTTGGAAATTTTGCCCAAATTGGGGATTTTGACCTAAACCAAGTTAATTGATCAAATTGACTTGGGGATTATCGAATTGGACCTAAATTGAGTGGAATCATGAGTTTAGAATGTTTGAACCTATTTTAATTTGGTATGACTTAGTGCAATTTGGCTCTATGCCTATTGTAGAGATTTTTCCCAAATTGAGTCATATGTCATGTTTTGATTTGAATAGAGGAATTGACTTGTTTATAATCAATCTTGCATGGTTTTGAATAGTTTGGACTTGTGTTAAGATTGAATGACCTAGACTAAGTACTTGTCTTAATTTTTGGGAATTAGTCTTATATGTGGAATTGCACGGATGTCGAGGTTGATCATGAGATGGGAAACTCATGATGAGGATTAGATGCACGTGGACTTGTTGAATTAGAAATTGATCATGATTAGTTGTATGGATGATTATGGTAATTGATGTATGTGCATGAATCTATGGTTTTCATGATCTTGTTTTGCATCGGGATTCGTGTAAACCCGTGTGTGGATAGCTCTGCTTGCGTGGCATTGGTTGTGAGTAGTTGTTTGTTTTGTTTATCACTTGTGTCATCTTATTTACTTATGCATTTCCATAATAATGTTTCATGACTTTCAACATACAAGTATGTCTTTGATGTGTTTTAAATGACATGCATTGATACTCTAGAAGCTTGGTGTTCCAAGCTAAGTTCCCTAAGTGTTCCTAGGAGGCTTATGCATGTTGCCAAGCTGACTTCTCTAGAGGTAGATTTGTATGTGGAAGCTCTAGAAGGCTTGGTGGTCCAAGCTAAGTTCCCTAGGTGTTCCTAGGAAACTTGTGCATGTTTGCCAAGCTGGCTTCTCTAGAGGTGGAAATGGACATGCCCCTATTAAGGGAGGATCATGTCACTGACGAATGAATGATCTATATATCAGGAAATGAATGGTTTTGAAATGCATGAAATTGAGAATGCTTATTTTTACTATATGTTTTATGATTCACATGCTCATGAGCATTATTTCATGCATGTGCATTATGACTTTTATTAATGTATAATTGATGGCACTACTGAACACTATTCACTGGGCATCGTTGGCTCACACTCTCACTCTCTTTTCAGGTTCTACTGATAAAGGCAAGGGCAAGGGCATAGCCTTTTCTTGAGAGTTAGCCACTGCAGAAGCTAGGGACATTCTAATGTGAGTCTAAGTTTAATGTGTGTGATGGACGTCTTTACATATGTAATGTTTTGCTTATTTTGATACATATGTAATTAAGATCACTTGTTAAACCTAGATGGTGAGGGACTTTGCGTATTATGGTTGTGTTGATATTTATTGGCCATTGGCCTTGGATTGATGATGATGAATCTAGGCATGTTGCCTTAGACTATTTTAGGTTTATGTTGAAGACCCCTTTTGACCATGGTTGTATGTTTTATTTGAGGACTGTTATGATCATTATTATTGTCTTATATGCCTTGGGATCATTCTTATTTGGTCTATGTTTACTTGGAAGATCATTCTTATTTGATTCATATGGATTGGTGTATTTGATGATTTAGAATTGCTAAGTCTATTAGGTGATTGTTGTGGTTCAAAAAAAAAAAAAATGGGAACTCTATGTGAGAGTCTGGTTGAGGCTTGTAGGGTCTCAATTATCTTATGAGATGATTTGAGGTGGTTGTGGATGCCTACGCCGGGCGACCCACCCCGACACTCTGCACGCCGATCCATGAGTGATGGCGGTCTAGGGTGTGGGGTCGTCACACGTATAACCTGTTCTCAAAGTGGATGGATGTGTTGAATGCTAGTAATCCAGGTTTGCACGCATTTGTAGATCACTACAAACCTGTCAACAATGGTACTGCCATGTTTTATTGTTGTTTTTGGGCTTTTGGTCCCACAATTGAGGGTTTCAAGCATTGTAGGCCTGTCATACAAATAGATGGTACATGCTTATCTGGAAAATACCGTGGTAAGTTGCTCATTGCCACGGGAATCGATGCAACTAGTCACGTATTTCCTCTGGCATTTACTTTTGTTCAACAAGAAAATACGGACAACTGGACATGGTTTCTCAGGAAGCTTCGTTATAGGGTGACGAACAAAGAAGGCATTTGCCTTGTCAGTGATTGTCACCCTGGCATATTGAGTGCTGTTAAAAAAGTAGAGAATGGTTGGACTGGGCCTGAGGCATATCACAGGTTTTGTTTGAGGCATATGGGTAGTAATTTCAATGATAAGTTCCATAATGAGAAGTTGGTAGATTTGGCCAAGGCGGCAAGGTCACAACACCAACCATATAAGTTTGAGGCACTAATGAAAGACCTAGAGCACCAGAAAAAGGGTTGCAAAAGATGGTTTAGTCTCATTACACTTCCTAGAGAAAGGTGGACAATGACTTATCGTTGAACCAATTATCCTCATGCCCCTTACAAGAGTATGTCCCTTATGTGAAAGATATCTTGATGATTACAAACCACATTCTGTTTATGATAATACTGCATACATGACATATCTAATCCTACTCGAAGGTTTCAAAGAATCAATGATGCATGGTGGACGTGTTATCAAGATCTACATAAAGACCATAATCACTTAAAAATATATATAGTTGTATGATTAGATTGTGTTTAGGTTGTAGAATCTTCACTATCATATGATTCAACAATATGTATGATTCCATGATTTAATCAAGTTGATTTTTTGATCATTTGCATTGAATCTTCTATATTTGATTTGATCCAAAAAACACTAAGTTTTTAATCTTATTTATTGAGTTTTAAATGAAAAATAAAAACTATTTTTAATTATCCATCAGGACGCTTATACGTCTTATCTGGACGTTAATGTCTTAGCAACGCCTTCCTGAACTTGGTGAGTCAGGACGTTGATAATACATTAGGACGTTGGTAATACATTAGGACGCTGATAATGTTCAAGGTTGAATTGTACTTATTCATCAGGACACTCACTTTATTAGTAGCAGCCTCATTTAAGTCAACCTATGAATTTGTTAGGACGCTAATTCTAAATCAGCTCGCTGATTGTTTTTATAGTTTTAAATTATTTTTAATATCAGGACGCTTACTCGTTAGTAGCGCCCTCTTGATTTTAAGTACTTTAAAAACAAGCCAGAACCCTAATTGTGGATTAGCGCCATCACGAAATTTAGTCGTTTTAATCATCAAAGTAAGTTAGGACGTTTACGATTAAGTAGCGCCCTCACTTCACAATTCAGCAGGACACTTATGGTTCATGAGCTCCCTCAAGGAACAAAACAATAAAGTTGTTTTTATGCGTCAGGACGCTAATTCAACACTGTCACTGTTATGACATTTACACTTTTTCAGATTACATTGTCAGAACTGTGCAAAACTTTTCAGAACTTTTGAATCTTTTCAGAATGTTCTAATACTTTATCAGAACATTCCTCTTTCGTGAAAAATCTGAAGATTCAGCTGCTATCGCCATAAATTGCACAAAGTTGAATTGATCTGTTTTGGGAAAGAATGTATTTGTTATTTTTGAGATGACTTTGTGCGCCAAAATCACCAAGTCCTTTTCACCACTATTATTTCTGTATATATGTTGCCCTAGAGCATATCGAAAAAATTGATCTATCAATACAAAAACTGAAATCCATTTAAAACGTATTAACAATTTTCACTTGTGCAGAAACTTTTGGAAGTTAGTCTTCTACTTTATGCTTTTGAACTCACGATCTTTTGAAATACATTAAGTCTTATAGATTAGTTGATCTTCATCTATATCATTTTCAAAAATTCATTGAAGAAGATAAAAGCTTTTTGAACCAATTTTCAGTCGAAATTCATCATACATATTTTACTGAATCTGTGGTAACAGAAGGTTCCTTCCAAAGCTTTGTAAGTATTACTTTGATTCTAAGTAAAGGGAATCATATCTTATTTTGTATTCAGATATTAGTGACTGGTTAGTCACTGGGCTAGAGCAAGTGTTACTCAAAGTTGTAACGGTTCTTCTCACACCCGAAAGTTGAGAAAAAAATTCTTCCCACACCCAAAAGTTGAGAAAAAGGTTCTTCTCACACCTGTAAGTTGAGAAAGTATAACGATTCTTCTCACACTCATAAGTTGAGAAAGTGTGCCGATTTGGTCTTCACCCGTAAGAAGATCCTTAGTCGAGTTTGGACAAATCCTAACTGAGGAGGTTAGATAGTGGATGTAGGCGACTATAAATCTTGTTTGCACTGTTCCTTATGCTTTCATTGTGTTTATTTGTTATACTCTATTTAATCTGCTTTCAATATTTCTTACATTTAAAAGAAATGTTAAAATCTGCTAAGTGACCAATTCACCCCCCTCTTAGACATATCTGGGCCAACACTTACGATGGTGGGGTGCGGTATGGTAGGATGACTACTAATGTGGGTGGTTAGTCTATGCATTTACTTCTTTGAGTTGTCTGAGCTATTTATTTTTATTGTTTACTATACTAAAATTTTGTGCAATTACCGATTGATTTTTTTCAACTTTATTTCTTTAGAGTGTTTCAATGGAGTACTGAAGGGCCTCGATTTTATTCGGTCACAACATTGGTGCAGTTGACGTTTTATAAATGTGTTGCACGGTTCATCGTTACACGACAAGAAATAGACGAAGCAATTAGTAGAGGAGAAGTTTTCACAGAGTGTGCCGCATAAAAAATGAGAAAGTAGGGGCTTAAGGCAGGGAACCACACAGTTACCTTGATCAATCGACAATTTGAGACATTTGGGGTTGTTATCGGAATACAAGATGCTTGCATGAACAAAGGGGGAAATAAGCAGGTCGTCCGACTAAAAGATCGTCATTGCAGCTGCGGCAAATGACAATATTATGGGATCTCTTGTTCACACGTACAAGCAGCATGTCGTTATGCTTCCATCGATTGTGAACAATACATTGATCATTGGTACCGCCTCGATCAATACCCTTAGTGTTATGAACCTCAGTTTCATCCCATTCCGCACGAATCTTATTGGCCACAGTGTACTATCCCGTATAAGGTGATTCCTGATTCTGATCTTGATCGTAAATCTGGTCGGTCGAGGTCGTCGCGCATAAGAAATGAGATGGATATAAGAGAACCCTATTCAAAGATTAGATGTGGACATTTGGACAGGAAGACCACAACAAGTGGAGTTGTCCAGCCCTCCGTGGAGGGGCTGCATAAGTTATTTGCCCACATATAATTCATGTTTTCTAATTTTTCAATCTCATGTATCTTTTGCAATGTAATATTACACTTTTGGATAGACTTTGTCATGTACGAGCTATTGTTTTAATGATTATCACATGCAGTTGTAGTATTTTATACTATTTTATATAGTATTTTATTGTATTTATTCTCTCTCATTTTTATCTTTTCGTAATATTTTACCATATTTGATGCTAATATGTGCTAATTAAATGTAATGTTATTTCATCTAGGTTAGATGGATCTAGGTCCTTTAGATCCATCTGTACTGTCTTTGCAAGGCTGTCATCAATTTGGTCCCATTTGGGATGGATAGGTACGCGACTTTTATTTTGATATTTAATCAATTCCTTTTTTACAAAGTCTGTTATTGACAATATAAATTTTAATTTTTTCTTGCAGCCAGTGCAAGAGTTGCATTGCCGATGTAGGGAGGCCGTGGTCCATCACACGTTTCCACTAAACTCACGTATTATTCCATACTTGCAGCGAGCTGGTTTTTATGGGGTAGCACGTGTTGGATTCATTCAATTGGACTGACACTTAATTATTGTCATCGTTGAGCGTTGGCATCAGGAGATCCATACCTTCCACCTTACAGTTGGAGAGGTAACTATTACACTCCAAGATGTCGAGGTGAAATTGGGGTTGCGGGTCGATGGTTTACCAGTGATGGGATCAACCAACCTTGAATATGGGGATTTATGCGCTGAGTTGCTCGGGTTCATGCTAGTGGGGAAAGATAGACGCGGGGGACGACTGAGTCTAGTCACCCTTGGAGAAAGAGTTCCTAACTTACCTGAAGAAGCGATAGAAATTCAAATACAACAGTATGCACGAGCCTATATTTTGCAGTTGATTGGAGGTGGCTTGTTGTCAGACCAGTCAAACAATCTTGTGCACCTATGTGTTCTGCCACTTTTTGCAGACTTTGATGTGGCAGGTACTTACGCGTGGGGCATTGCAGTGTTAGCATGGCTATATCGTCAGATGTGTCGTGCCGTTGATTATGACAAACGAGGTGTTTTAGGAGCACTGGTCCTTGTACAATTATGGGCATGAGATAGATTTTCATTTTTGGCTTCATGGAGACGCAGTGTTCCTCGCGAGGATCATGCTGGTCCAGATGCACATCCGTTGCCATTACCACCATTGGCGTATAGATAAATGAGTCATTTTCTACTTAAGTCACCTTGTCTCTTGCTTTTTAACATTCACCGTTAACATTTATTAATTTGTCGTTAACATTTGCAGGTGGAAACACGCATTGGTAAAAAAAGAAATCCTAACGCATGTGTTGAATAAATATAGAGAGGCCTTGGACGCTAAAGGTTTTCAAGAGGTACAATATTCCAAACAATTTACATACATGTATTGCTTAATTTTGGTTTTGCATGGTTTCTCAGTTTTGACGTTAGGGACGGTGCATGTACAGGTCAGGTGAACTCCACATACCTATTATTTGATTAATGCATTGCCAGATTATTGCAAGCATGGGCGACACATTTGATACATTGTTTCTCCACTAATTTGTTTCGCCACAGTTGAGTTACATTGGCCAGATCGAGTGTTTGGTCAATTTGGCATGAGACAAGTGATTTCGGAGCCATGCGACTCAAGTGTTGTCCTTCACAAGTGGGATATGATGAGCCAATGAGACAGTGATTGGATTCAAAAGCACAGATATTATGTTAATGAATGGGAACGTCGTGCATAAAACTTGGTAGTTGGTGATGTCTATGAAAATATTGTTTCGTCACATATGGAGTACAACAACTCATACATGATTTGGTATCGATCAATAACCGGGACGTATATGACTGAAAGTCACGCAACTATTGATTTCTTGGTAAGATAATACATTTTGTAATTCACGTTTTCACATATTACTAAGTTGTAGTTATTTTGTCTAACATATGACATTTTTTGTATTTAGGTTTGCAACATGGCTCAAGTTAATTTGCGCAATCGGGTTAATGATATGACTGCACTGACGGACATTGAGGGAATTTCAATGACTACGCTACAAATAGTGCAGACAGATTACATGGTTAGGAGGGACACAACAGAAGGACCATTATCAACATACCATCAGAGTCCCAACACTCCTTCCAGTCAAGTGGATCCATTCACGAATGTCCACGTGTCACCATTGCAGCAGGATCTTCCACTTTTGGTGATGCAAGAACACATATTGAGATTGACCCGACAGTTACTTCATTCGAGGACAATCCAACGTTGGGTGAAGAAGGTTACCAAAATGTTGACCTTTACCTAGGGAGAAATTGGAATCCAAAGGGAAATTGGATAAGTAGAGGAAAAAGAATGCCAAGGTGACGGCAAGGGCAACGCTCAAGAGGTGTATTTATAACAAATACGGTTATTGAGGCGCATGATGAGCGTGACGACTATGCCCGTTAGCGATGATCCCACACCACATATTTCGGGACCTTCAGATAATGTTGAGTAGCTTTTGCAACACTATATAAGAGATCACTTACGGCGCAACAAACGACATAAATGGCCAATATGTGGCACAGAGTGACAACTTGTTTTATCATTTTTGTATATGTTTTGATAATGTTGTAGTCAACATGTATTTATACTTGCTAGTTCAATTGAGTGAATTTTTTTCAACAAAATTACGTTGTATATGTTTTGATAATGTTGTAATGAACATGTATTTATACTTGCTCTTTCAATTCAAAAAATGTTTTTCACCATAACTACCTTGTAGATATGTTTTGATAATGTTGTACACAACATGTTGTTTCAAATTATTAATTTTTTCTAAAGATCTTGATTTCTAGGGGTGCGTGGGAGGGTATTGAGGCTCGCTTAAAGTGGTCCGGTAAAAAAAAATCTTGTGCTTTAGCCTTGGTGAGGCCGAACAATTTACGTTAATATTCGATTTTTCTTAATAACTTGAATTCAGGACGGGGGTCAAAAATTCACCGGAGCATGAGAACGGGGTTCCGTCACCTCCGGGGGTTCTTGGGAGGGTATTGGGAAGCGTTCAAAGTAGTCAGGTAAAAAAAAACTCATGGTTTGGCCTCAGTGAGGCCGAACAGTTTACTAAATTCACCGGAGCATGGGAACGTGGTTCTGTCGCATCCAGGGGTTCGTAGGAGGGTATTGGGACACGTTCAAAGTGGTCTGTTAAAAGAAAACTTTGTGGTTTGGCTTCGGTGAGGTCGAATAGTTTACTTTAATATTCGATTTTCCTTAATAACTTGAATTCAAGAGGGGGGTCAAAAACTCACTGGAAAATGGAAACGAGGTTCCGTAGCGTCCGGGGTTCGTGGGAGGGTATTGGGATGCACTCAAAGTTGTCCAGTTAAAAAAATCTGGTGGTTTGACATCAGTGAGGCTGAACAGTTTACTAAAATATTCAATTTTTCTTAATAACTTGAATTTTGTATATGGGGTCAAAAATTTACCGGGACATGGAAACAGGGTTCCATTGTCTCTGAGGATGTGGTGGGAGGGTATTGAGACGTGCTCAAAGTGGTATGTTGCCCCTCGTGGTTTGGCCTTGGTGAGGCCGTACAGTTTACTAAAAACTTCAATTTTTCTTAATAACTTGAATTTCGGAGGGGAGGTCAAAAATTCACCAGGGCATGGGAACAAGGTTCCGTCGCCTCTGGCGGTTCATAAGAAGGTATTGGGCGTGCTCAAAGGTTGTTCGACAAAAAAAAAAACACTGTGGTTTCGCTCGAACGATTGGCACAAGTACATAAAGAAAAAAAAATAGTTATTTAAAATGCGTCACGCATTCTATACAACTATTTTTTTTCTAGGCGTAAAGACGCCTTCTTTATTGGTGCCCCAATTAGTATATCTCGAATCCACTTGGCGCCTCCGTTTCTGCTGACTAGGCTTGTAATGATTAAATTATGATAAATAAATCATTATTTTAAATTTCAGTGACATTTATAATTTTTTTTATATTTTTTGATGACAATCATGTTAAAAGCCCCCTTCTTTGTTGAAACTGCGGCGTGGCTGACGGTTTGCCATTTACGCCCTCACATTTTTTAGCATGCTTGACATTAGAATGAATTAAACTTAATATTATGGCAACATTACTCGTATTTTGTACTGCAGAGCGTCCAAAAAGCAATAAATAAAGTGAAGGCATTTCTCTTTATACGAGAGTAAACCACCCGTCTTCTGATGTTATCAGAATTTAGAGCAGCCAACATTGACGAACCTTTATTTTATAGAATCGAGAAATTGGGATATTTGTCTTAAAAAAATTGTTATAAATATATCGTACACTTTTCTTACCTTCTCGATATAAATCATAACTTGGATCTTAAGCCCAAAAGTGTCTGTCCCGGTCCACACGCAGGTGGGCCCGACACAACCCAAGCCACTCTCCTTTTAAAATTTTCATCCGAAAAACGACTCGTGGGCCCACCTTCGCATATTTGTCAAAAGCTCTCTAGAAAACCTAAACGACCCGTAAATCACACTTTCACAAACCTTCTCAACGCTCTCTTGACACGTGTAACTAAAACCCCCAACCCACCATATCGAACTAGCCCTCAAAATAAACTCCCGTGAGCACAGGATCTCCCATTCCTTCTAGAAACGGCCCTTCTTTGTTGTAACTTATAACTAGCGTGTAAGTTTCAACTCTATGATGCAACCGATGACGCGGCCACTTAAAGAACTTTCAATGTGAAAATCACAAGCCCCCTTGACTTCCCCAACCCACTTTTAAGATTTACTTCACGACCAAGTGGTTGACCCGAAACAACTTATATATTTTGTTTGATCGATCAAACCCACAAAATAAAGAACGCATCCAAATCTCACCATGGAAGTAATCTCAATTTACTTCATCATCTTCTTCTTCGTAACCTTATTTCTCTCCAAAAAACTATTCTTCTCCAAGAATCACCATCAGAAAAAAAATCTACCACCAAGCCCTCCTTCACTACCAGTAATCGGCCATCTTCACCTCTTGAAGAAACCCCTCCACAGAACCCTAGCCGCGATCTCCAACCGGTTCGGACCGGTGGTTTTCCTCCGGTTTGGATCGCGACCGGTGGTCATCGTCTCATCTCCATCCGTCGCAGAAGAATGCTTCACGAAGAACGACATCACCTTCGCGAACCGTCCTCGCTTACTCGCCGGAAAATACATGGGTTACAATTACACCACGCTCATCTGGGCGCCGTACGGCGACCACTGGAGGAATCTGAGAAGAATCTCGGCCATTGAGATCCTGTCCGCGTCTCGCATCCAGATGTTCTCCGCCGTCCGATCGAACGAGGTCAGGTTCCTGATCAAACGACTGTTCAGGAATTCGACGACGGCGGTCGAGATGAAATCGGTGTTCTCGGAATTGACTTTGAATGTGATGATGACGATGATTGCTGGAAAGAGGTATTTCGGAGAGAATGTTGAGGATTTGGAGGAAGCGAAGAGATTTACGGATATTGTAGCGGAGATTCTGAAGCTCAGTGGTGCTTCGAACTCTGCTGATTTCTTGCCTGTTTTGAAGTGGATTAAAGGGATGGACAAGAAGTTTTTGAAATTGAGACAAAAAAGAGACGATTTCTTGCAGGGATTGATCGAAGAGCATCGGAGAAGGGATCAGAAATGCGATTCTGATGGTGATGCTGAGAAGAAGGAGAAGAAGAAGACGTTGATCGATGTGTTGTTGTCTCTGCAAGAAACAGAGCCGGAGTACTATTCGGACCAGATGATTCGGGGCACCTTGGCGGTAAGAACCGTGAAACCGACTTCTCTGAAAAAAATAAAAATAAAAAAATAATTAAAGATTGGGTTATCTAATTGAGATCTTAGTTGGGAAAATGTTTTTTATTATTTTACTTCTGGGCTTTCATTTGGCGCTCATTGACCAATAAGAGGATGCCAGTTGTCATCTAATTAGTCTTATTTCTGTTACTTAATTGGCCAGTAAATATTGGAATTAGATTAGGCTGTCGGGCATTCTACGCGGGACCAGCCGCGGTTTTCGTGGAATGGTTGAGTGTCGCCTCAAAAAGTAATTTTAAACCAAACCCTAAAAAGTTATTTTTAAACCAAAAAAATACTGTAATTAATGTATGTTTTTCTTTTTTTTTACTGTAATTTTTTTATTTATAAAGAAAAGTGATTTAGGGTTGCAAGCGTGTAGAAGTGTTAGAAACGCAGGGCATAGTTAGACACATAAAAAGTAAAAACTATCCGGAAATAAATGTTCCGGAAATAAATGGTGGGTGATTTACTTTAGTTTTTTTTTTTTCCAAAAAGTAAAGGATTCTTTGTTATCTAAAAACAAGGGGATCATAATCTATTGTTCCAAAGGTGGTTTGATTAATTTTGAATAGGGATTTATCAATTAATATCACTTCTTTCTTCTTCTACAATTAGATTTTAAGAGTTGGTTTGGGAATCCTTTTGTTTCAGGTGTTGCTGGCAGCAGGAACAGACACTTCAGCTGGAACAATGGAATGGGTAATGGCGCTTCTACTAAACAATCCCCAAGTCCTCAAGAAAGCCCAACAAGAAATCGACGCCAACGTCGAACAAGGTCGTCTCCTCGAAGAATCCGATGTCTCCAAGCTCCCTTATCTCCACTGCATCATCAGCGAGACGCTTCGGATATATCCTGTAGGGCCATTGCTGGTGCCTCATGAAGCTTCTCAAGACTGCACTGTAGGAGGTTATAGTGTACCTCGTGGCACAATGCTGCTTGTGAACTTATGGGCAATCCACAATGACCCTAAAGTTTGGGACGAGCCCACAAAGTTCATACCGGAGAGGTTCGAAGGGCACGAAGGGACCCGAGACGGGTACAAATTGATGCCTTTTGGGTCAGGAAGGAGGAGCTGCCCTGGTGAAGGGTTGGCAATGCGGGTGATGGCTTTGGTGCTTGGTACGTTGATTCAGTGTTTCGAGTGGGAGAGGGTTGGAGAAGAAAAGGTGGACATGACCGAAGCGCCTGGGCTTACTATGCCCATGGCTTGCCCATTGCAAGCTAAGTGCAAGCCTCGTTCAACCATGCTCAATTGCCTCTCCCACCTTTGATCATCTCATGAATGATCTATGTATCTATATATATATATATATATATATATATATATATATATTATGATGTACCCTGCAGGCCTTGTGCCATTTTTTTTTCTTTCTTTTCCTGTTTTTTTTTTATTTCCTTTGAAAGAGCCTCTGTTTTACTCTGTTCATTATAATTATCTCATATTCATACATGATGCATTGTTATAATATTTATTTTATTTTAAAGTTATAGCAAGAGGATAAAGCTTTACTTTGTATAAAAGTAACACAACTCAATTTACCAAAACATTTTTCATGACCACCAAAGTACATGAAAATATTGGTTTCATTACTCCACTTTGCGTTAGTAATATGTAAATTTACTATATTATAAATGGCTAGATCTATTAATTGTTACTATTTGCATAATTTCATAACTTGTCATTTCATTTTTAGTGTAAGATTTGATTAACATCAAAATAACCAAACTGAAGTGAAAACATTGGACTAACGACCTGTAAAGAGGAAAGAAGATCAGTTATCACTAGGGACTCTGGTGTAGTATTTGTTAGATATGGTGTGACTTGGTCTCACTATTAGATAATTATTATTTGGGTACGGTTTTTTTGTATATTAGTTTTTTAGTTTAAATTAAAAAATTTTTTATTTGTGTTAGAAATTAATTCAAATACTTAGTATTACATAAATCTTTATTGGGGTGTGTGATAGGTGTATATGAGAATTTAAAATTTATATGAGAACACTTTTGTGAGTTAAAAAAATTTATTTTAGATCTAATTATAGGTTGTAACTTATTTGTATTTTTTTGTTAGTGAATTGATTATTACCTCATGTGTATTTTGGTTTATTTTTTTATTTGTTTGAATCGTTTGATTGTTTAGGTTTGTGTGTTTATTATTTGATTTTCACTTTTACTGTACACAATAAATTAGTATCGGGGCTAGTACGGTTACCCGGTGTTGCTGTTGGATCGTGATTGAAGTCATTGACTGCTGTAAAAGAACCGGTACTGACGCGTGCGTATTTTGTTTGACGTTCCGTTTCGTTGTAGGTCGCGGTTAAATCGTTGAAGAGAGGTAGAAAAATTAGTATGGCGCTGTGTTCTTTTGCTTGGCCGAACAAGAATCCATAAGCAAAGAGGGCGATTTGTTCTTCAGTGCGGTAATTGACTTTTGGATTTGCGTGAAATTCAAATTCAATTGATTGTTTTAGTAATCAATTGCATTAACTTATTTGGTCTTTGTTCCATCGCGAGTTAAATTTTGGCCGTGTTATTTTGATTCAAATTTGTTAGA
This sequence comes from Paratinospora sagittata, assembly GCA_035771175.1. Classification (NCBI taxonomy): domain Eukaryota; kingdom Viridiplantae; phylum Streptophyta; class Magnoliopsida; order Ranunculales; family Menispermaceae; genus Paratinospora; species Paratinospora sagittata. The sequence continues at coordinate 36,987,127 of CM069603.1, forward strand.
TTATTTTTAATCACTTGAATATTGGATACGTCGATTCAGGAAATTGGAGAACTTTGGCAATTTGTTTTTGTCAAGATATGGTGAGTAAAATTGCGTATGTATCGAATGCAAAATTTAAGGTGGAGAAATTTGATAGCAAAAATAATTTTGGCATGTGGCAAGTGTAAGTTTAAGATATCTTGATACAACAACGTTTACACAAGGCTTTGAAGGGTCTACGTACAAAATCAATAGATATGTTAGATGAAGATTAGACAGAGTTTGATCTATAAACATACAGTACTTTTAGACCGTGTTTAACAAGGGAGATCATAAATAATATCAGACATAAGAAATTTTTGGTGTCACTTTGGTCTAAGTTGGAAAGCTTGTATATGACTAAGTCTCTCACAAATAAACTAAATATGAAGAAAAAGTTGTACATGTTTCGGATGAAAGAAGATACAACTATGAATGAACACCTTAATGAATTTAATCGAATCATTGTCGATCTGTTAAATATTGGTCAGAAGGTGGATGATGAAGATAAAGGTCTACTCCTTATTTGTTCGCTCCCTTAGTCATATGAGCGTTTGGCCACTACTTTGCTTTATGGAAAGGAAAGTCTTAATTTTGATGATGTTTTGGCTACACTTCTTGCAAATGAGATAAAGAAGAAGTCTCTAGTTAGTGATCCTCAGGCGGAGGGTCTGGTGAGTATGGTAGATCTTGATTCAAATCAAGAGGAAAATCTTCAAAAAGGTGGAATTTGTCAAAAGATGAATGTGTATTTTGTCACCAGAAAGGGAATTGGAAGAAAGACTGTCCGGAGATACAAAAGAAAAGTAATATCAGTACGAATGTTGCACATATTGAGAATGATACAAGTTTTGATTATGTTTTAAGTTGTCCATCATTAATATGTCGATCTGATGAATGGATCTTGGATTCAGGTTGTACTTATCATATGTGTCCTAACAAAGATTGGTTTTCCAGTCTTGAGGAGTGTGATAGTGGTTCATTTTTTATGCGTACCTGTAAAACCAAAGGGATAGGTACAATCAAGTTGAAGTTGCATGATGGAACAGTTAGAGTTTGACAAAAGTACGGTATGTGCCAGATTTGAAGAAGAATGTCATATCTGTGGTGCATTGGAATCTAAGGGCTTCAAAGTCACTATTGAAGCTAGTGTTCTGAAGATTGCGCCAGGTACATTGGTGGTGATGAAAGGAATTAGGAAAAATAATTTGTACTTTTTGCAGGAGAGTACAATTTTAAGTTGAGCTGGCACAATTGATAAGGTTCTTGCTCTTAAGTCTCTACAACATTTAGAGTTAGGTACGAGGAGAAATGAAGGGAATATTTGGCGACTTGTCCATTTTGCAAATATAGTAGCAGGTGCATTCCCAATCGTTGCAGATGGTATAAGTAGTATGGTATACAACTTATAAGGATGCGATTTTAAGTTGAGTGCCTTTGGGCACATGTGGAGATAAGAATTTGATATTTGCATATATGGTTGAAGTGGTCCTCGCCAAGGTAGAGATTGTTAGATATAGTGTGACTCGGTCCCACCATTGGATAATTTATATTTGTGTACAGTTTCCTTGTGTATTAGTTTCTTAGTTTCTTAGTTTAAATTAGAAACTTTTCTATTTGTGTTAAAAACTAATTCGAACACCTAGTATTATACAAACTCTCATTGTGGTGTGTGATAGGTGTGTGTGAGAATTTGGGATTTATATGAGAGCACTTTTGTGAGTTGAGGGAATTTGTTTTAGATCTGATTATAGGTTATAACATATTTGTATTCTCTAGTTAATGAATTGATTCTCATCTCCCGTGAACGTAGGTGTATATTCACCAAACTACATAAATCTGTGAATTCTTGCTTTAGTTTATTTTTCATTCATTTGGATCGTTTGATTGTTTGTGTTTGTACGTTTGTTATTTGGCTTCCGCTTCTGCTGCGCACAATAGTATTGGCCTAATACACTTACATGCTTAAGTTAAAACCGAACTTCTTATAAACAGTAATAGTAAGATTGTAAGAGGATAGTTACGTTAAACAACTATGTATGTGCTACTGACTTTGATGTTTCTTTTAAGTATATCCCTCGCGAGTTAAATTCAAGGGTACGTGGTCTTGCCAAAAGGGCCTTATGGTCTGGTATCTCTTGTGAGGCAACTCCCTATCTGTCTGCATGTCCCCAAGCTATTTTGATTTCGTTTTCATAAATGAATTCCATTATTTTTAATAAAAATAAAAAAGATAAATATTTTTATGACCTAAAAATTATACTCATGTTGATGTGGTATATGGTGAGTAAAAGATTTTTTTTCTTTTGTAATGTGGTAATGTGATGATGTGGTATATTATCACATCAGCTTAGATATAGATTTTGATACATATTGGGTTATTTTAACACTCCTCAATAAAAAATACTATCAATTTATATTTTGGGAGATGATTTCGTGTACCTGCTTGACTATTGTGAGGCTATTTATTGTCTAGGTTGATATTATCAATTTGCCTCCAAGAAAGAGAGGTACGTGAATTTTAGTACAGCTCCTTTATAATTGCATAAAAAAATGGTCTTACTATGCTTCTCAAAAACAAAGAAAGACTTTTTTTTCAATCATAATTTAAAGACGGAGATGGAAAGAGTAGAGGTGTAACGAGTGTTCATCCAACGGACCATTGACCAACCAACCCAAATCTTTTGACGGGTTTAGTTGAATTGAGGTAGGTCTAGAAATTTGTAACTTAACCAAATTTAGATTAAGTCAAGGTTTTATAATTTAATTTAATTAATTTGAATTAATTCAAACTAATTAAAACTAATAGTTATTGTCTTAAGTTAAATTGGGTTTAAAGAGTGTTGTACTAAATTTTCTCCTACCCAACTCAATTAAGTTAGATTCATGTCCAACCAAAACTCTGAACCAACCCAATAAACACGTTGACAGACCTCGTGATACAATAGCAGAAAAAATATTTTTTTGTTTTTGTTTTTTTTATTGTTCAGTAGTAGAAAAGTATGCGTGAACGATAGAACTTGCGTGGACACCCGTTGTACGGTGTAGAAATAATAAATAAATAAATATATATGAGCAAGGCTAAGCCTCGTTTGGTTCGTGATTTTTGTTTTGATCAAAGTTTTTATTTCATTGAAGATAAATCTTCAAATGGAGAACATCTTACCTATAGATATAACATAATACACCGAGACATTTGTAGGTACAACAATGAGTCAAAGACTTTAAGTCGAAGAAAAACTCCAATAACAACAGGGTAAAACCCTAACATTAAGAAACAAATCCCACAATAATGAATTAAGTCCGACACTAAAAGGCTATAGCCCTTGCAACATCAAAATAACTAAAAACTTAAAAATATACATCAAATAAGAAAAGAAACACAAACAACAAAACACTAAAACACTGTAACAATTGCTTCAAGTTGGTTCAAATCACTAACAGCGAAGAAGGTTAGAGAGAGTAAAGAGTGGAATAGAAGAGCGTAGGCATAGGTGATCAGTGAGAGCGACAAGCGATGAGCACGGGCTGAAGCAAAAACAAACACCAATGGCAAAACGACGAGAGCAATGGTGCTACGGGAAAAATAAAAAATGCGAGAGGGGAAGAGAGGGCAGCGGAGAAAACGATTTCTCTTTACGTAGACTGTAACACCCCGTAATTTTAATAAAATACATACGTTGAAGTACGCGTATATCAAGATGTATAATACACGTATTTTATATGTATGAGCTAAATATATGCGTGATAATACACGTATTTGATACGTATGAGCTAAATATACCTGTGTATGAAATACATGTTATAATTAAGGAATATGAGCAAATAAATATAATTATTAAATAAAAAATATAAGTTTTATTAGTGGAATGGGTTGGTTAATTAGATATGTGAATTGGAGTTGAATTAAATTGATTAATAGATGGGAAAGTTGGTTTGTTAACTTGCATGAGGAGCATGGGATAACATGAGAAAGTTGGTTTGTTAAATTGCATGAGGAGCATGGGATAAAAATTAAAATAAAATAATAAAAAAAACATGCTCTTATCTCCAACGTTTGCCAACAAGAGAAAACAAAGAATAAAAAAAAAGACTTGCAAAAGAAAGAGAAGGAGAAGAAGAAGTGCAGAGAGAAAGGAAGGAAGGAAGGAAGAAAGAAGGGGAAACGGAGGGAGATCCGAACCCGCGGTAAGTGATTTTCATTATCTTTCTTCGTGAAATTGATCTCTAAGCTAGATGTAACAAGTCTAGCGGAGTACATTTTGTTGTGGGAGTCGTTTTACGACGTTTTCAAAAAATTGGGGTTTTAACCCAACTTGAATGAAACTCCGCTAGAAAGGTAGAAAAATGCTCCCTGGACTGTTAGAACCCCGAATATGTGGTTAGATTCAATTTTATGATTTTTGGAGACCGTTTGACAATTTTAATATAATTTACAACTTTCGGATGAATAGTGAATAGTGACTAGTACTGTAAACAGTGATGTGAACAGTGATTTGAAATCATAGATTCTTAGATAACTGAATTCCGGACGTTTCGATACTAAGATCGTGATTTTTGGATATGATTTGATAGTTTTAGTAGCTACCGATATGATAAATGATGATTCTCATGATAATCTATGGTTAATTTCAGTGTTTTTAAATTGAGAGCTTAAGGGCATGGATAAACGTTCTTGAGGAAGCAATATTGTTGCTCGATTTTAGAGGTTAGCTTAGAAAACCCGTGTAACCACTGTGAGTATAGTTTTCTTGATTTGGTTCTTTTATGGCATTGTACACATATAAAATGTTTGCTTGTATGCATGTGATATGTATATATAATGCATTGCGTTTTATTGATCATGCAAACTGATTTTAGCACTTGGAGTTTCTAATGATGTCATTTCGTTAGGAATTAGACCCGGATGAGGTTTTGCGAGTCCTCATTGTCAGTAGGTTTGTCCTAACAAGGGTTGCGATCCTTGAAATGACTGTGAATTGGGTAATGAGAGGCTGTGGCTACCTTGTAACGGCCATACAAGGGTTAGACCGCTCTCTTGCCTTGCGGAGGAGGGAGATTGTGCATTATGTTATTGAAAACTCATGAAACTTATGATGTTGACATGTACACTATATTCGTTGAATGATGCATGTGTTGAATAAGTGTTTGAAACGATTTTAAATGTCATATTTCTCTAAATGTATATAATTGTCATCTCAAGAACTATATTCACTGAGCTGTTGTTTGCTCACCCCATTTCCTCCAATATTTCAGTTATTGAATCGAAAGGAAAAGGAAAAATCCGTGAGTGATAATCACGTGAGCCTTCGTCTGGTACGTGTATGTATGCTTGGAGGAAATAGATTATATTTTTGTTATTTTGATATGTATAATTATCACACACTATATATATGTAATATCACCTAGATGGGTTGTGTGGTAATATTATCTGATGAAATGAGATAATGAATTGAATAATTATAGAGATCTATATTGGTTTTGATTTGTGGTATAGGAAAAAACAAAAAAAAATTTACTATAACTTTTGGGAATGATTGTGAGACTACGTGAAGGCTGACAGTGTATTGTATACTGTATATGGGTATTACAGTGTATAGTACACTGTGCCGGTCATGACATCAGCTACGTCAGGGGCGTCGTGACAATATTGGTATCAGAGCCACGTTTAGGATTAAAAGCCTAAAAGATTAAAAGCTTTAGTATCTTATGTTTGTTTTATGGGTTTATGTACGGGTAAATCACGTATCTATAAAGATTGAGTAATCGGATTGTCTGACTTATATGCTCCTTTATCTCTGTGAATGGCAAATTGAAAGGGGAGTATCAAGCAATCATGGATCCACAAGAAGAAAGGTTAATGAAACTGGAAGAAATGATGATAGCTCAGCAGAGACAAAATGTTGAGATGATGCGTCTGTTGACACGTCTTCAGGATAATTTACAAGGGCCTCCAGCACTGGTAGTACACGAGGTTGGCGCCAGTAGTGCGGGTGTGTCTGCAGAGCAACCTGTGCCAGTGCAGGAGACAGTAGAAACTCATGATGATATAGATGAAACTCACAGATACGAAGATGTGATGAAAGCATTTAAGAGACGTGAACCGCCTATATTTGATGGCAGTCTAGAGTTAGAGGTTGTTGAGGATTGGCTTCTGCGGATAGAAGCTATATTTGAGGACATGCATGCACTGGATAAGGACAAGATTAGACTTGCTCGATTTAAATTTTCGAGTAAGGTTGAGAGATGGTGACAGACAATAGGCCGAGCTCAGGGACCCATAGATACTTGGGATAAGTTTAAAGAAGTATTGTACAAGACTTACTATCCCCCGTCTGAGGTTGATAAGAAGCATAAGCAATTTATAGAATTGAAGCAAGGGAATATGTCTGTGAGAGAATATGAATATGAGTTCAATAGGCTAGCCTTGTTTGCCCCTGAGATGGTTCAAACAGATCTGATGCGAATGAAGAGGCTCAGGGAAGGATTTAATGACCCAATCAATAAAGGTTTAGCTCTTGCTGGTGTTCAGACATATGATCAGGCAATGCGACAGGCACTGGATTATGAGACAGTGGAGATGAGAGATAGGCCAGCACGGGCAACGCTCACATCACAGGCGGGTACAGAGCAGCAGGTACCTTATCAGGGTCCGAAACAGAGATGGGACAGAAAATTGTGGGGTGAACAAAAAAAGACAAAGATAGTTGAGAGGCCTACTGCTATGGAGATTCCAGTTACTCCTCCAGCAGCAACGCTACCACCAGCAGCAGGCAGAATATCACCGTCTGTTACGAGGCCACCGACACAGGGGTCGTCGGTTCGGGCACCGTGGCCGCATAGGGGAACAGGCAGTCAGGGTGGTTGGCGTTCCATGTCAGGCACTGCGTCGCAGACACCTTCATCTGCATATCGCCCTCTTTTCACATGCTATCGATGTGGGAACAAGGGACATAAAGCGTACCAGTGTCCTTTTCAGTCAGCCCCGTGGACTCTAACAACACCATCTGCTACTGTTTCTATGCCCATGCCTGTCAGAGAGCAAGCCAGGGTTGTTATAGAGCCAGATTCTGAGGCGAACAAGAACTTGGTGGAAGGTATGATTTCTATTGCGACACTATGATGTATGTGTTAATTGATGCTGGATCCACCTTGTCATTTATTGCTGGCCACATGGTAGATAGGTTGCATTTAACTCCTGTTCGGATTAGTACACCGTTGGTTCTGAGTACTGCGGCAGGAGACCGAATCTACCCAAATATGTTGTGTGAAAAGTGTGTGGTCAAATATGCGGATCATGAAATGATTGTGAATCTTAGGGTTTTAGAATTCTTGGAATTTGATGCTATATTGGGTATGGATTGGTTGGCTGCCTATCATGCCCATGTGGACTGCTTTGATAAGAAACTAGTCTTTCAAATACCAGGACAACCCACATTTATTTATAGTGGCAAGACGTCTTTAAACTCTCCCACTCGATGCAAGATGGCCACTAATGCAGAGATAGGGATGTTGGCTAGTATAAAGCCAGTAAATGAAAAGGACTTAGGCGTTCAGATAGCAGATATTCCTATAGTATGTGAGTACCCAGATGTTTTTCCAGAGGATTTACCAGGATTACCACCAGTACGGGAAATTGATTTTATTATTAAACTGATACCTGCTACAAAGCCTATTTCAATTCCACCCTATCGAATGGCGCCAAAGGAGTTACAGGAACTCAAGGTGCAATTAGAGGAGTTGATGGCAAAAGGGTTTATTACCCTGAGTATGTCACCATGGGGCGCGCCTGTCCTGTTTGTGAAGAAGAAGGATGACAGCTTGAGGTTATGCATTGATTATAGACAGCTGAACAGGGCGACAGTGAAAAATAAGTATCCTTTACCCCGTATCGATGATTTATTCAATCAGTTGAATGGTGCTAAATTTTTCTCTAAAATTGATTTAAGATCTGGATACCATCAGCTAAGAATACGGGAAGAGGATGTACCAAAGACTGCGTTTAGAACACGGTATGGTCACTATAAGTTTCTTGTTATGCCCTTTGGACTGACCAATGCCCCAGCCATGTTTATGGATTTGATGCAAAGGGTATTCAGACCATATCTGGATCAGTTCATTATTGTGTTTATTGATGATATACTCATTTATTCCAAGACTCAGGAGGAGCATGAGCAGCACCTCTGCATCACTTTGCAAACACTGAGAGAACACCGGTTGTATGATAAATTCAGTAAATGCGAGTTTTGGATACATGAGGTGAGATTTCTTGGTCATGTGGTGAGTGTAGAAGGTATTTCTGTTGATTCTGCTAGGGTTGAGGCAATCATAAATTGGTCAAGACCAACCACAGTGACTGAGATCCGTAGTTTTCTGGGTCTCGCTGGTTATTACCGAAGATTTGTGGAAGGCTTTTCCCGATTGGCTTCCCCACTCACAAAGCTGACTCAGAAATATGTGCCATTTGTGTGGACTTCTGCATGTGAGGATGCTTTCACTGAGTTGAAGAAGAAACTAACTACTACTCCAGTTTTAGTACTCCCAGAACCTGGAAAAGAGTTAGTGATTTACACCGATGCATCACATGTAGGTTTGGGATGTGTATTAATGCAAGAGGGTAGAGTGATTGCTTATGCATCTAGACAGCTGAAGATACATGAGAAGAACTACCCTGTGCATGATTTAGAACTAGCAGTTGTTGTATTTGCATTGAAATTGTGGAGACATTACCTCTATGGGGAAAAGTTCACACTGTACTCCGACCATAAAAGTCTGAAATATTTGTTTGACCAGAAAGAGTTGAATATGAGACAGCGTAGATGGTTGGAATTCCTAAAAGATTATGATTTCACGTTAGAATATCATCCTGGAAAGGCCAACGTCGTAGCTGATGCATTGAGCCGAAAACGGGTTGAGACCCAGGTGGTAGCTTGTCAAATGGCCCAGCAATGGCGACTTTTAGAGAGAGCGACTATGATGAGTGTTCTCTCCATGGCTCCACACGTTGACATTTGTGCTCAGATGCATATACAGGTGACAGATTCGTCTATTCAAAAGATTAAGGATATGCAACAGCATGATCCTGATCTTGGTATGTATGAGTCTTGGGCAGATAGTGCAGATAGGGCTGATTAGCAGAGAGGTCCATATGGTGTCCTGCGTTATCAGGGGAGATTATGGGTACCTGTAGCTAGGGCATTGAAGGCTGAGATATTAGAGAAAGCACAAAGATCTCAGTATACCATTCACCCAGGATCTACAAAACTGTATCATGATATGAAGAGAACAGTATGGTGGCATAGGATGAAGAAGGATATAGCTGAGTATGTGCAAAATTGTGAGGTGTGTCAGCAAGTGAAAGCTGAACATCAGAGACCAGGAGGTCAGATGCAACCATTATCTATTCCAGAATGGAAATGGGAGCATATCACGATGGACTTTATCACAGGACTGCCCAAATCTCAGGGTAGATTTGACGCCATTTGGGTAATAGTTGACAGATTGACTAAATCTGCACACTTTCTTTCAATGACCACTAAAGACTCGATTGATAGACTGAGCAGATTGTATGTGCGGGAGATTGTCAGGTTCCATGGTATACCTGTTTCTATTGTGTCGGATAGAGATCCGCGGTTCACATCGAGATTTTGGCAGGCCATGCAGGCCCGATTTGGTACTCATCTCCGCTTTAGTACAGCATATCATCCTCAGACTGATGGCCAGACTGAGAGGGTGATTCAGATGCTGGAAGACATGCTCAGATCGTGTATTTTAGAGTTTGGTGGGAGAGTGAAAGTTTACCTTTGTGTGAATTTGCTTATAACAACAGCTATCAGGCCAGTATTGGTATGGCACCTTATGAAGCGTTGTATGGTAGGCCATGCATATCTCCGACTTGCTGGTATGAGGTTGGAGAATCACAGTTGTTGGGACCGAAAGTTGTTATTGATCACACTGAGCAGGTTAAACAGATCAGACAGAGACTGAAAGTTGCCCAAAACGGACAGAAGAGTTATTTTGATAACCGCCACAGACCTTTAGAGTTTGCAGTAGATGACCTCGTGTTGCTTAAAGTCTCGCCACGGAAAGGTCAGATGCGATTTGGGGTGAAAGGAAAATTATCTCCTCGCTTTATTGGACCGTTTAAAATCACAGAGAGGATTGGTCCATTAGCATACCGGATTGCTTTGCCTCCTCAGTTAGTCGGTGTTCATGATGTGTTTCATATTTCTATGATGAGAAAATATCATACAGACCCGACGAAGTATCCACCCTCGACACATCTTTTAGATGTAAAAGATGTAACACAGGTACAAGTTGGGGAGGATGCTACATATGAAGAGAAGCCCATTCAGATTCTTGATAGGAAGGTTCAACAATTGCGAAATAAAGCAATTCCTTTGGTCAGAGTCAAATGGCAGTTTCATGATAACGAGGAGCAGACTTGGGAACGTGAGGACTGGATGAGGAAGATATTTCCTGATCTATTTACCACGTGAGGTAGATATCTCCTTATCTCTTATATTTCGAGGACGAAATTCCTTAAGTTGGGGAGATTGTAACACCCCGTAATTATAATAAAATACATACGTTGAAGTACGCGTATATCAAGATGTATAATACACATATTTTATACGTATGAGCTAAATATATGCATGATAATACACGTATTTAATACGTATGAGCTAAATATACTCGTGTATGAAATACATGCTATATTTAAGGAATATGAGCAAATAAATATAATTATTAAATAAAGAATATAAGTTTTATTAGTGGAATGGGTTGGTTAATTAGATATGTGAATTGGAGTTGAATTAAATTGATTAATAGATGGAAAAGTTGGTTTGTTAACTTGCATGAGGAGCATGGGATAACATGGGAAAGTTGGTTTGTTAAATTGCATGAGAAGCATGGGATAAAAATTAAAATAAAATAATAATAAAAAAAAAACATGCTCTTATCTCCAACGCTTGCCGACAAGAGAAAGGAAGGAAGGAAGAAAGAAGGGGAAACGGAGGAAGATCCGAACCCGCAGTAAGTGATTTTCATTCTCTTTCTTCGTGAAATTGATATCTAAGCTAGATGTAACAAGTCTAGCGGAGTACATTTTGTTGTGGGAGTTGTTTTACGGCGTTTTCAAAAAATTGGGGTTTTGACCCAACGTGAATGAAACTCCGCTAGAAAGGTCTAAAAATGCTCCCTGGACTGTTAGAACCCCGAATATGTGGTTAGATTCAATTTCATGATTTTTGGAGACCATTTGACAATTTTAATACAATTTACAACTTTCAGATGAATAGTGAATAGTACTGTGAACAGTTATGTGAACAGTGATTTGAGATCATAGATTCGTAGAGAACTGAAATCCAGACGTTTCGATACTAAGATCGTGATTTTTGGATATGATTTGATAGTTTTAGTAGCTACCGATATGATAAATGATGATTTTCATGATAATCTATGGTTAATTTCAGTGTTTTTAAATTGAGAGCTTAAGGGCATGGATAAACGTTCTTGAGGAAGCAATATTGTTGCTCGATTTTAGAGGTTAGCTTAGAAAACCCGTGTAACCACTGTGAGTATAGTTTTCTTGATTTGGTTCTTGTATGGCATTGTACACATATAAAATGTTTGCTTGTATGCATGTGATATGTATATATAATGCATTGCGTTTTATTGATCATGCAAACTGATTTTAGCACTTGGAGTTTCTAATGATGTCATTTCGTTAGGAATTAGACCCGGATGAGGTTTTGCGAGTCCTCATTGTCAGTAGGTCTGTCCTAACAAGGGTTGCGCTCCTTCGTTGAATGATGCATGTGTTGAATAAGTGTTTGAAACGATTTTAAATGTCATATTTCTCTAAATGTATATAATTGTCATCTCAAGAACTATATTCACTGAGCTGTTGTTTGCTCACCCCATTTCCTCCAATATTTCAGGTATTGAATTGAAGGAAAAAGGAAAAATCCGTGAGTGATAATCACGCGAACCTTCGTCTGATACGTGTATGTATGCTTGGAGGAAATAGATTATATTTTTGTTATTTTGATATGTATAATTATCACACACTATATATATGTAATATCACCTATATGGGTTGTGTGGTAATATTATCTGATGAAATGAGATAATGAATGGAATGATTATAGAGATCTATATTAGTTTTGATTTGTGGTATAGGAAAAAACAAAAAAAAAATTTACTATAACTTTTGAGAATTATTGTGAGACTACGTGAAGGCTGACAGTGTATTGTATACTATAGGTATGTACAGTGTATAGTACACTGTGCCGGTCATGACGTCAGCTACGTCAGGGGCGTCGTGACGTAGACTCTCTCTGTATCTCTCAAAGCGCACCGTTTGGTTCGTGATTCAAATATAATTTTTTATATCTAAAAATTTAAAAACATCAAAACCTTATTTGGTTCAAAAGATTTCGAAAAAAGTTTTTCATTTTTTGTTAAGAAAACAAATTGTTTTTAGAATATGATAAAAAAATGTTTTTCAAGTTTTTTATATTTAAATTTATTCTTATTTTTAGATCGCAAACCAAACGCAACCAAAAGAGTTGGAGAGAGAATATAACCCCTTGAATAGTAACAAACCATTGTTAAAATAGTAATAAAGTGTGCAAATACGAGACTGTATGGACGTTATTGTATGACGCAAAAATATTTAATAAAGACACTCTTCTTTTACACTCACGTATATATATGTTTTTAGATTATCTCGTGTAGAGGTGGCAAAAATTTGAATTTGGACGAATTCGGAAGCGAACGACACCTTATATTAGAAAACACAAGTTTGTAGCCCCGCCCGATGGGCGGCATTAATAAAATAATACTACTATAGACTTAATTTAGATTTACTAAAAATGCTACCCTTCTGTGTAAATAATATTGATGTTAAGAATAATATTAACTAATTGATTAAAATATAATTATATAGAAATTCATAGTCATGCATTTATTTACAACCTTTATAAGTACATAAATATGACAAAATGATGACTAACATTACATATATGATGATGCAACAACGAAATGAGTTTGGAAACTTATAACATATATAAACGAAATGAACAACTGATCAAAGTCAAAGTCATTATATATGTTGAAGCAAGAGATAGAGAGTGATTGTTGGAGAGATAAAAAGGAGTGGTTGAGAAAGAAAACAAAAGAAAAAAGAGATGAAAGAAAAGGAAAAAACAAATAGTGAGAGGTATTGACAATGACATATACCAAACCGAAGGAAAAATATTTTTGTTGACATTTCTCAGGATATATATATATATATATAATGAAGGTGGAGTCTCATCTATTTAAGAAACATTAACATGAACGTATGAAGGTGGGGAATGTGTGATATGCTGAGGATTCTTTTTTGGAGTGAGTTATTAGTTCAGATTTATGTCGGATCTTCGTCTATGTGTAGTCCGAGATATAATGATATTGTTGGGACCTTATATGAAGAAAAACTTGACATAAAGATGACAACTTGACTTAAGAACAGAACTCTAAAAGTCTACTCTATGATCAATTTAGTGCAATGATTTGTCATTATACGATATCACTTCTTTACTTATGTCAAGATGCTTATAGTACTACCCTACATACTACTACTACCACACCTATAGTAATTTTAATATCAATTCCAATGCAACTAATACCTATATACTCGGCCTATACACCAAGTTCTTTCCTCTTCTCTCAAATAAAACCCAACATACAAAAAATTATCAATGTAATTCACATACCATGCAAGTCAACCCTGTATTTGGAAAGGACATTATCATTATTCAAGTTTATATATAAGCATATAATATGATATTGATAACAATATAAGTTTTTCCATTATTCCATTAGTCACAGGAATATTTGCAATAATTCTAACTCTAGAAATGTAGCAACACTCAAGTTAAAAAAAAAAACATAATTCTTCGTTTGAATATTATATAATCGTAAGATGAAGATTAGGAGCAAAGGAAAGTCAAAATAAACATGCCTATTATTGAGGTCAAAAAGTTATGTGAACATTATATGTAAAATAATGAATGAAACAAAATGATACAGGAAACAATAGTTTTTTGAATGGAAAAATAATATTATTGTTCATCTTCAATATTCGCGTCCAAGATTTACAGGAAAAAATTCTTCTCTTCTCTCCACAACCTAAAAAAGTTAGTACAACCCATTAGTTTATTGACTAAAATTACTTTAAAAAAAAACTCTAGAAACCAAAGAACAACCCTTAAAGTATTTAAAATATTTAAGAAGAATTAATGTGGCGACCCCGCGCCCCGGACCACCAACCCCACAGGGAATGGCATGCGGAATGCCGGGGCGGGACGCCCGGCGTAGGCATCTCCGACCACTCCTCAACTCCCGTGAGGTGGTTGAGACCCTACGAGCCTTATCTCAAACAACGACATAATATCAAAAGGTACTAAACAAAACTACCCACTGTATTAATCATCAAAGACGAGATAATCCATAAAAATGAACCATAAATAAAATCATAATTCCTACAGTCCATTAAAAATTGACATACACATAAAGTCCAAAATTGTGGGTACAAATAAAAAAAAACCGTCATGTGCCCACATGGTCTATCTAGCAAGTCCCAACTCACCCATACTAAAATGTGGTAAGTATTATAATTACATAATCCAAAATATAATACTTCATAATATAAAACACAATTCAATCAAAATGCCTCTCAACTCACATAGAGGACTTGGATTCTCTCGCAGGCAAGGCCCTCAAGATATGACTACTCCCTTGCCCTTATTCGGGACAGAAGGACCTGAAAGAGGAAAATGAGGGTGAGCCAACGATGCCCAGTGAATAGAATTCAAATATGCTATCAATACTCATCAATAAAAACCATGTATGCATGTCAATGTGTAGCATGATTAAAAGCTCATAACATATAGATATCAAGCATTTATAATAAGTTCGATGCAAGTAAAAGTTTATCAATTTGGATCCACATTCCACATGCCTTGGGTTACTAGTCCACGTCTATTTCGCCGTGCCGTTGATCCCAATCATGTTTACTTGGGTTACTAGTCCACGTCTATTTCACCGTGCCGTTGATCCCAATCATTTCCTTCTTAAAACCCTCCTATGACAAGGTCAAGTCCCCCTATTAGCCAGATAGATGGGCCCAACCAAAGTCATAAGGTTTTCTCAAATCAATGCATCATTCAAAACATTAGAACACATTCATGCTTTCAACATACAATATATATAAGTGATATGATGACATAAATGATATAATCATAAGTGAAGCCTACTCACAACCAAGCCTCGCGAGAGTATTTAATCACACACGACCACCAAACCGAATCAACCCAATCAAGATCCTGAAACATACATCAATATCCTACCATACATCAATTTCTATGCTCAATTACATAGACATTACAAATCAACCCTAAATCAGCCCACATATAATTAATAGGCCTAAATCCCATTTAATCCCATCATTCAACTCAAATCACATGACTTAGGCCTCTAATGCATAGTTCTCATTCATAAACCATTCTATTAATCAAAAATACTGATTTTCAATTCCTTAGGCATAAACATGTCCAAATTTGGGTCACTTGATCACAAGTAGGCCTAACCCATGATATGGTCACAACCACCAAATCAGTAGCATAATCAACCCTAATCATGCTTAATTAAACATAAGTTGCATCAATTCAATGATTCTAAGCCAAAAGCATCAAAAGCCCTAAAATATGAAATTTTCCATACTTAGGCCATATTGTCGATTTACACTAGGTCGCCATGTTCAGCCATGTATATCACTGATTTTGCATCATGGGTTCATCCACAATGGCAACTAGGTCAACATAGTTGACATGCAAGCTATTTGGAAAGGTCTAAGTTCATATTCTAAATGTAGGTCTAATACAAACAACCCTACCAATTCTTCACATGTATTATTCTGTTCAGATGTATCAATCTACCAACAGAAATATGTAATCACAAAATCAACCGTACAGATTGAAGTATGTGAAGAAACAAACCTTCTGTCCAAATATCAGCCCAATCCAACGGTGGACCGAAAAGATATGTATCTTTGATGAGCAAGTGTCTAATCAGACAGTTTCTCCTTTCCTGCTGCAAATACCCAAACTCAGATGGCTATATCACACAAAATAATTAACGTATAAATATTTCCACCGTTCAGAATACAGAAATATCTGTTGTAAACTACATACTCAAATTTGATATCCATCCAACGGTACGTTGAGGAGATCTACAAGTTTTACCGAAACGGAACGAGAAACCCAGAAATTCCGACCAGCTTTGTTTCAGAGGTTATATCTCTTAGCACAAGCTTCTAATTACGATCTCCACCGTTCAGAATGTATAAATATCAGTTATAAACTACATACCCAAATTTGATAACCATCTAACGGTAGATTTAGGAGATCTATAAGTTTGAGCGAAACAGTGCGAGAAATCCAGACTTTCCGGCCAGCTTTGTTTGAGAGGTTAGATCTCTCAGAAGAAACCTCTGATCAAGATCTCCACCGACCAAAATGAAGAACCATAAGCTACGAACGTGCTGACAAAATTTGAGCTCAATCTGACCGTAAATTCCAAAGATCCACTTCTTTGATGAAAATCTCGCAGGGTTCTTACTCCTGCAACTCTCTCCTTCTTTCTCTTCTTCTTTCCTTTCTCTTCTTTTCTTTCTCTTCTTCTTTCTTTTCTCTCCACTCACCTCTTTCTAGCACTTCCTTGATTCCCTCCTTGATTCTCTCCTTGATTCTCTCCTTGTTTTCCTCTCCTTGGTTCCCTCCACTCATTCTAGCACTTCCTTGAAGAAGACAAGTGGGCATTGGACACTTGTCCACTTTCATGCACCAACCTTCACATGTGTTGGTCTCATACTACCCATACCAACCACATGTATTTTAAATGTCCAATCCATTTAATACACCAAATCTTCAATTTCATTTATCCTTTTATTCCATCAATCCTAACCCATATCAATTCATGGTTTAATGAGCCCATGCATAAATAATAACATATGCATTAAACTTTAATTTAACATGACTCATATACAATTTATGATACATATATTTATATACATTATCAAGCATTAACTATACAAACATTAAACAATCATCAAACAAACACCAAACATATCAAGGCAACACATAGAGTTTGGGCAAAATACAATTGGGTTATGGGCTAGATGAAATAATTTTCGGGGCGTCACAATTAAAGTCATCAATCAGCTTGAGTTGTTTTCATGAAGGAACTCATGTATAAACAATCAAGCAAATCTGAAACTATTTAAGTTCAAACCTAGCCAGATGAAATAAAAAACATGAATTTTCTACCAAATTTGATTAAATCTACAATTTAATCAAATAATAAGTAATTCAAATATTCTGAAAGAAAAGCCTAAATTGAAAAATCAAAAGCAAAACATTCAAGAGATGCACTAACCTTGAATGTCTTCTTTAATGACTGAACTGTACCAAAAAAAAAAAAAAGATATTATGATTCTATAATTCTATGATAAATAACTAAGAAAATTGAGGAAGAAAGAATCAAAAATGTAGATATTAGTTATCTTCTCCCGTTGTACATGTTCAAAAGCACAGGTGACTTAGATCTCTTGTATGAACAATAAAATTGAATCTAGTTTAATTGACTTAATCTGAATCTGTATTCTAATTTTTTTTTCCGACCCTATCTGCCCAAAAAGAAATTTAGATATAAAAAAAGAAAAGCCTACTTCTTCTTTTTATAGATTGAAGACTCAACCGACAAAAATCCGCAATCGCATCAATACTGTAATTTGCATTGAAGAGATGAAGAGAAGCAGTAGATGGAGATGAAGAGAAGGAATGGTTGGAAATGAAGCAAGAGATAGAGAGAGATTGCTGGAGAGATGAAAAGGGGGAGTGGTTGACAAACAAAATAAAAGAAGAAAGAGATGAAAGAAAAGAAAAAAACAAATAGTGAGAGGTATTTACAATGACATATACCAAACTGCTCATTGGTGTGTAATTAGAAAATGAAATTAATTATCACGTGACGCTTACTTATTTAACAAATATTTATATAAATATCTGCTTCTTATTATTATTCAAAGTTTTGCAACAAACAAACACTATATAGTTAGGTAAATACATGCTTGAAATATATAGGTGGTTGTATGTTTTCTTCATTTAATTGTATTATATACAAAAGTAAAGTGTCGTATAACATTTTTGTGTCTGGACACTATGGACTAGGTGCTATAAAAGTCAAAAAACCTACAGTGTCACTTTTATGTTAATTTAGAAAAGAAAGCAATAAAAAGTAGAGAGGGAGAGAGGAAAGGAGAGACACCTGCGCAGTGCAGAGGCCCATCCGCACATGGGCTAAAGCCGAAATGACACCTTTCCTTTTCATGGTTTCATTCATTCATTTTTTAACTAACTAAAGCCAAGAAGAAACAATTCAATTAAATAAAAATTAAAAATTTAGAGCGAAAAGAGGTTCTTTTTCTTCTCTCTTTCTTTATTTTTATTATTATTTTTTCTCTACTTTTATTATGGTCAAAAAGGTTGTACCTACCAATGAAGCTCCTTCTGTCTCTCTCTCCCTAAATGAAACCCAAACGCAAATGTAAATTAAATTTTAATTTCACACCAGTGGCTCTCACCTCTACTATCCCCATAATATCTTACCACTTCTACTGGTTTGTTCACATGATAAATAGTTAGTTTTTTGTTTTTTTATCATTTATAATATTTAATTCTTATTTAATATACATTTAAGAAAGTTGTATCAACTTTATTGAATTCTTATTTAATATACATTTAGTAAAGTTGTATCAACTTTATTAAATTTGTCATGTTGCAAACTTATTATTGCAATTATATCTATAACAATAAATTATTGAGCCTCTATCATTGAGATTATTGCAAACGGTAGTGATATATTCCAATCGTAACAGAATGATCTTAAAAAAAAAGGAAGTGAACATAACAATTTTTAAAAAATTAGCTGCTGAAAAATCAATAATTAAAAAGTGATGACGTTGATAAGTTAATCAAACTTTGCAAATTTATATCAAAGGTGACATGATAAATAAGACTCCCATCATAAAAACAAAAAGTTAAATTGAATCTGCCAAATAAAAAATGATATAAGTAAAAAAATACCAAAATAAATAAGTTTTTTCTCTAATTAAAATGTACATTTAAATTTTATGATATAGATTATTATATAAATAAGATTGAGTTGCCTAAAAAAAATAATCAAAATATCTCTCTGGTGATAATAAAAAAAATTTGCATTCAGTATTTTAATTATCCTGTTCTAAAAACATTATACTTAAATAAAAAAAAAAGAATTACATGCTCTTCATCAAATTTGGGCACATTTTTTGAACATTTGTATATAGTTCGATGGTCTGGACTGGCTTAACCGGTTCGCCCGGTAAGGAATGAATCGGTTTTGTTTGTTTCCGTTTCTCTGTTTCGAGTTTAATCGGCTTGGGTAACCGGTGATAGAAGTAGCAGGCGTTTATGCAGTGTGACACATGACTATTATTTGCTAAAATGTTTGCAACTTTGTCAACTTCTTCAATCACGATCTTTTATTATTTTCATATATCTATTATTTTATACAACATTCACGACTTCTTGTGTCACACCCTGGGTTGCACAGCGTGCCCCCTACCCAGGTGCGGGCGCACCCCCTCGGGGCGAACGCCTAGCCATAGTACCACATAATATTGTCCCATCTCGGCCAGCCACGCCACACAAGGATGCCGGTCACCGAGATCATTTATCCATATTATTCACACTCCCATGAATAATATAGGGCCTCCCCCAAGTTCGAACTCGCAACCTCTTCCTCATAAGGTTAGAAATCGCAACTTGAGTATCCATTGAGCCAATGGTTCAATGGATACTGCGGTTGCGACGGAGGACTCCTCGAGGGGGAGGTCCGGTGTTCGAACCGTGGGGAGGCCCCGCACTGTGCTATGCACTGTTGTGGACAAAGGGTGGTTGAGCCAATGGTTCAATGGGTACTCAAGTTGCGAAATCTAACCTTATGAGGAAGAGGTTGCAAGTTCGAACTTGGGGGAGGCCCTATATTATTCATGGGAGTGTGAATAATATGGATAAATGATCTCGGTGACCGGCGTCCTTGTGTGGCGTGGCTGGCCGAGATGGGACAATATTATGGATCCATAATGGCTAGGCGTTCGCCACACGGCTGAGGTCGTGGTGGTGCGCCCGCACCTGGGTAGGGGCACGCTGTGCAACCCAGGGTGTGACATCTTGCACCTTGAAAAAGTTTTTTCATTTCTCCAAATCCATACTTTGGTTGATTTTGTGTAATGATAATAGTAATTCTATGAGATCTACCATTTCATGAAACCTGACAAAAGATTTTGCAACCTTTGCACCTCTAGACTTTAGTACATGATAGGTAGTCATAATGAAAAATTATATAATTAATGAATGTTTTTCAGGTACAAATTATAAGCCAAAAATCTAACTTTTATAATAAAATAAAACAATGTGTCACAACTCTCTTAGATATTGATGGCAAATTAACATTTTCCCTTATGAAAACCCTGTAGTCATCTCCGGTTGTCAGAACTTCTTTAATTTAATCTTATTTGACAAGAAAAGAAAATTGACAACATTAGACTCTCTGACATCAAATTTTATTTGAATTAAATTTCTTATTTGACAAAAGACAAGAAAATCCAGCAGCCAAACATTTTATTATCATGGTCTTTATAAACTCGACACCTGACGCAAAATCCCTAAATTCTCAGGATATTATTTGACTTAAACTATTTGCAATAATTATTGCATGTTTATCCTTTTCTTGAAACTCAACTAATTGTTGTTGAAAACTATATATTTTATGATGTTCTTCCCATTTGTATGCCGAAAGTTTTTCAACAAATAAAGACGCTACACAATTACTGTACAACGGGAAAAATCATCAACACATATCACCCACGAAACTACTAAGGTATCATACTGTCAACTACCTATTATCGACAAATACTTTTCTTCGTTCTTCTACTTTGTTTTCATTATGTTTCTTTTTGTTAACAAGGAATTTGCTATTTTGTTGACTTTGTGTTTCTTCTCTGACCATTCATTTAAACACTCTAATCTTGGTATGTTTGATAAACATGCAGACAATACACCCGTGAAATACTCGATAAATGGATGAGAACTCAAATTGCTTCATGCTGGCCAGAGAATTTTCTGATAGATTACTTAATCCAGCAATCTTTGAATCATTAATGATGAAGTTACAAGACCATCTGTATGGTTACGGGCTCCAACCTCAAATTGTGGATAAAGAAGATCAGTCTTTTCTCGAAATCGATGAAACTTTCGTTTATTGTTGGTCTCCAAGAGAAACAAGCACGCTAATGGTTTATTGGTCCATCATTGGTCGACCTACTATAAGAGTCGTTCTAGATGACGAAGCGGAGACTAGGTACCCTAAAAATTTGTATGATGCTTTTTGGCATGACCGTATGGAGTCCGGTCTGCCAGTAATTTCAACATATGTACCATATTATTATGCATGGGCGTATTAAATTAATGTATACATCTAAATGTGCGTGCATGTGTATATATATATGTATATAACTCATAATAGATGTATAAATGTAATATAACCTATGAATATAAAAATATTCATAGGTTATATTAGTATTAGTATTACTAATATAACCTATGAATTAGTATTACTGAGAGAGAATTAGTATTACTAAATAAAGCCAAGAAGAAACAATTCAATTAAATAAAAATTAAAAATTTAGAGCGGAAAGAGGTTCTTTTTCTTCCCTCTTTCTTTATTTTTATTATTTGTTGTGTCTGGACACTATGGACTAGGGTGCTATAAAAGTCAAAAAAACTATAGTGTCACTTTCATGTTAATTTAGAAAAGAAAGCAATAAAAAGTAGAGAGGGAGAGAGGAAAGGAGAGACACCTGCGTAGTGCATAGGCCCATCCGCACATGGGCTAAAGCCGAAATGACACATTTCCTTTTCATGGTTTCATTCATTCATTTTTTAACTAACTAAAGCCAAGAAGAAACAATTCAATTAAATAAAAATTAAAAATTTAGAGCGAAAATAGGTTCTTTTTCTTCCCTCTTTCTTTATTTTTATTATAATTTTTTCTCTACTTTTATTATGGTCAAAAAGGTTGTACGTACCTACCAATGAAGCTCCTAAAAATTAAAAATTTAAAGCGGTAAGAGGTTCTTTTTCTTCCCTCTTTCTTTATTTTTATTATTTGTTGTGTCTGGACACTATGGACTAGGTGCTATAAAAGTCAAAAAACCTATAGTGTCACTTTCATGTTAATTTAGAAAAAAAAAGCAATAAAAAGTAAAGAGGGAGAGAGGAAAGGAGAGACACCTGCCCTTTTTACTAACTAAAGCCAAGAAGAAACAATTCAATTAAATAAAAATTAAAAATTTAGAGCGAAAAGAGGTTCTTTTTCTTCCCTCTTTCTTTATTTTTATTATTATTTTTTCTCTACTTTTATTATGGTCAAAAAGGTTGTACCTACCAATGAAGCTCCTAAAAATTAAAAATTTAGAGCGGTAAGAGGTTCTTTTTCTTCCCTCTTTCTTTATTCTCTCTCTTAACAATTTTACCTTTTCTTCTTTTTTACTTTCTTTTCCTTTCTATCTCATCCCTGCTTTACTTCCTTTTTTTTTCGGCTTCAGCTTTCCTCTTCTTCTCTTCTTCTTCTCCCTCACTCCTCCCCCTCTTTTTATTTCACTGAGCTCTTCCCTTGCAGTGTGTGTATCTGCTCTTTAAACACTCTCTCTCCACAAATCCTATTATATTTTCTCTTAGGTGTTCTTCCAATTTCAGATTTTCATGATGTCTCTGGGAATTTCTAAGCTCCTTTCCTTCTTCTTCTTCTTCTTTTCATATCTCACTGTGTTCTGGTAAGTACAGTCCCCTGACTTCTATTTTCTTTTTCTTTTTATTCAAACCTGTTTTCTTGTTTGTTTTATTCGTGTCTTTGAGCAGACTTGCTTGATCATCCATTCACAACTCAACTCAGAAAAACCTAACTTTTTAAGGTAAATTGGGTTAAGTCTTTCATCTGTTGTTTTAATTTCACTTCTGATTTGGTAGATTTTTGGTACAAATTTTTTGGGGTTTATGTATTTGGTGTTAACTTATTATATCTCTATGTCTATATCTTACTGTTTTTGTTGTTTGTTTGGTTTAGTTTCGGATCTTGAGACTCCGAAGTTGACGATGTTCGGGACAAATCAACCCGAGATAAGAGAGGTTGAGGTACGGATTTTTGTGTCTTTGAGGTATCTACTCTTTATAAATAATAAATCTTATCCTTCATATGCTTGGCAAGAAGAGTCAAAAAAAAAATCCATAAAGGTTAGCTATGAATGAAAACAGAAAATTTATTAAGCTGACAGTAAAGGTTAGCTATGAATGAAAACAGAAAATTTATTAAGCTGATAGGATGATACCTTAGTAGTTTCGTGCGTCTTTATTTGTTGAAAAATTTTCGGTATACAAATGGGAAGAACATCCTAAAATTTATAGTGAGTTTCAAGAAAAAGATAACACATGTAACAGTACTTCATGGGCAATAGTCAAGAAAGGTTGCGACATCTCTCAGACTTGGACAAAATTAGGCAGAAGGCATTCACATGATAAATAGTTAGTTTTTGTTTTTTTATCATTTATAATATTTAATTCTTATTTAATATTGGGTTAATTCATAATAGATCTTCAAAATTAAGATCATACTCCCATTTTTTAATATTTTTTTGTCGGCTGATCATTATGTCTTCAAAATCGGCTGATCGTTATTATGTTATTTCTAGACTTATGGATAAGATCCTCATTTTTCAATGAATTAAATTCAAATGTTGCGGCTAACGGATATTGAATGATCTCATCTCCTTCTACTGTAATTCTCTTACCCTCTTGTTATTGTCAAAATCTAAATACAAATGATGTTGAATAGGTTACATAACTATGGCTGTTTCTAAAAAACATGTCATTATCAGGGAAATGAGCAAGTTGGTGTGGCCACATAGTATCTTATATTATGTTATTTCTAGACTTATGGATGAAGAACATGTGTGCTAATAAACCAATTGGCTAACGGATATTGAATGATCTCATCTCCTTCTACTGTAATTCTCTTACCCTCTTCTTATTGTCAAAATTATTATATTATTAACTGTAGTAATATCCTCATTTTTCAATGAATTAAATTCAAATGTTGCGGCTAACGGATATTGAATGATCAGCCTAGTCTTTTTTTTGTTTTTTGTGTCAAACATGAAGAATAAAATGAGATAAATATTTTCGCTGAGGTGACGCTCTGAGGAGGCTCCTTTGGAGTGAGTTATTAAGTATATATTATAGATATATATGATGTGTTCAAACATAACTGGTATCCCCACTGGATTTGCTTTTAAAACCAAGCCGCCTAATTATTATCCAAATTATATATATATTATATTTATTATATGTATATTTATAGTATAATTTAGTCATTAAATTGGATTTAATAGCCATAATTATTAAATTAATTATTTATTTATTTATTTATTAACGTTCAACAACTTAAATAGAATTAATGTAATGTGCATCTTATGTGTACACACTTTTTTAATTATTTAATTATTTTATTATTTTAAACTAATAATTTTTTTTCTTACTTTGCTCTTATATATATAAAACATAATTAACAAAATTAAAAGCTCTCTTAAAATTTTAATATTTTTTATGATTAAAAATTTTATATAAATAAGATTTTAATGAATAAAAGTAAAATAATTTAATCTTTAAAATAAAAAATTTAGACATTAACCAAAAAGGCATTTGGGTAGAGGGGCAAATAACCATAAGATTGCGAGGTCGAGCTTTATTTATTTATTTTCATTTTAAGATATATATTATTAATTTAATTCAGATAATTTAAATTATGAGAAGATGTTAGAATTATAATAATCTAAATTATATTATATTAGAGTTAAAGTTTAATTAGAATTTGAGAATTGTGTCTAATTATGAATTTGAGTTAGTGATTGAATAAACTTGTATTCGTGGGATGAAGACACACTACTTACGTTGCAGAAGTAAAGAACTCTGTTGACTTGAAGTGTGCGTGTTGAAAGGCCGCGTGAATACTGGTACTGGGATTAAGCTCTTCTTAACGGTATCAGTGCTGCAGCAACGTTGCTGATAGAAGTTTGAAGAAGTCGCTGCTGAGTCTTGAAGAAGTCAAGAGAGTTAATAAAAAAAAAACGACATTAAAAAAGGAGCCGCGGAGATTCTTTTATAAGAGACACAAGCAGCAGGGACGTTTTCTAAAAGTTGAGATTTAAGAGCGGGAGTTATTTACTACAATAACTCTTGGAGCGTTTAATCACTTGATAAAGTGATAGGTTTTTTGGGTGGTGATAATACTTTATATTTTCTCTTTATTATTTCTGAGAGTGGCTGTTGTGTGTGCTGGTTCACCATGCAATGACTTTTGACTTTTTTTTAATATGGCCTTTAACAACGGTTCGAATCAACCTTCACTTTCTACTTTTGATGGCAAAAAGTATGATAGATGGAACATAAAGATGAAAACCTCATTTGCCTATCAAGAATTATTAAATATAATAGAATAAGGGTTGGTAATAACGTATTGGTTGATCAACGAGACATGATACGTGAAAATTGAAAGAAGGATAAAAAAGTATTATATTTTATCCTTCAAGACTCTCGACCATGTAACATTCAAGAAGGTGTAGAGGACGACTACAACAAAAGAAGCGTGAGACATCTTAGATAAGTCCTACAAAGGTACAGATAAAAGCTAAAAAAGAAGGTCTCCAGACTTTGAGACGTCAATTTGAATAGCTTCAGATAGAGGATGCAGAGATAATTAAGACTTATATTAACTGAGTGTACGTCTTGATTAATCAGATGAAGAGTTATGATGAGAAGATCGAAGAACTCACCGTAGTTGAAAAGATACTTCGATCTCTTACCATGAAGTTCGAGCATATCGCAGTTGCAATTGAAGAATCTAAGAACCTATTCTTGTTGGCAGTTGATAAGTTGACTGGGTCCTTATAGGCCCATGAGCAACGATTGAATGAAAAGAGTGTGGAGAAGCCTACAGAAAGGGCCTTGAAGACTAAAGGTTTCTCTAGTACAGATAAAGTTCTTGTAGATTTCATATTTGATAGTTATCAAAATAGAGGGCAATCGAGCTACCAAGGTCGTGGTCAAGGTACAGGACATGGTTGAGGTGTTGAACATGGTCGCGATGGCTGTTAAAGCAAGATTGTAAATAGCAGATAATTAGGCTGTAAATAGGGATGATACTTATTTTGTACGCCGGCAAATATGAGAACTTTGATGTACATTCTCTTCTATATAATGAAAGGAAACCCTAAGGAAAGGGTATTCAGACCAATTTTGACAGTCATAAATGAGGTCGTGATAAATCGAACATTTAATGTTATGTCTGCAACAAATTTGGTCATTATGCAGCTGATTGTTGGAATCGACAGCAAACAAATTCTGAAGAACAAGCATCATTCTCCTAAGAACACGATGATAATAGTACTCAGACACTTTTGATGGTATCTTCAGTTCAAGAAACTCTTGATGACCATATTTGGGTTCTTGACACTGGATGTCCCAATCATATGTGTGGTAAGAAACACTTATTTGTTGATCTCGACGAGTCTGTGCGTTTCGAAGTGTAATTTGCAGATGATCGTACAATTCCAGTTATGGGATCACATACTTATTTGGTTGAAGAATGGTGATCATCAGTATATTTCGAATTTATTTTATGTACCCAATATGAAAACTAATTTGCTGAGTTTGGGTCAGTTGTTGGAGAAAGGTTATCATATTCAGATGAAGGACAATCTACTCACCATACTTGATACAAGAGGTATACTCATTCTGAAAGCCCCTCTTGGTAAGAATTGCATGTTTCAGATTGAGATTAAAAATAATATTTACCCTTGTTTCAATGCAATTATTTTTGATGAGTCATGGTTGTGGCATATGAGGTTTGGGTATTTAAATTTTCGAAGTTTGAAATTACTTACTCAAAAGAATTTGGTGAATGGCTTGCTAGTTATAGATCATCTTAAACCGTATTGTGAGGGTTGTATTTTTGGAAAGCAACCCATATAACCTTTTACAAGTTCCACATCTTGGTGTTCTAGACAATTTCTAAAATTGGCTCCTACTAGAGTTGCTCTACATTGGACTACATTGGACTCCTGAAAAAGCTTGGAGTGGTTTGAAACTTGATGTAAAACATTTGAAAGTATTTGGCTCACTTGTTTATGTGAATGTTCTTGACGTAACTGAGAAGAAGTTAAATGATAAAGGAGAGAAAACCACCTGGATCTAAATCTTTTAATTTTTTATTTCTCATAAACTTCTTGTATTACAACCTACTAGTATGGTATATTTATAGACACTCAATAACTAAATCCTAATACAATAAGTTAGTCTACTCAAACATTAACTCGAATTCAACACAATTCTCAAATCAGCCCGAATAAAAAAAATTCTGGATTTTAGAGGGTACCCTCTTTGTAGACTAGGGACTTACATCCTCCGGAGATTAATAGATACGCAAACTGACCCGAAAACCTAAGTCTTAACAAAAAAAATCATTCAGACATTAAATATAGAAATATACTGATTATCTTATTTAGACCCGCTCCATATTTAAATCCAGACGTGGAGGACAAAATTAAATAATCAGGTCCGACAAAATTCTACCAATCACGTCCACGTCGCAATTGTCTTTTTCCAAAGGGTTAGGTTCAGTAAAGTTAAACCTGCGTGGCCCACCCGTAGATATGAAATATTCCGTTGCCATAGTTGTCAATTGAATCGTTGCCACGTGTATTTGAATTAATGCAGTAAATTGAAAAATCATGGTGGCATATGGGTTGCACACGTCAATGAAAAAAGGCTGAAAGTAAAAAAAGTAAAATGAAAGGGTCCAAAATGACAAAAAATAATTCTTATATTTATATATGTGTGTGTCTATATATATATATATTAGATGCAATTAACCGTGAAGCTTTATTTATTTTAAATGTCTTTAAAAATTTTATTTTATTTTTATTTTTAAAAGTTTAGTTTTATTATCAGTAAAGTTGAAATAATAATTTTATATTTAACTACTTTTCAGTTTTGCGTTTACATTTAAGGTAATTTTTTTTATAGTTTTTTTCCCTATTCTATCCTTCTAATTTCTGATTTTTATTCCTACTTTGGTCTTATCCATATTTTAAACAATTAACTCATTTTGATTATATTGTATGTCATATTGTATATATATAACATAACAAAAAATAAAAGTTATTTAAATTAATGAGCTATATTGGTGTCCTAAAGTATTCTTTATATTTTGATATTTGATCTATGTAGCTAGAATAAATGATTTAGTTTTTATGTACCTATAATTTTATTCTCTTAAGGTGTATTTAAAATCTTTTGTTTATTTATAACCAAAATGAATAAAGTATATATAAATTTAGAAGTTACAATGCTGCTTAAAATTGTAACTTCAATATTTGATCAATTTTAGTGCCATGGATACAAGCCACAATCGGTCACGAACAAGGCACTCCTAGCCGTTCTTGGACCTTCCTGCTCTATCCAACGGATATAAACGGTGCAAAACAGATTCCTTTAAAAGTCTGTGACAAACTTAAAAACCATTTCAAAACCAACTTAAATCAATCTTCAAGTTCAACTGAATCACATATGTAACAAATAAAACAAAGACGAATCAAACCGAAGAATAAAATACCAAGAATAATTAACACAACGATTAACCAGATAGGAAGATGAGATAACAAAGACATGATAGCAAACCACGCTAATTCATATCATATATTAAACATATATACGCTTACAAGAAGGATGTGGCTCTGATACCATTCGAGGGGACTAGGACTTTAATCACCTAGGAGAGTAGAGTTTATACAATGATTCTGGAAATGAAAACACTGCAAATTATCATACAAATACAACTCTTGTTCACTCTCTGAGTTCTTACAAACAAATGAACTCTTTATTTATAGATACATAGACGGACTTAAGACGTCTTCAATTCCACGGACTTCAAACGGTTTCAAATCCATAGACAGCTGTTAGTCATTGAGCTGGCTTGAAGATAAGATCAACTGAGTGCTGGAAGGATAAGCATACGTAAAGTAGATGTGACTTAAAGCATAAAGCAAAATGCTTTACTGTACATAAAGTAGATGCTTTATGAGGCCATGTTGTCATCTTGTGGATCATGGGAGACAGGAGTGGGGACCACTAGAGAAGTGGAGGTGTTTGCTGAGTCAGACGATAAGGGAGAATCTGCAAAAGTTCTTCTGCGTGGCTGGAAAGGTGTCTGGAACGGATGCATAGTCATTGTAGTGGAAGATGATGGTGACGTGACGTCATTGAGAAGTGGCTGGAGTTGGCGTTGAAACATGAGACGAGTTCGTCGGAGTCGATGGAGAACATACAGTCTTGTACGGGGAGAATAGAAGTACAGATCAATATTACTGATACGTTGGAGAATTCTGCGAGCATCACGAAAGCGACGAAGACGAAGAAGGCGAGCATCTCTGAGGAAGAGGTTGAGGTTAGCACAAATGTGAGTTTCATCAGCCATGATCAATTATGGAGAAGTGTCACACTGAGTGTCCATGTCTTGCTGGGAATCATCAAAATTATCATCTAAATGTTGCCAGTAGTCATGGTGATCAGCAGGTGGAGGAGAGCGAATACCAAGACGAACTTGGTTTTGATATTCTATGTCCTGTTGTTGCTGACAGTCATAAATGTCTTCATAAGAAAGAGGAGGATCACTGAGTCGTCTTCTTTGTGAAGAAGGACTGGGAGATCGTGCTGGCGGATCACGAAAATTGGCAGGAGGAGATTCTGGAGACCAAGGTGCAAGGTTCTGGATTAATGCATCGAGATGGTCAGATGGAATGAACTCATGAGGACCATGAATTCTTGGCGAAACAGTTGGAGCACCATTGATGTCGTTGAGGAAATCTCATATGCCGGTAAGCACTGGAGGAGTAAGGTTGCAGGAGTAAGTCTAAAACTGTTGGAGAAAATGTTCTGCAACGAGACCTTGAGGAGAATCAGAAAAGGGCTGATAACATATATATACTGCATGCAATCTGGGTGGAGACTGTTGACAAATCTCAGTAACATATGTTTGCCATGTGCGATGTGGAACAAAAACATCCAAACAACAATCAAGAAGAGAAGTCTGATGACTTTGAAAATATTGCTGGAGCTGAGAAAGAATGAAGGTGATAGCAATCTTATATAGGCAGGAGACACACCAAATGTACCAAAACAATGTTTCAGAAATATTGGGCCGGAGATGAAACAGAAACAAGTACGGTCTGGTCTGGTTAAATGGATTGTCGTGATGAGGTTGGGCCGGATTGTCCATAAAATATTTATGGGCATAGTAAAACAAATTCTGTCGTGCAAATTCTTGGACTTCATAGGCAGTTGTAGGATTGGGTAATTCTGGAGGGAAAATGGCACCTATGAGAGGGAAAGATCCAAGAGGATGGATAATTTGTATGAGTTTAGGCCTGGTTACTAGTTTGGGTTGTAACAATAATGGTAATGTAAGACATCCAGTAAATAATGATAATTGGGCCTTAGTCTTTTGGATTGGTCGGGATAAGAAATCTGCTAAAATATTCTTTTTTTCTATTATATTTTTACTGTTAATCTAATCATAATTTATAATAATAATAATAATTTCTTTTTTAAGTGAGACTGAATTGATATTTTTTTTAAGAATTTGTTTTTTGCTTTTTTGTAAATAACGTAGAGAAAATAGATTCGCAAAAGATGAAATGTTATTGGAAATGTTTTTAATCTTTAAAAGTTCAAATTATAAAAGTTATCACTTAATTGTAGGGTCATGAATATGTAGGGGAATAATTGAGAGCACTAATTGAGAAGACTCCTGTGGCAATGATATGCAGCCGATTAGGTGCCACCCATTCGAGGAGCACCATGACAAACTCTCAAAATAACAAAAAAATTAAATTCAAGAAAAATAAAATAAAAGAAAACTTTGCCGGTTTGATATTGACGGGTTCTTAATAATGTAGTGTGAGGCACACAAGGGGTGAAACACCCATAAAATATAAGGAAAATGTTAAACGGGGATCTTTATTAAAATTAATTCTATTCTTAATTTAATTATTTTTTAGTGAGGTTTTATTTTAAAAGGCATTTATGTTAACGAGGGTAAGATCCCAACTTATATTTTATACAATGAACATACTCATATTCGATATGAAACAATTATTTCGATTCACATATATCCAATAAACCTCCACCTTGGACCGAAATTCAATTTTTATTGCGATCACACCGCACGATTTATGTCAGATCAACCGCTGCCATCATCTTAAGGAAGAACAACTGGAGAAACCATTTGTGACTATGAGCATAAGTGATTGCTCTACCTTGACATTTGTACATCTTAATCGAACCATCGACTTTGATACTACTTGTTAGATGGACTTGAATCTCTATTAGTACTAATATTGTCTTTAACTTAACCATTTTTGGGCCCAAATGCGGGGTTTTACTCTAAAAGACTTCGGTACTAAGGGAGGTGAGATCATAACTTATATGTAAACATGATTATTTTCGATGTAAAACTATTATTTGGATCTATATATATCCAACAGATAAGCTAAAGTGAGATCTAAAATGCATATTATTATTAAATATTATTAAATTATTTTTTATATCAATAAATTATTCAAAATAATTTAATAATATATGGAAGTAAATTCAACGCATACTTTAAATATATAAACAGAATGTTACTGTAGCATTACTTAAAATACAATCAGCCTGGCACAACCCGCACAAGTTTTCATACGACTACGTTTCTATAAAATAAATTTTCTTTTAAAAATGTCATACGAACCTAAAATGCATAATCAAAATAAAATCAATTTTGGCCGTAAGTGTACTGACATACAGTAACGACTATTAAGTAAAAAAGGGGCAATAATTGAAGTAAAGGAATAAATTAATAACCTTATGCTTCACGTGAGCGTACTTATGTGAAAGAAAGAAAGAAATAAATAAATAATAAATTGCAAGGTTGCCTCTAGCGGACACTGCTGGTGTCTTTTTTCATCTATGATCTATATATCTTAATCCCAGTACTAGATCTGATCGATCTCACGCCATGATGGAGATAACCTCAGTTTACTCCCTCATCTTCATCTTCTTCACAACCTTCTTCCTCTACAAACTTCTCTTCTCCAGGAATCAGCTGAAAAACCTCCCTCCAACCCTTCCTTCACTACCAATCATCGGCCATCTTCACCACCTCAAGCGACCCCTCCACAGAAGCCTAACCGAGATCTCCAAGCAACTCGGACCCGTAATCTTCCTCCGGTTCGGATCAAAACCCGTGGTGGTCGTCTCATCTCCTTCCATCGCAGAAGAATGCTTCACCAAGAACGACATCCCCTTCGCCAACCGTCCTCCGTCGCTCGTTGGAAAATACATGGGCTACAATTACACCACTCTCGCTTGGGCACCCTACGGCGAGAACTGGAGAGTTCTGAGAAGAATCTCGACCATCGAGATCTTGTCCACCACTCGCCTCCAGATGTTCTCCAGGTTCCGTTCCGACGAGGTCAAGTTCTTGGTGAAGCGACTGTTCACAATGTGTTCGGAGTCGGCGAAGAAGGAAGGGTATGCGGAGATGAAGTCGATGCTTTCGGGATTGACTTTGAATGTGATGATGATGATGATTGCTGGAAAAAGGTATTACGGAGAGAATGTTGAGGATTTGGAGGCGTCGAAGAGGTTTAAGGACATTTTGAAGGAGATTGTTTTGCTGAGCGGTGCTTCTAATTTTGCCGAGTTCTTGCCGTTTTTGAAGTGGGTGAAAAGATTGGATAATAAGTTTTTGAAATTGAGGGCAAAGAGAGATGATTTCTTGCAGGGATTGATTGAAGAACATCGAAGGAATCATAAAAGAGATTATAATGCTGAGAGGAAAGATAGAACGTTGATCGATGTGCTGTTGTCGCTGCAAGAAAAAGAGCCTGAGTTCTACTCCGATCAGATGATTCGGGGCACCATATCGGTAAGAACCGCCAAACCAAGTTCTTCTGCAATTTGTCTTTTAGGACCAGATACTAGCTGTTACAAATCACTCTTACATTATATTTTTACATTAATTTATAAGTACTCTTAATTTATAGAGTAATACTTTATGTATGACGGTGTTAATGTAATACTGATATTCAATTTTCTATGGATGTTTCGAAAAATTGCATAGATTTAAAGATATTGTATAATTATGTGATTTTTAAAATATTTAAAGATGCTGGGTATTAACATAAAAAAAATAAAATCTAATATATATAAAATATTTTTTCAAATAAATATAATATATTTTTCAAGAATATTATAAATTTGATACTAAATTAGATTTGTAACAAATAATGTATTTTTTTTTGAAAAAAAATAATGTTATTAATTAATTATGTATCAGCTTATTCTTGACTCATTGTCCTGTTCGCTCTAAAACTTTTAAATTTTAAAGTCACCTCTGACTCTAGATTGGCCTAACAAATAGTGCGTTTATTTTCAATCTTTACAACATTTTTTCTAAATCATAGACCCGTAAATTATACCTTATAATTATAGAACCTAAAAATCAAGGAATGTGTGTGCGCGCGTGTGGGCGTGAGGAGGTATAGAATTCTTTATTTTTTGTTTTTTGTTTTTTGTTTAAGTTTGTTTGTAGCATTACCTAATTGGCCACCAAATATTCGAATTTGATTTGGTTGTCGGCGTACTCGATGGGAACCACCCTCTGTACAATAGTCACGTGGTTCTATTATAATGTTACTTGCAAAATGCCAAAATCTATATATATATATATATATATATATATATAGTGGTGGGTATATTTTAATAAAAATATTTAATGGAAACTACCAAACGGTAAAGCCGTCAGACTTTTCTATGTAGTGTTTATCTACGAAATTACGGTGAAACCATTTTTTACCTAAAATATCTTTGACAAGTTTAATTATATTTTAATTTTTAAAAGTTTATAGTTATATTAATAGGGTTAAAATAATAATTTCATATTTAATTTAATTTTTTTTTGTTATATCATTCTAACTTTCAAGTTTTTTCTTTCATTCGTCCTCATTCATATTTTTAAACAATTTTATCCATTTTATTTTATTAAAGGCAAAAATAAATATGTTTCTTTTCTCTAATAAGATTTTATTTTATATTAATCACATGGATTTGATGGTATAAAAGGTAGTTATTTCTTGTGAATGAAAAACAGGGATCATAATCAATTATATACGTACATACATTACTTGGTCTTCTTCTTGTGGTACAACAAGAACTGATGAAGAGCTAACCGTTAACTTCACAATAATTTGTTGGTTCAGGTGTTGCTGGGAGCCGGAACGGATACTTCATCAATGCAAATGGAATGGGTAATGACGGCTTTGTTACAAAATCCCCATGTCCTCAAGAAAGCCCAAGATGAAATCGACGCCAACGTCGGAAACAGCCGCCTCGTCGAGGAATCTGACCTTTCAAAGCTCCACTACCTCCACCACATCATCAGCGAGACATTTCGATTGTACCCGGTATCGCCATTGCTGGTGCCTCACTGTGCTTCTGAAGACATTGTTGTAGGAGGTTACAATGTACCTCGTGGCACAATGCTGCTTACGAACATGTGGTCAATACACCGCGACCCTAAAGTGTGGGACGAGCCCACCGAGTTCAAACCAGAGAGGTTCGAAGGGCAAGATCGGTTTAGAGATGGGTACAAGTTGGTGCCATTTGGGTCAGGAAGAAGGAGCTGCCCTGGTGAAGGGTTGGCAATGCGGGTCATGGCTTTGGTGCTTGCGACGTTGATTCAGTGTTTCGAGTGGGAGACGACTGGTGAAGAATTGGACATGAGCGAATCGCCTGGGCTTGTTAACTCAAAGGCTCTGCCATTGGAAACTAAGTATAAACCACGTCCAACTATGCTCAATTGCCTCTCTCAACTTTGATCATCCCATGATGTAATAATGTCGATCAGTTCTTAATTAGCTAGCTTGTAGGGCCTTCATCTGCAGCCTTGTGTTGTGCCTCTTTCTTTGTTGTTTCAAACAGCCTACTTGTCTCAAATCCATCCTTAATTAATGGTGCTGTTATTACTTTTATTTATGTTCGAGTATATAAGAGGCAATTTTAGAACGGAAATGTTCACTACTACGGAAAAAAAAACAAAAAGAAGATAAAGAGCTGTGAATGAATGGCTCCTTATGGATGGTTGGAGATTCATAGGGCCTGTTGGATTTGTGATTTCGATATAATATTCTATGTTTAAATATTTGAAATTATAGAAAAGTCGTTTGGTTTTAGGGAATGTAAAAATAGTTTTTAACATTTTAGGAAGAAAACAAGATGTTTTTAAAAAATAATAAAAATAAGTTTTTAATTTTCCTGTTTTGAGATTTAATTCTTGTTTTTAGGGTCCAACGAAAACACAATCTTAGTGTTAATCAAATTGTGAATATTAAGTAGTAGATATTATTTATTTTGTTATTTAAATATAATAGAAAATTTTAGCAATTTAAATATAATAAGAATTTAACTATTTATTTTTAGAGGATTAATTTAATTGTTTTATTTTAGTATATATGATCCTAATTATTTTAATTAATTTAGATTTTAACTTTTAAATTATAACAAGATACTGA
The DNA here is from genome assembly GCA_035771175.1 of Paratinospora sagittata. Taxonomy (NCBI): domain Eukaryota; kingdom Viridiplantae; phylum Streptophyta; class Magnoliopsida; order Ranunculales; family Menispermaceae; genus Paratinospora; species Paratinospora sagittata. Next base: position 37,023,017 of record CM069603.1, read on the forward strand.
TGAAGTACTTTATACTCTATTAAATAATAAATTTATAATTTAAATTATGATTTTTAACAAATTGTATCTTCTAAAAAAATAATTTAAATTATGATTGATTGACTATTAAACACAATATTTAAGTATTAATTAATTTCTTATTCTGCCTCTTATTTCTCTGCGTGGGTTCCCCGTCCCCTGTAAAATAAACATCAAATCAACAGTGTCCCGTTCGCCATGTGACTGAGACAGTGAGTCACTGACAATAAGTGGCCCTCACCAATGCAAGCAATCAACTTCCACTCAACATTACCAACATGAAACAAAAAAATAAAAAACAAAAAATAAAAATACTCTGACTAATGTGTAAGCAGCTAAACCCAACCGTTTAAGCATTCCGATGAATGAAGAGCCTATAATATTCAGGACGGATCTATGAACTACTGTGTAATCACAAATGTGGACCATCCCATTTTTTAATAAACTTTATTAACATTATTTTTAAAAATTATTAAATTATTTTAAATTATATGTTGATAAGTGCTTTGAAGTAATTCAATAACTTTTAAAACAATGTCAACAAAAATGTGTTTAAAATTTTTTTTTTTTTATTATTATTTTATATTGTGACAAAAATTTAGGTAATCATAGATATTAACAAGTCATTAAGCATCAAATCATACAGTGTGTCTGTGTCGATTTAGTTTTAAATTCAGATGGATCACTCACATTCGAACTCCGTTCACTTTGGGTCCAATGTTTAGATTCAAAAAATTAGGTCTAGTCAAGACCTTATGCTAATAAATTTATGACTCGTTTGGTGTGCGACATTAAATGAGATAGAACGTTTTTTAGTCTCAAGCTCATGTTTGGCTGCCAACTAAGGTGAGATAAAAAATAATTTCATCATCATTTTTATCTCAATGTAATGAGATAAAATAGTGATGACCGAAATAGGGGGTTATTTTTATCCATTATAATGAGTTTTTTATTTTTTAATTTTTAATTTTTAATTGTTTAATCTTATCTTATCTTATCCTATTCAATCCATTTCAATCTCATAAAAATAATTTTACCCTATCTCGTACAACAAACAAGCCCTTATAATATGTCTGGACCGGCCTTGTTTTAAATTTGATAAGAAAATTTTTGGGATTCATTTTATGCTACAGTTTATGTCATTTTATGTTATATGCTACTTTATATAGGTGCATATTTTGATGAGTTTAACACTTAGTTCATAATTGATTTTGTAGGTTTTGAAATGGTTTTGAAGTGCTATTAAAATAATGAACAAGTAATCAAACATTGGAAGGAGAAGACACAAGTGCAAAACTAAGCAAAAAAGTAGAGAAAATCGGCAAGAAATATAAATAAAGACTCTCCATACTCCAGATTGGCATACTCCAGATTGGGTGTTGTGGCGTTGGGTGATGGATGAAAAATATACAAAAAATAGCAACTAGGCGCCGTGACGTCCACAATGAACGCTACGGTGCCGGGAGGTTTCCAAATCCGATTTCATATAAGATTTTACTCGAATTTTCTCCAATCAAATTCGATTTTCATAGGTTTTTTTTCTACCATCTCCCATTTATAAATACATCGTTAATAGAGGGTTTTGAAGCACATTAAACTGAAGAATAAAGTAGAAGAAGCAAGTGCAAGAGACGATTGAACGTGAAGAACACGAAGCCGATTCAAGCTTTGGTGGAAGTTTATGAGTTTTTCATTCTTTTATCTTGTATTTAATTTTTCTATGATAATGAATCTCATAGATTTGATGTTTTTTTTTTTGATTATGGAGTAGATTAGTTTACAATTGAAACTCACATGCAACTTGGATTTATTATTTTAATTTTAGATGTTTATAGTTAATCTTGAGTTGTTTGTTTAATCTTTGATTATTGCTTCTAATTAACCAACTATTAATTAGATTAATTTGTTACATTTAGATGAACTTGAAAAAAATATTTTTGATTTAGAACTTGATTATAGTGGCGTATGATCAAAAGGTGGAAACTATGACTTCATGCTAGATAGAAATATACTTGCATGATATATGTAACCATTAAAAGAGTAAAAATTTAAAGGGTAGGAAGACACCTCCGGGGTGCCGGAAAACCAGTAATAAAAACAAAAAACAAAAAAAGAGTAAAAATTTGATTAATTTTGTTTTATTTTAATTTACATAGGAATATAGTAATTTAACTAGACAAAATATTTTTACTTGACCATCGAAAGAGACATGGAAAAAATTAGGGCTCTTGGTTAACAACTCAAATTAATTATTTTATAAAAAAAAAAAGAAGATGAAGAAGATTTATGTGAAGTGTGAGGGAAAATTGTAAATTTAGGTTTTGAAATATTTGATTTATTAAATTTTAAATTTATTTAATGCAATTTAATTCTTTTTATTTGTTTCATAGTAATTTTAATATTTGTTTAGATAAGATTAGGTTGAAATAATTTTAATAATTAACTAGAAATTAGTTACAAATCTTTGAGAGAACGATACACTATTTATTACAATATTGTACACTTACAACTATTTCGCAACAAGTTTTTGGATTTGTCCGTGATTTTTCACAAGCGCATGGTGTAAAGTTATAATATATCTATATGAGAATCAGGTTATCATCTTCAATGATTAATCAACTCTTCACTAATTACCATAATTACTAGCCCTAACTTTATCTAGATGATCAAATTCGAAAATAAATTAAATTAAAACAATGCAATTAAAACTAGGAAATAATAAGTACTAAAAATCAAGATAAATCAATGAAAAGAAATTCTAGATATTTAACTTCGTCTAACTTTCAACTATGTCTTTTATATATATTTATTATTAATTTATTCTCCTAGTTTATAAGTCAAAAATCCTTCAATCTCTAAGTTCTTCTCTTGAGTGCCAAGTTAGAATATATTTACATTAATTAAACCAAAAACATGTAAACTCCTTATGTCTTGTGATTTTTTTCACAACTTCAAAGAATATTATAAATCTCTCGATTCTATAATATTTCTAAGTTATATTTTTCCAATCTAATCCCAAGTTCTCTCTCTCAAGTGATGAACGCAAGATCTAAAAATATTCAATTTATGGTCAATAGATAAAAAATATTAAGAACTGAAAAATATAAATAATCTATGAAAAATTTACTAATAATAATAAAAAATAAATCTAAGACATGGTATCTAGTTTATAATTCATCTATCCTCTAGACAAACCACTTAGTTCATTATTGAAATGCAAAAATAAAAATAAAAATAAAAACTAGAAAAGAAAACACAAAAATATGGATGAATATTGTGAAAATAAACAAGAAAAAACTAAAAAATCAATTTCTAGATTCGCATATTTGCTCCCTTGTCTCCAACTTCGCAAACTTCGTACCTTTTGATCCGAGTTCGTATAGACTTATTCTCCTCTCTATTATGCTTCAAAACTCTCTCTTAATTATTTATTTATATGTGGAAGAAGGTGGAAAAAAAACCCCATGAAAATCGGATTTGATTGGAGAAAATTCGAGCAAAATCCTACATGAAATTGGATTTGGAAAACATCTCGGCACGGCAACATCCACTGTAGATGCTGCGGCGCCCAGTTGCTGTTTTTTGTATTTTTTTCATCCATCACCCAGCGGCACGGCGCCAAGTCTTGGGTATGGAGAGTTTTTCCTCATATTTCTTTCCGATTTTCTCTACTTCTTTACTTGGTTTTTAACTTGTTTCTTCCTTCCAATGCTTAGTCACTTGTTCATTACTTGAATAGCAGTTCAAAACTACTTCAAAACTTACAAAATCAATCAGAACTAAGGGTTAAACTCATCAAAACATGCACCTAAAATAACATATAAAAATGTAAACCGAAATAAACTGAATAGAAACTATAACATAAAATTACACCTAAAAATCTACTTATCAAAATTTCATATTCATGATCACTTGTATTCAAACCTGGTTTACTTTTAAAATTGAGGCACTGATTTTATCTGAATTATAAGTATTTTTTTTAATTCCTATAATTTAGCAATAAATTAAATTTTACAACAAAAAGTTATTAAATCTAGCTCATTTCTTTCTACGTGTTAAAATTTTAAAATATTTATATTTTAATACTATTGATTAGTATAACTAAATATAATATAATTTTTATCAAAAAAATTATTACTTACTAAAGATGAAACACTTAAATAAAATCTCCAAAGAATTATTAAACAATTAAAAGACTGGCAAGAAATAAAGATATCGTACACGTTATGTGTATACAATTTATTTAATTATTATTATTATGCTATTTTAAACTAATAAATATATCTTTACCCCTCTTAATTTTCTCCCAAATCTATAAAATATAATTATTAAAATTAAAAACTCTCCTAAATTTTTTGCAATTGTTTATAACTACAAACTTTAGACAAATAATATCCAAAATGAATAGAGGCGAAACAATTTAATCTTTAAAATAAATTTGGACAATAAATGTCTAGATTTCCTGACCCGGATCTTAATGGAAAAGAGCCTTCCATCCATACTAGGCTCAGTCATGTAATAATTTTGGTTGAACCCATTTTCTTCCTGGCCGGATTGAATCAGACAATTAGATCTGGACAAGTTTTGCTACCTTTAAAAAAACGTGTATGACCACCACTCAAAAATCAAATAGTTAGCTTAATTATAATTTCTATGAATGTAAAGTAACAATGGCTCGTATTAATTAACACAGATAATTGTTTAAATACATTACATCATTACAATACTATTGTTGTGATACCTACCCCGTAGAACTGACCCCTTAGTTCCTCCTAGCATGAAACACTAATTAAGCTATATCTCCTTGATCGATCAAATAAAATTACACTATTGACTTAATGCAAACACCACCCATTTTAATTTATTAATACTAATCATTTTTATTTTTATGTAACACACAAATAGTTAATTGATTGATTAGACCATCAAATTTCTAGGGTTCCGAGTTGCGAGAGAACGCCTTTCATGCTCGAACGAGGCCTACACATAGCCACCAGTGGTTTGGTTCTAGGCAAAGTGAGCCCAACCCCTTCGCTCATATCCACCATTTCTTCTCCCACCCTTTCCCATTCAAAGCACTGTATCAGTGACCCTACGGTCAGCCCAATCATACGCAGAGCCAACCCCTCACCAGGGCACCTTCTTCTTCCTGACCCAAATGGTATCAAGTTGAACCCTTCTTTGATCTCCAGTTCCACTCCTTCAAACCTCTCGGGCTTGAAGCTATTAGGCTCTTCCCACGCGCTTGGGTCTCTGTGAATTGCCCATAAATTCATCTGAAGCATGGTGCCAGCGGCCACATGGAAGCCCTCAATAGTGCAATCTTTAGCTGCTTCATGGGTCACTATTGGGCCAGCGGGATAGAGCCGAAGTGTCTCGTTGACGATGCTGTGGAGATAGGGAAGGTTTGGGAGATCAGATTCTTGAAGCAGACGTTCTTCTCCCACTTGCTTGTCAATCTCGCGTCTTGCCTTGCTTAGCACCTTTGGATGGTTCAGTAGAAGTGACATGGCCCACTCCATTGTTGCTGACGATGTGTCTGTCCCCGCAGTCAATAAATTCTAAAGAAATAACGTAATTAAAACGATTTCATTAAGAGGAAATTAAAAGTGTCGGTTAATTAATTGCTTTAGTTTAAGAGAGGTGTCAAAATTGATTGGTTGAATTCGAAACATTTCAAACAAAAAACTATACAAATTGGTTCAAAGGGCATGCTCTTACCGGCCCACGAATGAAATGGATTATGGATAGTCACATCTATTCATTCATTTAATATTTACTAGAGTATATTACTACAAGTTAGATTCAGAATTTCATGGCAAGTAAGATTTGAGTACAAATATAAATATGAGGTCAGTCACTAGGTGGGTAAGGCTTCAAATAAATCAGATTAATTTGACAAAACTTTCTAAGTCAATTGATGCTTGATCCGAAGCATGATGGAGATACCACCATGTAAACCAATGAGATCCCTTATTGAGTGGAAATCTTAGGCAGTGTTTGGTTGGACACCCTAAAACATTTTTTTTTATTTTAAGATTTTCCAAAAAATAATACCAGAAAATTTACAAAATGACATTTTGCATTTCTCAAGTTTTCTACGTTACTCCAAACTACCTAGTAGAAAAAAGAGTTTGTGTAGTATGACTCTTTTCAAATTTCATTATACCAAACATGTTTTCTTACACTACGAGATTAGAAACCAAATTCAGCCTTTTATATATATATATATATATATATATATATATAAGTTTAAAAAATAAAAAAAGGATTGATTTGCTTTTTAAATTAATGATTTTGTCATGATAAAAACATTAGGCGCCATAAGTTGAGAACAACTAAAAGGTTTATCATAAAAATTGAACGGCCTCATGCCTAGAATTCCATAAATTGGTTTAGTTTTTTAATTCTTCGGCCAAAATGTGTTTTTCTTTCAAAATTCCATATATTGAATTTTTATTAAATTCATTTTAAACGCAAGAAATACCATTAAAATTATATATATTTCAGATTTTATATAATTATTTTTGTTTGTAATTGTGCTACAAGAGTATAATACTTTACATAGTGTGAGATCTTTTATTCATAAATATCAATAAATCAAGAATAATAAATATCATCAATATAGTTTAATCTTGACTTAGTAGATATTCTATGTATATATATAGTAGATATGATTGTGTTTATAGTAGAAGGGAAATTGAATACTCAGATCAATAAGATTTTTCACATATAGATTATATAAAAATTAATCAATTAACTACCTATATATATGACATTAATGTATATATTTTCTTAATTTTCACATAAAAAATTATGTTCATAATTGATATTACTTAATAGGAACAATAATGCACGTTCTTAATCAGTAAGTTTTTTTTTGTTTTTAAGAAAAATGTGATAGGGTATAGAATTATACCGAAATAATGCCTTTGATGATTTCATCAGAGTAGTATTTGGGATCTTTGTCTTGCAGACTCAATAGCACATCTATCATAGTACTCTTCTTCTCTCCTTCCTTATCATAATTCGTATAAGAACCACTAGAAAAACCATTCATTTTCTCTCTATGTCCATCTATAAGACATTGCATGAAAGAGTCCCTTTCTTTATGCGTTTCCACCATCCTTTTCTCCAGCCCTTGCAGATCAAACCGCCTCAACAACGGCAAAAAATCACCTAAATTCGAGGCCCCCATCAAATAACAAGTTTCCTTCACAATTCGTCGAAACCTCTTAGCTTCTTCCAACTCCTCTATGTTAATCTCTCCACAATATCTCTTCCCAGCAATCATTCTCATCATAATGTTCAGCATCAACTCAAAAAACATCATCTTAAATTCCAATTTTTTAAAACTACTATCATTATCATCATGGGAAGCTTTCAAGTAAACTTGCCTTATCAACTCATGAATCTCTTCAGTTCTAAGGCATAGAAATTGCTGGAGACGACTTGCGGAGAAGATTTCTACAGCCACAATGCGCCGGAGGTTGCGCCAATGGTCTCCAATATGGGACCAAACAAGGGAAGTGTAATTGTAGCCGAGGTACTCACCAACGGTGAGATGGGGCCGGTTTCCAAAGGCAATATCATTGGTGGTCAAGCATTGTTCAACCGCGGAAGGTGAGGAAACGATAACAACTGGGCGGGAGCCGTAGCGTAGGAACATAACTGGGCCGTATTGGTTTGCGAGGTTGGCTAGTGTGCGGTGAAGAGGCTTCTTGATGAGATGAAGATGGCCTATTATGGGAAGAGAGGGAGGAGATGGCCTGGTTTTTCTACGGAAGAAGAGGTTGGAGAGGAAGAAGAGGAGGAACAAAGCTAGGTAGTAGAAGATTTCCATGGTTAGTTAATTTGCTTTACTACCTAGCTAGCTAATTGGATTCTAGCTAATTGCTAGGAAATGTTCATGCATTAGAAGTGTTCTTTTGGCGACTATATATAGAGAGGTAGGATTTGATGAGGATATGACTAATTTGTCATTGAGCCGTGCTAGGGAACGCACCAACCTACGCAATCTGCGACGCAAATGTTGACGTGGCATCAACCAATTCAACCAGTTTTTTTAATTCTATGGCAAATTGCAAATAATTATATCTTGGACTTGGGAAAACACGAAAGGTCTTTTTTTTTATTTTTTTGTCAAACGAGAGTTTCATTACGAAGGGAGTACACCATGCTTACAGATGAGGGAGGTTTACCAGCAGCCCTGCTTTTCTTTTGCCAGCAGCCCTCCTCTCGCCGTGGCCGCTACTTCCTATAGGCATCGATGGTTATGGGTTTTATGTTAGTTGTTTTTTTGTTTTTTTTTTTTTTAATGTGTTCATTGTTATTTTGTAGTAATTGTTTTTGTGATGGCTTTGTCCTCTTATTTTATTTATCCATTAGATATATTTGTTATTGTCGGTGTTGAACCGTTATTGCCCTCTTCCTCTTATTTTATTTATCCATTAGATCTATTTTTTATTGTCGATGTTAAACCGTTGTTGTCCCTCTTATTTTATTTATCCATTAGATATATTTTTTATTGTCGATGTTAAACCGTTGTTGCCGAGTCTTTGAGCTCATTGTTTTTGGTACATGAATGGTGTAGAGCCCTTTGTGCTCTTGGTGTCTTTTGGTACTTAATGTTGATATGTTTGCACTTATATTGTAACACGAAACGTCACTTGCTACTTCAAAAAGACAGTCAATTTTGATTCCTTCACGGCGGTAAAGTAAAACTAGCTTTTTTTAATTGAACTTTTGAAATGGGTCCCACATACCTAGGTGGCATTTGCCACATCACTAACACTAAGCATTGAGAAATGCGTTGAGGGGAATTATTTTGGATAATTGCGTGCCTTAAGGCCCAGGCAATTGCGTTTTTATGCAAAAATATATATTTTTAAATGCAATGGACAAATGCAAAAATAAGGGGAAGGGAGCTTTACAAAAACGTCGAACTATGTCTTAATAGGGCTTTCTTTGCGCTCTCAAACAGAGCCAAAATTTAAATCGGATGGTTGAGAACGACTTATGTGGTAATTTAATATGTAGTCAAGATTTTCACTCATATTTGAATATCTACGAGGCAAATTAAAGTGAAGATTACTTAAAATAATTACTAGGTCTTTCCTTTATTTATTAAAACCCCTTAGAATTAATTGGTTGTATGGAAAGAGCTTTCCTTCCTTTGAAATGCACTTTTGGGTCCGTAAGTTTTATGGTAACAGTTGGTAGATATGGCATAGCTCGGTTTCACCATTGAATAGTTTCTATTTGTGTATTAGTTTTCTAGTTTATATTAAAAACTTTTCAAGTTGTGTTAGAAACTAATTAATATTGAAAACTAACTCTACCACCTAATATTATATAAACAGTCATTGGGGTATGAGATAGAGGCTGTCTGAGAATATGAGATTTGTATGAGAGCACTTTTGTGAATTGAAAAAATTTGTTTAAATCTTATTATAGGTTGTAACCTATTTACATTCTCCCGTTAATAGATTGATTCTCATCTTTTATAAACGTAAGTGTATATTCACCAAATTACGTAAATCTGTGTATTTTTACTTGTATATCTTTTTTGCATTTATTTGAATCGATTTAATTATTTAGGTTTGTACATTTGTTATTTTGGCTCCCGCGCAACAAACAGTTATTCCTACATTTCTGCGTTATGTTGGGTCAAATATTGATGGCACGCACACATTACTCTTTACAGTGTTGAAATGTTTGCCTCCCACTTTAAAATCTTCCATTAGTTCAAATAAAATAAGAAAACTTGAATAGAAAGTAACAAGAAAAGGGCTTTCAAGTTTGTCACGCACAAAACTAGTTAAAAATGACCTAATATTTCGAATAAAATAAGTGACTTGAATAGCAGTAAACGGGAAAAGGGCACTTTTGAATTGGTAAAAGTTGTTTAAATCCTCTTGACCTATATATATATATATATAAATACATCGTGAACCAAATTTATAATAGAAAAAAAAATATAATTATGAATGAAAATTATATAAAAAAATATATTTATGGGTAATTTAATAGTAAGGTGCTAAAAAGTTTCTTTTTAATGTTAATAAATATAAAACTTATTTTAAAAATTATTCTTTTTCGTCATTTTTAATTTTTTTTTTTTTTTGGTAACTTTCCATCCTGTGTTAATCACGTACAATGCTATCAATGCATGGGACTAGTTTCACTAATATGTCAAATTTCCCTTAAAAAACATTAATAAATAAAGCCCTTTGACCAATATTGGTTACACTTTTGAACGAGATTGGGTGGTAGTCATATATACTCATCTAACTTACAATAAGCAGCAGATCAAAGTGGTCAATTTTTTCGCCACCGCCTAGAGCCTGTTCTTCTTTAACCCTAGTTAGCTATTAGTTGGCCGCCGGCCAGTCTGTTGATCCCACAGACGCCTTGTGGGACTTCACACCACTTGCTAATATAAGAAATAAAAATGCAAATTCAAATCATACACAAGTATGGAGGAACTCTTTTCCGATCGATTATAATAATATTGCACCAACCAACATTGACCGGCACCATACAGGAACAAGACGTAGTACTTTACATGAATCAGGAGAGGGGAAAGCAAGACGAAAATCATATAAAAAAAATGAAGTATATGTACCAAAAATCAAATATGTGCATCAGTGAATTCATGGTAGGTTGAACATAATTACTTGACTCATTCTTATGAATGTTTGAAAACCACCACACTTTTGAGTGGTGAGAACCTTTCATTTATATACTCATTTACAGATTGTATAACAGCGTAATTGAGGATTTACACATAAATGTTGATTACATAATAAAGAGAAAGAATTAGCTAAACAGGCTCCTATAATTGAGGCTCAATGAATGCACATATGGAAGGCTTTAGATTAAGGCAGAGGATCCTCAACAATATGGAAGGCCTTAGATTAAGGCAGAGGATCCTCAACACCCCCCCGCAAGCTGAGCGTCGGATTTGAACAGACGTGGAGCTTGGAGCGAAAAAATTGAAAGAGAGGTCGAGGCACACTTTTGGTGAAGATATCGACAACCTGTAAGGGAGAGGGCACATACTGGGTGCGAAGTTTGCCAGCAACAACAAGTTCACGAAGAAAGTGGTAGTCTTTGAGGCGTATTTCACGAGCTTTGGAGCGGTGGCTGAAAGTATTTTCAAGAGCAGTCCAGACCTCGCGAGATGTGGAGAGGTCGACGGCTTCAGCCATGGCTTCCTCTGTGAGAGAAGAGAGAAGAAGGCTTAGTAGGCGTTGATCGGTGACTTTCCATTCCAGGTGTTTGGTATTTGGTGTCTGAGATGTGGGTGGATCAAATGGAGGTGGCGGCACAAGGGTACCGTTCACGTAACCCAGCAGACCTTGGCTCTCGAGAAGTGGAAGAAGTTGGCCCTTCCATAAGAGGTAGTTGGAGGAGGAGAGTTTGATGGTAACCATGTGAATCATGGTGTTGAAGGGAAGGAGGGTGGGAGAAAAATCAGAGGCCATTGAGATCGTGGGATGCTAATCCAGGTATGCTCTGATACCATATGAATGTTTGAAAACCACCACACTTTTGAGTGGTGAGAACTTTTCATATATATACTCATTTACAGATTGTATAACAGCGTAATTGAGGATTTACACATAAATGTTAATTACATAATAAATATAAAAAATTAGCTAAACAGCTCCTATAATTGAGGCTCAATGGATGCACATATGGAAGGCCTTAGATTAAGGTAGAGGATCCTCAACAATATGAAAGGCCTTAGATTAAGGCAGAAGATCCTCAACAATTCTGAACCTACTATTTTATGTACCAAAAATCAAATGTATAAATGCCAAGTGGCTTTGCTTGTGGTTTTTGCAAATTATTCATATGTTCCGAGTTTTATTGACAAATTGAAGTTCTATTATAAAGTTTTTAAGTCGGTGCATAGTATAATTGTTTTAGAAAAAAAAATATAATTGTCTAATTGCATTATATAAAAACTATTTATTTTAGATGTAAAAAGACACCAAATATTATTATATATATTTGATCATTACCCAATATATATTATTATATATATATGCGGGGAGGTGTGGTGTCGGGTTGGGGACTTTAACATTATTCGCTTTATGATCGAAAAGTTTAATAGCAACAAGCTAACCATGAGCATGCAAAAATTTGATGAACTTATCACCAATTTGGAGTTTCATGATTTCCCCCTCCTGAATGGCAAATTTACGTGGTCCAACTTTAGAGATCCACCAATTTTTTGTCGCTTGGATCGATTCCTATTCATAACAACATGGAAAACAATGTTTCCTTCTTCCTGACAGGAGGGTCTCATGTGCATCACTTCTTATCATTGTCCTATCATGTTGAAAACAGATTTATTTCGATGGGGCCCACCGCCTTTCAAATTTAAGAACTCATGACTTTGGCACTGAGATGTTGGTAGATTATTGGATGGTTGGTGGAGAAAGACTGATGCTTTTGGGATAGAGGGTCACAGGTTTCTTATCAGGTTGCAGAAAATTAAAGCAATATTAAAAGAATGGGACAGGGCGATCTTTGGTGGTGATCAGATTAAGAAGAAGGCTTTCATGGAAGATCTCATTCAATACTTAGACTCTATAGAAGGGCAACATAGTTTGGTCTTTTGAATTGGCGGCACTTTGTATTAAAACAAAGGCAGAGTTGCTTGAACTCCTCATTAAAAAGGAAAGAGTGGCCTCACAACAGTCTAAAATAAGATGGATAAAAGATGGAGATGCAAATTCCAGGTTTTTTCATAGCATCTTGAGCGCTAGGAAAGCTTAAAATGTGATTACCAAGATTTAGTCTAAAGGTGGATTCCTTGTCTCATCTGAGGAGCAAATTGTTGATATCATTACTAGTTTCTTTGAGAAATTGTACTCACAAAATTAGTCCTTCTCATGGGGGATCGAAGGATTAGATTGGGCTTCATTATCTTTAGATGACAGAATTGCTCTTGACAAGCCTTTTGTAGAAGAGGAAATTAGAGAGACAATTTTTGGAAATCAAAGAGACAATTTTTGGAAATCAGAGAAACAATTTTCGGGTCTGGTAGTGACAAGGCCCCAGGCCCTGATGGCTTCTTTATAGCTTTTTTTTCAAAAATCTTGGAATATGATGAAGCTGGATATTCTGAGGATTATGGAAGATTTCTTCCAAAATGGGGTGGTTAATGCCAAATTCAATGAGACTTATATATGCTTGATTCCCAAGAAAATTAATTCTTGGAAAGTCTCAGACTACAGACCTATTAGTTTGGTGACTAGTATATATAAAATTATTTCTAAAATGCTTGCAAATATACTGCGGGCAGTTCTTCACCACACAATTTCACCTTTTCAGTTTGCATTCATTTAAGGGCGACAGATGTTAGATGTCGCTTTAATTACAAATGAAGCAGTTGAGAACTACAAATGTAAAAAAAAAAAAAGGAGTGATTTTCAGAGCAGACTTTCCGAAAGCTTATGACTCTGTGGATTGGGGGTTCCTGGACTTTGTGTCACAATAAAATGGCTTAGGTGATCGTTGGAGATAGTGGATGAGAGGTTGTTTGGAGTCTGCTAACTTCTTTATTATGATTAATTGTAGACCACAAGGTAAATTTTTCGCACAGCGAAGGCTCAGACAAGGTGATCCATTATCTCATTTTCTCCTCAAGATGGTGATGGATGTTTTAAGTAGATTGATGATCAGGGCTAAGGATATGTCGGTTATTAGAGGATTTTCCATAGGCGAAGACAAAATTGGGATTTCTCATCTGCAATATGCGGATGATACATTATTCTTACTTCAGGGTGAGGAAATGAATGTGTTGGCGGGGGTAGAGATTCTCCAACTCTTTTGTGCAATATCGGGTCTAAAAGTAAATATGTCAAAGAGTCAAGTGACAGGCATTAACATGAATGAGGCAGTGGTTGCGTCAGTGGCAAATATGATTGGTTGTTTTGTTGGGCATTGGCCCATGTCCTACCTTGGCCTTCACTTAGGTGGAAACCCTATTTCAATGAACTTTTGGCAACCATTGGTTGAAAAGATATTTAAGAGATTAGATGGTTGGAAAATGGATTTTATGTGAAAAAGGGGGAGGTTGGCGTTGATTCGATCAGTTTTTTCTGTTCTCCCAACATTCCATATGTCCCTATTCAAAGTTCTGATAGGGGTGGCAAAGGACATTGAAAAGAAATTCAGATCATTTCTATGGAAAGGGGTTGACAAAGAAAATAATTGCTATCTTGTGAACTGAAAAGTTGTTTAGAGGTCGGTGTGCAAAGGTGGGCTTGGGATTGGAAATGTAGTTAAAAGAAATAAAACTCTTGCCGCGAAGTAGTTGTGGAGGTTGTCACACGATAACGACTCTCTGTAGGCTAAGGTGATTAGAAGCATCCATGGAAGATCTGACGTAATTTGGGACATTGGTTCACACCCTTCATCTACTCTTAGAAGCCCATGGAAATTTATCTCGTTCCTCATACCTAGCATTTCACCTCATATTGCCCCATCGTTAGGAAATGGCCTAAACTTTAGATTTTGAAAAGATAAGTGGATTGGAGACTATACACTTGCTTTTTCCCTCACCTTTATCAATTATCTTCCTCCCATCATCTTCTTGTTACCTGCTTTATCAACTTAAAAGATAGTTTAACCCAGCCCACAATCTGGATTTTTCATTTATTTCGCCAGGTTTCGCTTAGAGATCAAGCTTCCCTTGATGAACTTCTAGCATTAGTATCCAATGTCCGACTATCCCAAGAGGCTGACCATTTCCGATGGCTACCATTAGCTTCTAGCAAGTTCAACTGCAAATGATTCTTAATTTTATTGAATGCCCCCCTCTTTTGTTTATTCCTTTACCAAATTTCTTTGGCCCTCACATGTTCCATCGAAGGTCAAATTTTTTGGGTGGGCATTACTTAATAGGAAGCTCAGCTCAACACGGCTGAGGTGTTGCAAAGGAGGTTCCCATATAGGTTATTATCGCCACATTGTTGTATACTATGTTTGAATGGTGAAGAAACTAATGATCATCTTTTTGGGTGTTGTCTCACGACCCCTCCTCGGGTGACGTCTTGACCGTCACAGTATCTCAGATAATGTCACAACCCGATAAGACTTGAGGCACCGCTAAGCCTTTACGCGAAAAGTACCTAATAAACTCAAATACAAACTTGTATATGATCAAGATAATTGAATCCAAAATATAAAATTTTCCGACATCATCATCACAATAATCCAAGGTTAAATAATCCTCAAAACCAACATGGAACTTAAAACAAAAGTCCATCATATACAGTCTAGACACATCACAACCATCTATGTTTTATATACATGAGTACTTGTGATATTTAAATACGAAATCCAAAGAAAACAAAACATTTACACTAGTCCCAAGTTTTTCCAAAAATACAATCCAACACATAATTCCAAAAGAGAAGAAAAGCAAGACCGCAAGTTTTATGCCTTGCCCTTTCCTTTCTGATCTGGACCTGAGAAGAGTAGGAAAAATTGGGATGAGCTCAACTAGCTCAATGAATAGTTCTCACAATATATTTTCATGTATGCATATATATAAAACATGTATGCTTTGAATAAACATTATTAATACCAATGCACAATTCAATATACCATACGTGCAACGAATTATATCATGATCAAGTTAAATTATCTATGAGTTTCATTTAAAAACATACATTCCCCACTTTCAGAATCATCTGAGACAAATCTACCTATCTCTCCCCTCCTTGCCCGTCATAGGGGATTGAATAGGATCGACTTGCTCACTCGCCCGAACCTCAACTCTTATGTTCTTAATGGAAAAGTCCATACCAAGGAACACCAACAAGGTAGAACCCGTATCATCCTTCCCGAAGAACAAGAAATAAACGGTATAAATCGCCTTAAGGCATTAAATCCAAAATGCCCAAAGCATGCACAATGTCCAAAGGTAAAACCATTCCATGAATGCAAATACAACAAAAGAAAACCCATATGCCATGATCATAAACATTATGCATATATATCATAAGACGCATATCATTCAATATCAAAAAAAAAAAATTCATATATAAAATGTCATAATGGAAAACCAAGGTGCGAAATACTCACAACCAATTCACTAGCCAATTACACACATCATTTACATTCCAATTGACCAATTGATTCACATACACCTGAAATGAACCAATTTCATACACAAATGATTAATTTCCAACATTATGACCAAACACATAATTATAAACCCAAAACACCTCTAATCCACACCAATTTGAATTAGAAACACTAAACACCAATCAATTGACCATATCCAATCTAACTTTATTTCATGTCAAAATACACATTCAAATCTATGAAATTTTAGAAACATCAAAAACCCCCATTGGCACAACATAAATGGCATGCAACCCATATCAATGGATTAAAACCTCATATATAGCCACCCAAATTCATATGAAATTTGCATAATGGACAACGCCAATTATGCATCAATATCAACTCAAGAACTATGAAAATACATACGTGTTGAAAATTTTCAGATTTTACCCAAATCTTCAGTTAATCCATTTCCTCCAAAAATCACACATCAGAACTTACTTAAATCTAGTTTGAATCATCATTCAACAACACATATTATACATGCAAGTCAAATGGGTTGGATTTAATCCACAAGCAACCCATCAAAACATCATAATTTTCATCAAAATCCATATACATGCCAAATTTCCATTTATACAAGTTAAACTCATGAATAACATGGAAACCCACCATTAAAGCATGTATAACAACTCCAATCAATGGAATCAAACCACAAAATTGGTAGATGAGGGTTTGAAATTTCGAAATCCTAACTATACCCCAATTTCCAACTCATGAAAATGATCAAAATACCACCCAAAAGCTGGAATTTAACCCAATAAGTAAAATAATGAAAGAAAATGGGAAGGAACCTTACCTTGGGAGACCAAAATGCAAGCTCTAGCTCTCAATCACCAAGAATCTCCACTTTCTCTTCTTCCTCTCATTTTCCCTCTTCTTTTGCTGGAAAAGTTGCAAGATGAGGACGAAAAATAAGTGAAATGGCTTTTATACAACATTGGGCCCACTTGCAAATTTTTAAAAAACATCAACCCAAAATTTTTAAATTTTATATATTCTAAGTGTATTTTCATATATACATCATACATACAACATATTAATTATAAAAATACACATAAATACATTGTATATATACAAAATACGAATATTATATACCTCAAGTACATATACAAGACCTATAGTCGGACATTTTACGTCATTATGACATTATATACGAAAAGTAGGTCGTTACATGTTGTGATTAGATCTCATTTATTTGGAGGATGTGAGTTGTAGTTTGTGATGATTGTTTTCAGCCCCCATCTTTATTTGAAAATGGAATCAGTGTTCCTCATTTTTCCATTTAATCTTCCAAGATTATGGATATGGGGAGAATCATGGTTTTGGCGTCTTGTTGGGATATTTGGCTTGAAAGGAATAGACGTATATTCCAAAATGAAGTGAAAGACAAATCAAGATTCTGGAAGGAAATCTTGATGTTTGCTGCGTGTTGGGTGGTTGCGTCCAAACATGCAAATGGTTACTCTGTTTTGGACTGGTTTAGAAATTGGGGTTCTTGCATGATGTAACTTTTTGTTTTTCCTTCTATTCTTTTTATTTTGCTTTGTAATTTTCTTTATACAATCAATACATATACATTTTGTTTCTGTGTCAAAAAAAAATTATATATCGCTCTTGATTATCATTATTTTTTTTTCACTTTATAAACTCTTTACATATATATATATCACTCTTGATTATCATTATATTTTTTTTCACTTTATAAACTCTTTACACACACACACATATATATATATTTATTTATTTATTTATTTATTTATTTATTTATTTATTTATTTATTTATTTATTTATTTATTTATTTCGAGACTTCGAGCCTAGCCTTTAGACCAGCTTCGGTGGCTAGGTCGGGTCTAGCTATGTAATCCTGAACCAGGTCAATAAGTTTTAGGGTCGGGCCGACCCATATAATAATTGGGCCCAAATTTAGGTCAGGCCATTTATGATCGAGTTAGGCCAGACTGGGCCAGACCCATGGGCTTGGGCTTAATTGCTACCCCTAAACATGCCCTCCTGGAGACCTTGACGATATGTCGGCTCACAATTGTTGATTGCTTCCTTATAAATTAATGAAGATGATTATTAACTTATATTATCTATTCATACGACTTTTAAATGTGATATAAAATGTCAATTGAATTGAGTTGTATAATACCAACAAGGGATTGGTCCGTTAGTTCGAAGAGCTAATTATGTGGTACGGTTGAGATACACATTACGAGTTCGAGACCACCCTCGTCCATCCCTATTGAAAGAGGTGTCCTTGCCCCTACAAATCCTCGAATCCGAAAGGATTAGTCTCGTCCCAAAGGAGAAGAGGACACATATCTGGTGTTAAAAAATCGGTACCAAAAAATAAAATAAATAGAATTGAGTTGCATAATAATATAATCACAAAATGTTTAATTCCATGTAATCAAATTTATAATTATAATTATAGTAAAACATCCCTCGATTTTCATATATTATTCATTAGTGGGATAATACAATCATAGATGGGTTCAGTTCATGAGCTTAAAAATTCTAAAATTGATATTGCGTATATATATGACACGGAAGGTATATATGTACATGGTATTATATATGAGCTATTCCAACGTGCAGGTTTGTGAAAAAATTGTGGAATCTTCGTATTCCCCCAAAGGTTAGGTGTTCGCCTGGAAGTTAATTCAAAATGCATTGCCATCAAAGGAGAACTTTTACAAAAGAAAGATAACCGACTCTAGCCTATGTGACATACGTGAGGAGGAGGTTGACTCTAGCGTCCATGCCATACTAAAATGCGACAAGGCAAATGAGATTTGAGATTGTTGCCCTGATATCTTTGATGGAACTGAATTATTTAAGATGTTGTGGAATGGGGCTTTCAAAGAAGCTATCTTCAATGCTAGAAAGAAAACACTTGAAAAGATACTGATGGTTGCTTGGGGCATATGTGTCACGACTCACTCTACGTGACGTCATTACCAGCATGAGAACCTTCGAGTATACCCTTTGTCGCTACACCCGACGTCCCGTCAGCTCTTGAATACATATACGAATCCCCAAAAAAAAATAAAAGTACATCCTTAACAACCAACTAACATGATCATAATGAAATAAAATATTACTTCTCCAAATTTTTACAAATATAAAATTTCAAAGTCTTCAAAATGATACAAAACCCAACACATCTCAACTATGTGTTAAATATACAATTACTAGGTGTTATCATCTACATAATTATCAAAATACAAAATTAAATGTACAACACCTACATGAAACAAAAACAAGGGACGCTCCGCAGTCAAGCCTTCCCTTTTCCTTTTCTATCAGATCCTAAAAGAAGATGGTGAGGTGTGAGCTACAGCCAGCTCAGTGAATGTTATTTACAAGTCGCATATACGTGCATTTATAAAACATGGTAAGATCATAAAACAGTTGAAATATCATGATGGTGAAATAGATTACATACATGCTAACATAATGGATCAAGTCATACATAAGACGATGCATAACATTTGTAGTCATGCTCATGCAATCCTAACACCTCCTGAGTACGGGGGTTCAAGGCTGGTGCGCTACACACAGTACCTGAACACTCACACAATACTTGTATCCTAATAGGATTTCTAGGGTTGTGAAGTACGTAAGATTAGCCTAAACTAACCTACCTATACACAAGCTATAAAACCCTCTGCCAGGTACACAACTGGGATCGCCGCTAGACTTATGAGAATTCCCAAAAAAAAAAAAGAAATTTCAACTAGGAGCCTCAACCCAAATTGTCATCCCAATGAATTATGCTCAAATGTATTTCATGGAATATTAAAACATGCATACCATCATACATAAGCATTTAAAACATTTCTATACTACAATCCCACATATAAATAATTCAAAAGTAAAAGAACACTCACTCTTGATTGGCTAAGTCTAGCCAATCCAATTGTCAAAACTCTCCAATTGACTAAACGTGTTCAAGATCAATCACAAGACCTTGGAATAACATGGTTCACACAACTGAAAATCAGTCATAAAGTGTGTCAACATCCCATGTTCAAACCCAATTTAAAGTCAATTAGATTCTAAATTAATTACCCCCTTGAGCCAATTTTCATATTGCCCAACTTGATCATTTAGACTCAATTAAACTAAGATTGACCTAAATTAAATGTAATAGGGTGATCCCATGATCCAACCACTAATATACATGAAATTCAATTATAATTAGGGTCAATTAGACTATACATCAAGTCAATTTCATCAATTGACTAAGTCTTGGTCAAAACCCCCAATTAGGCCAATATAAAACATAAGGTCAAAATGAACTAAGTCATATCAATTTAACATAGGTTCTAACATTTTAAACCCATGATTCTATTCAATTTGGGTCCAATTAAACAATCCTCAAGTCAATTTCATAAATTGACTTGCTTTGGGTAAAAAGTCCCAATTTGGGCAAAATCTCCAAATTACATGCAAAATTGCCAAAGTACATGAAAAATGTCAAATACTTAGCCTAGATCAAAATTAGCCAACCTTAGGGTGTCCATTATGAGAACCCACTGAATTCAATCATCAAACAACCCTAATCATGTCCAATTAGACCTACATTGCATAATTTTCCAGGTTTTATATCAAGAGCATCAAAAGCCCCAAATCTGAAAATTTTCATACATAAGCCATATTGCCAATTTTACACTAGGTCACCATGTTCAGCCATGAATTTTACTGATCTTGCAACATGGAATCATCCACAATGGCCACGAGGTCAATATAGTTGACATGCAAAGATTTTGAAAAAGTCTAATGTCATTTGAACTAAACCTTCCAATTTCTTGCTAGAAATTGGGGGTTTCACCATTAGTGTACTCCTAACACTCTCTAATCACACATATGTGACATGCAAGACTCAACTCCAACTTTGGTCTTCCACCCATCCAAGGTTCATCACAATGCATGTATCAAAATGAAACCCTCATGCTCAAAATAAAGCTATCATGCAACTAAATGAGAGATTCAAGGAAGAAATGGAGGAAAAATGCAAACTTTAAGTGTTCTTGAGCAAGAAACCACCAAACCCTAATTTTCCTCTCCTTTCCAACTCCTTTCTCTCTTTTCTGGCTGAAAAATGAGCAAATGAACTTAAAATTACGTTTTGGTTGCTAAAATAGATAAGTTTGGGCCCACAACTAAAAGTTACCAAAAATTATCAAAAAATCAGTTTTCCTGTTGTAATACTTACACTTAGTAAATTTCTTGCAAACTACCCCCCAATTTAACAACTTAACCGTTCAAAACTTGCATGAGTCAATTACCAACTTTCAACTCAATCCAACGGTGGAATTGCGAGATATAACTGTTTGATCAAAACTGCGTAAGAAAATCTGAAAATCTGTGAAACAGTGTTTGGAGTCTTATAACTCATAGTAGGTAACTCCGATCAAGATCTTCACCGTTCATAATGAATATCTATCAAATAAGAATGGGCTGAAAAACTTTCAGCTCAATCGGACCACGGATCTAGGAGATCGAACCATTGATGTAATTTGTGACAGAAATTTCTTCCTCCATGGAGCGAGCTCCACTGGATCCAAAAACACCGTTCTCGACATGTTTTGACGTCAAACGGGTCTCCGATGGTTTCGAAACTTCATGCGCACTCTTTATGACCTAAAATCATGCAAATACACTCGAACTTACGTGCTTTGAGCATCAAAATACATGTACACATACGTATACAAATACGTATACGGGTACTCTGCGGGTACACTATGGGTCAAAATGACGCCACCTAAAGGCGCGGGTGCTACAATATGGAATGATAGAAATCGCAGATAAAAATGAAAAATTCCAAGTTGTTGAAGTAGTGGCGCAACAATCATTGATTTTTCTTTTAAGATTTCCAAGCTGCTCATAGTAGAGAAGAACCTGTTAGAGTCTAAAGATTGAGACGTTGGCATCCTTCCCCTCCGAACAAGGTGAAGCTTAATGTAAATACAAGCATTGACTGTAATCAAAACCTTGTTGGGGTTAGCGCTATTGCAAGGGATTCAGATTGCCAAATTGTCACAGCTCTAGCGTGCAACATGAGAGGGAACTATTATGCTTTTGCTGCTGAACTTTTAGCTATCAGAGCAGGCTTGGGGTTTTTCTTTTGAGACTGGTACCTCAATCCATTTTTTGGAGGGTGATTCACTTTTAGTTATAAATGCTATCAAGAGTATGGACTATATGTGCACTGAAGTGGGGGAACTTGTTGAAGATTGCAAAATCTTGTTTAAGTCTATGTTTAATATGTCTATTCAGCATGTTCCTAGGGATGGAAACTTTGTTGCTCATAGATTGAGTAGATTTGGTCTTTCTTTATCTTCTCCTTTGGTTTGATTTGGGAAAATTCCTCCTATTGTTGAAGATGTTATTCTTGAAAAGGCTTCCCTCCCTTCTAGTTCTGAATGAAATCCTTCTCTCAAAAAAAAAAAAAAAAAAGGTTTGTGAGAATAGGTAAGGCTAGAAACTCGGGGCATCGTGAATCTTTTTTTTTTCTTTGATAAATATTATATCACGTTTTTAATTGGCTAGTATTTTTAGCATTTTACATTGATAATTTTATCTGAAATAGATAGAGACATCAATATTATACGTCTCGAATCATTTGTACGGTGTATGAATATTAAGTAGATTCCAATGGTGCATTGAATTTCAATCAAGGATATATACTTTCATCACTGATTCTCCCTAGAAAGAAAAGATCAGTACAATGGATTCCTTCAACTTGTTTTATTTGATTTTTTGTTTTGAAAATGTAGCTAATCCGAAGATTATGGAATTCGAATATTTATAAATTATTTAAAATTGGGCTTTTGTTGACTGTTGCTGTTTGGGTTTCAAACTTGTAGTTCGTGTATGTATATTGGGCTGCAAATTGCTTTTCTCGGGTTCTAATTTGTTTTGTGCTATCATAGATACTACAGACTACAGTGTACTACTGTTCGGCTCAGTCCATATCTCAATCATGTTAACTAAAGAGAGCAGTTCTATTCCAAAACCTACCAAATCCTCTCATTCAAGTTATGTAAATAATCAGTTTATCTCTAAAATTCTAATTTTAGATGATTATACTCAATTTTCTTTTCAAAATTTTCATTAAGTTTTTATCTAACATGAAAGAGGGTAAGTTGGTAAATATTGTTGATATATATCCAATAATTCAACTTATATGGCAGGCACCTTTTAAAGAAATTCTTAAAAAGTATCATTCTTTTATTGTATTGAAAATTAAATTTGAAAGATATATGTAATTGGTATTTTTTATAATTAAGTACGTATTTTAAATGACCAGTAACTCACCCTATTAAGAATCTACCTCTTCACCTTTATTTAAGGTAAAAAGTTATTATACCTCTACTAAAGGCTTGTTTTATTCCTATTAATTTTTGGTGTGAGGGCGCACTTGTTTCCCGTATTAGTAGTTGGGATCGTCTTTATCTTTTATTCAACGATGTATAATGATTTGTGCGTATACAATAATCCAATGTAACAAATGTAGATTGACAAAAAAAAGTATATATTTTACATTTTCAAGTGTGTAACTCATTTTATATATCTCTTAAATAAAAGCTGATTTATTAAATTATTACTTCAAATTTATTCTAACCATAAGATTTAAGAGGGTGACGTAGATAATGACATAATTAGTTTGGCCTGGAAAAATTATGATTCTAGCCAAATTAAAACAGACAATTGACCGTCTTATTCAGCTAAATTTGATCACTGGAAATGACCTCTGTATTTATTACTACTTGTTGGGGGTACAAAAGTAAAGAAATTGATTAGATATTTTAGTTGCAGTACTCCTCTAATATAATGACTTAATTTATTTTTATTTATTGTAAGGTAAATATTTACCTGATCCAATACATATAGGTGGTCAAGGCATGGTGCATGTCTGAAGGAGGGTTTACTACGTACATGTTGCTCAACAACAAGATACAATTCTGTAAAGACAGCGATATAGATACAATTCTGCAAAGACAGCGATATTTATTGGGGACTCCACGACGCTGCAACTTGAACCAACTTAGCCAACCGTCACTGGCTAACCACCTATTTGTTAACTCACCTTTGCTTTTGTGATAGAAACACTTGTATTTGCAGGTACAATTTTGAAAAATTAATTTTGACTTACTTTTTAAAAATGTTAAAAAAAAAAAAAAAAGTAATATTTTAACCATAGGTTTTACCAACCACAAATGTTGTCAAATGCCACAAACATAGCTTTTGGGTAAAAAGCACGCAGTCATGGAAACTGCTTATATAGCTAGATTTGGGCACCTAGTTGCTGTTTCCAAGAGCTGATATGCGCATTTAGCCATTTGGTTGGGCCTCAATAGGAAAAACAAAAAAAAAATTCCATCTATTTGTCTATTAAAAAATGAAAAAGGAAATTTATTTAGCTGTAAAAATTATGATAATTAAAGAATTTAAAGAGAAAATAATTTCTTACAAGATGTAATTAATTTGAATATTATAGTTTTTATATTGATATTGTGTGGAATTTACACGAATTTTACAACATAGATTATTTATAATGTATATATGAATTGTTAAAGTAAGTTCACATAGCATGTATAGTTTGTACACGATTTATTATAATATATGGTGGTGTGTCCAACTTAAAAGAAAGGTTAATGTACTTTTGCCTTTCCCTAATTCTAGAGGTGACAAAATGGTTTTAGACTCAATTCATCCGGCTTGTTTTAAAATAGGCATGAACATAATATATATATATATATATTATGTTTAAAAGGCAGGCCAAGTACAAGACACACATTTTATGTTCGTTTTAAAAACAAGCTGGGTATAAATATTGTCAAACAGACAAACGGGTACCCGGTTAATATATATGAGTAAAAATAAAATAAGTATTTAATATTTTTTACTACTTATATGATGACTAATTTAAAATTTTATTTTTATTCATATAAATTTTTTCTTGATCATATAGTAAGCGTGGAATATGTATGTTACAAGTAATTTTTAATATTTATAAGCAAAATCTTAATCTAACATTTTATTGATGTTATTATTTGTATTTATTTAAAAAGAGATTATTTTTAAATGAAAGGATAAGACTTAATTTTTTTAAAATATATTATTTATTTAATTTTGTAAAAAATTAACTTAATTAGTAATATATATTGTTAATACTTGAAATATATAAAACTAAAGACTTGCATGTTTAAATACACTAGTTTAAAAGTTATATCCTTTTGATGACTTTTTATTAAATTACCCTTAAAATACACATAACAGTAAAAACTGTATTAAGTTAAACTCTTGAGAATTAAGGGTAATTTGAGAATTATTGGAAAAATTAGCACACCGTTATTAAAAAGTTTTGGCTTTATATATATAGTATAGATATAGATTATTAATATTATTTTTGATAGCTTAGGTTATCTGGCTCTCCCCCCTCAACTAATTTTTTAAGGTGGAGAATATCTTTTTGAAAGATAATGGTTAGACTTATATGTAGAAAGAGCATATGATCTCACCTGATTATCACATGCACGACTCATTTCAGTCAATCTATTATATTAATTTAGTATACTATTGAAAAGAAGTAACATTTGGAAGATACTTATAATTACTTGAGTAATTTTTTTTTATTTTTTTATTTTTAAATGTGTTTTCAAGTTTAACTATTAAATGTGTGTTCCTTACATATGTTTCAACATATTTTACTTTCTTCATAAATATTACAAGAAATTATTTTTGTCTCTAATAACTCCGTCACGCCGGTCCCAAGTCCGGGTAAAGTAAGAAGGTTATGTTTGTTAGGTACGTGATAATATATATCTACTTAATAATTGATATACAAGTACGACTGAAGTCAACTGGTCAGAAGTGCAACCAGATGAAGTGAATGCTATTGGACCAACATAATGGTTGTTTGTAATTAGTTTTGGTTGGGGTTGGTGAATGAACCTCTTTTGACTTGACCAGTAGCCTCTCATGAGCGCTTCCACTACATGGGTTTCAAATGAGTCTGATTTTTATTATTTATTTATGCCTTTCTATCTTTTATATATATATATATATATTGCTTCATGTATGCACGTTTATATAAACCATCATAAACTTTGGAAAATCTAAAATTAAAGTTAACGAAATAAATAAATATATTTATGATTTTAATTATGCCCGTATTCTTTTAAGTTATGAGATCTTATGACAATATCAATTAAGCATCTAAATATACACTATTTCTTTTTCTAATGACAATATGCATTCTAATTAGATGTGCTTATGAACAGAGAATTTTATTTAGAATGGGCTAAAAATTTTATTTAGGCAAATCTTGACTGTACACAAAATTTATTAATTAAAAATAAAATATATACTTAAACTATAAGTTAGGGGAATAGAGGCGATCTTGTGAACCTTGACAAATCGCAGAATCATAGACCATAAAATAAAATAAGATGAAGTCTTAATTAATATAGGTGAAAGTAGGGAGTTTAAAGTTTGATTTAATATAGGTGAAAGTAGGGAGTTTAAAGTTTGATAAACTAGTAAAGAGTGAACCGTATATTACAAACTTTAAGTTTGTATATATTTATAGGAATGGCATTTTTGTAAATATCAGATTTTTTATTTTTTGGGGGGAGGGGAGGAGACCTGGTTCCAGCTCATATTCTGCTCATGAATACGTCAAATGTGTCACTTGCTTAACCATGACTACTATCTATCTATCTGTCAAACTTATGTATTTATATTTTCTCAAATAGTAATTTTAAATGAAAAATTTTTACGTACATTAACAATCAAAACGTTATTTTTTGGCATTAGCCCCTGATTTTTTTAAATATTTTAAAAATGCACCTTTAACATTCAGTGAAAATTAGGTGACAGCGTAAAAAAATAATATTAGCACATAACATATATATAACATTACTCTAATTATCCTCAAATTTATTATTATTATTATTATTATTATTATTATTTTAAAACCAAATGTCATCAATTTCATCGCTAGCTTGTTAGTATAAATATTACTCTAATTAAATTGTGAAAATGAAAACCAAGAGCTATTTTAAAAAAAAAAAAAAAAAAAAAACACTAGTTTCCATGAATTGCTAAAATCCACGGGACGTCACCGATGGTCAAAAGTTTCGGTGAAAGTGAACCATGTATACATATGGAAGGCAACGCCGTCCCCAATCGATAGTCTCCTTGTGGTTTGTGTCGTTTTTTGAAAGAAGAATACACACTTCCACACATTATTAGATTTTCCCTGTATTCATATTTTAAATTTTAAAGTGGGAAAGTAAAGAAAAATTGGCATCAGCTCAACTCTAGTGGAAGAGTTAAAAAAAAATTCTTAATAAGTCCTTGTGTCTCATTTACGCCATTAACTTGGCAGTCAATTTGATTCATAACCTTTTAAATTCATTAAGTTCAATCATGGCATGAAGAAAAAAAACATGTATTTCTTTCAATTTTATGTAGAATCTCAAAAAAAAAAAAAAAAAAATCTGTAAAGTTTAAATAGTAGTTTAATAATTTTAATACATGATAATCTAATATATTTTATTACTAATATAAGTTTAAATAGTAGTTATTAAGCTTTAAAAAAAATTATGTTATTTAATGAAGGCCAACCCGACTGACCCTTAGGTCGGGTGGCATCGGGTTCAACCCACCACCATCCAACTTCATCGGGTCAGGTGGGTTACTCGATCTGACTCAGCTCGATTTCACCCTTATCAGTGGTTGAGGGGCCCTCGTGTGGTACGAATCTGAACTCTACGACTGGAGTTCGTGCCCACTGTGTCCGTTAATACTGGGGAGAGTCTTCTTTCAGCCGAGCAGTACCCAACTTTAGACTAGTCTCTTCCAGCAAAAGGGTTAGGAGGCCAGGGTCATAGACCGACAAAAATAAAAGTACTCTTACCGTTATAGGCTTAAGATAAAGGATTCTAATTACATTCGCAACGTTATTTCTATTTTAGAGAGACAATTAATTTTGAAGCCACAATACTTATACCCGACTTGTAATTAATTAATTAATTGAATTTTATTAATAAATTAATGTGCCTATGTGTATATAAAGTAAGTCTATATACTTGCGTGTTTGAACATTGAAGCATGACCACAAAGAATATTGGCGGAGACTATTGACCAAAGGAAATGGACCAAAAAAAAACAAAGAAGCTACCAACTTTAATTGTCTAATATTAATCTGAATTTCTAAGAGCCCGGGTGAGTTCTGAAAACCGATTTCATCATGAAGGAATAGGTGAGGCAGAGAAGGAGAAATTATATATTAGAACCCGTTGTCAACTTTGGTACTTATAAGCTTCCTTCCTTCAAAATGATTCGACCGCGTTTTTACTTGATCCGTCACCTTCCTTCCATCACCCTTTCAACTATTATTTATGAATCACACAAATAGGAATTAAGAAGACGACGACCTTGACTCCATTAAATTATGATAGCCAGGAAGTTATTGCAGTTGTGTTGATCAGATTAAATCATGTAAATACTACCTATATATATATGGCTACCAGCAAGCAAATATAGCTCAATAAGCACCAACAGATTTTCCAGGACTAATAGCACAAGCTAGCTATAAATCATGGATATCTTCTATTACTTAGCTTTCTTAGCTCTCTTCTTCTTCTTCTTCTCCAAAAACTTCCTTCATAAAAAACCCTACCCATCAGGCCCTCTTTCTCTTCCCATAATAGGCCATCTTTATCTCATCAAGAAGCCTCTTCACCGCACGCTAGCCAATCTTGCCAACAAATATGGCCCAATTCTCTTCCTCAATTACGGCTCTCGCTCCGTCGTAGTGGTCTCGTCGCCTTCCACCGTGGAAGAATGCTTAACAACCAACGATATTGCCTTGGCAAGTCGGCCACGTCTCATCGTCGGACAATACCTCGGGTACAATTACACCAGCCTCGTCTGGTCCCCCTATGGCGACCATTGGCGCAACCTTCGCCGGATCATTGCCGTAGAAATATTCTCTGCAAGTCGGCTGCAACAGTTCTTAAGCCTCCGGACACACGAGATCCATTATTTAATCAAAGAGTTGAATTTAAAAGCCTCTCTTGATGATGGAAAATATGGTAATTTCAGGAAGTTGGAATTTAAAACGATGTTTTTTGAGTTGATGCTTAACATTTTGATGCGGATGATTGCCGGGAAGAGGTATTATGGGGAGAACGTTGAGAACTTGGAAGAAGCTAACCGATTTCGGCATGTTGTTTCGGAAACGTTTTATTTGATGGGAGCGGCGAATTTGGGTGATTTCTTGCCGTTCTTAAGGTTGTTTGATTTGCAAGGGCTAGAGAGGAGAATGGTGAAAGCTCATAAGGAAAGGGATGCGTTCATGCAGAGTCTTCTTGAAGAAAGAAGAGAGAAAACAAATGAGTTTTCTTCTGATGCTTCTACATTAATGGAAATGGAAGAAGAGAAGAAGAATAAGAAGAAGACTATGATTGATGTTCTTTTGGCTCTGCAAGAGAAAGATCCCAAATATTATTCTGATGAAATCATCAAAGGCATTATTTCGGTATGAATCACATCTGCTACTATACCTTTAATGTTTTCATCAAAAGTTTTTTGTTTCCTAATTAGGATTAAGATCGAATTACCTAGGACCTTTGACTTCTAATTTGGTTTGACTTAAAATCCCAACAAATCATTTCCTTAAAAAATGGATGAGTTTAAGTGATCATCATAAAGTCATCTAATATATACATGCGTCTCTAAGAGTCAAACATCATTTCCTTAAAACAATGCAATTATATGTATAAGTACAAAATCACATGTATTCATTGAATGATCTTTTCGTTTCAAGTGGTACAAAATTCAATTATATATCCACAGGCATAAGCAACCATTTTCCTTTAATTTAACGCATCCTTACATGCATGTGTAACGTTGGTTGCAGAATTTATTGACGGCGGGGACGGACACATCGTCAGCAACAATGGAATGGGCCATGTCACTTCTCCTTAATCACCCAAATGTTCTGAAGAAGGTAAGAAACGAGATTGACGAGCAAGTAGGCCAGGAACGCCTACTACAAGAATCCGATCTCGCCAACCTTCCTTTTCTCCATTGCATAGTGAACGAGACACTTCGACTCTACCCCACCGGTCCAGTTGTAATCCACGAGTCCGGCAAAGAATGCACCGTCGGCGGCTACCATGTGCCCGCTGGCACCATGCTTCTGATGAATTTATGGGCAGTTCACAGAGACCCAAGTGTGTGGAAGGACCCGACGGTGTTTAAGCCGGAGAGGTATGAAGGGGCAGAATGGGAGAAAGAAGGGTTCAAGTTGATACCATTTGGGTCAGGAAGAAGGAGGTGCCCTGGTGAAGGGTTGGCGCTGCGTATGATAGGGTTGACGTTAGGGTTACTGATACAGTGTTTTGAATGGGAAAGAGAAGGAGAAGAAATGGTGGATATGACTGAAGGGGTTGGACTCACTTTGCCTAGAGCTAAGCCACTGGTGGCTATGTATAGGCCACGTTCAAGCATGAAAAGGGTCCTCTCTCAACTCTAAAATTAATGATTTTTAATTTATTTTTTTGTCTATATTATTTATTTTAATTATTGGTACTGTGTTTAGAGCAGTTCATATATATTCTGTTGTTGTACTCCTACCAATGTAAGATTAATTGAGAATAACAAGTAGGGATGAAATTTAATGATGTATTATTTGAGTAAGATATCACCATATCTTTTGTAACCCAATGAAGGAGGCTTTTAGTGTCCTTTCATGTCTATTTGTGTGCGTTAGCTAACTTGCTTGAGAGACAATATCTAAATTACTTAAATTTAAACCAAATCTAAAGTAAAAAAAGTATTTTTGATTCTAGAAACCCAGCTAGCCTAGCTAATATTTTATAAAGATATTAATAATAATGTACTCTTTTTTTCTAAACTTTTGACATTTATTTCCTTCTCTCTCTTCCTTTTAAGTCTTTTTCTCAATTTGACTCCTCTCTGTCAATAATTCTCTCTCTCAATTGATTTTTTTAATTATTTCTTCTTTTTACAAATCACTCCTTTCCAACCTCTTAATTTAAGTTATTAATATTTAATCTACAAAAACATAAAAATAACTTTGATTCAAATATTTCAATTGATTTCTTTTTTTTGCTCCTGTTCATATTAATTGCCAGGTCAAGCTTCGAGATTTATTTCACAATCGAAAGTTCAAGTTGGGGCAAAGGGCGGGAAGATTTATAAATACGTTCGTGAGATACTTTACCGAGTTAAAGGCTTTTATGGCATAAGTAAAAAAAGAGAAAAAATATCGTATCCAAACTCTTGAAATAGATTTAAAAATTCGGCAGAATCTAATCAATCTCAAGACTAGACTACCTTGTCAATCTGTTGGTGTAAAGATTAGTAAATTTTTAAGGGCCTAACACCTTACTAATAGAGATTCCGGGCTTAAGGATAAATATATATATATTTTTTGAGTCAAAGAAAGAATATTTATTCGAAGATATTATTGGTAGCTGTTAGTAAACAATAATACCAATAAGAGATACGCGTTAATTAGGTGTGGACATTTCAATTTTGTCAAAGATACATAAAAATAAATAAAGAGTTAGTGACAGTTGCGAGGCGACCACGTGAAGAGCACGTATGTGTGATGGAGATTGGCGACTAAATGTTGTGTCAAGAAAAAATAAAAAAGGATCGAATTGAAAATGACTTATGTTTGTGTGGAATTAAATAAAAGCATAAGAAGTCAAAAGATCAGTCTGATCTGAAAATGGGAAATGGGAAATGGGAAGAGAATTGAATAGTAGGGCACCGCGCGGACAAATTATTAAAACGACAAATGACTGGCAAAACCTATTGCATCCACGCAAAATGCAAGTAATTTTCAAAGTAAGGTGGTACCGTCCACATGTTTTATGTCGACTTCTTTAATTTATTATTCGACAAAATAACAAAAACTAGATTCATAGCATGAATAAATAGAAGAAGAAAAAAAATTTAAAAAAAAAACATTAATTAATTGTTTTCCTGTAAGAATAAGAATAAACATTTATTCTGTAAGAATAAAAAAAATTAATTAAGTACATCTTTTAAATAAAAAGATGTACTTAAAAGTAAGAAAAAATATATATAGTTTGCCGTAATTATGTAAAGATGTAGTGTTTAGTAGAGTTCATTCATATCTTGACTTAAGTTAAACAAGGTTCACACGAAATAAACAAGATAATTTTATGTATGATATTAAATCAACCATCTAAAAAATGAGCTAATAAAAACAATGCTCCTAATATTCATTGTTTGAATTCGAGACTTCTCGCTTCCACAAAAAAAAAAAACAAAGAATTGGAGACGTCTTTTATAAATTTAATTTATTATAACGTTGAATTCATTTTAATTAATTGACTTTGTTACACCCATATATGCAAAAGAAGACAAAAAAAGAAAAAGAAAAAAAGATATAAGACGAAAAAACTTTTGGCTAAAATATTATAATAATATAAAAATAATAATAATAGGGTTTAGAATTCAATTCATTCATATAAATATATATATAAATAAGTGATCATAAATATATTTGAGTTATTAAGGGAAATAGTCTTATTGTTTTTTTCTTAAAGAGAGAATTATAATTTTATAGTCTTTACTAAAATTTCTACACTTTATCTGGGAACGTAGGTCTTAGAACCGAACTACGTAAAACTTTTGTCTTTTTCTATTCTTTATAGTTATTGCCTTTATTTTACCATTTAATAATACAATATTATATACATTCCTCAAAAAGTAGTGTCAGAACCTCTAAAATATTTTTAGTATGTTCTGTAGTTGCGGCTTTGACTAATCTTCTACATCATAAAAGTCTTTTTTGAGATACAATATTATTCAAGTGTACGACACTATTTACTTTTACAGTACTATTTACGAATGTGATATTATTCATGTATATAATATTATTTACGAGAAATAGTAAAAATTGGCGTACATCAACTATTTACAATATACTACTATTCATGTGTGTACCTTGACAAGAAATCAATATATTATACCGTTACTTTGTTGAATTAACAATTAATTTAATTAGTCAAACTCAGTCTTGTCCTTAGTAATTTTAAATAGTGAACGAGAGACAGCTTGCTGCTTCAAAAAACTTGGTATTTAAATAAATTCATTGTGACCTCACCTTTCAGCCTAAGGACTGATCTGGTTGATTTTATTGAAAGTTACTCACTCTGTGAAGATAATACTAGATGTCCAAATAAGACACGTTAGTACAGTCAATCCTTATATACATCATCAAACATTACAAATCAGGCAAGAATACAACAGGCAAATAAATAACTTGATAGATTCAAACTCAGCACGTTCCTTCTAATTTTTTATTTTTTGGTGTTTATCAAATTTTGTATTAAGAGACTTAATTATCTCACTAGCACAACAACATGGATGCACAACTAAAATAAAAGAATAGAAATTTAGAGAAGCACGTTAACAATTCAAATGAAAAGAAACTCCGTGCAATTTAATACTTGTGAATCACATATTAATTGAAAGGGAAATGCTAATCTAATGGATATATAAATCAATTTAATTAATCAATATCATAAAAACTTTAACATTCATCAATCTATATATAAATCGCAGGAAATATAAGCATTTAATCATGTCTTCATTCGTATACACAATTAAACTAATTAGTCAAATATGAAAACAAAATTATAACAAGGCTTCATTAATCCTGGCCTCATTATTAATTCTACCTACTACCTACCTTTGACTATAGTTAATTAAGAATTCATATTTACAAAAACAGTACCCAAAATACTTAATTGCGTTAATTAAACACATTCAGTGTAACTAAAAGATAATAAAATTTACAATGTAAGCAAGCGTAGTCCAAAGAAGGTAAAATCCTAATTGGTGTTTCAAATCTTTTTAGCAAAAACAAAAAGAAAAAAAAGAGGATGAAACTGTTCTCGTTTATTTACCTCTCCTTTCATTTATTTGGGTCTGGATTCTATTCCCTTTTCTTGAATTCTTCGTTTGAACGGATGAGAAGCTCAGATATATTCTAAATGAATTATTTAAGGGAAGCTAATTACAGTCTGTTTCGACTTATTTTCTTGTGAAACAATCCCATCAACAAAATAAATGAGGCAACCACCAACCATGGTTATAGTTTTCTATATATAGTCTTATTGTAGGCCTAATGGCCCTTCTTATTGGTCTCCTATATGCTTGGAAGCTTCGCTTTCTTGTCGTCAGGCCGCTGTCCTCTATCATGTGAGGCTTATGCACCACCTAATTTTTATAATTTTTTTGTGTCTGCATATTCTTTAAAATTATTTAAAATAGTTGGCAAGATGTACTCTTACGGGAATTATTGTAATCTTGTGAAAAAAAAAAAAAAAAAAAGTTTGGTTTGGCCAGTCTCAAGGTATTTCCTGCTAGTGCATGTTTTAGACAGTTTTGGATAAAGGACGAAGGACTCATGGCTGTTGGACTATAATTTATGGACTACTTGCTCCCTCTTGTGGACTGCAAACTTTAAATGTGAGCTTCTCATTAATTTGGTTTTTGTGTTTCATGCAGGGCCTTTTTCGACATTTAAGTGCATTATAATTTATGGGCCTTGGTTCGTAGGGCTTTAGCTAGTTTATAGGCTTTGTCCTGTTAATTGAACCAACATTTATAATTTATAAGAAGGTTGGATATAAAAAATTCATCACGTAGAATATATATAAAATGATTAAAAAGTAATAATAATAATAATAATAATAAATTTATATACAAGTTGATGTGATGAGTCCGGATTTGAGTTTGTATTTTGAAATGTTTTAGCATTTTTTATAAAACTAACTTATGTATTATGATGTAACAAAAAAAAAAAAAAAAGGTAACAAATTTATGTATTATTGGCTGCTACTTCCAACCTTTGGAGTTCCTCACTGCCATCTAGGTTGTTAGTTTTCATGCCATCGGGCAAATAAAGTTAGTGGATTGTAATATTCCTAGTTTAGACATGATACAATGGGATAAGAGTTAAAGTGTGTGAAAATTAAAAATTAATGTTTTCTTATTTTAAGATATTTTATTTACTAAAATTAGTAAAATATTTTAAAATAGAAAAATAATGATTTGAAATTTTCATAAACCCTAACTTTTATCACATTGCATCAAGACTAGGGTGACAATTGATTGGTTTAAACCGCAAAATTGAACCGAACCATGTGTTTGATTTGGTTTAGTTTAGTTTTTTAATAAGTTCGGTTTGGTTTAGGTTTGAAAAAAGTATAAACCGATATATTTGATTCGGATGGTAGTTTAAGACTTTGAAATTTGATTTTTAAAATTAAAACTTTTAATATTTATTTTTAATGTCTATGATTCTTTTATGATATAAACATTCTTACTAAAATATTATATAATTATCTTTATATAGTAAAGATAGTTTTTAAATTTTTTTAAATTGTATTAAAAAAGTTAAAATTACCTTATATGCATACAAATATAATTAATTATTTTAATTTATTTTATATATGCACATGTAAAATTTTAAACCGATTAACCCAAACCGAACCAAACCGATTATATTTGGTTCGGTTTGGTTTAATTTGGTAATTTAGAATAAACCGATTAAGTTAAACCGAACCGAAACCAAACCGGTTATATTTGGTTTAATTTAGGTTTAAGCATTAAACCTATCCAAATCGAACCATAGACACCCCTAATCAAGACACATACAACGTAAATCTTTAGATACACCAATTTAAAAAAGTGATCTATTAACACAAAATAGTAAAAATGGAAATAGAGATAGACCTAAAGTAATACTGACAAAGATAATTAAAAAGATTTAGGGCCCGTTTGGTATCTATTTTAAAAACAAGTTTTTTAAAAATTGTTTTTAGAATTTATTTATAGAAAACAATAAAAATAACTTTTTATTGTATTCTTATTTTCTTGATAAATTTCAAAAGTCAAACTTAAAAACAGTATTTGAATATTCTGAAAATAACTCAACCAAACTAGTTTCTTTGGAATCATAGATTTAAAAACCGAAAACTGTTTTTAATCTTATACCAAACAGGGTCTTAACTTCTTCTTCTTCTTTTTTTAAATTTAAATGTCAACTAAGCCCTTATAGAATAGAATGTAAGAAGCAGATTTATACAGCCGACCTATATAGTTGAAAAAATGCTTAGTTAAGTTGAGTTGAGCGGATTGTAATACTCCGCATCATTTGTGGTTAAGAATATGAGTTAAAGAAAATGCGTGATTGATGTTGTAGTAAAAAACAAGTTTTGAAAACCATGAGGATGACTTTAATAGAAGCTATGAATCCATATTGAGCCTTGATTATCAACTAAACTGATTAATCTCATAATAAAATCTTATTAATTAGCCAAAGTCTGCTTGCTATGTCATTATTAGTATTATTATTATTTTGAGTAGATATAATGTTATTAGTTGATTGTATAATTAACCTAACTCTATTACCAAACTACGCTCTCAAGAAGGTATAAGCCCGTTCTTAACTTATTGATCCCCTCATCCCATTGAGTGAGGCAGTGGCGAGAATTAAATTTGAAACTTTTCGATTCTAAAGCCATTTCTTTATCAATTGCAATAACTTCATGTTGGCCGACTACATCATTAATAAATTACTTACAATCCAAAAATATATACATGCTAAAAATTAATAATTTACACTTAGTTAATTGGACAACCTATGATTAACTAAATAAAGAACAACAAAAGAATATAAGGGCGCGTTTAGTTTGTGATTCGAATATAGCTAGTTTTTTATATTCAAATATTTGAAAACACGAAAAACATATTTGAATATTGGTTGAAATTCAAAAAATAGTTTTATAAAATTTACGAAGAAAACATATTATTTTCAAGAAACAAGAACAAATTATTTTTTGAATTTTCACTTTTTTAATTGCATTCAGATTTTTAAATAAAAAATCAAACACAACCTAACTTTGTCATTAATAGACCAAAGTTATAATAATATTTAAACAGTTAAAACATTGTCACAAAAGTATTACCAAATATTAATATATTAATTAAACAATTTGGAACAAACCCTAAAAGCCTACATTTGCAATTAATGTTATCTCAACTAAAATTAAAGTACTTGAGTGTATATATATATATATATATATATATATATATATATATATATATATGTAGAAACAAGAATGTTAATCTACCTATAATTTTTATAATTATATAAATAATTACATATACACATAATGTTTTACAAAAATATAGTAGTTACGTATATAATTATAATATTTTACAGTTAAATTAGTATTTTCTATATATAACTTTGAATCTTTCCTTATTTAAGAA
Organism: Paratinospora sagittata; assembly: GCA_035771175.1. Taxonomy (NCBI): domain Eukaryota; kingdom Viridiplantae; phylum Streptophyta; class Magnoliopsida; order Ranunculales; family Menispermaceae; genus Paratinospora; species Paratinospora sagittata. The sequence goes on from CM069603.1 coordinate 37,060,569, forward strand.
AATCGTCAGCTGCTTGTTTTTTTTTTTTTTTTATGCACATATGTCGACATATCGCTTAGCAATGACTAAAGTACACAAAAACAAAATAAAAAAGACTAAAGAGCTGATGGATGAACGACATTGAGCATGCCAAACAATAATAATATTCGTCTTTACTACAGCTAGCTTCACGGTCTACACACGCAAGTGTCACTATTATTACAAGTTTCTGAAAAGAATTTAGCAATCGCTGTTTTGTAATTATTTTAAGAAATATAAAAATTTAATTAAACAAATAGATTTGTTTTTCGAGATTTATACCACAAATTATCTGACCTAAACTAAGAATATCAATGAATTGATTCAAACCGTAAAATTAAATCGAATCGAGATAACTAATTGTAATTTAAATATCAATTTATGTATCAATAACAAAATTGTTCACACATTTTTGTTTCTCCAAATTTGTGTACTAGCTAAGATCCGATATAAGATAGTTGGGCCGGCGGCTCTTTTAAACAAGAAACAAAAACCTTTAGCTTAATTTATGGGAAAGAACGAACGAAGGAACGAACAAACAAATAGACAAAAGGAGTAGGTTAACATTGGAATCTTTCTTGAATTGATTAATTAGAGGAGCAAATTAACTTGGCATATAGGTGCCATTGGCGCAGCATGCACTTTGCCATCTATATTTTAATATTTAGCTCTTCCCAGAGAAATTTAAAAAATAAATAAGGGAATGTTTGATTTGGTTTAGTAGATTGGAATACCAATATAAAATCTTTTGTGCAACTTACTTTTTTTTTCCTCAGTTTATATTTGTTAGAGTGGATACAAATCATTCCTGACGTTAAATCAAAAACTAAGGCAGGCCATCCCTACTACTAATTGGGGTAATAATTGTTCACACTAAAGCCTAATAGGGCCGCAACACCAACTCATTACTTCATATGAAACTAAAGAAACCCTCCACCTCATATAAGAGGAAGAAGATGCCCACCTAAGTGATCGGCTACTAGTCATTGGATTCATGAAAGTTACTTTAAGATCTAAAGATTGAAAAAAGGAGTTTTTTTTTTTGAAATTAAAAAAAGAAAAATTTACAATTTTGAATATCAATTTAGGAATGGGGGTGGAGCGCGAAGGCTATGTTTGGTTCATGATTAAGAAAAATGGAATACAACCCAATCAGTAAAAACTCAAAAATGACTTTTTTCTATTTTCAAAAAGTAATAGATTTTTTTTGTAAATCTCAAAAACTGGTTTCAGATTCAACAAATCAAATGTGTTTTATGTGTTTTTAAAATTTTAGATACATAAAATTGTATCTAAATTACAAACCAAAAAAACACAAACTGGTACGTTTGATTTAGGATTCAAATATAATTTTATGTATCTAAAAATTTAAAAACACAAAAAATTATTTGAATTGAGTGAATTAAGAAATAATTTTTTTTCTTTTTCGTAAAGAAAACAAGTTGTTTTTAAGAAATGATGAAACATCATTTTCTAAATTTTCTGTTTTCAAATTAAAAATTAAGTTTTTAGATCATCAACCAAACACAACCTAAATTTTCGTACGAGTTCACAAGAGTATACCCCAGCATAATCATGTAGTAATTAAGGTAAAATTTTCAATCCCCTTAACATTTTTGATCAATTTTCATTTAGATTAGATATTAATTGTTCAATAAATTTCATTTTTTATTTATTTTTAAGAAAACTTAATTTATTCTAAAGAAACAAAAAAAAGGACTAGCATCGTCAATTACAATATTGATAATGTAAGGAGGAGATTCCTCTATCCATTATTGAGTAAGGAAAAACAAAAAACTGTACCTACTCATATAATGAATAGCTTGGTTACAAAACCTTGAAACAGACCGCAGAGAGAGAGATTTAAAAATTCAAGACAAAAAAGACTATAATATGCAGCAAGTTGCTCTTGGGTGAATGTTTTGGGAGAGCTATTTTCAGTGGAAATAGCACTTGAAGAATCACTATCAATAACATTAATGGGGGTGCTATGTCCTCCAATGGAGAATAGGTGATGCCATATGCACTTGCACAAAAGTCTAAGCTAAGGGTAGTAGCTGCATGGACCATGCAGGCCCGATGTCTTATTCTTAAATATTGAAAAAATAAAAAATAAAAAAAAATAAAAAAAGATTTAAACAGAAAAACTAATGTCGACATTATGCCCCCTAAACTGTGGCTGATCCTTTTATTCTACTGTAATTCTGTCGTGAATCCGAACCCGAACCCAAACCCGAACCCGTTTATCCTCACGTGCGATACACGAGTACAACGACACAGACACGAGTGAGCTTGTGCTCCGCTACTGTCAATCCTAATTCAACATGCCGTCCCACTCACTCTAACCAACTGCATCTTGCCACATCATTTTCACTTTTCTCAAAAAAAAACATTTTTACCACCTGTAAAATTCATGCTAAAAATTATTAAAATTAGAGGTTGCTAATATTGAGAAGGGTCGTTGAATAGTAAAACAGTACTTGTATAAAGGAGAAATCTGGACCGTCCAAAAGCCATAGTAGCGTTAATCGTACAAGATTTCTGATACGTTTCTTAGAAGAAGAAGAAGAAGAAAGCAAGAAAGAAAGGAGGAGCCGGGCAGCCATGGCTTCAAAGGTACTGACGGAAGAAGAAGGGCGAGAAGAAGAAGAGTTCAGATTACTTCAAAACCCTTCATCTCTCGAATCCCAAGAAGAAGACGAAGGAGAAGAAACGGCATACGAAGCGAGAGAGAAAGTTTTGATCAGAATCAACAACGACGACGGTGGCGCAGGCGAAGAAGAAGAAGGGATAGAATCGGAGGATTACAACGCGACGCCTCCGTTTTCATGGAAGAAGCTGTGGTTGTTCACGGGTCCAGGGTTCTTGATGAGCATAGCGTTTCTGGATCCGGGGAATCTCGAGGGGGATTTGCAGTCGGGAGCGATTGCAGGGTACTCGTTGCTGTGGCTGTTGATGTGGGCGACTGTGATGGGGCTTTTGATCCAGTTGTTGTCTGCGAGGGTAGGTGTGGCGACGGGAAGGCATTTGGCGGAGCTTTGTAGGGATGAGTATCCGAATTGGGCTAGGTATTTGTTGTGGTTCATGGCGGAATTGGCTTTGATTGGGGCTGATATTCAGGAGGTGATTGGAAGTGCGATTGCGATTAAAATTTTGAGTCATGGGGTTTTGCCGCTTTGGTCTGGGGTTCTTATCACCGCTATTGATTGGTAAGAATTCGCAAAATATCAACTTTTTTATTTTTTTTATTTTTATATGGTGGAATTCGAGTTGTCCTTGTGTGTTTTGGATCTGGTTTCTGTGTTCTGTGGGTTAATTGGTGGGAATTAGGGATGGGTTTTTTTGGTTCCTTTGTGAAAAGTTCGTACTTTTTGTGTTGAAAGCTATTTGATTTAAAGTAATTCAATTGTTTTATGGAAAGATTTAGGTTTTTAGGGTTTTTTAGGAGTTAATTTGTAGTGGGTTTTTGTTTTTCCATATTTTTAGGGATTTAGTATTGTCAAGATTCTGAATTTGCTTGCATACTGAGTTTTATTCATTTGCTGTGGTGAAACAGTTTCGTTTTTCTGTTTCTTGAGAACTATGGGGTGAGGAAATTGGAGGCTGTTTTCGCGGTTCTCATTGCAACAATGGCCCTTTCATTTGCTTGGATGTTTGGGGAGACAAAACCTAGTGGCAAGGAGCTTCTGATAGGTAATAAAAGTTTGAATTTTTCCTACTTTTCTGGGTCTTTTATAGTGTAATTATATGTAGCAGCTAAAATTGATTTGAATTGTGTTCTCTTTTGTAGGTGTTTTGGTTCCAAAACTTAGCTCCAAAACGATACGGCAAGCTGTGGGGGTTGTGGGATGTATTATTATGCCTCATAATGTATTCTTGCATTCAGCTCTTGTGCAATCAAGAGAGGTTGACATTAAAAAGAAGGGTAGAGTCCAAGAGGCTCTTAATTACTATTCCATTGAATCAACTGCTGCCCTCGCCGTGTCCTTTATGATCAATTTATTTGTTACAACTGTTTTTGCAAAGGGGTTTTATGGGACAGATAAAGCAGAGAGAATAGGGCTGGTGAATGCGGGGGCATATCTTCAAGAGAAGTATGGGGGAGGGCTGTTCCCGATTCTGTATATTTGGGGCATTGGATTATTAGCAGCCGGGCAGAGTAGCACCATTACTGGCACATATGCTGGCCAGTTTATTATGGGTGGTTTTCTGAATCTACGTCTGAAGAAATGGTTGAGGGCGTTGATCACAAGAAGTTTTGCTATTGTCCCTACCATTGTGGTGGCTCTTGTTTTTGATACCTCCGAAGACGCCTTGGATGTTTTAAATGAATGGCTGAATGTGCTTCAGTCTGTTCAAATCCCATTTGCTCTTATTCCACTGCTTGCCTTGGTTTCCAAGGAGCAGGTCATGGGTGTCTTTAAGATTGGCCCTGTTCTTAAGGTAAGATTCAACTTTTAGCAAATCTTGTGATTGCTTCTAATTTGCTGTTATTAATTCATTCATTGTTGTAGAAATTTGAGAGGTTAAGATAAATGTGTGCTAGTGATTTGGAAAAAATTATGCACCTTCTAGCCTCCAGCACTTATCATCTACTTTAACCCTTATCTTCTTGTCCTCATTCATCAATAAGATACTTTGTCCCTTTAATACATCCTTTTTTAGAGTCATGTCTCAATTTCTTTCCCTATTATCTGGGTTTTAAATATATTTCTCTTCTCCTGGTTGTATGAACACTTTAAAGACTGGACTATGTTGAGCTTCCCACTGTTTTGTTTGGTTCCTCTCTTGCCCTTCAGCTCTTGAAGATTTTTTTTTCTCATTGCCAAGTCTTGTATGACGTTATCACACTATCACTATGCTTTTTGCACTCTCAAGGAATAACTTAGCCACTTGATAACATTAGCTATGATATTGTTTTGCATTGAAGATATATTCAACTTTCTGTAGTATTTATTTTTTAAAATGTATTGCTTCATCTCGGATGAACCTCTTGGTTGCATTTTCCTGTCTACATTCCCTTTATGCAACTTCTTATATTATACATCTTTCCCTCTGGATTTAAGAGAAGGCACAGAGATTTATTTGGAGGTTACAAACTTGTATAATCAGAGATCTGTTGAATTTTTATAATCAGAGATCTGTTGAATTTTTACTTTCATTTTAAAGGTGGGTACTGCAAAAGACATGAATAGTTTCAAGGCTTTCCATTTGGCCAACTTTCTTTCAGAAAAAACCATTGCTATCTTCAGTTGCCAATTGAATTTGGAGTTCATGATCCACATCCCCGTTGGGCAATAGGAAACGAAGATAAAATCATGTAACAGGGAGAATCTCACTCTGCACTAATCCTGATTATATAGATTTAAGGAGCAGGATCAAATAGTAATTTAGTGGTCTCTTAGTTTCTAGTGTTAGGCATAACCAACCATCCACATTTGTGGTTGCTGAATCATCTTTCTCACTGGTGCTAAGATTGGGACTTCGTTTAGAGAGGAGTCAAAAAATGGGTACTTCATTTTAAGTTGTAGCTTTCGCATTTACTTTCATCTCGATCTCAAAATCATCACTTGTCATCAAGGGCTATTCGCGTTTACTTTCATCTCGATCTCTCATCACTTGTCATTAAGGGGACCTGTTTGATAGTTGAGAAAATTTTCTCGAGAAAATGTTGTTTTCTCAAAGAAATAATTTCTCAAGCAAATATTTTTGAAGAATATTCTCATGGTTGTTTGATTGTGCATGAGAAAATATTTTTATTTTTTGATACTCATATGGTGTAAAGAGATGAGAAGTTTCATTGAATATAAAAATGAACATTATCAATAATGCTAAAAATTTTTCCATGGGAAAATTATATTTTCTCACGTTTATAGGTGTGAATATTTTGATGAGAAAATAAGGGGGTTGAGAAAATTTTAACAATTAAATGCATATTTTCTTTTTGCATCTTCTCGAGAATTTTTTTCATTTTCTTGAAAAAATAACAATTTTCTCACCTATCAAATAAGTCCTACTTTAGTTCATTAATCAATCTGCTGTTACCTGTTATTGTGCTAAATTATAATACTTTTTACTTGAAAAAATGCTTCTGCCTAGTTGAACTTTCTGTCACTTACTGGCAAGGAGTCATCTTAAGTATTGTGAAATTTTGCTGTAGGTGGTGTCATGGCTTGTGGCTGTCCTGGTGATGGTGATCAATGGGTACCTTTTGCTGGACTTCTTCTCTTCTGAAGTAAATGGGCTGTTGGTTGGTTCTCTTATATGCACCTTAACAGTGGCATATGCGGCATTCATTATCTATCTTATTTTGCGGGAAAGTGCCTTCTGTATTTGGCTCAACGAAGTACGCCCTAAAAGGCCATCAAATGCAAGAACCTGAACAGAGCAATGGATTCTCTTTTTGCCCCTGCACTCTTAATATACAAATGTCAAAACCAGGTTCGCACTGAAGCTGCGCAATCGTAACAAAGCTGTATGCCCATTTCTCTTGCAGTTAGAAGGGATTTTTAGTGACGCCAGTCATATTTGTTACCTTAACATATAATTTCTGTTGATTAAAGAGCGTATTCTAGTGAGATGATTGTTTTGACACCCTTGTGATATATGGGGGGGTACTTAATTGTCCTGCTTGGTTAACGTTGGATATTGTTCACCTCTCCAAAGGGGATGGATCTGGAATTGCAGAGGCAGTACCATGGAGAGGAAGTTTACGCTTGTCCATTTGTAAAAGATACAAAAGATGGAGTACCATTTCTTGAAAGAACAGGGGAAATAAAAGTTCTTTCATTTTACTACCAGACTTCAATTCAATTCAGTAGTCAAGTTGGCTGTATTTTATTCTCAATTCTGCTTTTATTCTTCTTCTTTTCTAGTTGTTTACTTCTTGTGAATATGTGAGTTTTTGTAGAGAATAAAGGAAACAGAAAATTTGACTTATAATCGGCACTTTAGATGTTGCCTAGTCTTATCATTTGCAATGTACTGCGCGTTTGTTGTTTGATGTCTGTTGTTGGTTCTCTAAACATTGTTAGGAAAGGGTATGTATCCATCTCTGAATATAAGGGTCGCAGGAATTTCCTTTGTGCCTTTGTATAGCATATTCAGGAAGATCTTTGTTGGATATGGAGCTCTGGATGCTAGTTCAAGTCTTCAATACAAAAGCATGAACTTCAGCTCTACAAGGGACGTGAGAATCTGAAATTCAGTGCATGTACTAAACAAAGATTATTGTCTTTCAAGTATGGAAACCCTACTGAATCATACAAATTATGAGTAGCACCAGTGAGTCTTATCTCCATGCTATCCGGCATGTAAGCTTAGTTATCCTCGTCGAGAAAGAAGAATAAGCACAAAATACAAAGATTGTTGGTCGGAAAGTTCGCTTGAGTTTTTAGCGCCCATAAAAGAATGCAAAGGGAAAACCCATGATGATAAGGAAAGGGTAGTGTTCGTCACTATGTCCCTGTTTGCTAACATTTCAGATAGTTGGTGGATCAGGTCGTCTCTTTTGAAAGGAAGAATTGGGTGCAGATATGATTGAAGAACTAAGTTCTTGATATATGGGCAATGGCACTTCAACTGTAATGTGAGGCCGAGGGGATGTGTAAATGCTGTTGGAAAACGAAAAGAAAGAAGAGGTATCCCAAGTTTGACGTGGATGACCTGCGTTTGACTTGCTCGGAAAGGTTGGTTGGTCTACAGTGAGTATAAGTTGATTCAAGATACCACTTAATTCTTGAACTTCAATACTAATAATAATAATAATAATGATGATGATGATAAAGAAAAATCAATGATTAAGTGAACTATTTTTTTGCTTCATTTTTTCAGCTAAGAGATGTTTAGTTAGGCGTTAACAGAGTTTAGGTAAATCCAAAAGAGCAGTGCTATTTATGATTTTTTTTTTTTTTTTTTGTACTTGAAAAAAATGCTAAGTTATTTTTGCCATTTGATTGTCACTTAATACAACTTTGCCGTTAATAAATAAATAAATAAATGATGAACATTAATTAAAAACTTTTGAAGAACATGCATACATACATATAATTATTCAATAGGTTTTAGTGGTGTCGTTAATTAATTTAAATGGGGCAGAAACTATTTATTTATTTACTTATATTCAAGAAGTTTTAGCAAAGTGGTGTCGTGGTGTAGTTGGTTATCACGTTAGTCTAACACACTAAAGGTCTCCGGTTCAAGTCCGGGCGACGCCATATGCTTTTGTTTTTTTCCTTTTTTTTAATTATTCTATTTAACAATCAAAAGTTTATTCTGTTGTCCAACTGTCACAGAGAACATTTTTAAGCTCTCTGCCACGCGTTGTACGATCCCCTAAAACAATCTCACATCACCCAACGCGACACGCGTCGTGTCGCATGTGGGACTTAGAGGATTTAATCACCCGCGCGTCGATTAACTCGATCGTCTCTCTATGTATTAGCTCAGTGTCCTAACTCCTAACTCGATTCAGTGAGGGACAGGGAAGTGCAAGCAAGGGTTTCCGTTTTGTTCGTTCGAAGAAATTTAGAAAATAGAAACAATTATTAGAGGAATCTACGAATAACAAAGACTATTTGTTTTTTTGGAAGCAATTCTCCAAATCCGAGTACTTTTATAAGTTTTTTTGAACATGGAGAAGATGTCGGACAAAAGTAAGATTTTGGTTTACCAAGTATGCATGTAGACTTTGTTTGGTTAGTTGCTTTTAGGTGGAATCAAATCTAAGATTAGATCAACATTATCAAAATATTTTAGTAGTGTAAGTATTTACTAAAGTAAAATTAATTAAAAAAATGTTAAATTAATATTATTCGTATTTACATTATTAAAATATTTTTTTACTTTAATAGTATATTTATTTTTTTAGTTAGATGTATAACATGTTGACATAGATCAATATTATAAAATTAATTTTTTTGTATAAATATTTTATTAAGGTAACATTAATATTATGTATGTTAATTTAACATTATCTGTGTTAATATTATTAAAACATTTCATTTACTTTATTAACATATTTATTTTAATAAATGCGTAACATTAATTTAGAAGATGTTAATATAGATCAACATTATCAAAATATTTTTATTATTTTAAGAATTTTTACTAAGGCAACATTAATTTTAAGTATGTTTACATAAATTAACATTATTCGTATTAATTACATTATTAAAATATTTTTCTTATTTTAATAATTTATTTATTTTAGTAAGATGTATTATATTAATATAAAATGTGTTAATAGAGATTAATATTATTAGAATTAACATCAAATATTTTATTAATATATTTATTTAAGAAAGTTAATATTAATTTTGAATATGTTAATATAGATCAATATTATTATTAATTTATAAACCTGTACCATATGTATATGTAATAATTATATATTTTTTGCAAAAATATAATAATATAATAAATAATTTAAAAAACATTTTTTTATTCTAACGTATACACAAATATAATTATTATGATTAAATTAAATAATGTACTATATCATAATTATCCTTATCATAATAAAACTTTAATACGTGGTTCTTATTATTATTATATATATAAAATAATTTAAAAATTATAAATTGTGTTTAACTATTTCTAGACTATTTAAGTACTTAGTTCTTAATAATAATAAAAGCTTATCTTAAAAAAAAAATGAAAGCCATTTAATTAAAAAAAATAGAAAATGATGAAAGCGATTTAACTAAACCATGATGGGGTGCATATTATCAAAACTTAACAAACCTAACCCAACCAACAAGAATCCCTTCTTTTCTTCCCCGCCGCTGTAAGTTTGCCGGAAACCCTAATCTCTTTCGGTGCAACTGCGTCACTGCATCTGTCGCTACATCCGCCGCTGCAATTCTTTTCGGCAAGCGAACGGGTCGAGAAGATTCGCATTCTGCAAGGAGCAACAATTCGGTTGAAATCGAAGAGTTGTTGGAATCTACGGATGAGTTAGAAGTTAGAACTAACGGTGGAATCTCGAGAATCGGTGCAACTGAGATCTTTAACTGCTGCTTTTGCTGTTGTTGTTGTTCTTCTTCTTTCCATGATCTTGTGTAATCAGTTGAGGTGCGTTAGTTTTTTTTTCGACAGAATTTTTGCATTTTTGAAGTTAAAAATCAATTTTTTTGTCGAACTTCGCCGATGTTGTCGAAGTTTTGTGAATTTTGCCGAATTTCCCGAATTTTTTCACCGATTGTTTGCAATTTTTTCCTTACATACCAACTCTGCTTCGATGGTACAAAAAAACGAATTTTCATACCATGGTTACGGAAAAAAAATCTAAATTATAAAATTTAATAATTCAAAGTAAGATTTACGAATAGCAAAGACGATTTTTTTTGGAAGCAATTCTCCAAATCCGAGTACTTTTACAAGTTTTTTTTTTTGTTCAATTCAGTTATCGAAAAACCTGTAATTCCTTCGACATTGCAACAAAGAACAGATAGATTTCTCTCAAGTTAGGGAACGAATGCTGGTGATGAGAAAGCGTTGTTGCTGAAGAAAAGCTGTTCGTTCTAATCTCTTCTTCTTCTGTGCTCATCATGAACGTCTCTATAATCGGTAACTATCTTCTCTCTTTCTTTTGAGCTCAGTATTTGTTTTGTTTTTTTTGTTTTTTTGTTTTTTTTTCCTTTTTTTTACTGTTTGTTTATGGATTTTATGTGATTTTTTTTGTTCTGTGAAGATCCGTTGCAAGGAGATTTTCCGGAGGTAATAGAGGAATACCTAGAACATGGTAACATGAAGTGCATTGCTTTTAATCGTAGAGGAACTCTGCTCGCAGGTAATTTCTCTTTCTTTACGCTCTAATGGTTCTACATATTTTGTTGAATTTTCCATTTGAGTTTTTTTTTAGCGCTTAATAGTTGAAATTGGCTTCCTTTTTCAAAGAAAGATTAGATCTTCCTGTGCCTCCAGCAGTTCCCTCTTGTTATTGGTTGATTTTGCCTTGAGTGTTTTTTAGTGTGTAATGTTGCTCGAGAAGAATGATAGAGATTGTTGAAATTTTGGTCCTTTTTGTTAAAAAAAATAGTAAATCTTCTAGTGCCTCTAACAGGGTATATTAGTTCCTTCCTCATATGTTTCAGAGTTTCAGTCAGTATTTCCAAAGCCAACTATAGGAAAAAGAAATGGGAAATGTTAGCCTCTTGCGCTTACATTGCAATCCAGTTTTTCTAGTGAGTGAAAAATATTTGATTTTGGGGGTTCTTGTTAACTTTGTAAATTTGTAAATTAGACTGCTGATTAATGGCCAAAAGGAATGTTAAAAGAACAAAGAATATTGTTTACATGAAGTAAGTAATGGGAAGATTGCTATGTCTAGAGAAGCTAAGCGTCGAACCTGCTTATTTAAATTCTTATCTATTCAAAACTACAATTTGCTACCAATGACCAAAATTTTAACTTAGTTGTGAATTATTTTAGCAACTTATTTGGCTGATCTGAGATTAGCTCGTTTGGCTGAGGAGCTAGGGTTGGGTTCTTTTTCATTTCTTTTAATAACTAGTTTTAGACATGTGTAAATAACTCGAGTGTTTTTTCTCTTAATAATGAATTGTTTTAATAGTTGTTAATATCATTAAGAACTAAATGTGCACATTTCATATGTTCAGCTTTCTAAATTCAAGATTTAAACTATCAATAAGCATGAACAAATAAGAAGTTAGCAAATATATTTCAAAAATATTAGGTCTATGTCATTTCTTACCATTTTTTTCTTAACGCAAGTTGCGATTAGAACAATTTATCAAATTTTTTTAAATTGTGATTTTAGCTTTTCTATTGCTGTTAACAACCTTAAAGATATATTATTTGAAGGAGACCTTTTAAAAGATGGTCTCAATTCTCAACCCATTTAAGTGCTAAAAAAAATAAAATGAAAAAGAATAAATTCTTAAAGACTAAAATAATTGGTTATACTAATCTAAAAGTTATAGTCATGAATTTATTTTGAAAAAAAAAAAAATACTGAATCTGAATATGGAAAAAACATAGATTTAAGCCTCACCGTGCCTTGAGGTGTATGCCTCAAAGTGTTTCTTGGGCACCTCGTCATGAGGGGCACCTCAACGTGTATGCCATGTTCGACTTTTAAAACAATGCTTGTGAATACCACAATGCTTATGCAGGTTAATGGATTTAAAGTCTTTGGAGTACAATGGACTCCTGAGTTCTTCCTTGTTGGATCTTCTTGAGAGCTGATGCATTGCTGCCTATCGTTTCAGATTAAGATACTCTGAAAAGAAGTGTACTTTTTTGCAGTTTTCTTGGAACTATGAAATGACTGTTCTCGAAGTGTTTCAAAAGTTAGGAAGCAGATATTCAGTGACCCTGTCTTTCATTCTTACTAAAAGCCTCTATGGTTGAAGTCTCATTGAGAAGAACATAGGGTTATCTATTGTACCAGTTCACAATGTTACATTTAATTTATATTTGCTTGTACTTAGTGAGTGTAGCACTTTTTTATTTGTGTTTATATGTGTATTTGTTTTGGTATATTTAATTCTTTCTTAGTAACCTCTTCCCACTTTTTTTTTTTTCGCTATGTAAATGTTGTTATTATAATCATATACATAAAAGTGATTCCAGTTCAATCAATGGTGTGAACGATCTCTTTGCTGGGGAAAAGATTGAGCATAATATCATTCTTAAATTCTGACAGTTGATCTTTTATCCTGTTGTCTTTTGACCAGCTGGATGTGCTTATGGGAGTTGTGTTATTTGGGATTTTGAGACCCGGGGTATTGCCAAGGAGCTACGGGATAAAGATTGTGTTGCACAAATTTCAAGTGTCTGTTGGTCAAAATATGGTCATCACATACTTGTTTCTGCCATTGATAGATCCTTGACACTTTGGGACGTTGTGAATGGAGAGAAGATAACTCGTATGACTCTGCAACAAACCACTTTGCACGCTCACCTCCATCCTGGGTCCCACACTCCTTCTGTTTGCCTTGCATGCCCTATTACTTGTGCTCCCGTCCTTGTTGATCTGAATACTGGAAGCACAACAGTGCTGCCAGTTTCTGTCTCTGATACTGGAAATGGAGTCATTCCCCCGTCACGCAACAAGTTTTCTGATGGGTCTCCTCCCTTCACTCCAACTGCTGCATGCTTTAGCAAACGTGGAGATTTAATTTATGTGGGCAACTCCAAGGGGGAAATACTTATAATAGACTACAAGACTATTCAAGTCTACGGAGTTGTGCCTATTCCTGGAGGTGCTGTGATTAAGAACATATTATTTAGTAGGAATGGACAATTTCTCCTTACAAATTCAAGTGATCGGACAATAAGAGTATATGAGAATCTTCTTTGGCAGAAAGATAGTGCTCGGTTACTTGATGAGCCGAGTAGCGCTGATGATGAGCTTCAAGGCTTTGAAAAGTTGAAGGCAATAGGGTCTAAGTGCTTGGTATACTCTCGAGAGTTTCAGGATTCTATCAATAGAATACAATGGAAAACATCTTGTTTCAGTGGTGATGGTGAGTGGGTTGGTGCTTCCGGTAAAGAACACAAGATTTACATTTGGGACATGGCTGGACATCTTGTAAAGATTTTAGAAGGTCCTAAAGAAGCATTGACTGATTTAGCGTGGCATCCTGTGCATCCATTTGTTGTGTCAGTTTCTGCTTCTGGTTTGGTTTACATATGGGCAAAGGATTATACTGAAAATTGGAGTGCATTTGCTCCAGACTTTAAAGAACTTGAGGAGAATGAGGAGTATGTAGAGAGAGAAGATGAATTTGATTTGGTGCCCGACACGGAAAAGGTAAATACCCCCCATACCTTTTCTCAAAATAAGAAAACCTGAGAACTTTATTGCTCAGTTTGTTTAATAATTTGATGTGCAGGTGAAAGAGTCTGATGTTAATGAAGATGAGGAAGTTGATATTCTGACAGTAGAGAAGGATTCAGCTTTTAGTGATTCAGATATGTCAGAGGAAGAGCTCCGTTTCTTGCCTGCAGTTCCTTGTCCTGACGTTCCTGAACAGCAAGACAAGTATGTAGGAAGCTCACTGAAGCTGGTGGATAGTAACCATTCTGCATCTCCACTTTCAGAGGAGGCAGGGCAGGATGGCCAAGCTATAAATGCAGCATCAAGTCCAATGGAAGGTGAGTTTATCTTTCTTATTTATGCACATTTAATAAGTTAATTCATCTCTTCAAGCTTTATTAGTATAGTTAATTCAGTGCATTTATCTAGTCAATGACTCGTATGCACTGGAATTAGGAATTTCTACAACTATAGGACTAGACATTCCCACTGGTTTATGTTGGATCACCTGTTAACTTTCATGGAAAAGTTGTATTAATTACACAGCCACATAAATTACTACGTTTTTCATCCTTCCATTTCATTCTTGATTTCTCTCAAAAAAATAATGATAAAAACCAAACTGATGATAGCTCTGAACAATGGTTGAAGTTACGCAACTTCTTTAACTACTAGGCTTGTGTTCCTGTTTCTTTAGTGAGATATTCCATGCTTTGTTCTTGCTATCTTAATACATATGTATTCAGTGGTAGGTAATTCAGTAGCAGAGGACACAGGGGCAGGAACAAGTTCAAAAAGAAGACGGAAACCATCAGAGAAAGGGTTGGAGCTGCAGGCAGAGAAGGGCCGGAAACCGTTAAAAAAGAACAAATCTTCTAGTTGTAAATCATCAAAAACTAAGAACAAAACTGCAGATGTATTGGATACGAGTGTATGTGCATCTGGTGATGATGCAATTGATGTATACCAGTAGACCATTCTTAATATTAGTCAAATATTTATTCCTTGTTTTCAGTCTCCCCCCTTGTGCTCTGTCACATAGCTTGTGCTTGCTTTCATGGTGTGTTAATCAGAAAATCCTATCTTTGAAATGGCTGCCTTTTGTGATTACCATGACAAAGGCAAAGTTTGTTTGTTCACTTTACCTTTAAAACATCACTTCACCATAAAATTTTTTTTTGTGATTTCATGCTTAACTGCCATATCACTTTTTATTTTATTCTGAGAAAATTACTCGTAATACTTTCAAATTAGAAGACTTATTTATCTTAAAAATTAGTATAATTTCTTTTACAAATATTTTTTTTTTAAAGGAATAACTATTGAATCAAGCAGATAAAAAGATCCTTTGCCTTTGTATTTTTTTTTTCTTCAATTTCAAGTGTTAAAATCTCAAATGTTTTTCTAAAATGTAATGAAATATCTGAAGACATATGTCAGTTATTCCAAGTTTAGAACTCTTTTTTTTTTTTTTTTTTTTCTTTTTTTAGAACTTTTTTCACTTTTAATGCTTTTATAGATTTTTTTTTTTTTTTTAATTCTCAAGGATAATCTATACTTAAGCATTGCCTAAAGCAGGAATATAAATCACTTCTTGATACTTTAATACTTTAAGGTACTTTAAGATATTAATATCAACATGAAATTTTGTAGTGGGAAAGCTTATTAGTAAATTGTATTTCAATTATCAAGTTGGGCAACTCTCTCTATGTATAAAGAAGGCCTCGTTATACCAATAACGTATAATGCATCTCATCTTTGTTGTAGAGAATCCAAGATCGGTTGAAAAGGCGTAATAAAAAATAAATAATGAAACTAAATCCAAATGGCTTAAGACAGACCAAGTAAACGGCTCAGCCGACTCAGCCGACTCGGACGGTTGGGGTGAGTTTAAAGCTTTAAAGAACCGAACAAAAAGAAAGGTGCATTTCTCTTTTGTTGTTGGGCAAGGGCAAGGGCAAGGGCAAGGGGGAAGAAGCACAGAACAGAAGAGAAGAGATTGATTTAATAGCTATCCACTCCTCATCGTGTTTCGTTTCTTTCCGTTAATCTTCGCGGGAGCAAACGTCGACGGCTCGCGTTGAATCGGCACAGTTGGAATCGTTAGGGTTTTAGAGCTTTTCTTAACTGCATTTAATCCACCGCGGGTTCTCTTTTATCTTCTATCTTCCCTACTGTCCAAGGTACGCAGCTTTTGATACCCGTTTCTGATTTCTTCTTTCTTTTCTTTTTTGTTATGATTTTTTATTTTATTTTTGCTTGGTTAATCTTAGGTTCTGGTCATTCGTTGATCTATTGGAATTGATGTATTCATGATTTGTGAAGATATTTTCATTTTCATTTTTTTTTAAGGTTTTCTGGAAATTTTGTTTGTGGAGATTGGAGAAAATCTGGTTTTGGAGTAGGATTTTGGGACTAACATGAGTGCAAATTGTAATTTGGGAGAGAATGAATAGATATGGTTCAGTAGGACTTAATTAATGGAAGAAAATGTGTTGTAGAAAAGATATTTTCTTCACGAATAATGTTTAGATAGAGAAAGGCGTGTTCACTATGATTAACGGAAGAACCATTCCTTACACATCTTCTTGTTTTGTTTCATCAGCGTTCTCTTCTCCTCTTTTTGGACAAGCACATGTTATTATGATTGTTTAAAGTCCTATTTTTTTTTTGTTTTTTGTTTTTTAATGTAGCACTTCGTAAGAACAATGATGAGAAAGAGATTGATGTCATAGTGAAATAGCTGGTAGCTAAATTGGAAGAACATCTAAGAGGCCAGTTTGTGTTTTGAGACGACTTAGGAAAGTTCTTCTATATTCAATTTCAATACTTTATTTTTCTAAGTCCTTATATATAAAACTTGAAGAAATCTTGGAGACTAGGATTTTAGGCCCAAAAGCCTCTATATAGCTAATCTACAAGATAATTCTATGTTCTAGAGATGACCTTTTGGCTTCAGCACATCAAATGCATTTGGTTGGAAGATGTTGTAACAATGGAATCCGTGCAAAATCGATAATGAGAGAATGTCATTCATATCAATAGGGGTTCTTCTTTTGCACCTGCGAAGGAGGATGGATAGGAAGGTAGATGGCCGTAATGAATAAATGAATTTGCATACACAACATCTTTTATAATCCTTCTTAACGAGGCTTTCTTAGGGGTGCATTTGTTTTTGTTTTTTCCTTTTCTCGAGAGTTCCTTATCTCTCTTTTTATTTACCCTGTAATGGAGGCCTTCGGTTGAATGGTTCAAGAATGGTCGTCCAAGAGAAATGATTTAAAAATTTTTTATAGGATCGAATGCTTGCAGGTAAACTCCTTCATTTTGGTAATAACACTTCCTGTCTTTTGGATTGACGAGAATCTAATGAGCTGATCAAGGGAATTGTCGTGTTATATTAGACAGCTTCCAATCTTAGGATTAATCTAAGTTTAAGAAAAAATTTCTAGCTAGCAATAATGAAAAAGCACATTTGGCCTTGTAGGCATTCTAGGTAGTGGACTAGCAAAGCTCCCTGTTCTCATGTAATATTTCAGACTTTCTCTGACAGCTCCTACAATGATACAGCAGTATCTGGTTGTGGTGATGCTAAACATTAAATTGCATAGGGGATGCTACCTGCTAAGAAGGTACTCTGGTTGGTTCTTAAGCACCTAAAAAAAAAATTGGTTGGTTCTTTGGTCCTGTCACTCGTGATCCATCCTTTTTTTTTTTGTATCTTTGCTAGTGTACCTATTAACCAAAAACGATTTGGCTGGTGATAAAAGGTTAAGATCACTCCTTCATAGATATATAGGTGGGCTTGAATAGTTTAGTAATATAAATTATTAGGCATTTGATGGTCTACATTTTCTCATTATTTTACTGGAGCTCTATTACAAGAAGAGATGTAATGGTGTGTTTAAAACTTTGTTGGACTCTGCTTTTCATACATGTAAATTTTATCCTATAAGAAGTAATAAAAAACCTTTACCTTTTTTAGTAGATGTTTTTCTCTCGGAAGGTTTATGATTGAATTTTTTATAAAGACAAGCTTTCCCCTCTCTTTTCATCTTTTCTTCTCCCATATCTCACCCCTATTCAATATCAACATCATAAAACAACCACCTTCCCCAATCCTTACAACTCACTGAAGCACTCACCACCCTTGACCTGATTAGGCAACATGTCATTCCTCTTCAGCACCCCCTTATCGTCCTTCCCATCACAAGACCAGCCCCATACCCATGACTAAGAAAAGCACTACCACCCCAACCAAGACCCAATCAGTGCCCATAACAAGGTGGCACTCCCTCTCAAATCCTCACTACCACCCCCTTATCGTCCTTCCCACCACATGCACAAAATCCGGCTATTTTGTTGAACATGGAGAAGATGTTGGACAAAAGTAAGTTTTTTGTTTACTAAGTATGCATGTAGACTTTGTTTGGTTAGGTGCTTTTAGGTGGAATGAAATCTAAGATTGGAAACAAAGTAGAATTGTGGTTTATTGACCAACACCATCAAAGTAGTATATTCCTTCTTATATATGCTGCTCAAAAGAAGAATCTTCTCCTCAAATTAATTCCACTGAATATAGCCTTTTCCCAATTATATAAGGTTGGCTTCATGAATCCACTTCCTCCACTATGTTCTATTGATGACTAACCGAAAAAGTTGATAGTTATATTACTAATAATTGTATATATATATATATATATATTTTAAATTATCTCTAAGCATGTTATTTTGCGCCTTCCTCTGACTTTATCAATATCATTAATTTTTACTAGGCCACTCTTTCAAAAGAAAATCTTCTTTTAAAAGATAACACCGGCATGGTAACTATTATGTAGCTTGGGAGATTGGCTTTGAAAAAATCTATACTATGGAAATTAGATACAATGGTCAGGTTGGTTGACATAGCCAATCTATATCTTTGTTCTTTTGAGGAAGTGAAATGCATTTTCCCTGAAAAAGTTGATTGTTCCATATTTAAAGAACGACCCTTTTTTTCAAATCTATTTAGATGTAAGGATTGAAAATTTGAATTCGTCCTAAACTTTGATTGCTTAAAACTTGAAAATTAATTTGACTTCCTAATCCAATGCAGATAATTTTTGTATAATTCCAACATCCTATAGATGTATAGAAAATTTTTATTTAAATGTTGGAAAGATCAATATTTTTTTTTGAGGTATGTTGAAAAAAGCATGAGTAGTTATGGAAAAATAAAATCTAAATTATAAAATGTAATAATTCAAAGTAAGATTTATAATCTCTATGGTGCTAAAGCACAGTGTTTGAGCAACCAACGAGCTACTATATGCTTTCTATTGTTAACATTTATGAAGATCTATGGGTTGATTGCACTTCTTCAAATCATTTTTTTTTTTAAATCTTGCGTTTTTTATTTTTTCCTTCAATATTTCTTTTGTTATTGTTACTTATGAGATTGAGCTTCAATGTTACCAATTTTTAAAAATTCTTTAGGACACTTTGTAATAAAAACTGAATGTAGTATTAATTTCTTTTTCAACTTTGCATTTAAAAAACAAACATTCAAAGGATTTTATTTTGATTATAGTTATTATTATTTATCATAGTTCAATGAATAATTGTAATATTTCAAATACAGTAGTTACGTAAAAAAATATAAATTTTAAAATGTAATAATTCAAAATGAGATTTATAATATCTGTGGTGCTAAAGCACAATGTGTGAGCAACGAACTACTATATGACTTTTATTGTTAACATTTATGAAGATCTATGGGTTAATTGCACTTCATCTTCAAATCAATATTTTTTTTTAAATCTTGGGTTTTTTATTTTTTTCTTCAGTATTTCTTTTGTTATTGTTACATATGTGATTGAGCTTCAATGTTACAAAGTTTAAAAAATTATTTAGGACACTTTGTTATAAAAATTGAATGTAGTATTGATTTTCTTTTTCAACTGTGCATTTTAGAAAGCAAAACATTCAAAGGATTTTATTTTGAATATTATTATTATTATTATTTATCATAGTTCAATGAATAATTGTAATATTTCAAAGACATTTAATTCATAATTCAAGGATAAAATTGAAAAAAGTTCATTGAGAATATGGAGGAGTTCGTGGAATTTTCATTTTGCATTTGAAAAATTGCCAAATTTAAGTGAAGTTTTCATAACCTAGAGACGTCCAGTATAGATTTGATGGTATTTCGTTACTTAAAGTTGTCAGACTTCATAACAAATATTTCTTTTAGGATATTTGACAAAATTTTTTAAAAAAATTGTAAGAGTGGCCTTGGAGTTAATTAACTACAACAATATAACTATGTAAGCATAAGTTCTTAAGAAAGAGTCCTAAGGCGATCTCATACAACTTTTGATTGTGACATTCTATTAGATTTTTTATTTTTATCCCAAATGTCACTATTTATATCAATGTCTAGTTTTAGTGCATATTAATTGTACTATGTTACAAGGTGATTATATATAATGATGGTTCTGTTTTTTTTTTTTTTTTTAATGATTTTTCATATCCGTGGTCTCTTTTATTACAAAATTAATGTATGCTACAATCCATTTTGAGGGGACTATACTCTCGAGGACATTGAATTTGAATCTCGGTGACCCATTGTACAAATATCTAAAAGAGAGACAGTTCTGACTTCTAAACATTTTAGTATTTTCTATGATAAAACCAATAGCTTGTTTATAGAACATTAAGATTAAGAATTAGATGGAAGGTTTTCAAGTCCATCTGTTGAAGGTTGAAACTAATTAAGCTGAATTTCTAGTGATTTTGTGCCAACAGTGATTCTTGCATGCTAAGGGCCTCTTTACATGAAATATAATTTTTAACAACTTTCACTTCATTGTTGAAAAGCCCCAGAGAGTTAAAGTTAGTCCATGTGCAAGGATTGGAAATTCAACTTTGCCTTGAACTTCAATAGCTTGGAAATTGGAGTTAATTCGTGAAAGTTTAATTCAAGTTGGAACAATTTTGTAAAAAATTGCTAAATTGGAGAAGTTAAGAGAATTTTTGCATAAATGCTAAAATATCTAGATTTAATTGTAATATAAGCTAAAAACTAATATAAATAGACATTTTTAATACAGAAAAATAATCATCAATTAGCTAACAAAATCAATCTTGTTAAGTGTGTGAATGAATTTAAAATGGTGGCTTTTGGTCATGATCATTTTTCTATGTTTTGTTTTTTGATTTTATGATTTGCTTCTAGACTATATAATTTGCTAGTTTGATATTCCACATTACCTAATTTATTAGTTTATTTTTCAAATGTATCCCTTTTTCATCTTGTTATATGGAAATATAGAATTTTAAATAAAAGAAGATGGCTTTGGAAACTCTTTCAATGTATTTTTAAGTTTTTGTCTCATTTTAACTTTCTTTCTTTCTTTAATTTTGTTTTTATTGCTTCTTTTATTCTTTTTTTCCATAAGGTATATCCCGTAAAATTGCGTGATATGTTAGCTTGTGAGATTTTTTTATGTATTTATATATTGCTATGTTGGTTGATGAAGTTAAAAATTGTGCATAACTATTGGTAATTCTTTATTTTTTTATTGATGAAATAACACTTGTTTTTTCTTTTCAATTGAATTTCATCAAATTTTGTGTTAAATTTTTGCATTTTCTAATTGAAAAGTAAAACATTTTTATCGAAGTTTATTGAATTTTGTTAAAATTTTCAGCAATTTTTTGCATTTTTAATGTGACGTCTACTCTGCACTTCGGTGGTTCAAAAAAGTGAAAAAATTCGCTGAAATTTGGCGAATTTATTCATTTTTCTAACCTTGGTCCATGGTCACAATTAGCCATCATGTTAGTGGAAGACTTAATCACTTAGATTAAATATTCAGATGAGTTTACTTCTGCAGAAGAGGCACTATTGAGACAAATCTTTTAAATGAACTTTGTATTCTGGGGACTTGGCTGTCATGGATGAAGGGTCATTCTTACACCATCCCTAAAATTTCTATAATTCCATGTGGAACTCTTCAGTCGCATTGACACTAGAATTGGTTATCTTTAGCTGTGGGATGTGGGTATGTTTCATCATGGATTCAGAAACTCTTTTCCTTTCTTTTCTTTTTGTATCCTTTTCTAAATGATTCAATCCTTGTTTTTTGTGTCTGTCAAATATTGACCCAAATTTGAGGAATCAGAAGACTGGTTAGTGGTCTACTATGTGACAATTTTTGGTTGGTTTATTCCCTTCATGCTATGCTTCTGTTTTGTTAGTTTCTTGGTGGCTTTAAGATGCTATTAATGGATTTTCATGGTAACATAATCAAATTCCTTTCTTTTACTGCATTTTGTTGAATATTTTTTCAGAAAAATCAACTCATCTGGTGCACGACAATGGGCGAATCATCTGTAACTCGAGGTAATGAATCGGCAGCCTCCGTTATAGAGCAGCTTGGCAAGGCATTCATTGAATTGAAGTCCCATGAGGAGACTTCTGAGAACAAGGTTCAATGGAAGGATATCGAGGAATACTTTCAGAACTATGAGACATTGTTAAAGACAAAATCTAATGAGTTAGAAGAGAAGAGGAAGATGTTTGAGGAAAAGGAATCTGAGACTCGTAAATTGATATCAGAGAGAGAAGCAGTTGTTGCTGCTATGGAGCAAGATTTTTTGGACCGAGTGCAGGAGCTAAAAGACACTGCTGTTGCTGTTATCATGGAGGCGCGAGAGAAATACAAGCTCACAACTCCAGATCCTGTTGATGTTGACGGCAATGCTGAAAACAAGGTATGTACTGATGATCCCGATGCACCCCTCTCTGCTCCAGAGGAGAATTCCCCTCATAGATCAGGCGAACATGCTGGGGCTGTTGAAGTTCAGCCCCGTCCAGAACTGACGCAATTTTGCGCACAGATGGATGGAAAGGGGCTTTTGAACTTTATTGCGGAGAACCGAAAAAGTCTTGCTGCCATACGTGAAGAAATCCCTGTTGCATTGAAAAGTGCATCTGATCCAGCACGATTAGTGCTGGATTCATTGGAGGGGTTCTACCCTTCTGATCAAACCACCCTTGAAGGGAACAAGAGGGATGCAGCCCTCCAGGGCATGCGCAGATCATGTGTTATGCTGTTAGAATCTGTGGCTCCCTTATTGGTAGGGACAGAGTTGGATGACCAACCTCTAGACCCTGAAACCAAGCAGCGAGCCAAGGCAATGGCTGATGAGTGGAAGCCTAGGTTGGTTGAGGCAGGCATTGATGCTGCCAATGGAAATTCATTGGAAGCAGATGCATTCCTGCAGCTTATCGCAACATTTAGGATTGCTTCAGAGTTTGACGAAGAAGAACTTTGCAAGTTTGTTCTTGCTATTGCTCGTCGCAGGCAGGCACCTGAGCTTTGCCGTTCACTTGGGTTAACTCACAAAATGGCAGGTTGGTGTTATGTTGAATAAATGACCATTATGGTCTGGAGACTGCACCATTTCTCTCTGTATTAGGTTGTCTTGTTCATCGTGTACCTCTATGGTATCACCTACATTTTTTTAGAGATATTGGGACTTGAAGAAAGATCAGTAACATGACATGGACTCAAATTCAATACACTGCTTGGTGGTTATCAATTATTTTAGCAGGCATTTGATTCATTTATTTTGCAGGTGTTGTTGAAATGCTGATTAACAGTGGGAGACAAGTGGATGCAGTTCATTTTTTGCAAGCTTTCAACCTCACTGAGAGCTTTCCTCCGGTGCCTCTCTTAAAGACATACTTAAAGGACTTGAGGAGAAGCACACAAGGAAAATCTGGGAATGCAGGATCTGGCGGCACCCAGGTATCTCTATTGTACCTGTTAGAAGATCATGAAAAAAAAAAAAAAAAGCTATCCAACTTCTTTTGCAATATGTGTTTCAATACTTACTACAAATTTCCTGTTAATATGCATTCAGAATGATGCAAATGCTCAGGAGCTTGCGGCGCTGAAAGCTGTCATAAAGTGCATTGAAGAGTACAAGCTAGAGGGTGACTACCCCCTGGAACCACTTCAGAAGCGGGTAACTCAACTGGAGAGGGCAAAAACTGACAAAAAGAGATCAGGGGATGCAGTTAGACATCAACAACCAAAGAAACCTCGATCCAACGGAGGATATTACGGGCCTCGCATGCCTCCCATTGCCATTAACAGGCAGCCACTGCCAGTTTTTGGTGACATGGGAGGATACATGGGCGCTTCAGAAAGGTATCCTCCTGTGGGTGCAACTGCTTTCAATTATCAAGCGGCCAGCCAAGGCGTTTATGGTCAGCCGGATCCTGCCTCTCAAAGGTCATACTATTATCCCCAAGATGAGAGGGGCAACCCAACTGTTGGGCCTTATAATAGTGCTGCGTCTAACTATGGTACATATATGGGTGGTGGTGGAATGCAGTCCTCTCATCAATCTTTCATATGATAAAGACAGCAGCGGTTCAGCTAGTATTTTGTTATTTTAGTAGTGATAGATACATGAGGAAGCCTTAAGATGACAGGTATTACGGCCTTCTAAAGTGATTTTTGGTATTCAGTATGTAAGAGCTCAGTTAATTGAAGGTGAATGAATCTAAAGACTTAAATTTGTGAGTGCCAGTGCTTATAACAATCCTCATGCTTTCAACTGATAACCTTACAGCTTTGCCTATCTTTAGGTCAAATTACTGAGCTGTTAGTTGTGTTTTTCATCCTTAGTTATGTTCTAACTGTTGTATTTCAAAGGCACACCATATGACTATATAATGTAATTTTTTTTTTTTTAATTTACAAAACCCACGTTACTCACGGTGATCCAATCTTTTAAAAATGCTCCAAGTTTAAGGAACGACAAAAGGCATCGTCATCTACAAAGTCAGTCACTGCAACAACTATACTTTGACCGTTTATCTAAGTATATTTTTTAATATATTTATTATTCACATTATTTTTTTTTTCATTATTATTATTATTGATTTTTTGGTACTTGAGATGTGTTTTTTTTTTTAGATGAGATTAATTTTTTTGAATTTGGGCATTGTAGAGGCATTTAGGCTGATTTTTCTAAGAGGGCATAAATGGGTAAGAGATGTAAAGAAGGTGTTTGCTAGACTTACTTTCAACCATAAAAATTTGTTGGGGCACTTGCCCATTGCAGGGACACCACTTTCTCTTCTGATTGGGATTTGTCCCAAAATTAGTTGATGCCCATAAATTAACCTGAATACTCTAAAATTGATAAAATAAAATAAATTGAATTGAACAAATTATTTTATTCTGTATTTTAATTATTATCTTTTATTCAAATTTTCTTATATAAAATAAAATATATGTTTTAAAATTAAAAGAGTAAAAACTCAAATCAACAAATATTTTTATCCATTATCTTAGTTTTTTTTTTACTCTTTATTTTAATTTTACTAAAATAAAAGAGTAAATATTTTAAAATTAAAAAGAATAGTAACTCATATTTGACATTAATTTCTTACTCTCTATTCATATTTTATTTAAATAAATTAAAATAAATATTTCTAAATTAATATTATAAAAGCGTTGAATGGGCAATTTTTTAATAGAGGAAATAAAAATTTGAAGTTAAAAAAAATCCATGATTTGATAAATTCTTAAAGACGCTGGTAAGGTGCCCCATGTTTTTGGGCGTAAGATCCTTCCTACTGGGTCAGGTCAGGATGTGAAAAATAAAATAAAAAGAGAATAAACATTTTAAAATTAATTAATCTAAATTAAACGAGAATATTATTTGAGAAAATAATATAGTCACGGCTCCCGCGAAAACAAGAGTTTGTGTTGAACTCTAAGAACTTTACTGGGAACCGATAAGGAAAGTTTCGTTTGCATGTAAATTACTAGAAATCTGAGCCAATAAGGAAACTTTGATTGCCTATAAAATCTCTAACGAGACTAACTAAACCTCTTCCTTTATATATTTCCTTCACTCTCCATCCCTCCGTCTCCTACCTTTCTATTCTCTTCCATTAATCTTAAGTTTCTTTTATCTCCTTTCTCTTCTCTTCCATTGAGGGAAACAACAAGCTTCTGCTTTAATGGCGGAACGGAAGCGCCTCCAGAACCACCAACAACACCAGCAATATCTTCTTCCCGATCTTTCTCAATCCGTAATGCTGAGTTCAAACCTCGAGCCTCGCTTTCTTGATCCCTTTACCGAAGTTGTTCCTTCATGGTCGTATCAAGACCGCTTTTCTCAACTCAGTATCTCGCCCCCGCCTCCGCCTCCGCCTCCGCCCCCGCCCCCGCCCCCGCCCTCGCCCCCGTCAACCACCTGTTCCACCACCACCATCATCGAGCCTACTATCGGTTCCTATCTTTTTTCTTTGCTTCCACCGGATCTTGCTGCGACGTTGTCTCTTGAAGTGGGTAACAACGCCGAAACAAGAACCACCACTACTAGCCTTTCAACAAACGATCCTACGGCGCTAAGGCATAGAGCAATGGAACTGGAATCGCAGGTCAAGCTTCGCGACGAAATCATCCAGCATATCCTCGCTTCTTATCACAGTCTTCTCTACGCTTATTCTTCTTCTTCTTCTTCTTCTTCTTCTTCTTCTTCTTCTATAGGAAGGTATTCCGAAGGTTTGAATTCTGTTTCGAATGGTGATGCGCGAGGGAGGAGTTTGAATGCTGTTTTTCCTGATTCTTTTAGTTATCATACTAATAGTCGTTGCCGTTTCAAGAAAGGATGTTGCTGCTTGGATCGAGGTGAATCGACACGAGGATCTTCTTCTCGGAGAGTTCCCGTTCCAGGTTATTATTCGAATAGGAATCATCGAGGAGGAGGAGGAGATAATAGTAGTAGGCATCATTGTGAAGAGCATTGTAATGGTGGAAACTGTACGCATATTTTTGATTCGAGTCTTA
Organism: Paratinospora sagittata; assembly: GCA_035771175.1. Lineage (NCBI taxonomy): Eukaryota > Viridiplantae > Streptophyta > Magnoliopsida > Ranunculales > Menispermaceae > Paratinospora > Paratinospora sagittata. Next base: position 37,087,239 of record CM069603.1, read on the forward strand.
TTGATAATTGTGAGCTCATCAGGCCGCCTCGGAATTACACTTCTTTGGAAGAGATTAGGGGGAAGATGCTTGATGCAGCTATGGATCAAAACGGTTGTACATTCATGCAGAAGAAGATCGAGGAAGGGGACAAGGAGGTGATTGATTTGATATTTAATGAATTGAAAGGTCACATAATTGGGCTAATGGTGGGACGTAATGCGAATTTTCTTGTTCAGAAGATTATAGAGTTTTGTGACAAGGAGCAAAGGTCTATGATTCTTTACTCACTTATACAGAACCCAAAGCTACTTTTTATGGTATGCTGCAATTCTCATGGGTAAGTTAAAGAGAGTGAGAGAGCAAGATGATTTGGTTTGATCAAGAATGGTTCATTCATGTTTTCTTGCTTTTAAAACTTCTTTAATTTTTTATTTTATTTTGTGTTTGCAGAACTCGGGCTGTGCAGAAATTGTTGGCGTATCTTACTGATCCAGAGGAAATTAATCACTTTATATTGGCAGTGCAGCCTATGGTGGACATACTGATTACTTCACCACATTCGCATCATGTTATTAGGCATTGCTTTGTGAATTTCACCGCTGAATCAAATATGGTAGTTTCTTGGTTAGACCCATTTCTAAATTTATGTGATCTGTCATGTGGCTTTTCTTCTTTTATGCTAATTTTGAATGCTTCTCAGATGTGTGTGTGGTATGTGCGAAGTTCTTGAGTCCTTTTGAGTCTAGATGGCAGGATGTATGTATGAACTTTTAACTGAAAACTAACCAAAGGAGTATGGAAATAACTTTTAATCTATTAAAGATCATCCTGTCTTTAACTTTCTCACTTATTTTGTAAATATTGCATTATGAAGAACAGATGCAATTTTTGTTTTCTATTCAGAGAGATTTAGATTTTCAGACTTTGTGGAAGCTTGACATCACCTTATCTGATGATATTATCAAGCCCTTTTTAATATATATATTTTTTTATGTGCATTTGAGTCTTTACTTCACACTTTGCTTCATTTGTACATGATGCTTTTTTGACTTCTGAATCATCAGAATACTTTTCGAAAGGAAACAACAAATTTATTAATGATAGAAATGATGAACAGGGTACAACCAAGCACCAAAACAACAAACAAAGCAAAAGACACCCTAATACAGGCATACAACCCAATTCCTAATCCAATCCGAGATAGGGTAGTCGCCCGCTAAGTTAGAACAAGCAACCCAATTAGCGGCACATAAGACAATAATATTCTGAATCATCAGAATACTTGGTCAAACGCTAAAAAAATGACCAAGATAAATCTCTTTCAAAAATGTTTCTTTCACAATAGATAGTGAAGACTACATAAATCCTAGAAGTAGAACAACATGAAGACAGTCAACTATAGATCTGATAAATTTCTGTCTAAATTTGTTACATGCTTCCCTATTGAAGTGCATAAAAATAAACATGAACTTCCCTGTGGCTTTAGAACTCCCAATCAATGATGAGTTGGTCTATTTTTTGCAGTATCTTATAAAAGCAGTGGTGGAAAATTGTGTTAAAATTGCAATGGATAGCAATGGATGTTGTGTCCTGCAACAAATTGTGCAATGCGCACATGAAGAGCCAAAGGAGCGCCTTGTCAATAAAATAGCAAGAAATGCACTTCTCTTGTCCCAAGATGCTTTCGGGTATGTTTCTTTAACCTTTCGTTTTCTAATTCAGTTTTAGTAGAAAATGCTCTTAACTTAAACCTGTTTCTGTTGTGAATTCTTCTTGGCTTTAGCAACTATGTTGTGCAATATGTACTGAAAATGAAGATTTCGCACGTCAACGATGAACTATTGGCTCAACTTAAAGGGAATTTTGTATCACTTTCCAAGCAAAAGTTTAGCAGCAACGTGGTACAAGCATTCTTGAATGAATTAAGCGAAGAACAATCTTCAAATATTATAAAGGAGCTGATTGAAGAACCACATGCTTTGTCAGTTTTTCAAGATCCTTATGGCAATTTTGTTATGCAGACTGTGTTAACTGTGTCCGAAAAGGTTAGTCCAATTTCCCTTTTGTGCATAAATTTCTTTATCATTATCAACTTTATCTTGGACCTTTGTCTTATAGGACCATGGAATTGGTACACAAAATACAAATTGTACAATCATGACCTATTGCAAAAAACCAGAGCAAAAATAAAGATCACAACCATCTCCCATGTGATCTTTTAACACCCCTTTTGCATTTTTAAACAACCATATTATCGTGGTTAATATACCAGTGTTTAAGGATCAATGATCTCATACATTTCAAATGTAATTCCTTACTGCTCCTTGCATGCAAATGCAAGCCATGCTGTCTGGACTCACTGATAGTTTCTTGAACATAAGAATTTTCCTGCTTATTTCCCTTTTTTTATGATTCTTTTTTTTCTTAAATAGGTGCAGGGGCCTCTCTTTCATGTCTTGAGAAATATGATTACTATGAATTATTCATCACTGCACAGCCACCCTTATGGGCAAAAGGTCTTAAACTGCCCTGCCTTGAATAAATATCAATATAAACCGAGAGGGAGGTAGCTTCTGGGGCTACATTATTAGGCCAGGTTCTTCAAGAAGACTGTTGTTCGTAGTGAACCTGATAATGAAGATTGCACTTGGCAGAGAGAACAGGTCGTTGAAGCGGTTCGATGTTGTTTTCTACTAATTACAATTTTTGTGTTGGTAGGTTGTTGATATATATACGTTTCATGTCGTTATATATATATATATAGGATGTTGATATTACAGTATTTGTAGATCAGTAGGAATGAAGGTGGTGGTAGGTGGGTATACTGTGACCTATATTCTTCTGAAGGGTGTGGTCTTATATGCTACTAGAGTAAGGTGCTTTGTTCGCCAATAATCTGGAGCTTTGCAGCAGCCTTCATGAAGTGTATACAACAGGGGTTATATACATACATAATACAGTGTAGAGTAAGATATATAAGTGTTGATTGTTATACAAGGAACTGGAGAGAGGTACTTTAATTGTTAATGAGTGTGTTTTTATGTTAATTTTCACATCTACTTTTCTTTGTGCATTATTATTGTTACATTTCAAACATTGTTCAGAAGAATGTCATAATATTATGCTCTGTAATGTCGTCAATTTTGATTTTACATTCATAGAGCAGTTGAAGAAAGTTTAGCATGTCTAAAAGCTTTGATATTTTCCTTTCTAATTCAAGAGAAACTTTTTAGTTACATGGTTTTCATCAAGTCATCCAAGTGGAAATATCATTGCAACTTCCTTATTTGAAAACAAGATTCTTTATAACAGGGCTTTCATTAATATTTTAGTTACAGGATATAGAGGGAGGATGCCCGCTTGAATATAGATATGCATACTTGTATTTGCCTTAATTAGATATCTGCTTCCCATTTCTATGGAAAAGAAAAAACTTTAATATATGTTAACAATTCAACCATGCACAATATGGAAATAGAAGTACTATTTTAACTTTGCAAAAGGGGTATCTTTATATATACAAAGTATAATTATCCTTCCTTTGAACAGGAGGAGGGATAATTAATTAGTAATTACACACTCATCCGTGAGATAATGCATTGCACACACGAGATGTGCATAGTATACATTAACCGTAGGACATAAGACTATAGTTGAACTTGTGGAGAAAATTATAACCAAGATGTCCAATCTCAATGGGGAACTCTAGAATTTCGTAGCAAGGATTGGGATTTCCAACACCAGATCGCAAAAAACAAGATGATATCCACAGTTGAAGTTTACTATTCTGAACCTCAAAGACCCAGTTAATAGCAAGTATTCTATGTATGATTACGATTTCACAAAAAAAAAAAATTCTACGTATAATTACATACAAAGAAATAATTCACCGGAGGTCCATGATTGTATCATGGTTGGGTGGTGCAAAAACCATATTAACGCTTGTCAAGTTCATGAACCATGAGGAACAAAACAACTAGATCTAAATGTATAATAATTGTGTCGGTTGCCCATAAGACGGGCAATCGCGCACTAGATTTGCTCAAAACGGGACACCAAACTTTCTCAGTATCTCTTTGCACCAGTTTCACCAAACTATCTCAATATATCTTTGCACTAGTTTCACTAGGAGCGATATGCCAGATCTTACTTCTTCAATAAAGGGATCTGATAACTGTAACCCCAAAGAATGCAAGGTAGTAGTTATGCTATGAATATTCACATACACACGTACACCCAATGAAAAACATGATGGGGCATATAGCATTCATATTTGGTCAGATAGAAGGTCTGAACAACGGAACCTCAAATACCATTTAATAACTGAATGGAACTATAGTTGAAGAAATCCCCGTTGCCCACCCTCGTTAAAGAGGGTTTTCAGCAAGGGAAAACTCAAATCTATTCTGAATCAGAAGAGTCGGAGTGGGTGCTCTGTCGAACACTTCTTTTGGTGGAAGCATTGGCCTTTGATGCATTTAGAGATGATTCACCCTCAAAAATTATAACTTGGGATTTTGCCAACCTCTCCTCCAGCTCTTCTGTGCTAAATTCATCTGTTCCACCAAGCTCATCAAATCCTACCTGTCAAAATCACCAGAGATTGTCAGCAAAAATATCATTCACATATTCGATCCACTTGTATGGACTTTCTTTGTATCACCTACCACATAATCGTCAACTTTCGCATTCTTTATGAGGGCAAGGGTTGGAAGGACAACTATCTTAAGTTTCTCGGCCAAGAAAGGACTTTTCTCAGCATGGATTTTCACAAAACGTGTCTCTATGTGCTGTTTCGCCAGAAGAGTTAAGTGCTTATCCACTACCTGCCAAGGCATCAAAAAATCAGGTGACTTCACAGAAGGCATCAGCCCCACGTCTGAAAAAAAAAAAAACATATGCATAAAAATTAAGAAAAGTTCACGAAAAATTCTTTTGAAAAAAGCAGATATCAATAAAAAAAAACATTTAACATAAGCAAATAATGGCTTAGGGTCTATATGTTTTGACAACTAGAGTTATTTGTCCTAATTGCTATAAATATAATTGAGATTTAAATGTGCACAATATCATACCCGAACAACTGATGAGATATTATATCAGATATGATGATCCAATTCAAAAAGGGTGGTGACAAAAAATCTGGTTCAATAATATTCTCGTTCTTCTTTCTCTTTTCTCTTCATTTTTTAACCTGTGTTTTTCTATATTTCTTGAAGATTTACATTCCTTCAAGAGCATGAAACTAATAGTGCCACTATTTTTAATGAAAAATGGGAAGTCCTTACTTACAGAATGAAGAGAGAGACCAAAAGAGCAGTATAAAAGCAGCAGAGCAAAAAAGAAAACCAATGAAACAAACATAAGAATTGACACATCTAACCTAAAATGTCTTAATTATAAAAAAAAAATGAAAACCTAAAATGTCTACGAGGTTAATCGGGCATCCTGACAAAAGTATTCAGCTCATTGTTAGGCGTTCTGTTACCCCCAAGATTAGACCATCTTTAAGTACTCGCAGGTTTTTTTTTTTTTTTTTTTCATATGATTACTTAGCATCACTCCTTTGGTAAAAATAAGCAGAAAAGTTTTACTCACTCTCACAAGCAACTTAGCCCCTGCTTTCTTGGATTGAAAGACCAGCAAGACTCGAAAAACTCCTGTTGGGTCATCTTAATCTGCCCTTTGCATACACATACTCTTTAATCTAATCATACGCAAGGCAAATAGATTTTGTGTACAAACCTATGGAAGGGTATTTCTCTTTTCTCAGACCAAATAAATGGATGTACAACCTTAACTGTATACCAAATACAGAGAAGAATTCGACTCAAGGATGCTGCAAGACATAATTGAGTTTTCTTCTTTATTTTGAATAAGTAAGAAATTAATAAAGTAAAAGGCAGGGAATAGCACAGTGCTAAAGGCTGTTCCATTTGACCAGTAGGCCATCAATTTGAATTCAAACACAGCCTCTCTACATACATGGTCCCTTCCCCAAAGCCCACAATGGCAGATGCTTCATGCTCTCGGTACACCTTTTTCTAAAACTAATATAGCATAGGGAAAAAGGGATATAAAGGAAGTAGAGGTTGAGAAAGAAAAACTTCTTACAATACCCCTCCCCAATATACACATATAAATAACACAATATGAAACTTCCACATAAAAGGTAATTCCTAAAAAGAAAGTATCTTTGTAACCAATTTTGACTATTAAAAGAATAAGATTTAACACAAGGAAAATCTTTTTTCCATAAAAAGCTTCTGAAACTGCTCCCCCCCAACCCCCAAAAAAAAAAAGTTAACACATTCTGTTTCGTTTCACGGACATTCAAGTGGCTAGTGGCCTTCATAAGCATCATAAAAACTAAGCTTCTAGAGAACGAAATGGTTGTAATTACTTCATTCCTTAAAAACTTAATGGGTGCAATTACTTCACTCCTTTCAAACATAATCTTTGGCAATTAGAAATACCACATGACCAAGCCCATTGCAAAAACTAAGCTTACATTGCAAATCGTCACATTTTGAACATTGAACATTTATTTAGTATACATTGATGAAGTTTTGATGAAAGAGCCGCTGGAAGTAGTTTCATGTAACCCATATCATGTAGTTGGGAATAAATTCTATTGAGTTGAGTTAAGTATTAATGAAGCTTGAAAATTCTGAAATGTTGGGATATGAAACTACTTTTAAACTTTGATGAGAACTGTCAAAATGCCATTCCCAAACACAAACCTATCTAACACCCTCCTCTTCATCTAGTTGGACAAATAGAAGGTAAAACACATAATCCTAGGTTATGTTGTGTTGAACATGGTAGTCAAATCGTGAATCATTTTGAGCCTTGATGAATCGAATCGGGATTCAGATCGATGAATCGTAAGATTTACGAAACATATGTGAATCATATATTTGTATACATAAGTATATATAGGGTTATGAAAATATTAGTGTTTTTTAGCAAATTCATGATTCAAATCAATTCACCACGATTCAATTAGTGATTCACTAGCGATTCACTTTCGATTCAAACCAATTCACTTACGATTCAGACAGATTCACTTACGATTCACAGGTATAGCAATTCATGAATCCGATTCGAATTGTTTTGAGGTGAATCGAATTGTGAATCATACAATTTAGCGATTTGAATCGCGATTCTAACTACTATGGCTTGTTGAAGATGAGCAAAGAACTTGAAACCATTGTTGTTAGAATCAAATTGGGATTAAAATCCATAGATTGTAAAATTCACAATATAAATGCGAATCTTACATTTTTATGCAAGTATCCAGATAGTTATAAGCACATTATTTCAATATAAATGCGAATCTACATTTTTATGCAATTATCCATATAGTTATAAGCACATTATTGTAATTTAGCTAATTAATGACAATTTAGCAAGCGATTAACTTGCAACTAAATTCAATTTGAAGTGACTCACATGTGATTCTCGCGTGCAACAATTCAAGAATCTGATTCTAATCGATTTGTGGTGAATCGCATGTTTAACTGGTTCAAATCACAATTCTAATTGTTGCTCCTGAAATGGCCATTGTTGATAGAATCGTGAATTGAAATTGAATCGTTTTGTGGCTTGTTGAATCAAATTGGGATTCAAATCGATGAATCATAAGATACACAATACAAATATTAATCACCAATTTGTATATATTGAGTATCCATAAAGTTACAAAGATATCAGTATTCTTTAATTGATTAATGATTCGAACCAATTCACTACAATTTGATTCAGTTCACTTCCTATTCGAACTGATTCACTTACAACTCACAGTTATAACGATTCAAGAATCCAATTCAAGTCATTTTAGGATAAATCAAATCATAAATCATATGATTCACTGATTCAAAATCACGAATCTAACAACCATGGAAATGGCCCAAGCAAAACCTTGAGATTCTAGAAAAACACTATTTACTCAGTAATCTCACAAAAAATGAGTCCCGACAAGTGGATTGATAGACCAACTAAAAAGAAATCAAATCGAAGTTAGTGACTCTAAAAAGAGCCAACAGCTTTGGGTTTGGCCCATCAACAACAGGCTCAAATTTCCACCTTACATGAATAAAGGAGGCAGATATTCGATTACGGCTCAAACTTACAGACGCTTAAACAGTTAAGCATTTTTATTTTTATTTTTGAGTTGGGGAGGGGTTCAATATGCGTTTAGGAAGTCTGTCATTAAAAGCTCAAAAACACCACTAAATAAACCCTGCATCAAAGAAGCAGATTGATCACTCCCCCTCATTTCCAACAACATTTCCCCATTTACCAAATTCGGACTAAATTAAATATCAAACCATAACAATAATTAAAGCCATACTTAACATCAATTAACCCTAAACATAAACATCTTAGGATTCTCAACACTTATTTTTTCTTGTCTATTTCCAAGTCCACGAAGAAACCCTAGCTGAATTCCACATTAAAAAAGAGCGAAAATGGTACCTTGCAAGGCCAATTATCACGGTAGAAATGGCAGACGACGCGATCGCTAGCCTTGACTGCAGAAAAGAACTCCTTTTCGTTGGGGATCTCGGAGTATTCGCCATGTCCAAGGGAGATCCAACGGCTCCTCTTCTCCGCCATCTTCTTCATCTGCTGCAGCCTTCGCTCCCTCAATACCTCGATATCGTCGAGATCGAGACGATCTAACGCCGAGATCTCCTCATCCAGCTTGTCCTCTACAGCCTTCACTACCGTCAGCACTTGCTTCTCCAGAATCTGTGTAAATTACGACGAGACGTAAGAGGAGACCGCTATAAACACTAAAATCAAAGATTTTAAAAATCTGAAATAAAAACAAACAAAGCAAGATTGTAGAAATTTGAACACTTTGTCTCTTACCTCTTGAACTTTTGAGTTCTCCATGGCCGATCTTCTTTGCAATGCGACAGATATCGCGAAGAGCAGTGAGTTCCTGATCGCCTCGCTACACGCAGATGCCGAGCGATGTGAAGAAGAAGAAGAAGAAGAAGAAGAAGAGAGAGAGAGAGCGATGATGCGAGTGGCTTTTTTGAAATGAGAGCGAAAGTGCGTTTTTGTCGGACGCCAAAGGGGCCCGAGGCCCAACTTCTATTCTTTGGGCTACGCCCACTGTAGAGCCCGGAAAAACAGGCCATTTCTTGAAGCATTGGTTGTAATTGTTTTAACAGGAGTTGCAATTCGTGTTGTCGTGTTGTAATCGGTTGTGTCGTAATAATATATAATAAAATATATTATAAATTTAAATGCGACACGTTTAAATAATGTATCATTATATGTAAACTCAAACCCAACACGTTTAATAAACGGGTTAAACAAGTTAACCTATTTATAACCCTTAAAGCTTAAACAAGTTCATTTTAACCTATTTATCATATATAAATTCTAAATTAACATATAAATCAAAAATTCAAAATTATAATTATACAACTATATGGTAAAGATCAAATAAAATATTATAAAATTAAAGTCTCAACATATGACATAAAATATTAAAAAGTCTTCACACATAACATAAGTTTCAACACAAAATATAATCGTGTTAAACGGGTCAATTTCTGGTTAGCAAGTCGACCTATTTTTGACCTGAAATTTAATCTTGTCTAATCGAGTTTAACCTATTTTGACCCGTACTTATTTATGCAAAACCCAAATCCGTTTATTTCGTGTCGATTTTGAGTCGTGTTATCGAGTCGTGACCTATATTGTCACTCTTACGTAAGAGTGCACAACCCATTCTTCATATATCTGTTTAACAAAGTGAACAATAAGTCATTCAGGTAGAAATTTCCCTTTCACATGAGGCATGAGATTCAAATATTTTTTAGCGTCATAAGAAGTTGTTAATTATGCCTTTTTCAAAAAAAATTTATTAGTTATCGATTTTTCGACACTAGAGGTGTATTCCTACCTTTCGAGTCAAGACTATTCCTCCGAACTTCAGCCACTACAGGGACTTTCTGGGTACCGAAGGTGTCTTCCTATCCAATGTGGGTATAGTTCCACAATGTAGAGTGGAGCTCAGTTTCAAACTCTCGCCTGCCTTGTGGGGACGAGCCTCTCATCCAACTCACCCACACCACTTTGGGTTGTTAATTATGCCTTTATTATAGACTTGTTGTTGTCTTATTGGGCTTTGATGTGAACACTTGTTCTCTGTATTAGTAGTTGAAATTATTTTTATCTTTAATCCATTGATTTGAAATAACTTGTATATGATAATTCAATATTAAAAAACACAAAATAAAACAAAAGGGATCTCAAACGCAATAGAAACAGAAGGGTCATGCCTCTATATGGAATTATAACATTTTGTGCATGTAATGCCATTTAACTATAGTGATTCCGTGGAAATACACTTGGCAAATATTTTTTTCAACACTATGCCCCCCCTAAATGCGTTCATAAAGTTTTTTTTACCATTTGACTAATGGTCTAGCGGGATCTTAAACACATTATAAGCGGTCTTACATCCCTAAAATTATGCATAAACCATACATTTTCAGCATGTTTGACTCTCATGTCCCTTCTCTAGCACATTTGGCGCAGGTGGTAGGTATATCACCTTCCGCCCATGATGAAAGTAGGCTATTGGTTGTTGCCTCTTTAGGTTAGGTGTACTTGAATACATCTATTTACAAAATATTGAAGCATAACTTGAATTTATTCCATCAATTTTTTTTTCGAATTTACACCATCATATTTAATGCTTAATATTAAGTTCTCATACCACAACTGAAAATAAATAACCAATTCCAGCTAGAGCCTGCCTGTTGAATATACGTGTATTTGGTTGGCTTTTTCTCATGTTAAAATCACACATAAGCCCCATTTGGTATAACGGTTGCAAAAGGCATTTTTCCAAAAATCTCTCTTAGAGAATGTGTTTTTAAGAAAAACTAGTCTCAGTTTCTTTTAAAAGTTAAAATCTTTTTTTTTTTCACACTAAAATTTGACTAAAAAACAAGTGTTATGGAACGCCTCTAAAAGTGCTTTTGAAGGAGGCCTAATGTTTTAAAACTCTATTCCATCAACCATATATTCCATATCAAAGAGCTGGGGTTTAAGTTTAAAAGCTTTAGGCCCATTTGGTTGCAATCTCAATTTAGTATCCTTGAAATATGAAAAAATATATCTAATTTAATAAATTTAAAAAATAATTTTCAACATTTTGTTAAAAATTAACATCAAATTTTTTTTTTTAAAATCATTTCGTCTAAGTCACTATTTCTTATTTTTGAATGATGTAAATTCTTCCCCTGCCAGTTCCCCAAATCCATCTTGACTTTCCAACTAAACTGCTTGTCCTTGATTTAATTTAGGGATTTTTAGAGATAGGTATGGGAAGTATGGGTTTTTATAGCAAAGGAACTAAGGTTTTGAAATTTAGATTTTGGGTCTTCTGTAATTCATTGGTAATCTTTCAATCAAATTATTGTAACTCGGTTGGTGTGCTTGACTATTTTGCCCCTTTCTCTAATAGCAACTCACGTGATCCCTTGGTAATTTATATTTTTTACCCATCGGTTACCTATCTGTAAATTTAAAAATTTATCATTGGGTAAGAAATTTCAAATAGCAATAACTTTCTCATTTTAACTTCGATTTGAGTAATTCAAGATCCGTTGGAAAGAGGAAGAATAAATATTTTCAAAGCATCTTGAATCACTCAAATATGATTTAAAATGAAAAAGTTATAGCCATTTTAAGTTTCTTACCAACCGATAACCGATCAGTTAGAAAGTTTACTGATCGGTAAGAAACTTCAAATGGCCATAACTTTCTCATTTAAAATTATATTTTATTGATTAAAGATGCGTTGAAAATATCTTTTCTTCCTCTTTCCAACGGATCTTGAATCACTCAAATCGGAGTTAAATTGAGAAAGTTATGACTATTTGAATTTTATGTTTCGATCGGTCAATACAGGTATATAAACTTCAAATAACTATAACTTCCTTGTTTTAACTCAGATTTAATCGATTTAAAATGAGTTGGAAAGAAGAAGAAAATATCTTTCTAACGCATCTTGAATCACTCAAATCGAAGTTAAAACGAAAACGTTATGACTATTTTAAGTTTTCTTATCAATCGATAAAATGATATACCAAAAAATACCGATCGGTCACGGAGTTGACCCAAAAATCACCGATTGGTCACCGAGTTGAACAGAAATCATCGACTGGTCACCGAGTTTACATTTTGATCGGTCAACACAGGTATTTAAACTTCAAATAGTCATAACTTTATCATTTTAACTCCGATTTGAGTGATTCAAGATCCGTTGGAAAGAGGAAGAAAAGATATTTCCAACGCATCTTGAATCACTCAAACATGAGTTAAAATGAAAAATTTATGGTCATTTGAAGTTTCTTACCGACCAGTAACCTATTAGTTAAAAAGTTTACCGATCGGTAATAAACTTCAAATTGACATAACTTTCTTATTTTAACTCAAATTTTATCAATTCAAGATGCCTTGGAAATATATTTTCTTCCTCTTTCCAACGGATCTTGAATAACTCAAATCTGAGTTAAAATAACAAAGTTATGACTATTTGAAGTGTACGTTACGATCGGTCAACACGGGAATATAAACTTCAAATGACCATAACTTCTTCGTTTTAACTCAAATTTAATCGCTAAAATCAGAATTAAAATGAGAAAGTTATGGTTATTTGAAGTTTCTTACCGATCGGTTACCGGTTGGTAAGAAATTTCAAGTGGCCATGACTTTCTCATTTTAACTCATATTTGAGTGATTCAAGATGCTTTGAAAAGATCTTTTCTTCATCTTTCCAACGGATCTTGAATCACTCAAATCAGAGTTAAAATGAGAAAGTTATGGCTATTTCAAGTTTAAATACCCTGTTGAGTGATCGGAACGTAAACTCGGTGATCGGTCGGTGATTTTTGTTCAACTCGGTGACCGATCGATGATTTTTGGGTCAACTCGCCGATCGGTATTTTTTGGTATATCGTTTTACCGATCAATAAGAAAACTTTAAATAGTTATAACTTTTTCGTTTTAACTCCGATTTAATTGATTCAAGATGCGTTGGAAAGAAGAAGAAAATATTTACAATACCGGGTGGTTTAACTGACTTTCCGATCACCAGGGAAGGGTCACCGGTGACCGAAAATCAATGATTTTACATACATTAAGCGCTTAACAACCACCGAACCGGTCACCAGTGACCTAAAAGTCACTTAAGCACTTTTTCTTGTAGATCTTTTCTTTCTCTTTTCAACGCATCTTGAATCACTTAAATCAAAGTTAAAATGAAAAAGTTATGACTATTTGAAGTTTTCTTATTGATGGGTAAAATGATATACCGAAAAATACTGATCGGTCACCGAGTTGACCAAAAAATCACCGATTAGTCACTGAGTTGACCCAAAAATCACTGATCGTTCACCGAGTTGAACAGAAATCACCGACCGGTCACCGAGTTTACCCAAAAATCACCGATCGGTCATCGAGTTGACCGATCGGTGACCAATCGATATGCAAACTTCAAATGACCATAACTTTTTCGTTTTAACTCCGATTTGAGTGATTCAAAATGCGTTGGAAAGAGGAATGAAGATCTACAAATTTAGGTGCTTTAAATGACTTTTTGGTCACCAGTGACCAAACCAAATACCGAAAACTCACTGATCGGTTGAAAACCCAAATCCTAATTTTAGCGATTCAAGCTGCATTGAAAAAATCTTTTCTTCCTTTTTCCAATGGATCTTGAATCACTTAAATTGGAGTTAAAAGGAGAAAGTTATGACCATTTAAAGATTTTTTATCGATCGGTAAAACGATATACCGAAAAATATCGATCGGTCACCGAGTTGAACAAAAATCACCGATTGGTCACCGAGTTTACGTTCCGATCGGTCAACATGGATATTTAAACTTCAAATAGTCATAACATTCTCATTTTAACTCCGATTGGAGTGATTCAAAACCCATTGGAAAGAGGAAGAAAATATCTTTCCAACGGATCTTGAATTTCTAAAATAGGAGTTAAAATGAGAAAGTTATGGCCATTTGAAGTTTCTTACCTATAGGTAAACTTTCTAAATCGATTGGTTATCAATCGGTAAGAAACTTCAAATGACCATAACTTTCTTATTTTAACTCAGATTTGAGTTATTCAAGATGCGTTGGAAATATCTTCTCTTCCTCTTTCCAACGGATCTTAAATCACTCAAATCGGAGTTAAAATGAGAAATGTATCACTATTTGAAGTTTAAATACCCGTGTTGACCGATTGGAACGTAAACTCGGTGATCGGTCGGTGATTTTTGTTCAACTCGGTGACCGATCGGTGATTTTTGGGTCAATTTGGTGACCGATCGATATTTTTTGGTATATCGTTTTACTAATCGATAAGAAATTTTCAAATAGTCATAATTTTTTCTTTTTAACTCTTATTTGAGTGATTTAAGATGCGTTGGAAAGATATTTTCTTTTTCTTTCCAACTCATTTTAAATCGATTAAATATAAGTTAAAACAAAAAATTTATGGTCATTTGAAGTTTATATACCTATATTGACCAATCGAAACGTAAACTTTAAATAGCCATAACTTTCTCATTTTAACTCTGATTTAAGTGATTAAAGATCCGTTGAAAAGAAGGAGAAAAGATATTTCCAACGCATCTTTAATAAATAAAATATAAGGTAAAATTATAAATTTATGACCATTTAAAGTTTCTTAACGATTAATAAACTTTCTAACTAATCGATTATTAGTCGGTAAGAAACTTTAAATGGCCATAAATTTCACATTATAACTCAGATTTGAGTGATTCAAGATGCGTTGGAAAGATCTGTTCTTCTTCTTTCCAACGAATCTTAAATCACTTAAATCAGAGTTAAAATAAAAAAAATTATGGCTATTTAAAATTTTTTACTAATAATAAATTTTTAAATTTATCGATAAGCCAGGCAAATTGTTATTAGAAAGAGAGACAAAATAGTTATGGACATCACAATAATTTAATTAAAAAATGATCTGCGATGGAGAGAATTTAAAATCTAAATTTTAAAAGCTTGAGAGATGTGATATAAAAACTCATACTTTCAATGACCCTAACTTTAAAAATTTCTTTAATTTACCTAATTAATTTAATTTTAAACTCAAACCAACTTGCCCAAATTGCCGTACTCTTTGGTTCTGATAGACACAGTACCGTACATAGGATTCGACAAAACTGACAGACATTTGACGCGTGGTCACATAGTCAACAAATCCTCGCTTGACTCAACACGTGGGATCACCGTCAACAACTTAGTACGGGTCTACTTACTTCGGATTGAAAAGTGAGTAGCCATAATAAAGTTGGTGTCTGGTGGAGCAACTCACACGTGACGCCACCGACTCTGTTCGTCACGCACCTCGAACAACCCACCTTAATTCTTCACCTAAACTTTATATATATATATAATATTCTTCAATGCATGGTTGTTAAGTTAGATTAAATTAAGGTTAAATATCAATTCAATTCAATCATGTCAGTAGTAAAAAAACTTAAATTTGTCAAAATCAATCTAATAACTTCGAATTGAATTAATTACGGTAGTCTATTTTAATATATTATTTTTAATTTTAATTTTTTAAGTTAATTTTTAAATTAAATATTAGTATGTCTATAAATTTTTTAAGTTAAATATGAATATAAATATAATTTTAAATAATTATTTTATTCATAAAATTTTATTAACAATAAGTGACTCTAAATAAAAATGTAAGTAAATTAATACTTAATATTTTTAATAAATTTAGGTTAATGGGGTTAATTTACAAAATCTTATCTTAACTCAAACTTGATCTTAATTGGGCTGTTAATTTCAAACCTAACTCATAAGATTTAAATTGATTGGATTAATCAGTGCATGCTACTAGAAACCACCGTCCTCTATGCAGAGAATGAAAATGAAGAGTAAGAAACTTGAAGTGAAAGAGTAAGAAAGGAGGGAAAAAAAATATTAATTATATAAATAAAAAATATACAAATACTAATATCGAGACTTTTAAGTTAACCCCAAAATTTGTTACAAAACTTAAAAGACTCTCTCGTACCATGTTAAAAACCCACCACCTAAAAATTATAACTGTAAATTAGAAGTTGAACAATATATATCAAACTATCATCCACGTTTACAGTCAAATTTTAATAAAATATAAAAAAACAAAGAACAAGAGAAGAATTTTTATAATACTTGATAAAGCAAGCAAGCATGCATTACATTATCTCATTACATTATATGGCGTACACATAAAAAATACATGCGAGAGAAGTGTAACAATGAAGATGACCAGAGTACAGAACTCACTAACGAATTAAAATTACAAAAACATATTTATCTATTTATTAAAATTGTGTCTTAAGGACACTTGGAGGTGCCCTTGGAGTTCTCCTTGTCCCTGTAGCAGGGGCACTCGTCCTTGTGACCGTAAGTTCCAGAAGGAACGCACTTGCACTCTAAGCAACACACCCCACAATACTTGTAGCATCTGTCCCATATTGCTGCTTTCTCGCACCTTGCCTTGCACTTGCTCTCACAGAAACCTGCTTCCACCACAAAATTAACACATAAATTAGGGAAAAGAAAAAGAAAAATAGATCATCATGCATGGTCAGCACCAACAATCCATGGTATACATATATGGTATCTAGGTATAAGCAGAAAATTAGTACTAGTGGTGGATGGTCTTACTAGGACCAGCGATGGTGGTTTGAAGAAAAGAGGAGGTGAAGAGGAGAGACACAAGAAGCAATGCAGCAAATAAGATCTTCATGATCCTCTTTCTTAATAGTTTTGTAATCTCTTTATTATGATCTTAAGAAAAAAAAAAAAATAGCACTGCTAGTAGTAGTGTAAGAAATGATCAGTGAAGCAAAAAGAAGAAGCTGTGGAACGTGGAGAGAAAGGCTAGAGGGAGAGTGGGTATATATAAAGAGGGAAAGAGATGATCAGGGGGTTAAATTAAATTAAACCAAGACCCATAAGTGAATGAATTAATTAATTACCAAGTTGGGCCCATTCACCACCATTAAATGATAACTAGTGAGGAACAGCTTCAGCCAGCTGTACCAGGTTGTGCTACGCGTTGAGGGTCCTTCCACCAAAAAAAAAAACAAAGAAAACTAGTACTTTCTAGGTTATTCTACGCGTTTTCCACTCTACTTCACTTGCACTTAAGTCCAGAGAACGGGAACGTTGGCAAGCAGCTTCCTTCCTCTTCCCCTTCTTAAAACAACGAAAATGTTAAAAGTAATTGGGTGTTGCACTCCATTAATTTTTAGATTGTATTGAGTATATACTTCAATAACTGATTCAATATAAAAAAAAAAAAGGGCGGTACTACAAGGACTCTAATTCCAATTACATGTAGCTCTAATCTTAAGGACTTAAAACGTGAGAGTACACTAATTAAGTTTATGTCCCTTCGTCATTTCTTATTAGAAAGATAAAATAGTTCTAAACAAAAGTTTAAACTCAGCCGATGTACTGACACCCTTATATCATTGTAAAATTTTTTAATACACAAGATGATCTAAGAAATTGATCTAAGAAATTCAAGCACGAGTTTGGTGCTTGGGTCACTATATTTTCAAATACTAAGATGATGTTGTGTAGTTTTTATTTTAATAGCATGTGTCAAGTCGGATAGATTATTTTAAAATTATTCAATACACATAGCTTTGAAATGATAAAAAAGACTTAGATATATAAGTGCATCAGTTGAGTTTGGTGTACCAAGTCCATTCATCATTTCTGGTTATTAAAATATAGTTTGCGGTGTAATTTTTACTTTAATTTGGCAAACCAATGTAGGTGAATTAATTCGCAATTACTCATATGTCTCTATTTATGGTCTAACTGATACATATTTTCCAAACAATACATGAACCTACGCCTTATCTTGAAGGACTAAAGCAAGATGATATTAGCCGTCCAATCTATTTTAGGGCCCTCTTTTTAATCTTTGGTGCATGTACTTTATTTAATAGTCAAAATGTGTTAAAGAGAAAGGCAAAAAGAAAACTAATATCACCTAGACACCTACCAACAAACAAAACATGGTTCTACACTTTACTAGTTGACAATAGTGGAAATTATGGGAAAAAAGAAATTAAATCTTTTAATTAAGAGAATTGAGGGACCCATGACGTCAATTAGGAGTAGGAGGACGGGATCTGTGGCCCCTAACTTTACTATTTTGAGCCTAAGCTGCCACATGACCTGTCGGGGTATGGAAACCGACTCGTATTGTACTTTTTTTTTTTTTTTTTAAGGCAGTTAAGATGCAATATTTTTTTTCAACACGGTCAAAATACAATTCATGTAAAAGATAAGTTAGGATCTTTTACTAATTAATACTACTAAATTTGTCTTATTACTTATTAGTACCGGCTTGTTGAAGTAAAATTCACCCTTAGGTTCAAAGGTGATAATGGAGCTACGTAGAATTGATTTTAGTCGAGATCTAGGCTACTTAAAAAGTGATATAAGAGCTGATAATTGCTTGAGAAAGAAAAAAGAAAAAAGAAAAAAGAAGAAAAGAGAGAGATCAAAAACAGAGAAAGATAAAACTACATTTACAAAAATAGAATGAAATAGCTAACAAACCAAGTAGTTAACAACTAATTAACTCACTAACTAAGTAATGTAACTATACAATAGATATTGTCTTATTAGCCCCCCTCGAACTCAATGTGGAGAGAGATGTCACTGTGAGTTTGGACTTGAAATCAGCAAATCGCAAGCTGGATGCAAGTTGAACAATAAGGTCTTTGCGCATGGCTTTCTCTCGAACAAAGTAGAGATCAAACTCTATATAATATATTTAGTTCTTGCATACTGAACAAGATTAGCAGACAAGAGAATAGTACTAAGATTATCACACCATACTATAGGAGGAGAATAATAAGAAACCCCCAACTCATTAAGTAACACAAAGATCCATATCCATTCAGTCGTTACATTCGCCAAGCTTTTATACTCTACCTCTGTTGAAGATCGAGAAATGGTAGGTTGCTTTTTGGATTGCCAAGTAATAAAATTAGAACCAAAAAGATGTCATGCGAAATCGTGGTAAAGTAAGAAAGAAAAATAAGACAACAATATTTAACGTGGTTTGACAAATTATCTACGTACACGGGAGGCAGCAATTGTATTCACAGGGATGATTTTGAAGTGAGGAATGAGCTATATTTATAGTCATTTACAACAGTGTGAAATGAACCAATAAGTCAATTTTATTGTCAAATAAAGTTGTGCTTTATTTTCAAACAAAGCTGCAGCTTTATTTGACAATTAAAAACAGAGCAACTTTATTTGACAAAACAGAGCAACAATCTCCACCTTGGCGAGTTTCCTTCAAAAAACTGTTGCTGCCTCCATTAGTGCCCTTAGGCACTCTGACTTCGTGAGATGTTGATCAAGTCCAAACAATGTTGGAACTTGATCCCTGTAACCACCTTTGTAAGCATATCTGCGGGGTTATCTGCAGTCTTGATCTTTTGCAGAAGAATACTCTCTTCTTCTAATATTTCTCGAACAAAATGAAAACGAACATCAATATGCTTCGTTCGACTGTGATGAACTTGGTTCTTTGCCAAACAAATGGCACTTTGGCTGTCGCAGAAAACTTCAACATTCTTCTGCACAATTCCCAAGTCTTTAGTCAATCCATGAAGCCAGATTGCTTCCTTGAAAACTTCCGTTACTACCATGTACTCTGCCTCTATAGTAGACAAAGCAACTGTGGACTGTAGTGTTGATCTCCAACTCACTGGTCCTCCTGTCATAGTGAAAACATAACCAGTAGTAGATCTGCGCTTGTCAAGATCTCCGGCATAGTCCGAATCCACATATCCGACTAGATGCTTACAACTTTTATTATCTCTCTCGAACTTTAAACCAATATCCGTAGTACCATGAATATACCGTAGAATCCACTTCACTACTTGCCAGTGGCCTTTACCGGGGTTGTGCATGTAACGACTTACCATACTTACAGCATGTGAAATGTCAGGTCTAGTACACACCATAGCATACATCAAGGCACCAACTGCATTTGCATATGGAATGTTCTTCATTTGCTTCTTCTGATTCTCAGAATTTGGTGTCATTGATGTACTTAGCTTGAAATGTGGTGCCAATGGTGTGCTCACAGGTTTTGTGTCATTGCCAATGCAAAAAGTTTGAAGAACTTTTTTCAAATACTTGAGTCTGAGTCAAACAGATTGTGTCTTTGGCCCTGTCTCGAGTGATCTCCATCCCGAGAATTTTTCTGGCCTCTCCAAGATCCTTCATTTCAAACTCTGAGCTCAATTGAGCCTTCGGTTTGTTGATTTCCACCTTGCTTTTAGATGCGATTAACATATCATCTACATATAAAAGCAAGTAGATAAATGTACCATCTTGAAGTTTGCAATAGTAGACACAATGATCAAACTGACTTCGGGTATATTTCTGCCCTTGGATGAAGCTGTCAAATCTCTTGTACCATTGTCTCGGTGACTGCTGCAAGCCATACAATGACTTGCTCAACTTGCAAGCCCAATTCTCTCTTCCTGGTACTTTGAATCCATCTGGTTGAGACATATATATCTCCTCTTCCAAATTACCATGCAGAAAAACAGTTTTGACATCGAGTTGGGCTAACTCGAGATCAAACTGTGCAACCAAAGCCAATAATATTCGAATTGACGAATGCTTAACAACATGTGAGAATACGTCATTGTAGTCAATTCCTTCCCTCTGAGCATAGCCTTTTGCTACCAGTCTGGCTTTGTATCGAATACTATCTGTGCTGGGAGAGCCTTCCTTCTTAGCAAAAACTCATTTGCAACCAATTGGTTTCTTTCCTGTCGGAAGTGGAACCAACTTCCAAGTCTGATTCTAAAGGAGTGATTTCATCTCCTCATGCATTTCCATTTTCCACTTATCACTTTCCATACTCTGAATAACATCTTTGTAATTGTATGGAATATCATCTCCGGTGACTGAAAATGCATATGCCACCATGTCAGTGTACCTTGCAGGTTTGCAGATTTCTCTTCTTGGTCGACTGGTGGCAATTGATTCTGGTTGTTGACTGATGTCTGGTCCTGGAGCCTCCACCTCAACTGAGATTTCCTCCTCGTCTTCTTCAGGATGGTTGGATATCTTTGCTGACTTGCCATGAGTTGTGCCAGGAGTTACTGGAATATCTAACTCCACCTGCTGATGCAAATCTGGATCTCGATTTTCTTTATCAGAAACTATATGCTTTGACATCACAGATTCATCAAAAGTTACATCTCGACTTAGTACAATCTTCTTTGACTCAGGGTTCCATAGTCGGAAAGCCTTAACTCCTTTACTAAAGCCCATGAAAATCGCTTTCTTGGACCTAGGATCCAGTTTGGATTCCTTCATGTAGAAATATGCAGTGCATCCAAAAATGCACAGAGAATTATAATCTTAAACGGGTTGTCCAGACCATACCTCCTTGGGAGTTTTGTCATCTAGTGCTGTTACAGGAAGTCTATTGATGATATAAGAGGCATATGACAAAGTTTCAGCCCAAAATGCCTTGCTCAGTCCAGAATGAGATAACATGCAGTGAGCTTTATCTACAAAAGTATGATTCATGCGTTCAGCAACACCGTTTTGTTGTGGGGTGCCTGGTACTGTGAAATGTCGGACTATCCCTTCATTCTTACAAATTTTCTTAAATGGGTCTGACTTGTATTCTCCTCCATTATCATATCTGAGCCTCTTAATCTTCCTTCTCGTTTGTGTTTCTACCATTTTCTTCCATAGAAGAAAGATATCTAGCACTTCATCTTTATGCTTCATGGTATAAACCCAAACATAGCGTGAGAAATCATCAATGAAAGTAACAAACCAACGTTTACCTCCTAATGAAGCATTTCGAGAGAAACGACATGTCCTATTTATCCATCATTGTTGGGAGGGTCAGCTCAAACGTCTTTGTAATGTTCGAGTTCAGAATAATTAGTCTTGTCCAAAGAAAAAAAAGATACCTTTCAGATACCGAAAAATAAATAATAATAATAATAATAATAATAATAATAATAATAATAATAATAATAATCCATTTGAAAAAACAAAAAAGTATAATATGATCAACTTAATTTGAGACTTTAAAAATTGATTTAAATGAAACTAAATTAACTTCAAAAGTAAGAGTATTGAAAAAAAAAATTGCATGTGAATTAAATTTATTTCACATTCAGATACACTAATTAATTAATTCAATTAGTTAATATAGGCATATTTGAAATCTCAAATCAATCATTCCAAATTAAATCAAACCAAATTTTATTCAGTTCTAAGGTTGATAACTATAACTTAGCTTAGTTTAGTTTGACATAATGCCAATCCGACTGCTTTGCATACGAGTTAGGTTTATAGGCAAAACACATGAGAATATTTGAACTCCACCGCCCTATTGTCACGGGGGAGTCAAAGAGGCAAAGCAATATCCGTACGGCACTCGATAATATCAAGTAGCAAGGTCAGCCAATTTACAAGTAAAAAACAATAACACACACAAGAACAAACAACAAATAATTGAAAGTATATTTATATTAATCTCAAGTAAATGATGTATAATTGGTGTTTATATGAAAAAGATACACACACACCCTAAGGGAGAAGGTATCGTTAGAGAACTACAAGCTAGGAATAGAAAGCACCTATAAGAAACACACGTTGGTAGCTTTACAAGGGACACTCAGTTGTAGGGGACACCTAAGCACTATCTTTAGGCGACTACCACCTCCTTTACAAGGTATATCTTAAGCTTTTACCCTAATCTCAAAAGAAAACATCAAAATGTGAGCCCAATCATACTGGCCTCCAAAATTACAAAAATACCCCCGATTACAAAGAAAAATACATGACGGTGCATGGGACAACATGACCGTGACAGACTCCCCCACTTAATACGACGACACCCATGTCGATCGACTGGCTAAGTACTTGAGGATATTTGCCTCATATTGTATTAATGAACTGGATGGTTCCCAATTGGCTTCAGCTTCAGGCAGGCCCTTCCACTTGACTAAATACTCTGACTCGAACTGCTTCTGTGAAGGTCCTGGAACTTGACGATCAGCCACAATATACTCCACCTCACGATCTGGTCGACACTTGATATTTGTTGTTGGTCTTGAAGAACACCCACGAACCAGATCCTCTCGATCAATATGACATGACTTCAAGTTATTGACATGAAACACTGGATGAAGATTCTGCCACTGAGAAGGCAACTCGACCAGATAAGTAACTTTCCCAACTCGCTCTGTGATAAGAAATGGTCTTTCATACTTGCGAACCAACTTCTTGTTCACCTTTATGAAGAACTTCATGATATCAGGTTGAAGCTTGATGAAGACTTGATCTCCCACCTAGAAAGATGTTGGCTTCCTCTTCTGATCTGCCCATTTCTTCATTCTTCTAGAAGCCTTCAAGGTAGACTCGTGCAACTTCATTGGTTGTTGCCACTCCTTGGCAAACTGATATGCTCACGGAATGCTCCCAGTGTACCTCATATCTACAGTGTGAGGTGTAAGAGGTTGTGGCCCAATACCAACTCAAAAAGGACTCTTCGAGGTTGAAGAACTCTGCTGCAATTTGAAACAGAACTGAGCAACATCTACCAAATTCACAAAATTCTTCTGGTAGGCACTAACAAAGTGCATAAGGTACTCCTCCAGTAATGCTTTGAATCTATTTGTTTGGTCGTCTGTTTGGGGATGACAGCTGGTTGAAAAGTTCAAATGAGATTCCAAAAGTCTAAAGAGTTTTGTCCTGAATCTTCCTGTAAACCTCGAATATCTGTCACTGACGATGGTCTGAGGTACACCCCAATACTTCACTACATATCGCAGGAAAAGATAAGTTGTCTCCTTTGTTGAGCAATGCTTGGGAGCAGGAATGAAGGTAGCATACTTCAAAAACTAGTCCACCACCACAATGATGGAGCCATGTTCCCCCCACTTTTGGCAAAGCAGTTATGAAATCCATCGTCACACTCTCTGACGAACGCTAAGGAACCGACAGCGGTTCTAACAGTCCCGTCGGTCTATCTCGTTCCACCTTGTCCTGTTGACAAGTAAGGCAAGTTTTGACATACTCAGTGACATCATCTCACATACTCGGCCAATAGTAGCCCCGTTCAAGTAGGGCCATTGAGATTCATGAAACTCATGCATCAACTCCCTGCGAAGTCCACCAGTGCGAGGTACATAGAGACGCTCCCCTTTAGTGACAAGCAATTCGTCTTTAATATGGAATCGTCTTGTCCGACCGGCTTCCACTAGTGGCCAGAGAGTTTTAACCTGAGGATCCATCTACAACACGTCTCTGATTCGGCATGCAAGGTAGTCTGCAGCTTCGTGACGCTCCTTTGAGTTTCAACTGGCAGTGTAGCAAGCTCTGTCTTTCGACTTAGTGCATCAGCAACTTGATTAGTTCGCCCAGGCTTATATTCAAGTACCATGTCGAACTTTGAAAAGAACTCCTGCCATCGAGCTTGCTTTGAGGTAAGTTTCTTCTAGGTCAAGAAATGTGAAATAGCCACATTATCTGTCTTCACAACAAACCTTGAACCCAACAAGTAATGCCTCCACGTCCAAAGGCAATGGATCACCGCTAGTAACTTTTTCTCTTAAGTTGTGTAATGAAATTCAGCTTCAAAAAGTTTTTAGCTCTCATTAGCTAAAGGATGTCCCTTTCTGGACTAACACTCCACCAAGCGCAAAATCTGAAGCATCTGTATGTACTTCAAAGGGCTTGCTCAAATCAAGAAGAGCAAGGACAAAATCTTCTATCACCGCTTGTTTTAGGTCATCAAGTGCACGTTGTCGCTCTTCTGACCAAACCCACGGTTGATTCTTCTTCAATAGATCAATTAAAGATGCTGCTCATGCAGAATAATCGTTGATGAACTTATGATTGTAGTTTACCAAACCGAGAAAAGACCTCAACTCAGATATTGTTGTTCGGGTCTTCCATTCTTGGATAGCACGAACTTTCGCCATGTCCTCTTCAGCTTGCCACCACCAATGTAATAACCTAAGAAGGCAATTTCCTTTTGAGCAAAAGAACATTTCTCTTCCTTTACATAGAGATGATTCTTTCACAGCCGCTCAAACACCATCTTCAAGTGTTCCATGTGTTCCTCTAGAGTAGGGTTGTATATGAAAATCTCATCAAGGTACACCACCACAAACTTGTCCAAGTACTCGTAGAATACCTCATTCATCAAGGTGCAGAAGGTGGCTTGAGCATTGGTTAAGCCAAACGACATCACCAGGTACTCGAACGCTCCATACAGAGTAACGCAAGTGGTCTTAGGTTCATCTCCTTTAGCAATTTGAATTTGATGATACTCAAATCGTAAATCAAGCTTCATAAAGTAGCGGGCTGCACCAAGTTGATCAAACAAATCATCAATTAAAGAAATAAGATACTTATTCCGGACAGTTACCTTATTTAACGCAAACTTCAGTCGTGTTTCTTTTGGAACAAAACATGTGCCCCATAAGAAGCTTTCGACAGTCGAATAAAGCCTGAGTCAATCAGCTCACTCAACTGCTTCCTCAACTCAGCTAACTCCGGAGGTGTCATCCTATAAGGACGACTAGCGGACGGTTTCGCCCCTGGAATCAACTAAATCTTGTGATCAATGGGTCTTCGTGGAGGAAGTTACTCTGAAAGCTCTATCAGTATCACATCCTTGAAACTTGCCAGTAACTTCACCACTGCAGCTGGGACTGGCTGTGAAACCTCTTCCTGTTTGCCTACCGCTAAGGTTGCCAAGTACGTTTCCTCACCCTTCTTGAGACCTCTCTTAAGATAGAGAGCAGAAATTATTTTGTCCTTCGGTTCAACCACTGTCATTTGAGCCATGCAAAAAAAGTCTCCCAGTAAACACAAAGTCTCCAAGTAGGGCATCGTTACTGCCTTAGCTTCATGCAGGATCTCCATGCCCAATATCACGTTAAGATCATCCATGGGAATGACCATAAAGTTGGTCCTCCCTGACCACTTCCCCTCTTCCGTAGGAGTGGCCTTCGCAATCCTATGGATAAGTCTTGTAGCATAATTAACTGCTTTGATATTGCTCGAATCACCTTCTAACTTGAGACCTAAGCATTTGGTGGCACCTTCAACAACGAAGTTATGAGTGGCTCCTGTATCCACCATGGCACATGTTGTCTTACCATTGATTTTGAGTTCAACAAACATCAATCCTTTAGACGCACCCATTTGCTTCCCTGAAACTTGCCCATTTAAGGCATTCAACAATCGGAGAGCACCCATCATCGGTTCATCTGACTCATTCTTCGAAGCATGTGATTGGGAAGTTCCCTCTGATCGCACGCGTTCAGAGAACCCTTTTGAGGGAAAACGGCTTCGAACACAAGAAACACTTCAATGGCTTTGTTTTGGAATTGGCCGTTGAGGCAGAAAATGGCCTGCTTGGAAGACAAAGCTCCCTTGTTGAACTGGTTCTTCTGCTAACTGGCACTACTGTCGTCCTTCCCTGAGTGAGGTTTGGAGTTATTGTCACCAAGATTTGCATTATAATCAGTCAGTCTCTCTGCAACGGCTTGAGCAGACGCAAGATCTTCAACACTCTGCCTTCGCAACTTAATCTGAGCTCACGACTTCAATCCATCCAAGAAAAAGAACAATTTATCCTCCTCTGCCATGCCCTGAATGTCGAGCATGAGAGTAGAAAATTATTTTACGTACTCTCGAACGGTACCTGTTGAAGTCTCTTAAGCTTCTGTCTAGCTAAGAACCCCACGTCTTCAGGGAGAAATTGATGTTTGAGCTCTATCTTGAGATCTGCTCAAGTATCAACTGTAACCAACCCGTTCTCAATGTCTCTGTAACGGTTTTGCCACCATAACTTGGCATCACCTGTTAGATACATGGTAGCCATAGAGACCTTATCTTGTTCGGTCTTTGGTTTTGTCACCTTAAAGTAATGTTCAAGATCGAACAGGAAATTCTCCAACTCATTTGCAACTCGAGCTCTGCCATAATGCTTCGGTTTTGGGATCTTCACCTTTTTTCGACTCTCAGTCTCCCACGAACCAGTCGCGCTAGCTAGTTTGGTGAGGACATTCAACCTAGCATTCATGTCATCGAGCTGCTCTCGAACCTCCTGGAACGCACTATGGATTTCCTCACCCATAGCGTCCATAGATTCACTATATGATTGGTGACTCATTTCATGTAACTCAATCTTCGCAACCAGTTGCTCAAACGTAGTTGCCATCTCAGCAGACCACACTGTTTGGGTTTCTAGTTCTTCCAACCTTTCCTTAGTTGACCTATTTTATGTAGCCATTTTCTTTCTAAGCTCTGATACCACTTGTCACGGGCGAGCCAATGAGGAAAGACAATACACGTGCGACACCAGATAATATCAAGTAACAAGGTCAGTCAATCTGCAAGTAAAGAATAATAACACACACAAGAACAGGCAACAAGTAATTGGAAGTATATTTATATTAATCTCAAGTAAATGATGTACAATTGGTGTTTACACGAAAGGAATACACATGCACCCTAAGAGAGCAAGTATCGCTATAGAACTACAAGCTAGCAATAGCAAGCAACCACAAGGGACACACGTTAGTAAGTTTACAAGGGACACTCAGTTGTAGGAGACAACTAAGCACTACCTGTAGGCGACTACCACCTCCCCTACAAGGTAGATCTTAAGTTTTTACCCTAATCCCAAAAGAAAACATCAAAATTTGAGGCCAATCATACTGACCCCTAAAATTACAAAAATACCCCTGATTACAAAAAAAAAGACATGACGGTGCATGAGACAACATGACCGTGACACTATGCCCTTGGTTTTGTTCCATTTGCTACAAGCCAAGAACCGCGTACGTACTTATATTATAGTTGTTTTAAATATTTAAAAAAATGTCACCTTTCACACATTAAAGTCCCTTGACCCCATCTTCTTCCAACCCTACAAGAGGAAAACACTTTATTGACTTTGCAAAGTTGTTGAATCGTCCTGAATCACGCATTAACATGTGATTCAAAGCAATTCAACAACTCTCATAAGTAACGTCAACAAAGTATATTTTCAAAGCATTTTCTTTATGCAAGAGGACAATGCTTTTTATAAGTAGTGGGAAAAGACAAGGAGAGGAAATGAGAAAAGAAAAGAAAAAAGGCTATAGGGACTTAACCTTATTTGCATTGACAGTCTCGTCAGCGACCTAAAAAGAACATTTATATAACAAATACAATCTTTTAAAAAGACTCCCGTGATGAAGTCACCCTAAGAGTTATATCATTTTTCAAAAACAAATTGAGAAAGCGAAAAATATTAAAGGAAAGCTCAACCTAATTCATAATATGAGTTACAGCACATGTAGGTCATGTGAGTCACTGAAGAAGAAAGAAAAATTCCTACGTCATACAGACAATCTAGTACAACAAATTTCCCCAAATGAGCTAGAAGGAAAAGAGCAATCCGATCAGGGTAAAAAATGACATAAAGCCAGATTCCAGCTAGCTCTTGTGCTCAACAAGTACATAACAACCACAATTTCATAGTAGAAAGAAAACAACATTCATGGCAGATAGTGTGGGATAGTGGCAAACAAACCAGATTTTATCAAATCAGAATATTATACATCAAAAACCGTGATCACTGATGCTAATTTTCACACATATATAGGTGGGCCAATGCCCACATGCTTGTGCGTGACACTTTTTGTCCTTAACTGGCTTCGGGGAGGGCCTTTCACTTGACTAAATATTCTGACTCGAACTGCTACTGTGAAGGTCCTAAAACTCGACGATCAACCACAATATACTACACCTCACGATCAAGTCTGCACTTGACATTTGCTGTTGGTCTTGAAGAACACCCACGAACTGGATCCTCTCGACCAACATGACACGGCTTCAAGTTACTAGCATGAAACACTGGATGAAGATTCCGCCACTGAGAAGGTAACTCGACCTGATAAGCAATTTTTCCAACTCGCTCTGTGATAGGAAATGACCCTTCATACTTGTGAACCAACTTCTTGTTCACCTTTCTAAAGAACTTCATGATATCAGGCTGAAGCTTGATGAAGACTTGATTTCCCACTTGAAAAGATGTTGGCTTCCTCTTCTGATCTGCCCACTTTTTCATTCTTCTAGAGGCCTTCTCAAGGTAGGCTCGTGCAACTTCATTGGTTTGTTGCCACTCCTTGGCAAACTGATATGCTCGCAGACTGCTTTTAGTGTACCTCATATCTACGGTGTGAGGTGTAAGAGGTCATGTTGTCCCATGGACTGTTATGTCTTTTTCTTTGTAATTGAGGGTATTTTTATAATTTTGGGGGTCAATATGATTGACCTCACATTTTGATTCCTTTTGAAATTAGGGTAAAAGCTTAAGACTTACCTTGTAGGAAAAGTGATAATAGCCTGGAGGTAGTGCTTAGGTGTCCCCTACAACCGAGTGTCCCTTATAAAGCTACCAACATGTGTCCTTTATGGCTGCTTGCTATTACTAGCTAATAGTGCTCTAGCGATACCTGCTCCCTGGGGGGTGTGTGTATTCATTTTATGTAAATATCAATTGTACATCATTTACGTGAGATTAATATAAATATTCTTTCAATTACTTGTTATATGTTCTTGTATGTGTTATTGTTCTTTACTTACAGATTAGCCGACCTTGCTTGATTTTGTCATGTGCCGCACGAGTATTGCCTTGTCTCACTGACTTGCCCATGATACTATACCCTTGGTTTTGTTCCATTTGCTACAAGCCAAGAACTGCGTACGTACATATATTACAACTGTTTTAAAGATTAAAAAAGATGCCACCTTTTGCACATTAAAGCCCCACTGACCCCATCTTCGTGCTAGAGAACAAAGCTTCTTACAAATAGCGGGAAAAGAAAAGAGAAAGAAAAGAAAAATGCTACAGGGACTTAAACCTTATTTGCATTGACAGTCACGTCAGTCGCCTAAAAAGGGCATTTATATAACAAATACAATCTTTTAAAAGACTCGTGATGAGAGTCACCCTAAGAGTTGTAACAATTTTCAAAAAATAATGAGTAAGAAATATTAAAGGAAAGCTCAACCTAATTCATAATATGAGTTACGTCACATGTTGTTCATGTGATTAGCTGAAGAATAAAATAAAAAAAAAATCCTACATCATACAGACAATCTAGTACAACAAATTTCCCCAAATGAGCCAGATGGAAAAGAGCAATCCGATCAGGGTAAAAGATGAGATAAAGCCAGATTCCAGCTAGCTCTCCTGCTCAGCAAGTACACAACAACCAAAATTGCAGAGTAGAAAGAAAGCAACATTCATGGCAGATAGTGTGGGATAGTGGCAAACAATCCAGATATTATCAAATCAGAATATTATACATCAAAAACCGTGATATTTTCACACATATATATAGGTGGGCCAATGCCCACATGCTTGTGCGTGGCACTTGCTGTCCTTCTTAACTTTACATGAAATTACAAACGTACATGTATTTTTTTTTTTTATACAAGTGGGCATAAACAAATCAACCCCCCATACCGTATGAAGGACGAGGATGTCGATGATGATGCAAATATTCCTTGGTACTTTCACTTGATGCCATCAAGTTGATCTGTTCAATGAAGCTCCATAATTTTAGCAATATGGGGGAAAAAAGCATCAGAAATATCAAGAAGTAGAAGAAAGAACAGGTAAGAAGTGTACCTTCAAGATCTCAAACTTTGAGCTGGGGCGCACGTATGCTGCCAGGACACTCATGTTGAAATCCTGTGTTTCAGAATATAAGCACATATATTAGATTGTTGAGATGAAAGACTGCAAAACTAATAATAATCATATACAGTGAAATTGCTGGGTTTAATGGGTTGGAAAGATTGATAAGCATAGCCCTTCTTATAATGGAAAAATGAAATGCCAGATGCACTTGGTGTATTTATGCCTAGGAGAGGCCATTTTTAATCATATCAGTAGCTACAAAATCTTGCAAATGTAATTGAACTTAACACTACTCAAAATGGTCGTCACATATTCTATCGAAAACATCATCAGTTGAGCACATATTATCATAGATCTGAACAATAAGTTAGTGGCTCTTTGGTGTTCTAATTTACAGAGGATTATTCACATATCAAGCAGGTTAACATCTCATTGTTAAAATTTTGTATCAACTCATACAGATATAGATGATGCCATGTAGCAATTTTGGTGCCTTGTATGCATGTGTGGGCTCGTTTTTCTTAGGAGAGAAAAGACTCCAGAAACATAAACATACTCACCCTGAAAGGATCACCCCTCAAAGACTGCACGAACATAGAATTTCCTGAGCTCCTCGTCTGTAAGAAGCAAAAGGCAACAAGTCAAATCAGAACGTCATATTGTAATCATAAAAAGGAAATCATCTTCCAAACTAAGTCCAGTACACATATTGAGAATATCATGATCCAAATCATCGAGGCTTGTGTGTGTTCAAAGAAAAGCAATAAGGCACCTATTTACTATTGTTGATTCACCCTCTCATTTGTGCGTGAAATAAATGGAGACGGACATTCAGTTTATAAAAAGTTGCTTCTTGAGGAACCAAGTACGACATGGTGCTCAGATAAGAGTCATGAGTTATATATGTAAATTTTTTGGTCCATATTGTATTTGAGACTTAAATGAGAATAACCACGGAATTAAGTGGTTGAGGTTACTGAAATGCAAAGATTTATTATATATGGGTATAAACGAAAATGCATGCCATGGTGTTGGTTTTATGAAACCACTTTTCCCATTCAACCATTAGCAGCTCTCTTGATCATGGAGGAAGTTAATGAATGTCCCTTGATGGGTTATACCCCGGAATCATCATATGCAGGAGAGGAATGCCATAGCATTAGGGATGAGCACTAGTTGGCCTCCAGTCAGTTTTAGCTCAAACTGCAGGCGCCCTGCCTCACTTGGGTCTCGTAAAACCAAACCCAATCATACAATATACAACAAATATAACAAATGAAACCCGACATGACCCTGGTTGACTTCAGAGTCCAGACAAGTGGACTAATTTGGGGCAGATGTGGAAAAAAAATCTTACATCTGCCAGGGCGGTTTGACTGAAGAAAAAATATAGTTCCAATTTACCAAGACTTTTCTTAGCTAAAAAAGAGAAAGTGGAGAAAAGAGAAAGACCAAAGTAGAAAAGAGAGGGTAGAGGTTGGAGTGAGTGAGAAGAAGTAAGAGGGACTGCGAGGGTGCTCTCTCCTCTCCTCTTTTAGTTTCATATCGAGATTGCGAAGGGTATATATATGTATATATATACACGGAGCCTTGGCGCAATGGTAAGAGTTGGTACCGTGTGACCTTGTGGTCACGGGTTCGAGTAGTGGAAACAGCCTCTTGTGAAGCAAGGTAAGGCTATGTACAATAGACACAAATATAGTCCGACCCTGCCGCAGGACCCCACATAGGCAGGAGCTTCGTGCACTGAGCTGCCCTTTTTTATATATAATGATATAACGCATGTATTCTATGTATGTTCTTTTTGCTCCCTCGCATTTTTGAACCTTCTATGGGAATACCATTTGGTATGAAGTCCATACTCCTATCTATCTTCATCTTTCTCAAAAGCTTCAACTACAAATTGTCTAAATCTTGTGAGAATAGTCTCTAATTTTCTCAATGCCCTTAATCTCTTCAAAACCAAGGTTTTAAAAATCATGAGGCGTAATTAAGGCGATTTTCCTTCGTGAGGCGAGGAGTAAGCCTCAAGGCAATACGAGGCGTAAGACTCATATTTTTATAAAAAGAATACATAAAAGCTTTTATATGAATTCTAAAAAATCAATATCATTAATAAATAGATAAACATGAAATATAAATAAACTTGAGCTATTTTTTTTTTTTGTATACTTACCTCATCACATAACATTGCTTTTAATAATGTTTATAATAATTGATGTTGTTGATATGTTAACAAGGCATATATTATAAGCCAAGAT
The DNA here is from genome assembly GCA_035771175.1 of Paratinospora sagittata. Classification (NCBI taxonomy): domain Eukaryota; kingdom Viridiplantae; phylum Streptophyta; class Magnoliopsida; order Ranunculales; family Menispermaceae; genus Paratinospora; species Paratinospora sagittata. The sequence goes on from CM069603.1 coordinate 37,120,293, forward strand.
TTTTCAAATGTTATGTTTTTATATATCAAAAAAGTAAAAATTGTAGAAAATTAACAAATAAAAGACAACATTATTAAATATTACCACTTCCTAGTTTTCACATTCTTAAGTAATTAAGTTTTTAAACTTGTTCTTATGATGCGCCTTGCGATTCACTTGGTAATGTGTATATAGTTTATAAAAATCTAGGCTTCGAGCTTCAAAACTTGGAGCTCTCCTAATACTGTATATTACAGATTTTAGAAAGAAAAGGAGTTGGCGTATTTATACTAATATCAATCGAAGTGTTTTGGAAAGAAAAATGTAATAGGTAAAACGATTTAGAGTTTAGGCTTGCAATTTTAGAACTTGGATCGCTCCTAAATAATTAAGATTAGAACCTTTAAAAAGAAAAAGTGTGTTTAGTCTAGTATTAGTTGAAGTATTTTGGAAAAGTATAGGAAAATGTAAATAGAAAAGGGGGGATTAGGTTGAGCTTTATGGTTAAGCCTCACATAACCTTAAGGTGTAAGTCTTAGGGCATAAGCCTCATGTAATCGAGTAAACCTCAAAAAGGTATCATTGAGGCTTTAAGCCCTGAGGCGGTTTTCAATAGCCTTGAGGCTCGCCTCGCCTCAAGGCGTAAACCTCAATAGATTTTTAAAACTATGTTCAAAACTGCCCTTCTCTTTATGTCTCTCATTCAACAAAATATGAAAATAATCCCTCATCTTTTGTTAAGATAATCATTCACAACAACCCCTTTGATTCTTAGTCTTAATGCATCTATCTGGATCTCTGTCTCTACTTCTCTTCTCCCACAATTTAGCAATTTGGTATACACCCATCTCATCATCTTTAGTACCTAACCCATGATACAAGTTAGCATATGCTTTATACTCTTTTTGTTTGCTTCTTTAGTGTTTTTAAATTAATTCGTCCATCCCATCCCTTCTTTTTTTTTGTTTCATGCAAGCTTTATAGCAAAATCGTTTTAGGGTGTGTTTGATAGCTAAGAAAATTTTCCTTGAGAAAATGTACTTGAGAAAATTTTCTCATGGTTGTTTGATTGAGAAAATTTTCTCATAATTGGTTATTAATTAGTTATTCAGTTATATGATTGTAACTTCTTCAAATTAGTATATAAAATTTTCTCATGAAAAAATTTAATTTTCTCACCCCCTTAGCTAAGAAAATTATGGTGAGAAAATGGTGGGCCCGAGAAAAAAATTTATTTTTTTCTCACCTCTTTTGCCAACCTCAAAACACTAGAAAATGGAGTTTTCTCAAGAAAATAACTATTTTCTCGAGAAAATTTTCATTTTCTCAGCTATCAAACACACCCTTTGCTCTAATACTTCCCTAAACTTCTCATTCCACCATCAAATTCCCTCAATGAGGATGCCTTTCCTCTCTATATTCATCTAAAACCTCTATTTCTGTAACTAATCACAAGAAATATGTTTCGCCAAAATCCATGTCACGTTTAATTATTTATTTGTTTTGAGGACGCCACCTGCAGGGGGTAGGGGGGAATTAAAGTCCGTTGATTGTCATTTTATGTCTACATCTTCTATTCTTTTAGGTTTCACCAACTAATTTTTAGGCAATTGGCTCCTTTTTTCTCTTCAATCACTAAATACAAACATCTAAAACCATTAGGCAATAACTATATTGTGTAGTTAAAACTTTTTTCTTACAATTATTATACAATTCTTAAATGATATTCATGATATGCAATGATGTTAAACTTTATCATTCATATATCTATAGCATCACAAACAATGAGACAATGAAATAGTAATATTTTGATGTTTGTCAACTTCTAATCTAGTTTACTTCCTTGTAAGAAGCACACAAATATTTTAGTGAAGGAAGTTGGTTATCTAAAGTTACAAGATTGCCTTTAAGATTATATAATAAAAACAAACTTAAAATACTCTCTTCAGGACTTCAAAATATGTTACAGTAGTAATACAATTGTAGGAGAGATTAATACCAATGATTTTAACTTTTAAGATGCAAACCTATTTGTACAGGTCATCCATAGCAGCAAAATAATACTACTTTATCACATGAGCAGAGAATAATGCTAGGATTTCTACTGAATGAAAAATGAATACAAAAAAGAGATTGAAGAAAGCTTATGTAGCATATAAGGAAAATTACTAGAATATTCTTTCCTAAGAGCTAATACAATAATTACATAATTACTCTAATAAAACTATTAAGTACATATCATGAATACAGATTGCATGATAAAAGATTGTCTACTCACACATGCCATTCATGCAAACATCACAAAAGAAAAGGGAAAAACATATAGAAGAATATTGCAGTGGCGACTTACCTCTAAAGAAACATCCCTAAGCCGCCTTCCAGTTCGAGCACAGCAAATGCGGACCACATGTTCATCACAACTCCCACTGATGACATAGTCTCTTCCATTCAAGTAATATGACCGAGTATAATTATGAGCACTTCCTGTTGGAGCTATCTCAAATTTTGTATGGACCCTTCCATCTACTGCTAAATGTTGTTTAACCTGCAGTTTAACTAGTTAACTCAAATGACACCAAATATAGTGCTCCAGTTTTCTATCAGTTATATTTTCGAGTATTTATGCATGGAAAGGACTTTTGAGCATAGTCTAACTGCCATGCAGGCTGCTGGGCCAGCTGCTGGGCCAGCTGCTCAACAATACCTTCATATGCTACATTTTGTTGATCAATTCTTTGATCAGGCTGGGATTAGATGTATTGGCCTTCTGGTTGTTGCTTGTTATTAACTTTGACCAAGAAAAAGTTCATATTAACCTGGCCTACATTCATAAATGTTCAAAAATAATTTTGATCGAATATAGGTATCATCTACAGATATACCTCATTGTCAACAGCTGACGAGAGTAGATAGTGATCATCTGGAGAAAAGCAAACCATCACATTTCCTCTTGAGCTTGAGGATGTATAGCATGGCCTCAACGGTTTCTGTCTTAAGTCCCACATCTTGATATCCCGATCAAATGATGAAGTAGCAAAGATAGAGGGGGAATGATGTGCAAACTTAGCAACGTTGATATGCCCGTGGTGCATATCAGGGATGACCTGTAATCGCTTTCCACTGTTTATGTCATACAGAGCTATATTTTTTGAGTACCCACTAGCAATAAAATGTTCATCTGTGGAATTAACATGAACAGATGTCAATTGCTCAAAATCTTCAAATGCAACAAAGTTTGCACGGGAATATCTTTCTGTAATTGTTGATGGCATTTGGCGAATATCATATAATTGCAACGAACCATTATCAGAGCCAGCAATAAGCTGATATACAACACCAGCATAGCAAAGATTACCAAGTCAGCAAAGAATCAATACATGTAAAAAAGAGATGTTAGAAACATTCAACAATGGCTAAATCTAGCTGATAAACAAAGCAATTAAATTCTAGTTATAGAATGGCAGATCATTTGAATGGTTCAGTCTCCATTTTTTTTTTTTCTTTTATTTTTTTGAGCAGAAACAACAATTAATGTTTTATTGCAAAGTTTTGAATTGTTACAACTATGGTGTATGAAAATGCACCAGAAGTGCACTAATCACTCAAAGTTTACTAACAAAATACCCTTCCCTGACAGCTATGGCCATGTCTATCCCTAATTAAGTTCATTCTCCATCATCTAGCAAGCTCCCCCAATATTTAATAAATTAAACCAAACTGGCTATGCCTTTAATAGAAAGGCATAATTTAAAACACAGTTAAGTCTCAAACAGTGAAACAGGTAATTTCATTAAGTTCTATATCCGTGTTTCTTTTGAAAATGGGAACATCATAGGAAGACACGCTACGGCAATTTGAAACAACTTCCATTGTATTTTGGTAATTTTACTCAAAGTTAGGTAAACCCCTATAATACTGATGCATCGTTCAAAAGCAGAAATATTCATGGTTCAATCACTACTGGAAAAGAAGTTGCACATAAATTCTTAATCAAACAATTAACATGTTCTTACTCTCATGGTATACGCATACCTTTGATGGATGCGTTTTAAGCCAACAGAGCCCTATAACACTGTTAAATGTTCCTATTGATGGCATGCAACCAACAAGTTCTGCACTCTCATGGTTGATAACAACTATCTCCCCATCCAATGTGCCAAAAACCATGAGACTGGAGTTGGATGGATGATATTCAAACTGCCGTGGACGAAAACTCTTCGTTTCTTCCTTTAGAATGCTGCTAATCTTAGACACGGAGTGAATAAGAGGCCATGTGGATGAACCAACTTTAGCAGCACAAATTGATCTGGAGAAGAAACAATGGCTATTTCTCAAAGGATATGGCTGCTTTACATTGTGAGGCTTTCCCAAGTGACCAATAAATGTCCCCATTTCACGCCTTCGCAAGAGATTAACAAGACTCTCTTTTCTTTGTTGGTTGTATGGCAAATACTCGTAGTATTGAGAAAAAATAGTTCTGGCTGCTTCCCTGTCTGTCCCTTTTATGGGTATATTGTCCAAAACTTCCAAATGGGGTAATGAAGTTATCATGTACTCCCGATAGTGTTTCTCAAAACAAATGGGAGAAGGATGATGAGACACATACTTCTTTGGAGCAACATCAGCAACATTTCTCGAATGCTCAAAGCTTGAAGTATAAGCCCTTGTTTCTTCAGTGAAAGATATGCTAGATGCAACCTGCAAAAAAGACAACAAATTCTGTAACAGTTACAGAGCCATTTAAAGCTTCCTGTTACATTATCCAAAACACCAGCCACAGGAATATAACTGGATTACCTCATTTGCCTGCATAGACTTTCTTAGCATATCAGTAGAAACACCTGAAGCTGGTTCCTCCAAACCTATTCTTCTTTGGTAATCTGAGAAGTCCACTTCACTATCATCTGACGATGATTCTTCAGTTGTATATTCAAGAGGTTCACGACAAAAGGCCAAGTTATCAGCAAGAACCAAGTTCTCAAAAGATTCTTTGATGCGAGAGTACTGTGAATTTTGAAATCTGAGATCGTCACTGGTAATGGTTGGCATTTCATTGTACAGGTGCTTGTCCAAATGGCCAACACCAGCTTTCTCATAAGCATGAGAATTTTCTTTCTCACTGAATGATGTTGGACATGGCCTGGTGTCATTGCAACACAAACAGTTCTGGAATCGAAGCTCCACCAAAGAAGGGAATTTTGATAGCACAATACTGGTTGTCCAGAGATTAGAAACTCTTGTTTCACACATGGAGAGACACCTCAGATTTGGCATACAAGTGAAGCAATTCTCCCGAAAGCTAGTGAGTGAAATACTGAAATCCAGATTAAGGGTATGTAACTGCATAAAGTTCCCTGTCATGTTTAACTTCCGTATATGAGAAGACCTCAAGTTCAAGACTTGGCACATCAAGCCATTAGTGGAAAGATCCCTTCAAGTGAAAAAGAAACAAGGAGGTTAATAGAAATTGTTCTTAGGATGCTCTGCTCAAGTCACAACTTAGTCATTGTATACAGGCCATCTTCCATTTGCAGGAAAAGAAAATGGAAAATGAAACTACTGAATGCAAGTATCTCCTACAAAAGAAAAAATAATGACTGGAGGATTAGATTGTCAACAAGGGAAGGGTTAAGAATTAAAGCAACATGAAGTAATAAACATGGGCAAACATAATTTTTAATAAATTTATCACCTACAAATCTGGATGGAATCAAAATTCCCAAATGCATTTTCAAGCATCTTCAGTTTTTTAAATCACTGAATTATATTAAAATACAAAAAATCAATACAGGTTTGGAAAAAACCAAAATAATTCACAAAATTTAAAATATATTATAATCTTTATTTTTTAAATAAATACTTGTAAAAAAGCCAACCTTGATTTTATTAAAAAATGTTCTTTAAGGGCTGCAAATATCTGAAATTGAACCTTAATCTCATGCACAATGTAGTTACCAAAAAAACAGAAAAAAAAAAACAAGTATCAAGACTTCAAGAGAAAAATAAAATATTCGAATAACTATATGTTAATCAACTCATAAATCTCTGATATATGCAAAAATATTATTGTGGTTTATTGAGTCACCAAGTCATCGTAAAAGTAATTATAAGATTATTATTTTCGTTTCTTGAGTAACACAAGTCACCGTAAAAGTAATTATAAGATTATAATATTATATATTTTTTTTAAATAAAGATAACTCAAAAAAGTAATATAAACAACACCATCAGGTAAATAAATGTATCCACCCATTAATGACCATCTTCCTTCCAAAACAAATTCACAAGTAAAGGACCCTTAATATTTTAAATTATTTTGCAGTGAGTGCGAATTTTTTGTTCTGCTTCTTTTAGTTTCATTTTTCCAATTTCTTTCGCAATAGTTTCAACACCTTGAAACATCAACTACAACTATAGTACCAAGAAAGTAACTCCAATACTCCAAATATTGTTATTAATGATAATTACTCCATTTCGCCATGCCTTACCCATTTCCTAACCCAAACAAATTTCTCAAGTCTTTAAATTCATCTAGATCTAAGCTGTCATAATATTTCATTCACCGTGGGCAGACTACATTATCTTATAGATAAGGGAAGTGCAAGGAATTTGTGGAAAAGCTACCAAATATACATTCCAAATTACAGAAATTAAGAAGAAGAAAAAATCCGTAACTCATTTAACTAGAACTGCAAGTAGTGACATGGCCAAGATCACGGTGATAAAGTTGTAGAAAACAAACTCTTCTTTGTTTATTCATGATATTTTTTTTATCCTTTTCAGGTTTCCTAGCATCCTTGCGCTACAGGGACAATGGGCATGCAACAATCGGGAATGTACCATATGCAGGTGAAATAAAGCACTACAAGTTTAGTAGGAACTAACTAACCACAATTGACCTCTTTATGTGGAGGCCTCATGGCTATTTGGATTTTATGGAATCTCTAGAGGGAGGGACATATTTTTTTGATACACCTCTTGTATGCTGATTGGTGGGTCTTGGCACAATGGTTGACGTTTCTCCACTCTAACCTGGAGGTTATTGGCTCAAATCAAAAAACACTCTCCAACAAAGAGGTAAGGCTATATACAACGTCCCTTCCCTAAATCTCATAATAGCAAGAATCCTCATGCGCTCAGTACACACTTTTACCTCTTATATGTATTATGGTCTTCTTCTTTTTTTGGGTCAAGAAACAAGCATGCTCATCTTAAATAGGGTAAAGGATGCCAATCCAACTATGCTAAGTGTCAAATCTCTTCTTGCTTTGAATCCAACTATTTTCAAAGATTTTAGGGGTAGTTTCAACATCCATACCATGGAAGGGATACATAGTATACAAGGGTAACTAGTTAAGGAAGATCAAAAGAGCCAAGTGGTAGAGATTATTTGTTTTCTAGGGCCCAACCCACTAAGTTTCACCAGTACTTTTTTTCCTCACTCTTAATGACACTTCCATTTGTAAGAAAATAAAATAAAAATTTTTAAAAAAAAAAAAAAAAACTTGAATACCAAATATGATTACCTAGACCTAAACATAACACCAAAAAAATACAAGGTTTTCTATGCCCAAGGCAGAAAAAGACGGCTAAAAAATATAATATTTGTAAAAATACATTCAACAACACATTCAGATAGCATGCCCAGGAGATCTAAAGCAATTGGAGGATAGCTTTATTTGCTACGTTTAGGTCAATTTGTTAGAAACAAACCATAGAGTTTTTGGGGATAAGTCCAAGCAAGCTCATAATTTTAGGGATTCATCCAAGTTAGCAGCAATACATTGTCAAGGTCTTCTAATCTGAGGGTGGTTATTCCATTTTTTATTGGATTAGAAGTTGGGCCAACTTAATGTAACTTGGTTTTGTTCTTAGGGTTGGAGTACCTCTGGCACTACTTTTCCGTATTGAATAAATTATTCTTGTTTCCTCCCAAAAAAAAACAAAAAAAACACCATTCAACAACACAAAACCTAGAGTTTTTGCTTCTATCTGGTGAGAATTCTAAAAAATGTAGGATACAATCAAAATCCAATAAGTAACAACTAACAAGATCACAAAATTAAATTTCTTAAAGCCAGAATTCTAAGGTTTGAAGGCTCAAACGTTGTGTTTTCAGCAAATACAATGAAACATATACCTAAACTGTTGCAACCTTTATCTTTTATAAAACAGAATATTTGATATTTTTGGATGCAATTACTAGAATCTAGAACATTGACACTTGGTGATTTAGGTGACAACCTTTACCATTAGAATGAGAGTTGGTTTCTAACATGGTAGAGATCTTGGACTAGAGTCTCTTTGCTGGCATTTAAATGTTTAGTATTTGTTTGTTCTTCTATCTCCCGTCCATCCAAGATGTGCAAGATGAGGCTACACGTGAGGAATATTAGTAAGAGTTTGATATACATTATTGTCAAGCAGTTTCTGATATGCTTTAAAGGCGAGATGTCGGCGAGATTTCCGGCGTGCTTTCCGGCGTGATTTCAAGATTATGTTTGAAATCCTTTTCTTTTTTTCTTTTTTTTTTTCAGGGGGTTACATTCTTCCCGCCTTAAAAGAAATTTCGTCCCGAAATAAAAGTATAAGCTTACTTACTTGCTGACGTTCAACTTTTTCCACTGTTGACCAGTTGTATCTCGAAACCTAGAGTGTTCTTTGGAATAAGTCGGCGTATTTGGCCTTCATTTCACTTTCGGGTTCCCAAGTGGCTTCTTCCACTCCATGATACTTCCACAACACCTTAACTAATGGAATGTCTTTGTTTCTCAAACTATGAACTTTCCACTCTAGGATCTTTAAAGGTCCTTCTTCATAGGTGGCATCAGCTTGTACTTTTACTTCTTTCTAATCGATGGTGTGGGAAGGGTCTGGTTCATATTTTCGCAACATCGACACGTGGAACACATTGTGGATGGCGGATAAACTAGTTGGCAAGTCTAGTTTGTAAGCATTCTCGCCAATTCGATCATTGATCTTGAACGGACCGATGAACCGAGGCGATAATTTCCCTTTCTTACCAAACCTCATGATGCCTTTTTGAGGGTTTATTCTCAGAAATACCTTATCACCTTTTTGGAACTCTAGAGGTCGGCGCCTCTTATCTGCGTAGCTCTTCTGCCTACTCTGTGCAGTAACTAGCCTTTTCTGGATCAACTTCACTTTTTCGTTCAGTTCCATTATCATATCAGGTCCTATAAGTACCTTATCTTCCCAATCGGCCCAACACAGTGGTGACCTACATGGTCGTCCATATAGAGCTTCATATGGAGCCATTTGTATACTTGCCTGGTAACTATTGTTATAAGCAAACTCTGCTAGGTGTAAGTATTTACTCCAATTTCCCTTGAAATCTAGTACACAAGCTCTCAACATGTCTTCTAAGATCTGAATAACCCTTTCGGATTGACCATCTGTCTGAGGATGATAGGCGGTGCTCATGGTTAATTTGGTTCCCAATTCCCGCTGTAAGCTCTGCCAGAACTGAGATGTGAATAAGGAATCTCTATCTGACACTATCGATTTGGGTACTCCGTGTAGCTTCACAATCTCTTTAACATACAGCTCACCCAGTTTACTAATCGGATCTGTGGATTTAATAGGTAAGAAGTGCGCCACTTTAGTAAGTCGATCCACAATTACCCAAACCTTATCCTCACCTTTTTGATTTCTAGGAAGAGCTCCGACGAAATCCATTGCTATGTTATCCCATTTCCATTCAGGGATTTCTAAAGGTTGTAACAATCCAGACGGTCTTTTATGTTCGGCCTTAACTTGCTGACATGTAAGGCATTTAGACACATATTTGACCACATCTCTTTTCATACCTTTCCACCAACAATTTTTCTTCAAATTTTAGTACATCTTATCTCCACCAGGATGTAAAGTGTATTTAGTCTGATGTGCCTCATCAAATAATGTCTTTTTAATTTCCTCAATTCTGGGTATACAAATTCGATTTCTGAATCTCAATAATCCCTCTGAATCGATCTTGAAATTTGCATTTCCATTATTGGCTCTTGCATCTGCCACCCATTTTATCAGTTTTCTATCTTGAGCTTGACCTTCCTTAATTTGATGTAGTAGGTCTGGCTTGCAGCTCATATTATATAAGAAAATCTGATTTTTACCTTTTTGTACGCCCAAATTATAATCTTCAATCAATTGGTACATCCGGGCTTTTTCTACATCGTTCTTGTAAGATTTTCGACTTAAAGCATCTGCGACTACGTTGGCCTTCCCTGGGTGATAATGCAGCTGAAAATCATAATCATTCAGCAATTCCATCCATCTCCTTTGCCTCAAATTTAACTCCTTTTGTGTATAGATGTACTTCAAACTCTTATGACCAGAGTATAGATCAAATTTCTCTCCATAAAGATAGTGTCTCCATATCTTCAAGGAAAATACAATAGCAGCCAATTCTAAATCATGAGTCGGGTAATTCTGTTCATGAGTCTTCAGTTGCCTAGAAGCATAAGCAACCACTTTACCTTCCTGCATCATAACAGCGCCAAGACCATTCTTAGAAGCATCAGTGTAAATAACATAACCGACTCCGCTTGCAGGAGTGATCAATATTGGGGATGTGGTTAATCGTCTCTTCAACTCCTGAAAGGAATTCTCACATTTCTCATCCCAATTAAATTTGGCATCCTTCCTTGTTAGCTTTGTCATAGGCTCAGCTAGTCTCGAAAAATTTAGAATAAATCTTCTATACCAACCAGCTAGTCCCAAAAAGCTTCTAATTTCTGTTACTGATTTTGGCTTTTCCCAGTTCATTACTGTTTCAACTTTTGTTGGATCTACGGATATCCCTTCTGATGACACTACATGGCCCAAAAATTTGACTGACTTCATCCAAAATTCACATTTTTCAAATTTGGCATACAATTGATTTCGTCTCAATGTTTCCAAAACTATTGTAAGGTGTTCCTGATGTTCCTCATTGGTCTTCGAATAAACTAAAATATCATCAACAAACACCACTACAAACTTGTCTAGGTGAGGCCTAAACGTCCTATTCATTAGATCCATAAATGTTGTTGGTGCATTAGTGAGTCCAAATGGCATGACTCTGAATTCAAAGTGTCCATACCTAGTCCTGAATGCTGTCTTCGGTATATCTGACTCTTTGATTCTAAGTTGGTGATAACCGGACCTTAAGTCGATCTTGGAAAAACAAGTTGCTCCCTTCAGTTGATCGAACAAATCATCTATTCTGGGAAGGGGGTACTTGTTCTTGACTGTGACTTGATTTAATTTTCTATAGTCAATACACAGTCTCATCGACCCATCTTTCTTTTTGACAAACAATACTGGCACGCCGGAAATCTCGCCTACATCTCGCCGACATCTCGCCTAGAATCTCGCCGACATCTTGGCTGAAATCGCGTCTCGCTCTCTCTAAACCCAATCGCACAAGCCTCGCTCTTTCGAAACCAACGCACAAGCCTCCTCTTCCTCTCGAAACCCTCTCTCTTCTCTCTTCCTTTCTCCGCCAGCGCATAGCGACGCTCATCGCCGCTGCAACTCATCACCGCCTCTGCTCTCTCGCTCTCGCCAAGTCTCTCTCTCAACCCTCTGCTCAAAACGTGAAACCCATCTCAGCGTTGCTCTCGCCGCCGCTCTCTCTCCCTCTTTCTTCTCCGTCATCTCCGCCACTGCAACTCTCTGCCCTTCCCCTGATCTCGCCGCCCTCCCTCTCCTCTCTTCTTCGCCATCCGTCACTGCACTCGTCGCCGCCCTCTTTCTTCTCTTCTGTTCTCATCTCGCCGCTGCAACCCCCGCCATTCACCTGCCCTCGTCGCCGCTCTCTCTTTCTTCTCTTCTCTGCCATTCCGCCATTCCACTGCCCTCGCCACACTCCGATCTCTCGCTTCCGATCTCTCGCTCTCGCTCCCGATTTCTCGCCCTCGCTCTGAATCTCTCTCTCTCTCTCTAAAACCAGCCACACTCTCTCTCTTCTCTGTCTTTCTTTTCTCACCTTTCCATCCGTTCTCTCTGTTTGCCCTGTTTCCCCGCGCCACTAACACCACCACCATTAACGCCTCCCTTCTACTTTATTTCACTATTCCCTTTTAATTTTTTTAAACCCCCAACAGCACACACATATTATATATTATATATGTATATCACACCTGTTCAAAACCACCACACCTTATATTGTATTATATCATGTTAACACCAATTATATATTATATTATATATCACACTTTTCAAAACCACCACACCTTATATATATACCACATATTGTATTATATCATGTTATACCATACACATCATTATATCATATCACAAGGCACTATAATATGTTATTTTATATATATATATATATATATACTTAGTTTAAACATCCCACCTCTATATATACGTATATATCTCTACACTCATAATCGTTCTTATGAGTAATTATATTAACAAACGTAATATACGTGTACAGGTTGAGTACTACGCGTGACGAGGAATTTAAGTGATTTGGAATTTAGCGATTCAGGTGGGAATGATTCTAGGCCTTCATAATATTTTATTTTGATATATAGATAGGAATGTTAAATTAATTAGGTCTATAGTATTATTAGATTGCTTATGCATGCCTACTGTGCATAATTTTATATATACAATGTTGTGATTGTTTAGCCATGATGATATGTATGTCAATATGATTTTTATTCTGATCAAATGATAATTGGATGCATGAAATTCATGTGGTAGTTGAATTCATTTATAAATTATAATGCCTGATAATGAAATGTATGACTTGGAATATTGGCATAGTAAAGTTCATGCGTGAATATTATTATAATTGGCTTTGTGACATGATACCATGTGTAGTGGAGTTTGAATATGTTTTATGAATGCACTTAATATCGTACTTATACCGTACGTATGGCGTGACATCACTAAAGAACACGATTAAGATAAGAATCACACATATGGGGCAGTTAGTCTAAGGAATATCGCCAATGTTTATTATGGGGCAGTTATTCATGATGAATATCGCCAACGAGTTCTAATTTTTGGGTTGTGCCACCCTGAGTTTGATTTCCTAAAGGTACGTGATTTAGAACGTGATGAAATTCTCGACTCAAACAATCTAATGTTGCAACGATTAATGTGTGAAACTTGTTTGTAATGTTCTTGTGTATGTATCATAATAAAATATTGTGAATTGTTTAGATGACCCACTGGGCTTTCAAGCTCACCCCTATTTTTCATATGCAGGTGCTTAGGAGAATAAAATCGCGAGTTCGTGACATAGTTCAGAGTAGAAGGGGTGGGTTAATTAATTAGTATTATGGTGATAGGACTAAATATTTTTATTTGATTTTTAAAGGTTTATTATTTGAACTAATTGTATTGTTAATCAAAATTCAATGAATATTATTACGGTTAGTAAAGATCCTGTGATTTATTTCACGTGTGAATGCCTTGGAATAGAATTCATTAATTCAATTTGATGAATGTATTTAAATGTTGTGTCCATAATGAATGGACAAGGGCAAGTACCCTCGTATGAAGATGAAGATCGTATGAAGAATTAAAGGTATTCGTTTATCTTAACCAATAAGTTGGTTGGAAGAATATAAATTCATAGTTTTGTAAATTTTATTATCTATAAAATGGTTATGGGTTAAGATAGACGGATACGAGTAACGTCTCGATTTTCAATAATATGTTTATAAAAAATTAAAATATTCGTTATTTTACAAAAAATTAAGTTTTGATAGTGGTTACTCCAAGCGCGGATTCTAACTCCTTAAGGGGAGGTTGCGAGTTCGACTTGGGGGGAGGCCCCCTTTGTGGACAAAAAAACCTCGGGGATACTAGACGCTGGGTGCGGGCTGTGTATTGAGGTATAACAATATTATGGATCGTAATGGCTGGGGTACGCTCTGTATGAGGTGCCCATCACACCACCGGTATGGGGTGTGACAAAAAGGCCTTATGTATAATAGTCATATGCCTCAATGCACAAGTATATTGCCTCAATGCACAAGTATGTATAAGCCTCTCAAAAATCTATTTTCGTATGTGGCAACTGGCAAGCCTTCTTGAGGCCTCAAGGATATTTTCTTGATCAATTTTCACCATCTTGGTTGTCATAAATGAATCATCCAACTCAAGGAAGATTTTTCCCAATCCATTTTCAGTCTACATAGTGAAGAATTTATGACTTTATGTCAGTGTCTTAAACTAGATATTAGTTAGAAATTTGAGGGAGAGAGAGTGAGAGAGAGAGAAACTCAATTGAAGAATATGTAACATATACAATTTTTCTTTTGGGAGGGGGAATATTTATTAAAATGTAAGGAACCATGAAACTTAAAATTCATAGCAAATTTCTTTTCAGCAGTTTTAGGAGTTCAACATTTTGTGCAGATTGAACCAGCATTTTGTCTCTCTTTCTTTTTCAATGTTTTTGGGCCCAAATAATTTCATGGATCCTACAACTGGGTAAAATGGGGTTGCATAATTTCTATATGGACAGCTACAACTGGGTAAAATGGGGTTGCATAATTTCTATATGGACAGCTAAGTTATATATTTCCTATTACTAATCTCAACTGATCACTATTTCACCATAAGGAAAATTCCAAGCAAACCAAAAAAAAATGTGAGAATACTGATTACTTACTTTTAACGTCAAGACAAAAAAAAAAAAACAGTTGGTCCAGAGTGCCTGCAAATTTAAGTTGTTGATATCTTCTCATGAAGTGTGAGTCATTTGATCAATTGGTATTGCCAATCGGCTTTGGTATGCCATGATCTCATGCAAGTAGGTATATTAATTGGGAATTACTAAAATTAAAAAGAGTATCCCAAAACCTAGTTATATATAACTCTTTTCAACACACAAAGATGGCATAATACAAAAAATCCTACAATACCTACCTAGTAACCAAACCTTAGTACTAAGCCTTAAATTTACAAGCACCCATGCCTTTTGATTGATCTGATTTATATGAAAGTATTATTGTCATTGGTCCCCAAAACAAATATGAACTCAAGCTATCCCCTTGCACCAATTTTGAAATTGGAGCTTATGTTTCTAAATCAATATTTACTTATATTATTCGTTCTGCTTCGCTTATAAAATGATTCTTTTTTGTTTTTTCTAATAGGAAGCTACAATAAAACTTTAGAATCATGAAAGAAGCAAAATATAAACAGATATGACAAACTAACCCACTCAAATGCATAGTAACCAAGCCAAAAAACAGTGATTGTGATGAGAAAGGAATATAAATAGGTCAACAAGGATAGTGCTACTACATACAGCAAAAAGTCCTTTCCAAATGATGAATCATTGATATCAACAACTCGAAGCTTTTGATTGACAGCATGCATCAAAGATATAACATTTTCTCCATTCAAAACACAAGGTGATTCATTTAGTATGTCAACTGCATCAATCTCAGAGGAGTCCATTAGTGAGAATGTGTCAATTAATGGAGGAAAATCCACATCCTTTATCAGGTCCAGGCAAATTTGTAGGCTAGATTGCTCAAGACAATATTTCTGAACCTTGGCCTGGGAAAAGGGGAACAAAATCGTCAGACAATTCATTTTTTTGAGTTCTGAAAAGAGCTTGTCACTCATATAATAAAAGGAGGTAAGAGAGGAGGAGAAAACAAGAAAGAAAGAAATAACTCTGAAATCAAGATCCTGAACCAAAGGACTTGATATCCATATTCACTGGTAAGTCCCACGTGTTCTAAGAAAGAAAACAATGACCCTGAAAAGAGGGGCATAAATGCTAAATGATCTTTTGCTTCTCTAATCAAGGGAGAGGGTAGGAACTGATAACTTCACATCTCAAAACAACACCAGTATATGCCATAAATTAAATGTCTCTCACCATAAAGCAATCCAAACTCGTCTCCTAAATCACTAGCTAAATTGGTCCAAACCAGTGTATATAACTAGCTTAATTAATTCAAATTCCAGTTGTATAAACTTTGTAGTTATATGTGATTGTGTAACGGTGAATGACAAATACTCAAGGTCAACTTTTCAACAAGGATTGCATAGCGTGTTGGCATGTTAAGATAATACATAAGCTTAGTTGTTGGATAGTGTATTTACCAGATTGATCTATCCATCCATATATAAAATTTGCATTTCTACCATGAATCTTCTGATTTGCAAATCTAAATCCTATTCAATTCATCAAAACTTTCACAACTATGCGAGGATAAATCTGTGCCGAATTAAAACAACACCGAGTACTCATAATGCTACAAGGGGATAAATAAAATAGATGCCAGATAGCTTGATAAATTTCAAATCCATGGTTCAAAGGTTATCTAACACCACAAATCTTCTACATTTTACTCAAGTAATGATGTATCGGATAGTTCACCAACCAATCATTTACATGGATATCTTTGAACATATTTTTTACAAATGTTATTAACCAAGTACTGAACATGCAACATGCTAGCATCATGCAGAATGGCAGCCTCCCTACAATGTAGGAGTAAGACTTAGTACTTCGTCCCTTCCCCCATGCCCCATAATGGTGGGAGCCTCGTGCACTAGATATAACCTTTTTTTAATACTATACTTCTCAAGCTATGTATATACTTTAGGCTACAAAACAAAAGAACTTCCAAAGAACTTTGAATATTTATAGCACATTTATGTAAGAAAATGCAATCCCTTCATTTAGCCAAACAAATTAGAAAGCGATAAGCACACTCGTTATCAAACTCATGTGAAATACTATTATATATTGTCCACTCTATCTTGGTTTAATTTTTATTGAACGAACATTTCCTTTCCCTTATTCATTTTGTATATTCCTAGGTTCTACTGCCTTTTGATTTCATATATTTAGACTTCACATGCTTAATAATAAACATTATAAACAAAGATTCCACTTTAAAGATTGTTCTTTTCAAACCATAGAAGTTTTGCTTGTCTAAAATTACATGGGAAAAAGATTAAGCTCTCACATAAAATTGAGATAAACAATGAAAACAATAACCTATGGAATTCAATCATCACAAACCTTAGAGAAGCTTGACAAAATTGCACTATTGGGTAGAACTTCATGCCTTTGGCAAAAATCAATATACCTATTCAAGTCAAGTGAGAAAATGAAATTAATTAGGTCTTAAGAGGGAAGCATTAATTATTAGCACTGGGAGAGAAGCATATCAAGCTAAAAAGGAAGAGGGAATCAGCATTTTGAAATTCCTAGACTACATTAGAAAGATCCACCAACATAATATTCTCAGACAATAAGAAAAGAAGAAATTCTATCCATCAAGTCATTAGGAAGAAAATGAAATGCATTTACAGAGAGAGAGAGAGACAGAGCATGTAAAGCTGAAAAAAACTATATACGTTGTCAGTCCCCAAAATTTCCACACAGTAGTGAACAAATCCACTAAGTAAGAAAACCCCGTGTCATTTCCAAATAGCAAAAAAACATGTGAAATTTTATTCTGAAATCAATCCTCATAATTGATCAAGTTATTTAGACACACTTAATCCGATAGCTACTTAGAGTGCCTATCATCATCTATAACTTTTCCAAGATAGCATGCTTATTATACTTTAAGGTAGTCGAAGCTTCTATTTTGGTTTGAAATTAACGAGGATAAACGTTTAAGAAGTCATTTCTCTTAATATGAAATCCATGTTTCATTTCCAGATCCAATAGCCTATCACATAAGATCTCCTCCCACAAGAATTTTTTTTAGCATTACACCCACCTCAACATGTATTCCACAATTTCTCATTAACAACCCAGGAATTCTAACAAATCTGAATCGATACAGAATTCAGGAGACGGAGAAATGTTCTCTATTACCATATCTTCTCAAGCATGGCCCTTCTTTCCATTCTAGTCCCTTTGTAGGGCACGTATCTTGCTTAAAAAACCATAATCTTTGATGTAAACCACTATCCTGTCTTGTCTGATTACTACATGATTTTGCATTCCTAAATAGGAAAAAAGACAGTAGATTGTATCATCCATTTCAATTTGTTCATGAGGGTGTCCACAGCTCTTTCATTCATTTGGGATTTTATTGTGATGATTAGCAAATCTAAATCTCATACCAACCTTAATTTACGAATTCATAGTCCAAACAGTGACATTCAATGAACAATTGGAGCTCCTACCACTGCTTATGTTTTACAAATGAAAAATCACCAATCCCCATGGGAAAATGCCATTTCCCTCTATTTTTAGATTGAATTTAATTCTCAGCATCCCAATTGTATTTAAACAGAAGGGGTTTGTGGTGCAACTCCAACTGATAAATGTGAATTTCAACACAAATAGAATAGAAATCCTTCTCTCTCAGTCAATAAAAAACATAAAAAGGGCACGCAAAACAACAATTCAATTTCAATTTCACAAAATTTCTCAGAAAGCTCATGTTTTTCCAGACCCAACCACACTTATACAACTAAAAGTCAACAAATTCTCATCAAATTTGCAAGAAAATAGTAAAAAAAAAAAAAAAGAGTCAAAACCAGCTAAAAGTACAGACAAATAGAAATCGAGAGAGGGTCAAAAAAACAATAAAAGATAATAATAAATAAAGAAAGAAGAGTTGGAGAGAAATACCTAGCTTCTAAGGTAGCCAGATCTATTCTGCCCATGGCCATGGCTTCTTCTTCTTCTTCTTCTTCTAGAGAGAGAGATAGACAATTAAATAATAATTGAAGTCTTTGGTCTTGGGTCTTCTCAAAGAGAAATGGGAAGAGGACACGTGTCAGAAACACCGCGCGTTTGTAATTGTAAATCTGTACTACTACTACTACTACGTGCACAACCGAGAAAAAGAGCGGCCTATGAAAGCGCGCTATTATTCTTTTCGCACCTGCGTCTGCGTCGGCGTCGCCACACACAGTCGTCCGTCGCTTATAATATACGTACGGTTTTCAGTCTTTTGACCACTTGCTCCATTTTATCTAAGAAAAATGCTAATAGATGGGTACGCTAATGGCGTGGCCATCTCCACGTCACCATCCCTATCCTTAACACTATCGCTATTCTAAGAGCATCAATTGTGTTGAAAACAACAGTGGCCATTTAGTTAAAATTGACTTCTTGAATGTAATTATTATTATTATTTACTATCTAAGACGGTAAAAAAATAAATAGATGAATATGTTAACAGCCTTTTATTGTTGATATTAACTATTTAATTTAGGTCGAATAATTTCTTAACATTGTATTTAAATTATTTTATGTTATTTTTAAAATACAATTCATATGAATTTCGATTTTTAATCTTAACGTGATTATAATCAAGTTATCAAAGATAATAAAAAATTTCGGTCCCAACTTGGACCAATTATAAATAAGAATAATTTTTACATTATAATAAATTATAATTTTTCTAAATTTCATCTTAAAAATGCTTGCTTTTACACAGCAAAAATTAATTATATATTGTAAAAATATATTACATTAAAGGTTTTAGATAAAATAAAATATTTATCTAAAATTATTTA
The DNA here is from genome assembly GCA_035771175.1 of Paratinospora sagittata. Taxonomy (NCBI): domain Eukaryota; kingdom Viridiplantae; phylum Streptophyta; class Magnoliopsida; order Ranunculales; family Menispermaceae; genus Paratinospora; species Paratinospora sagittata. The sequence goes on from CM069603.1 coordinate 37,139,757, forward strand.
AGACAACTCAACACGATATATTTTTGGTCAATTGAGTTTGTATATTAATTTTAGGTGGCATGATTAATTTGTTAGAGGGAAAAGAAAATAGAGCACTTGATTTAGTTAAAGATTAAAGGATTGTGTTACAATGTATTTATAAAATTTACATTAAGAGAAAAGCATTAAAGAGAATGTAAAATTTTAGACTTTTAAGATGACTTTTCATATTTCTAACATTTTCCAAGACTAAATAAATTCAAGCACGCTATTTTTTAAAATTATATAATAATTTTTCAAAGTACAATCCTTTTAAGTTATAACTTCCTCATAATAATAAATTCAACTTGGTCCTAACAGTATGACTATGAAGAGGTTTTACTGTAGTTTTTAACTTTTTATTACTTTAAACAATAAAATAAAAAAGATTTAGTTTATATCCACAAATAATAATAAATATAAGATAATAAAAATACAATTTGAAAAACCTAAAATTTGGAAATAGAAAAGGAATAAGATAATAAAAGAGGACACCTAAATAAATCATAAAAAAATATTTTTTACACCACAAGAAGCCATCAATTTTGATTTCCAATAATACTCTCATGTGATTGTACCAAAATGTCGTTGTTTTTTTTTTTGTTCTTTTTTTTTAATTTTGTCATGGGTTTGGTCTTGCGTGACCAAACCTATAACTATTGGTTCGTCCTTTTTTATTTTTTTATTTTTTGTGTTTTAAATTTATTAAAAAAATTGTACAGTTCGGTCGACGATGACAGAATCCAAAATGTAAAGTTTCGTCGTTTCCGACCAAACCACCGCAATCGATTCAGTATCACAAATCTGAACCGATCGCGGTTCAGTTCTTTTCATGGTAATTTTTTCAGACACCCGATGATGTTTTTCGCTAACAAAAACACCAAAACATATCATTTTAACAACAAATCTCTTATCGATTTAGTGATTTTTGTTCACGAAATTTCAAATCGCAACCGCCTTTCGTGTCAGAAAAAAAAATATAAAATTCGCCAAAACCATTGATTTTTCGGCTGAATATGAGATAATAGCAAGGAAATAAGTGATTTTTAGAGTTTTGAATGTAGTGATTTATAGTTTTTAGGAATATGTTTGAAATTTGTAGGGTAGGGTTGGGTTGAATGAGATAAATTTGTTTGAAATGATGAGAAGGTATTTAGAAAAGTTCAATGTGGTAAGAATAACATTTCTTCAAATTTCTGTGATAGAAATAGAAAACAGTGAAAATAGTATTTTTTGTGATTTATTCGCGCTCCTAACAAAATTGCAACGTCCTCTCTCAGGCTAATGCTGCCCACCCAAAAATTAGTAGTTGGGTAAACCAAAAGGGCCCAGTAGGCAGGGAAAAGGCGAGGCCCATAAAGTATAATTGGGCTGGATTTAGATTTAAATAGTATTGGATCATTGTTGTCATTGAACACGCATATCTAAATGTGAGGCTAATTTTGTGATGTTGTACCAAATGGGGGACATATTAGGAAATTCATGACTTAAATAGTTAAATGCCTGAGGATTATGTGACATTAATTACGTAAGTGACAAAATTATCTTATACTAATTTCTAATACATATTTAGCGAATTATTACAATAAAATTAATACTTTAGGAAACATCTAGAATATTATTTATTAAGGGTAGTTTTAATTGAGACCCCTTTTTTTTTCTTTGATCCAACTGATCACTTCTCTTATGTTTTCTCCAACAACCATTCCCATTCTTTTTGACGAGGAATAAGACACCTTTACATCATGAAGGGGGACCCTTTAAATATAGTACCAATGCCCCACTCCATATGAGATATCTTAGAAACAATTATGGGATGTCAATCAATAGACCAATTAATTAATTAAGTTCCTTATAGGAACATCCACCACTTCTTCATTTGGATTGAGGTATAGATGATGCACCTCAACAACCCTTACGTATTGTCTTGGATACGTACAATAGTGGGCAAGCCATTGGAGGAGGGTTGGAATGTGAGATTTTTCTCTATAATCGTTTGGAACTAATTAGATACCTGAGTCTTTATAACAAGTGGTATCAAAATTGATGGCTTAATATTTACCAGTATAACAAGGTGGAGCGCACGGAAGTACATACTAAAATATTATTTTAAAAAAATATAATATTAGTAGCTATTTGTATAACTAATACCATTATCAGAGCACACTCTCACGAAGGTATCAGGCTAATTCCTGACCCTTTAATTTCTCTCACCCCCTAACTTCATGTTGGCAAAAGTACTCAAATATGGAGCGTGCGACAAGTCATAATATAAATAGTTGGATTGTTATTCAAGGTGAAGATTTATTAATGAATATGTGTAGATTGAAATAATAATTAGTAGGAAGTATAGTTCCGTTGTATATTATTCAAGCTGTTTTTTACAAACGAAACTCCATCTATCTAATTATGCATAAGATATTCTAAGCATGCTAATTATTGTTGGTGGCCTCAATAAATAATTAAATTTCATTTCCTTGACTTTCCTCCCTAAATATATTATACTATAACTATTATATATAATGCCCAAAAAGGATATTGATGTATCTAGTTGGCCTTATCCCCAATTTGCAAAAGATTGTTTAAAATTCAATTGAAGTTCAAATATGGTGGCTGTCTTTGAAACTTGATCGTTCTATAATGCAACTTTCTATATCTGTAGATCTCTTCTTAATTCATTCACTCAGAATCTAAGATACTGTACTATCTAGAGACAAAATTAATGAGGGAAGGAGAAGAATAAGTTTTGCATGTGTTGTGGAAAAATTAAGTTAGGTTAAAAGAATGACCAAAGAAACGATTACTCTTTCAAACTAGCGTTCAAGAAGCGTGGCACACTTTTCACAAGTTATATATATATATATATATATATATATATATATATAATTTAGTAAATTGTGTCGTATACTCACAATTATATTTATATTGATATGATGTATAATAATTAAAAAAGTATTTTTTTTATTTGATGATATAATTATGTAGTGTATTGTCACGTCAGCTTAAGTATAGATTTGATTATATATATCTTAGATTATTTTAGCACTTCTTTTTAAAAAAAAAAGTAAAATAATAAAAACTCCTTTTACTATTTTCAAAATGATATTAATATGCAAGTGTATGAGAGGGTTCTCTATCTGTAACTTTTGCCCTGCCGATATCTCAAAACGCTTGCTAAATCTACACGGCAGATTACATAATTCGATAATTTTACTTAAGACCCAAACCCCCCTCCAACACCTTCTTTGACTCTTATAATTATAAAGATAATCTATATATAACATATTATTTAATCTATAATGTATTATAGGACTCTTAATATGACTTATATTATGAAATAACATATAATTAAAGAAGATCCAACAATACACAATTACGTAATCATGTTCATTGTGTGTCGAAAGTAAGTGTTCATTGTGTGCTTCCATAAGTACCCTCATTTTCTAAAATCATTCACATAACTATCAGGTAATATCACGTTAAAAGTTGTTTTCCCAAATAGTTAGAAGAATTATTTTAAGCTTACAGTTGTCATTTTTTTTTTCCAATATTACACTTATATAGACTTTATAATCATTAATATTTATTTCAAAAGTTAGTTCTAATATTGTAATAAAGGTTAATATAACTATTAATATCTTATCTCTACTCTTTTTTATAATAGTCTCACATCAAAAAGAAAAGAATTCATCATTTGAAATTGTAAATGTGGACCTCCTTGGTATCAACGTATTTTAAAATAAAACTCCACACTTGAGGTAATAGTGGGTCTAATTAAAGGTGGTTAAGTGACCAATATGTGGTACTTGAGGAATTAAGTATAAGTGAGAAGGGTAACGTCCAGATCTCGAGTTCGAATTTAGGTATGTCCTTATTTATCCGTCATTGTTATGAGGGTCAGTCCAAACGTCTCTATCATGCCCAAGTCCATGAGGATTAGTCTCATCCAAATAAAAAAAAAAAACCTCTGGAGTATAAAATATTTTGAAGGGAAACCATCAACTCAACCATTATAAGATCTAAGGAAAGAACATTAATGTACGCAACCTTATATTCAAATTGAAGAGGTCATTTCTAAATTTGAACTAAGGGTGTCAACTGTTTGATTTTGGTCGATTTAATGCTCAAATCTAACTCAAACCAAACATAATCGGATTCGATTTGGTTTAGTTCAAATTATCAACCCGAACCAAACCAAACCGAACATAATTGGTTTGGTTCAGTTTAGGTTGATCTGTTTAAAAGTTTAAATCCATATACATTAAATAAATTAAAATAGTTAATTATGAAATAATATATATATATATATATATATATATATATATATATATATATATATATGAAGTAATCTTAAATTTTCTAATGTATATTGAATAATTTTAAAAACAATCTTTACTATATATATATAAGATAATTATATAATTTTTAAGACATTATTTATATCATAAAAGAATATTAGACATTAAAAAATAAATAATAATATTTTTTCTTTTACAATAGGTTTGGTTTGGTTCAAGTTGATAATTTAAACTAAATCGATAAACCTAAATTGAACTAAATTCGATTATATTTAGTTTGCGTAAAGTTTGAGTATTAAATCAACCAAAATCGAACAGTTGACACCCATATAAATTAATAATGATGCAATTAAATTCTGAATTATATAAGAATTAACATCTATATATATATATATATATATATGACTGATGAAACAAATTAAATAGTGAGGACCAATGGGTTGGTAAGCTATATAATTAAATAGTGAGGACCAATGGGTTGGTAAGCTATATAATGGGGATTTAATTGACATGCAGTTCCATCAACAACGTCTACATTTGAAGAATTGAAAGACGTGAAGTTGACATCATAAACATAAACTTTAGTGGAGCCTTACCACCTAAATGCCCTCAGGAGATTTTTTCAACATTTTCTTCCGAGCCCTACCACCCACCCTTCCCATTCTTTCAACTACCCTTTCATCAACTTCCTTTTCTTTAGTGATGATGATGATTTATGGGTCTAATGTATCTTTATATATCTCATTTAAAAAATTTAAAGTGATCATATATATATATATGCTTTTCAAAGCAATTAGTAACAACCAACGTGCACCATCATCGTTATTGAATAATTTCTTCCTAGTACAGCTTGCGGACTTCCATCAATTACAAAGCAATTAAACAATAGCATTTGTATCTTAAAAGAAGTTTTGAAATATCTTCATTTAATCTTCAACAAAAATATTTTGTAAAACATATGTTTTTCTAATTCTTCAAAGTAAACAGAATACTTGAAAATTTTCAAAAGTAGCCTCATTTTAATTAATTTGTTTTCGTGAACTCAAGTCAACAAATATTCTCGAATTATAATAATTATATAGTTTAATATTTGATTTTTAGAACTTCAAAACATACATATTTTTAAAATCTAAATTTATCCTTCTTCTTTTTTTAAGTATCTTCTAGTTTCAAATTGAATATCATGAAAAAGATGTTATGTATGTGTATACTAAAATAATAGTCTTACATACATGCAAGTTCAATTAATGGCCCAGTTTGGGCACAAGGTAGAAACCCCATTGCCGCGCAAAATCGAAGAAAACACAAGGTTGACGTGTTTGACAAGTTAATATTGCGATTGTGTTTTGATTTCTAGCATAATTTTTGGGCGTTCTTATACAGTACCCTCCTTCTTACTTTTGTGTTTGGCGTTAGTGTTTTGAGAAATCGCTTTTAACCCAAAATGTGACTGCTCTTCCAAATAAGCTCAATATAAATGAAGATCTCAACCTCATTACATACAAAGGCCTTTTAAGTAAAACCTCGGGCCAGAGCCTAACAGTGATTAAATTGAAAAAAAAATAAAATTAATAGAGATTCAAATCTGTCCAATAAAAAAAAATAATTGCATGATACATTTGTCTTAGCTTTATATATAGTGTTGTGGTTTAATCTTAAAATAGCGTAAACATAACAAAAATTCTGAAACTTACCTTATTAAGCAGAGAAGATTGAGTTTTTCTTTTTTATTAGTTGAATAACAACAATAATATAAGGTTGATGAGTATATTTCTTGTCCTATCTTGTTGTTTGAAGAAGATGGTTGACAATTATTAAAACAAAAATAATAATAATAAGTACAACAAATGGAGATGTATTAAGGTGTGATTTTGTGTTAAGAAATGTGGTCTGTAACTCTACCGACAAGTGACTTCCCACGGTCCCACCCAATCAAATCGCTTCAAGATTCGATTGTGCCATTTGTTTCAAAAGGTCCCCCACACCCCCTTCCATGTGCTTATGTTTTTAAAATAGTACTGAAAATCTATAATCGTATCTATAAATTAGTTTCTTTGTACATTTTTTTAATTAGACTTAGTATACAATGATCGTAATTTAAATCCTAAGATTTATCAGCTCATTTTAATATAACTTGAATTCCAGTTTTTTTATTCTGAGGGTCTTGGGGTCTAATCTAAGAAGCAACTCTGTCATTATCTACTCCAAGTTCTTTTCACAATTAGTAGCATCTATCATAATTAATTGTGGGTTCAAGCACTTTTGGGTGAAGGTTTAGAGTGCCTAATTTATAGGATATTTCATTAGTTATAACTCATGTTAAAAATGCAAGTTTAATTTAGGTGGTAAAGTAATTTATGGGACCATTTTGCTTTTAATGATACTCGTGATACTGTATTTGTAGACCTTCCATTAATTTTACAATGAATGTTTCAAGGACCTAAAATATGTATTCAAATCTATACTTAAACTGATGTGACAATACACACACACATCACTCCATTATCAGAAAGAAAAAAAAGAAAAAGAAAAACTCTTCACTCACTATATATCACAATATATGTAGTTTTTAATATAATTTTTGGGTCGTAAAAATATTTTTCTTTTAAACCACATTTGAAAAAAAAAAAAAAAAAAACTTCAAACTCAAAGGATGCAATATATAATTAATTTCAAAACTTTACAAATGATGAAAATGATCAATTTTTCAGTCACAAATTTCTAACAACCTAGTTATCCGATACTTCAAACAACTTATATAGATTCTTAAATTATTTTGAAAATGTGTTTTGCTTTTAAAAATTAGAGTGCTAAAATGATAAAAAAGGAAAATGAAACACATTTCACTCATCATACATCACATCGGCATAGATATGATTTTAAACATAATTTTTGGATCGTAAATATATTTCTCTAAAAATTAAATAAAAAAAAGGTGGATTAGAAAAGCAAAGACATTTAATCAAGGAAAATGTTTTGGAAACAAATTTTTTCAAACATATTTTGTCGACATTGTTTTTAAGAATTATTGGATCGTTTTGAATCAAATATTAATACATAATTCGAAATAATATTACAACTCTCAAAAATAATATCAATAAAATATATTAATCAAACATTACTCTTTAATCAATTGGCTCCGCCGGTATCCACCATAACTTTCACCCATTAATTTTTATACTTGGAACGTGATCTCGCCAATCATCATGTCACGACGCCTCTGACGTAGGCTGACGTCATGACCGGCACAGCGTACTATAATTTTGACTGGTCTTTTCCAAATCTGGAATTCACTGACACAGGTGATTCTCAGTCAAGATAATATATTGGATTAGGCTCAACATAATAGTACTACCCATCTGTATACCCATACAATCAATCATAAGATCATAAAGCTTTTATCTTTTTACGAATTTTAAACTTAGGCTCTGATACCAATATTGTCACGACGCCCCTGACGTAGGCTGACGTCATGACCGGCACAGCGTACTATACACTGTACATATTCATATACAGTATATAATACACTGTCAGCCTTCACGTACTCTCACAAACCTTCCCAAAATGTACAATAATTTTTTTTTTCATATATCCCACAAATCAAATCCCATAACCATTCCATTCATTCACACATCAAATTATCATTTCCTCATCCAATATAAATATATGCCCACACATCCCATCTAGATGATAATACATATATCTATAATGTGTGATAATTATACATATCAAAATAACAAAAGCTATTTCCTCCAAGCAGACATACACGTACCAGACGAAGGTTCACGTGAGTATCACTCACGGAATTTTCCTTTTTCCTTCGACTCAATACCTGAAATATTGGAGGAAATGGGGTGAGCAAACAACAGCTCAGTGAATATAGTTATTGAGATGACAATTATATACATTTAGAGAAATATGACATTTAAAATCATTTCAAACACTTATGCAACACATGCATCATTCAACGAATATATTATACATGTCAACAACATAAATTTCATGAGTTTTCAATAATACAATGCACAATCTCCCTCATTCGCAAGGCAAGAGAGCGGGTCTAACCCTTGTATGGCCGTTACAAGGTATCCACAACCTCTCATTACCCAATGAACAGTCATTTCAAGGATCCCAACCCTTGTTAGGACAGACCTACTGACAATGAGGACTCGCAAAACCTCATCCGGGTCTAGTGCCTAACGAAATGACAATGAGGACTCGCAAAACCTCATCATTACAAACTCCAATTGCTAAAATCAGTTTACATGATCCATAAAACTCAATGCATTATATATAAATATAACATGCATACAATCAAACATTTTATATTCGTACAATGTCATACAAGAACCAAATCAAGAAAACTATACTCACAGTGGTTACACGGGGTTTCTCTCAAATCAAGCAACAATGTTGCTTCCTCAAGAGCGTTTATCCATGCCCTTAAGCTCTCAATTTAAACACTGAAATGACCATAGATTATCATGAGAATCATCATTTACCATTTCGGTAGCTACTAAAATATCAACTCACTGTTCACAATACTATTCATTTTTCACTATTCACTTTTTAGTATTCACTATTACTATTCAATATTCACTATTTACTATTCATTTTTACTATTTATCCGAAAGATGTAAATTGTATTAAAATTGTCAAATGGTCTCCAAAAATCATAAAATTGAATCTAACCACATATTCGGGTTTCTAACAGTCCAGGGAGCATTTTTCTACCTTTCTAGCGGAGTTTCTTTCACGTTGGGTCAAAACCGCATTTTTTGAAAACGCCGTAAAACGGCTCACACAACAAAAATTACTCCGCTAGAAAGGTTATATCTAGCTTAAATAGTAATTTTACGACGAAAAATAGCAAAAATAGCTTACCGGCACGTCGAATTTGGCGCGAATCCCGCGTTTTTTCTTTTTTTTCTTCTTCTTCTTCTCTCTGTTTCTCTCGTTCTTCTCTATGCAACTTCTCTTGTTTTTTTTTTTTTTGTTGCTGCAACTCATATCATCTCTCTTCTTTATTCTTCCTTTTTTTATTACTTTTGTTTTTATATTATTCTAGTTGCCACACGTTGGAAGCAACTAGAATGATATTTTTATTTTTTATTATTATTATTTTATTTAGATTTATATATCCAAATGATTCCATGCTCCTCATACAAGTTAACAAACCAACTTCCCATTTTATCCCATGCTCCTCATGCAAGTTAACAAACCAACTTTCCCATCTATTAATCAATTTAATTCAACTCCAATTCACATATCTAATTAACCAACTCATTCCACTAATAAAACTAATATTCTTTATTTAATAATTTTATTTATTTACTAATCATACACGCGTATATTTAGTGCATACGTATCAAATACGTGTATTATTATGCGTATATTTAGCTCATACGTATAAAATATGTGTATTATACATCTCGATATACGCATACTTTAACGTATGTATTTAATTAAATTTACGGGGTATTACACATCACCTCTTAACTTAGTGATAAAGACATTTTTCCTTAATTCATAAACCCAATTAAATATGAGCTACGGTAGACTTCAGCAGCGTGATATGTAGCTATGCTAGTAGGAAGGAGGGGGGGCGGGGTGGGGGTTGGCTTATACCGAAACAAACCGGCCTAAGATAGGGTTTAGTTATATTTAACAAGATAGGTTAGGTTTTAGTTTTAATGTTTTTAAAAATCAGTTGATTCTGTTTCGTTGGAGATATATCTTTTGTTGAAAAGCAGTATAAATAAAAAATTCTTTACCATGAAGTGTTGTTCTCTTGATAGAAAGAAGTTACAAAAATACTTTTCCCACACAAAACATAGACGATAACATACTAGAAGGAGAATGAAAACGATGATGAGAACTATTACAAACCAAAGAGGAAGATTTAACAACATCATTGTGAAACAGTTTTGGACTTTTAGATTGGACGGGTAAAAAAATCTGCAAGGATATTCTTGGTTCATTTGATATGTTTGACTGTAAAATCAAATTGGGTGAACTATTAGACGGAGACCTGAAAATGAAGATTTTTTGGTCATCTTGTCACGATGAGGGAGCACTTGAAGGATTGGGAGAATGTGAGGAAAAAAAATTTTCTGCTTCATTGGAGGAGAGTTCAAATTAACATATACATATAAATCCTAGCTAATAGAAAAGGTTAAATAAAATTATTTTAAAATTTATATTCTAGGTTACATTTAGATTAATTTGTTTGGTAACTTTGGATTAGTAGGGTAATGAATAGGTTAAAAAGCTTGATTTTTAAAATTTTTAGAGAATCCTATAGTTTATACACCTTCATTAATTACTATAGTTTATGTCTCATCTCTTTCTGTACTACCCTTAAAAAAAAGTGTACTTGGTACTAATTATGATTCCCCCATTTCCACCTTATCATTTTTCACCTCATTAACTTGGAATGAACTTAAAAAATGTTGCATAATAATAAACTTTAATTATTGTATCTACATTTCCCTTTATATTTATCAATTTTTATTTTAGAAGAAATAATATCTTTTTTTAGATAGTAAACAACCAGTTATAAGTTATCTATTATAATTCGGTGTATTGAAAACCCATATATATAATAACCTCAGCTACGTGCCTGTATTACATAAGTAGGATCGACTGACGTTTTTGCAAAAATCTCTATTAATCTTCGTTAATGTCTGACACTAAATGCTCTTCCCAGCAAACCAACTGCTTTGGAGCCCATTAACTTAGAAGAAATAATATTAATAGTTAGTAGTCAGTTATATAATCAACTCTATTTCTATTCATTATCGTACCACATTCTTAGAGAGATATTGGATCCGTTTGTAACTCATTAATCTTTCTCATCCTTTCATAAGAGTTGAACCTAAAGTTTTAAAATCGTCTCTTTATTAACTGGATCAACTCCATATTATCCTTTATGTTAGTCAATTGAGCTTAACTTTCTCATATTTCTTACTTGTATTTAAAAGAAAACTCCACTTTTACATTCATACCAATTATTACATATGAAATGAAAATCATCTTTTTTTTTGTTGGTGGAAAAAATAAAAATCTTCCAAACTCCATAAATCTTAAAAATCTTCCCCCCCCCAGGGATGCGGGAACTCTAAATAGCAGTGGACCCAACTCTATAACACACCTAAGGGTGGTGCCTGGAGGACGGACCTAACTTTATCTTTGACTTTGACATTTGACTCGCTGTTTTCATGAATATTTTCGTGCTTTGCTGTCTAACACTACTTCTAACTCAAGTGCAAACACAAAACTCCAACACATAACCTCGAGCTCTCCAGTATCTAAGCTTAATTAACTTAACCAAAGTTAAAAAAAACAAAGAAAAAAGAATCAAACAAGTAACTAAATGTGCCGCCACTCACGTTCCAGCGTACGGCCGATTGCATGATCCCCGCAATTCTCAAACAGACACGTGGACGTGGGAGATGAAATTTGATGGCTGAGATTGATGCAGAAGGGGTTAGAGGTTGGGGTGCTGTCGTTGTCGGAGGAGTTCCACAGTTGAAGTAGGTGAAGGTGTTGTTGTCTGTTTGGCTGCAGATGGTGTGGCCGCTTCTGTGTAAAGACTAAAGATCTCCAACGTGGGTTGACTTAAATTAATTTATTAAATAGGTCGTCTTCACTCTTTTTTTTTCTTTTTTTTTGAAAAAGATTCGTTCCATTTCTAATATATCTCGAGTAGGGTACGCCGTGTCAATAGTTATAATAACAACAAGAACAACAAAGCTAAACCGTGAAAAAAAGAATAAAATAAAAAAAGATATTACTAGCTCAAAAAAAGAAAAAATACAAGAAATGTTATTTTATACATGGCTAATTACATTATCATATTCACCGTTGAAGCACATTTTGATGTACATAATACATGATCCAATGATTAAGATAGTTACGGGTGACAATATAAGTCATCTCACGATAACACGACTCAAAATTGACTCGAAAGTAGTGGGCATAGGTTTAATATAAATATATGCGAGATAAAATAGGTTAAACCCAATTATACACGATTAAATTTTAAGTAAAAATTAAGTCGACCCGCTAAACCTAAAATTGATTCGTTTAACATGATTATATTTGTATTGAGACTTACGTTATGTATAAATATTTTTTAATATTTTATGTCACTTATTAAAACCATTACTTTATAATGTTTTATTTTATCTTTAGTATATAATTATATAATTATAATTTTTAATTTTTGATTTATATATAAATTTAGAATTTAAGCATATTAAATATGTTAAAATGAACATGTTTAAGCTTTAAGGGTCATAAACAGATTAACATGTTTAATCTGTTTATTAAATGTGTTGTGTTCGTATTCACATATAATGACATGTTATTTAAACGTGTTGTGTTCGAATTTGTAATATACTCATTATTAATGTGTCTCGACACAACACGGTAACACAATTTGTCATTTATAAAGATAGTGTGGTTTGTACATCTATTACATGTGTTTTTCGAGATATGCTAAAATGATTGAAAAAACTCGAAATCATACATATCATCATATCAACTCAACTTAACGTCTCTTACCAACAATCTCAGTTACATAGATTTGCTTCTTTCATTTTCCTATATTAAAGATTAATTTTTTTTTATTTTTAGTTTTTTACGTTATATTAAGTCTACCTTTACCTTTATCCTTATCATGGACTATTAATAACAAGTATACAATTCATTACACACTATATGAACTTGGATGTGAATTTGGGTTTATATTTTTTAGGTGTTTTAATTTTTTTTTTGTTTTTTAATGGTTAGAATAATATTTTTCACCTAAATAAATACAATTGTATTTGAATCTACATTATTATGGTTAATTATTCACCTATTTACAACTATACTATGGTAATCATTGGATTATTCATTATTATAATAGTAAATATATATAGTTCCATCACATGTTTAGTAATAGAATAATATTTTGTTTTTAAATGAGAATTTGAAATGAAATGGTTCTAATAAGATGATGATTGAGGAGCTAGCGAGACTTGCGGTGATCACTTTGGGCCATCTTTTGCCACCTAACCCAAAAGAAAGTAAGAAAAGAAAAGAAAGGGAGAGAAAGCAGCCTTTGGCTGATCTCTCATAAACAAAAAGTTTTTTTTAAGAAAAAGAAAAGAAAGAAAACGCGTTTTTCTCCAGTTTGGTAAGGGGCGGTACTGGTGGATGGATTATGGGTATGTCCCACATTCACTTGGTGTAGGAATAGTGGCATATATCTCTCTGCTGCTTTGTCTTTGGCATTTGCTTTCTCTCTGAAATATCAAATCTGACAGTCTTCTCCAAGTTGTTTAGAGAAGAAGCTAGCATGCATCTCTGTGATCTGTGACCTATAAGAAAGAAGAAAAGATATAGCATTAATTAATGCCATCTTTTCGTGTTATTCTACTGTCAAGCTTTTGTAATTTGTAGTGGTCGTCGAATGATAGAGAGTGGTTTGAAAATTGAAGGAAAGGTCTTCCTTTTCTCCTTCTATTACCTCTCTCTCTCTCTTTTTAACTTACTTTATTTGTTAGTTCGCTTTTTGTTAAAGAAAGGAAAGAAAGGAGGATGCAAGAGTGCGGCACGTGCAATAGCGCGTTAGGAAAAAGAAAAAAGAAGTTTAAATTCATGTATAGTGGCAAACCTACAACACCCATATGTATGAATTATCATCACTAGTGGGGTTCCACCAACTACTTAAAGCATCACGAGTCTTGCATGCAGATATTTAATTAATTAATTGATTAATTGGCATTAATTATACCATTTTATATGTAATTTTTTTTTACTATTTGTTAATAAAGTTTTAATTTTTATGATTTTATTAGTATTAATTATTATTATTTTTTTCTTTTTATATTAAATATATTATTCAATGACCAAAGAAACTAAATAATAGTAAGGAGGCAGTTCTACGAATAGAGTATTGAAGTACTACAGCGCAAAACCACAATTAAGCCCAATAAAATCACAACTACTGATTAATCTTTTCACGTCAAACTCTTTAATCTCTTATATATAGATAAAGAAATGTGTCTTGCTATTTAAGCTAATCAATGTTTGGCATTGTTATTATATTGAAAAAGATATTAATGTCTTTTTTTTTGTTTTCGGTTAATGATATATTATTGTCTTTTAATGAAATCAAAAGAGAAGGATTGTCTTTTTATTTCTTAATTAGAATGAGAATAAGAACGTCAAAAGGGTTTTTAAAAAAATTGCATCTTCAAGAAATCAATTAAATATGTGTAGTACTGACACTACAAGAAATTTAGCCTTTAACGATATTTAAAATATGTCATCGAACGAGATTTGTGACATTTGTTGAAAGATCATACTAATAATTACACATACATAGTGTCATTGCCGTATGTCATCATAAATATACAATGACAAATATTTTACATCGTTATATACTATTTTATGATAAATGTTGTGCTATCATTAAATTTTTTAATGACTATTAAAGTTGTGTCATCAAAATTTATATACGACATTTTAAATAAGTCGTTTAAAAATGTAATGATTTTTATTTAAATGTCATAAATTTTTTTATTAGATTTATTTTCATATCATTAATTGAACCTTTAAATTATTAAAATATAATAGTTTATTTTTTAATTCACATTTATAACAAACTTTAAAATCTCTGTTGTTTATATAAAAAAATAAATCACACATAAAATTATCGTGAAAATTGTGTCATAAAAAACTAATTTTGTTTTAGTGTGGTATGCAAAGGAAAATCCAATTTAATTTGCTTATGTCGTTAATTCTCTGCTATTAATTTTTTTAACAATTAAATTATCTCTACAACAGCTACTTTTAGAAGGAAAAAGCATTGGGGAAAAGTGGAAGACTAGAGAGGAGCCACATCCATTTGGACTTCTTTTTGAGAAAAAAAAAAAAAAAACTTTATGGTCAATAATGAAGGATGATTTTCAAACGCAACTGGGAGTTTATAATATGTTTGTTTTTTCTTTATATATATATATATTGTCAAACATTTTCAAAAATACTTTTAAACCAAAAGAAATTTGTAATTGGCATGGAGGAAGCCTTTTAAAGGAAAAAACCCCCTTGTTGAGTAGGGATATATGATACACTACTTAAGAACCTAAAACTACAAATAAATATTGTAGAAGTGCAATGTGACTTTGTGAAATTCTTGATCTTTAAAATGATATTTTCCTTGATAAAGAAATCGTACCATATATATATATATATTCAACATATGTGTGACATATATGCACCTGAATTCATTGAAGAGAGAGGAGAAAGAAAGGGATACCGAGATAAAGAGAGAGAGGAGGGGCAGGGGAACATTGCAGTTATAAGTTGGTAGCTACTGGCCAATTAATTTGACTACTCCCAGCCCATTTTGGTAGAAAGTCACATTATTTTGATTCTGCCTTCATGGCAACTGACCAGTGACACAATAGCATATATATATATATATATATATATATATATATATATATATATACATATAAAAGCCAGTAGCAGTACTACTACTATCTTTGCATTTAAAACACTACTGATATTGTCTTTGTTGTAGAGTTTTTGGCGATATTGTATGTTGTCTAGCTACAAACCATAATGGCTCGTTTGCCGTTAGCTATATATATATATACAGTTCTTTAAACAAATCAGAGAAGCCTTTGTCTCCAAGCAATACATGTCGCCCTTTAAAAATTGTACAGGCATGAGTGGCTATAGAAAACGCCTGATCCCATCTCCCCATCCCTATTAATATTACCCTTTGAGATGAAAAGTTGCATTCGCTTTGATGGGTCCATTCTGTTTGATTGTAAAAGTCTAAACATGATGAAAACTACGTGGGAACTTTGCTTTTGGAACCACATGGAAATTAATTCTTTTATTTTATTATCAAGCTACCAAAATATATTATTTTATTTGTAATTAATCAATTGAAGATATTGATCATAATTATATAAGTTATTTGTTTTTCAATCTATTAGTGCACTTAAATAATATAATTTCTTTTTTTTTTGTTTTCTTAATAAAAAA
Organism: Paratinospora sagittata; assembly: GCA_035771175.1. Lineage (NCBI taxonomy): Eukaryota > Viridiplantae > Streptophyta > Magnoliopsida > Ranunculales > Menispermaceae > Paratinospora > Paratinospora sagittata. Next base: position 37,156,124 of record CM069603.1, read on the forward strand.
ATAAGTATATTTACACGTCTTTAAATGAAACCAGTTCAATTCATAGCTTCAATAAAAAGAAGAGAATTGTATTAAAAAAGCTAACAACTAATATAAAATTTTGTCAAATTAAACTATGTAAAGGAATAAATCGTCTTTTTAAGAGTACTTAACTCTTGATGAAGTAGTGAAGAAAATAGATTCATGTAATTAACTCATATAGTTAAAAAATGGCTTGGTTAAGAAAGGAAGAACACCTAACTAGTCCCTTGAATTATAAAATTATTAGGATATGTGTACACAATGTTGGATACATGTGGACCAAATAATAATATTCCACCAACAAGAGGTTGGTTCATTGGTTCGGAGAGCGAACTATGAGGTGCAGTTAAAGAACTCATCACGAGTTCAAGTTCGCCCTCGTCCATCTCTGTTGGGAGAAATGTCATTACCTCTGCAAATCTTTGAATTTAAAATAATTAGTCTTGTCTAAAAAAGAGGAGGATATATATCGGGTCCCACAACACCTCCAAAGGGCCAAATAGTCAATTTAGAAATAACTTATTGTCAACCTCTTTCATATATGAATCCAACTTTTGACGTTAGCTGCGGTATCCGACAATAATAATAATATTCTTATATTAGATATAGGTAAATTAATTAATTACATCGAGTTCATGCAAGTTAGAATCTCACTCAGTAAATTTTGAAGTCAAAATAAATCGTAAAAACTTTTTTATAAACCATTGTAAAAGTTAATCATTATATTGTGTGGGGCACCTTTTCAAAAAAATCCTCGGACCATTCATCAGTTCTTCAGGACCATTCATCAGTTCTTCATCCATTTGCATGTGCAATATTTTCAAATGACATAATCAGTTCAATTAAGTAGTTTTCAAGGTCTCAATCTTCCGTGCAATCAAAATGGTTATTGTTGGTGAAAGATTTGATTAACACTAGTAAATGATAAGATAGAAGGAATAAGCTGATCTGAAACTCATCAGAGTGCTAGAGAAATTGCCGGAGGTTGATTATTTGAGAGGAAAAAAAATAAGAGAATACAGGTTATCGTGAAGAAGTGTTGGCCAAAGACCTTCTGATGCCTAAGTTAGTTCAGAGCTCCATAGAGTTAATAGTACTGAACTGAGTCGATAATGACTTAGAGTTGCTTACTTGTCCCTTAGGGGTTGTGATCTTTTTATAGAGAAGGCTTGAGGTCTTTGGCCTTGTAGTAGTATTGATGTAGAATCAGAAATCCAACTCGTACTGGGAGAGCATATTTGATTCCTGATAGGATTTGGTCCGATCCTTATAGGATTAGGATGACTTATCACCCTTCTAGTAGAACTCGTAGAGTATTTGGCCTTATCAGAGTCGGATTAGGAGTAAATCCCGAACTTGTCCAAGTAGATCATGCCCTATTCTTATCTGCTTGGGCGTTCCATTGTCATCCGTTCTGGAGTCCGAGATTCATACAAGTCGGTATACTGATCTGTAGTCTCTCATCCTATCGGCTTGATACTGAAAGTATGATCTGTAATAAGATCGGTACATAGTGGTTGGTAATCATTGCTATGATATGCCGACCTTACTTTGTAGACCTATTGTTGCTGACTTGTCATCTATTGTGACTGTAACATTTGTCTGGTCGGTGGGACCGACCATGAGCTCGGGCTACGTCCTCAGTTGGACAGATCCGTATCTTCTGTCCAGAACAGGTTGGTATATTGACCTGATACAAACTACGTCTTACTAGGCCAGACTAATATGGCGGACCTGTCTAATGCTTGATATATGATCCAACAGTTATTATATCTAATTTTCTTTAAAAAGGTAAATTTAGCGCACAAGACTCCGCCATTATAGGATTTAGAGAAGGGTTATTGTTGAGTGCAACGGAAGCAAAAGCCAAGTAACAAACACACAAATCCAAATAATCAAACGAATACAAAATCAAACCAAAGCAAAAACGCACAGATTCACGTAGTTTGGTGAATATCCACATATGAGAATTAATTCATTAACGAGAGAATGCAAATAGATTACAATCTATAATCATATCTAAAATAAATTTACTCAACTCACAAAAGTGCAATCGTACAAATCCTAAATTCTCACACACACTCCAATGAGAGTTTATATAATACTAGGTGTTCGAATTAGTTTCTAACATAAATAAAAAAAAAAAAATTCAATTTAGACTAGAAAATTAATACACTAGAAAACTATACACAAATAAAAATAACCCGTTGGATGGACCCAACCATCTCATATATACAAGATAAATCCTATTTTTTATTTTTTATTTTTGTAAAAAGTTGAAACAATTTAAGGGGATTTTAGTAATAAATAGTATTTGTTTGGATATATTATCGTGAAGTACTTCAAAAAACATCTTGATATGGCACCTTAATTATAACCAAAGAACTTATACAATTCTTTTAATTATATATTTTTTTTACTAATAACATAACCTAAACTCCGTTTCTTGAAGTAAGCACATTGAAAGCAAATATTGATCATGACCCTCTTCTAATTTTTTCAGTGTTAAATCTTGAGGCATACTTTAAAAAGTAAATAAAAATATTGTTTTTTTTTTAATTAGGGTATTCTCGAAAAGCGTATTAGCCGTGTGGAGAACCTAGATTTTGGTTCCACATTTATTTGAAGACTACATTTAATGAGGATTAAGCAGGGGGACAAAGGCACGATGACTCAATCTTGCTAGCCATAAGGCATTCCCCTTTATACAAGTGATTTTGTTGTTCACAATCTTAATATTGCACACTTGCACGGGGAATTGAATTGAAGGAACCGACATTTTATATTTCCTCTCGTATTTACCATTTTTTACGTAAAGACCAATATGCCCATACCCAAAGCATAAATATGTAGAACATTTCAAGGATATCTTCGTCAATGCAACCCCATAAAATAATAAAAAACTGATTTGAGGAACGTAAAGAATGAAATGAATTAAATGAAGGGACCAAACAACGGATAACATGCTACGGAGTGCGTACGCGTTTTCTCACTTTTCACACCTCTCTCTCTTATCTTGTGCCACGTGCATGTTATTAACCATTCATAATTAATTCTTATCAATATAACATTAGCTTATTTGACTTTATGTTATTAGTAATTTAAAATACGTTTTTACATTTAAATATCTATATTGATACGAAACTTGTTAGATTAACGAGCTTTTTTCTCGATTTCATTGAATCCACTACATGATCTTTCATAACTAATTTTATTAGAAAATATTATTGTAACTGCAAAAATTATAATTATATGTATAATTATATATGTATATAATAAATAATTCAATAAATATACATGTGTAATTTTATTTTTTTGAAGTAAAAAAATGTTAAAGAGATCTAATTCTCAACATTTTTTTAACATTGTATTACGTGATAATGTGTAATATAATCACCTTTAACTATTTTTTAAAAGTTTTTATTTTTATTTTTTATGTTATATGTAAATAACGTTAGCATGAGTTGAGATTTGTATTGAAAAATAAAGTTGCTCACTTGCTCTAGCATTACTGATTTAAAGTTAGAATAACATTTCTCAAATTTATTTTAACTATATAAAATATTTTTACTCCACTACACAATAAAAGAGAAGAAAAAAGAAAAAAGGGTAAGTCAAATTAATTATATAAGTTTTTTTTATTTATAAAAAGATACAATTATATATTTATACATGGTATCTGGTATCTACTAGTTAATATAAATTGTTGCAACTGGAATGCTAGCTTTATGAAAAAAAATAAAATAATAATATACATTATGTTCCTCTAATTAAGAAAAGCAATAACTCATGCGTGTCCTCGTGCCATTTAATTAAGGTGTGAACATTAATTTATATCCCAATTATGTATAAACTCCATAAACTCCATAAACTACCAATCTCTTATTATATTATTATTACTTATTCAACAAGCATCACTTTAATCTTTTAAGCCTAACGTGGCACACATGCAAACCTCACGGGCCCACAAATCCAACGGTGTATGATGCGTTATTGGATTGGAATTTTACAGTGGTCCAGGGGCGCACCTGCATGGCTGTGCATGTGCGCAGCTTGGCTCGGATAAGCCAATACACCCTGCCTATCTTACTGCATACACGATTTATGGTCTGCTGTCTCTCGATTTCCCTTCTAATTTATAATTCAACTAAAATCTACCGAAAAACTTTATTTTTAATATAATTATATAAATAATAAATAAATACAAATTAACGTCCGTTAACATCGCCGTTTTTACTAACGACTCGGTCAGGATCTCCGTCAGTGAGGAACCGTTTTTTGCTAACGGCGCGGAATATATGCTGCCCATTTCGACACACTCTCCTGTGTCCCTTTTGTCGAGTTTCTGTTCTTTTAATTTATTAAAAACAATATTTTATTTATTTATTTAATACTACGTTTAAAAAATAATTTCTTTTATATTTTGGGATTTTATAATGGGTTAGTGTTTGTTTATTAATGTCCGAGTCCCACAAACTCACTCACTCTCTCTCATCTCACTTTCTCTTTCTCTCTCTATTCAGTTTTCTTTTCTTTTTACAGAGTGTGTACTGGCCAGTGAGTGAGTAGTCTCAGAAGAAGAAGAAGAAGAAGAAGAAAGCTTGAGATTTCTTAATCGAAACTTCAGGATTTCTAGGGTTTTGTTGTTGTTGTTGTTGTTGTTGTTTTCTGTTCTGGAAGAAGCTGAAGAAGATCACCCTCTGTTTTCTCTTCTTCTATTCAAGAACTGAGAAAAACACACACAGAGAGAGCTCTGGTTTAGGATTTATAGGGTTTAGAGGGTACCCATTTGTTTGTGTGTTATTAGGGTTTTAAAAATGGAGAGGAAGCAAGGGTTCTTCTCGGCGTTGAGAGACGACGTAGTGAGGGCGTTGTCGCCGGCGAGGTCTAGGGCGAAGAGTCCGGCGAGAAGTGCGTCGCCGAGGTCGGGCCTGTTGAGGCGGAGGAAGCAGCAGCAGCAACAGGTGTCGAATTCAGAGCCGTTGATCGCGAGATCCGGGAGTCTGAGGCCGGTGGGAGAGACGCTGACGCCGTTGATGGAAGGGCCAGATCCAGATGGGTCTGAGACTGGTGATTCTAAGAGGGAAGGGTGGGGGCATTGGATGAAAGGGACGTTATCGAGAGCTCCTTCTGTTAGTTCTTCGGCTTTTAAACGGTCCGATCTGAGGCTCCTTCTTGGGGTCATGGGTGCGCCGCTTGCTCCCGTGCATGTTTCTACTGCTGACCCTCTTCCTCATCTCAGTATCAAAGACACTCCCATTGTGAGTTTCTTTTTCCGTTATCTTTTTCATACTTCTAAATGCTAGGTTTTATGTGTTTTGTGGTGTGTGATTGTTCATTAGTGGCACAGAGGCCTGTTTGGATCACCAGTTTTTGTGTTTTTACTTGAAAATGCATTTGTTCCTTGCAACAATGTGAGTCAGAAAACAGGACTATGATTTTGAAGATTTTGGTGGTAGTTTAATGTTTTTTTTTCTTTTTCTCTTGATAAAATTTCTGGGTGTGTTTGGGTTGGGGAGGCTTGATTCACGGGAATGATGATTTTATTTTAATTTCTTTTTTTTTTTTTTGTGGTGGGCTTTTAGTATTCTGATCGCTGGTGGTGTGTCTACGTTTCTACATTCTGGTTGTGTTTGGTGGAATGTGCTCACGGAAAAGCATTAATTGGTTTATTTACAAACATTTGTGTGGTGGAATTGGTCGTTAATCAGTTTATTTATTTATTTTTTATTTCAACTTGTAAGATTTCTTAGATTTCTCTCCTTTCTTGTAGAGTTCTTCTCAACCTCCTCCATCTTTTATGTTTGTTTTCGTTGCGTGCTTCTTAGTAGGATCTTATTATATTCACAAGGGGATTCCTAAATTTTGTGCAAGTAAGAAAAATGGGTTTATCAAACATTAAAATAAAAAGAAAATTAGATTTCTTCTTCATGAGTTGTTTGTTGGAGCAGGTAAATGTAATGGTATACCATGTGGTTGCAATTATAGGGATAGAAGTTTTTTTTATTGGTAGATGTTTGAAGGGGGGTAATTTTTACTTACCCAGTTTATGGTTTTGTAAGATTTTTCTGTTTCATGCTACTTGTTGAAACTCCATTTTTGTCACAGGAAACTTCATCAGCCCAATATATATTGCAACAGTATACAGCTGCCTCTGGAGGCCAGAAGCTTCAAAACTCTATCCGTAATGCCTACGCCATGGGAAAAGTAAAGATGTTAGCCTCTGAGTTTGAGACGGCAACAAAGGTCATGAGGAACCGAAATGTGTCTAGAGCTGCTGAATCAGGTGGATTTGTCCTCTGGCAGATGATGCCTGATATGTGGTATGTGGAACTTGCAGTGGGTGGAAGCAAGGTTCATGCCGGCTGCAACGGCAAGCTTGTGTGGAGGCACACGCCCTGGCTTGGAGCACACGCTGCCAAAGGACCAGTTAGACCTCTGCGTCGAGCACTTCAGGTGAAACTGCCCGTGCTAGTTCATGTCCTTTTGAGAGTAATTTGGTTTAATCAGAGCCCTGTGATCATTTACAGATGTGGGCTCTCTTATTTTTCAGGGTCTTGATCCCAGAACTACTGCTAGCATGTTTGCCGATGCAAGATGCATTGGTGAGAAGAAGGTGAATGGAGAGGATTGCTTCATCCTTAAGCTCTGTGCAGATCCACAAACTCTTAAAGCCAGGAGTGAAGGGCCAGCAGAGATCATAAGGCACGTCTTGTTTGGTTACTTTAGCCAGAGGACTGGACTTCTCGTCCACATTGAAGACTCACACTTGACCCGAATCCAATCCAACGGTGGCGACGCTGTATACTGGGAGACTACCATCAATTCCTTCCTTGATGATTACCGGTCTGTCGAAGGAATAATGATTGCTCATTCAGGTCGCTCTGTGGTGACCCTTTTCAGGTTTGGTGAAATGGCCATGAGCCATACCAAGACTAGGATGGAAGAAGCTTGGACAATTGAGGAGGTAGCTTTCAATGTCCCAGGTTTGTCAATTGACTGTTTCATTCCCCCTGCAGATATTAGATGTGGTTCCATCAGTGAAACCCGTGAGCTTACTCATGGAGAGAGGGGAAAGTCGATGGCAGCAGCTGCAGCACATCGAGCCAAAGTTGCTGCTGCTATGGAGAAACCACATAACAGGAATGTTGATAATATTATATGGAAGGTGGAAGTTTAGTAATCGTAGAATTGATAAGCAGGGCCAATTGTTCATACTGGTAGCTCTTCTAATTCACTGACTCAGTAGATGGTGGTAAGGTTTAGGAGCCATAAGCTGATTTGGGGAGATTCCTTTTTAATTTTAGTTGTTTTTGTCTGTAAATAGAGCATAATCATTCACAGGGTTCTCTCTGGAATCTGGGTGAATCTTTATACTCTCTCTACATAGAGAATGACATGAGTCAGTACAGAACCGGGGTCAGTTTTTCCGGCGGCGGACGGAGCAGATGGAGGTTTTGTTTTTTTTTTGTTTTACCTTCCATGCACGAAGGATCATCGTTAACACTTTGATGTCTCAGGGAGAGACCACTACTACTAACCTTAGGAAGCAAGCATCCAGGTGAAGGAGGCGGTGTTGGCAAGAAACTCAACTGCCTTGCCTTCTTGGGTGAATTTAACAAGACTTAGTAAATTGTTCTTCTTCAGTCTTTTATTTCAAGTTGTGTGCGGGTGTGATAGTTTGATGGTGGGGGGGTGTAGAAAAGAAACTGACATCTCTTGATCTCAGTTAATAGTTAGGTTAGGAGGTAACAAAAAAAAATCCAATTTTTATTACCTACTGGTCTATGTTTAGTAAGAAGGTTGTGAAGTGCTTTTGGTGAAGAAGATGTAAACAAAACTCTGTTTCATCACATATTGAATGCTTATAATATAGATATGATTTTTTTTTCTTTCTTGAAGAATCTTTCTGTAGTTGTAAAAATTAGTTCATTATTTTTACTGCCCTTAATATCTTCTTCATTCCTCCTGCCTTTTTCCTTTAGTTCTTCGTGTTGAATGGTGCATGCCAGGAAAGCTCACTGGTAATGGCATTTTCATGGGTTTTCATGGGTCCATCCTTTTTTTTTGCTTTGATGGTGAGGTGGGTCTCATTTACACAGGCTTGTCTGACAATTTTGACTCAAAACCACCAACAACCAATGAAGGATGGGGCTGAAAGGTATGGATTTGCATCGGTTGATGCAAAGCTTGTGGTAGGGATTATTACATTTACTCGAGCTTAAAGCCAACCCATGTGATCTTCTTCTTCTACTGAGTCTGATCGTATTTACTTGCTTTTGCAGATACTGTCTTCCTTCTCAGCTTTTAGGCATTTATTTTATAATAATTATTGCAAAAGAGAAGGACGTTTCAAGCTCATGATGATGTCTCCCCTTAGTCAAATCCTCCATTAATTAGGATAAGCATACTACTTCCCTTGCTAACAAGTAATTACATATTTATATATTATCAGATAATTCGTGGTGTCCTCTTTTACTGGATGGACTCAAAAAAAAAAAAAGTTGGGGGGGTTCTCAAAAGATTCAAACTAATAAGGTGACCAACCCTGGTAACGCCTAAATTATTTCATCAAAAGCCTAGCAATGTTAGACAATGGTCTTGACTCTTCTTGCCTGCCATTCTCCTCCAGAAGTGTTTTTTTTAGTTAAAATTATCTTCTCTCTCTGCTTTGTAATCTTCCCAACTTGTGCGTATGTTAGAAACCAATCCAAAGCCTATAGCTAATTGGTAAAGGCTTAATAATGCATGTGAAGCTATTATTATTGTAATTCCTTTCAGTCTCATCTTGGAGAGAGAAAAAAAGAGGATAAAAGATAAAATACAAATAATGTGAATAGGAAACATGCAAATGCCAACAATAAAATTTAAACCCAAGACTTTTAATAAAATTAACTTTCATTTAGAAATCATTGAACTCAAAAGTTATACTTAATAAGGTAACAATTCATACCAAGGCGTATTCATTTCGGCCATTGTGTGTAAAGAAAATAATTGTACCAGTAGCTTTTTTGTCTCCTTAAGTGCCCTTTTCATCACATTAAATAGTGCATCTCAATCCCCCGTGTTTCATAATGAACTTCCTTGTATTGGATTGGGTGTCCTTCAAAATGGGGCATTGCCATGTCCCAAAATGAGCCATAAGTTATACAAGTGTGTAGTCAGTTTGATATTTATTTCTCATTATTTTCTCCAGTTTTCAGTTGGAAAGTCTGCTACTGGTTTTAATGTCCACATTCTAGATCAGTCATGTAGTCAATGAGGCCTGCACCCATAATGAGGAGTATGGTCCAAAGAGATCTATTGAAATCACAATAATAGAGATTTCTTCTTCTTTTTTTTTTTTTCTTCATAAAACTAATCCTTTATAGGCCACTAGGGTACGACTACAAATACCTAAGGACGCAATTGTATGAGTAGGGAGGTTCGAACTCAGAATCTATTATATAGTAAAACCTTATGCTCCTCAATTTTTTTCACTCGCCCAACCTAATGTTGGGTATAAAACTAATCTTCCAAACAATCTCACTTAGAAAAAAAAAAAGTCTACCAAGCTTAGTTTATAAAACTTGCACAAGATTGCCTTCCCTTTATTTGATTCCAGAAGACTTGTGTTTCAACATGATATAGAATTATAAGAACAGAAAGATCCCTCTCTCAACCTTCTATTGTATCCAGTGTTTAAGTTCAACAAAATAATAGAGCCATTGATTAAGTTTAATTTGACCTAACTTTGAGGAGGTATTGGCCTTGGTATGGGAACAGAAAATGATTATTCAGTTCAGTGTGCTGAATCTTATTAGGCTTTTTAAATTGCAGCACATGCGCTTTTTATGCATTTATTTACTGGTCAACTGGAGTGGTAAAGATGTTTCTCATATTTATTTGACATGTTGAGCATTTCAAGAAAAAGAAAAAAAAAGTTAAGGGAGATTTAGTTACAGCATGCTGGGCTCATGTTTAAGCCAAGAATACAGAGGGGACTAAGGTTTATATTAGCTATTTAAGGTTGGAAGTGAGAATTAGCAAAGAAGTTTTTTCATTAGGCATTCAATAAAAAGACTAGAGATTGCATTTACCATGCCTCTTCTTTCTCTTCCTCTCCTAATCTTTCTTTGTTAATACTAGTATTTTTATTTATTTATTTATTTTGAAGAGAAACAAGTATACATCTTTATTTAAGTATAATTAAAACTGTTTTACAAAGCATAAATACACAGGAACACAAACCATTCACTGTGTCCAAAAACAACCCACTGCCAAAAAAAAAAAAAAAACCAACCAGGACAATTCCAACATTACATCGTACAAGCAGACCAGTTTCTACACCACCCCCCCACCGAGAAACCTCCAGAAAAGCTTGATAAAGCAGCCCAACCTGCAGCCAATAACAAAACCTCCTCCCACAGCCTCCAACTATCTTTGACTTGATCTTGAAATATCCTTCTATTTCTCTCAAGCCAAATCACCCACAACGAAGCAAATGACATAATCCTACCTATCTCTCTATGCTTCCTAAATAAATTAGGAATTCGGGAGGAAACAATACATTCATCCATCGAGATAGGAGAGGAAAAGGAACCATTGCACACCTCCGACCACCGTTGCTACAAAAACCGAATCCAGTCACATTCGGCAAACAAATGAGCAACAAACTCACCATCCTTCTTACATAGCAAGCAGCAACTAGGTGATAAAAAGCATCATATCAGCGGTATTAATCTTCTTATGCAATAAGGACCACCCAAAATTTTTTACTTTGAAAGGTCTTAATACTAGTATTTTCAAAGCATTAAAATAAGGTGTTCTACTGATTTAATGTCGGAAGGTAGGAAAATGACGAAGGGACTTGGATATCAAACTCAGCTGGTGTACTCATGCACCTGAGTTCCTTTGATCATCCTAGCTAGGACTTGCAAAGTTGCAAGTATCGAGCAGCTCTAGGATGATTTAAGAGACTCGGGTGAGAGTAGGCCAGCTTAGTTTTTGCCTCAGTCCCTAAGCACCATCAAAATCACGAGCTTTGAATAAATGAATGATTGATCATTTGAAATGTATTTCTATTGGCAAATTAGAGTGGCATGTAAGAGAAAAAGTGGTTTCAGGCTTAGTTACTAATTACTATTACCTTTGACAGAAGGTTATAACACATCTTAATACTGAATTTTCTTTCTTTCTTTGTGTCCGTTTTTTTTTTTTTAAATGTCGGGGAGGTGCAAAAAGATATATACAATTAACTTTGCATTGAAGTTATGCCTTGATCCAAGTTTAGATAAGTTCTAGAGCAATTATCAAAGCTAGTTTCACTATCTCCTTACCACATTTAAAGCAGTCAGTAGAAGATAATATTAGAAATTGGGATTTAACCTGTTTCTTTTCTTGAATTGTGCAAGTCCTCTGTTCATTTATTAGATATGCAACCTATAGACTTTTTTTTTTTTTTTTTTCAATTCAAGGGCATTTCATATTTGGGCCTCTTGGAGCACCAGACTAGTTCTTCAATTTATATGCAAACTCTATAGGGAGTAGCTGCTGGGCTTAGGATGAGATTCTAACTAAAAACTCTCACCTCTTGATTGAGGCAGGTTTCTGCTTACCACACTAAACCAAAAGTTGGTGAGCCCCTAGAGATTCTTTTGTGTTAATGGAAATAAGTTCACCAGCTCTTGTTGAGAATTCTTTCATCTCTCTATGTTTATTCTTCTCCTCAAGTCTTCTAAGCTATCAGCCTCAAGATTGCTACATTAGACTACTTCATCAAAGAGCAATCTTGCTTGAAGTTTGAACCGTAAGATCGGTGATTACAGGGGGGGCATCCATTTGTGGTATACTTTGGATTCTCTGTCCATGATCAAAACATTGGTGAAATTAAGCTGGTTTGAATCATATATATCCAACCAACCAACCAACCAAGAGTACCTTATTGACATTCTTCCCACATCAATAGTATCAACTTCTATTGTTTTATGATGGGCAGTTTGATTTTATTAATTTCGTACACATCTTTATATATATATAATTAATATAACTATAGAACAAATAAATATAAAAAGAGATGATGGTTGAGTGGATTGCTAATTTGTTCCGAATCCCTTTTTTCCATTCTTGAGAATTCATTTCTACCTTAGGTTAATTTGTGGGATCACAAAATTCAAGTAGTTTTGGAGCTCAGATACCATAGTAGAGGATGTACATATAAAAAAGAACTGAGTATACAAAAGAACTAAAAGCCTCTCGGGGGCAAGTCTCTAAAAGAGGCGGCATTTGAGTGAACATAAGGTTAGACACAGTAACAAGTGCTTGGATGAGTTAACCCTTGGTAACATTGTGTTTAAAAGCTAAGTAAGAAACTGATGAAATCATATTTAAGATTCTAACATTGAGCCTTCTTCTATATACATTCATGACTATCTCAGGCAATTTATTTCTTGCTTTTGTTAATCCAAGGAGTTTTAGATTAGCTTAGATGAAAGATGAATGATTTCATGATAAGTTTAGAAAATATTGGTCAAAGAATTCATCTGTTAACTAATTATATTAGTGATCATAAAGCAGGTTGGCCAAAAATCCATTAGTGTTTCTTTGGATTGAATTGCGTTAAGCTTTAGATCCTATCATCCCAAGTGATACTAGCAATTGGTATAAACATAATGGCATTAGGCATCATCAAAGTAACAATAAATAGGATTTCACAATTAATCAATAAGAGTTAAAAGAAAAGAGAGGACCAACGGGTGGCAGCTCCATTGGTTGAGGAACTGAGTATAAGTGGGGCTAAAGTCCAGGTCTCAAGTTCGAGTTTGATGTTCCTCATTTATCCGCCCATGTTGAGATAGCCAGCCGAAACGCATCTGTCATGCTCAAGTCCGAGATTATTAGTTTCGCCCAAAGAGAAGGAGGACATCTCCTGGGTGCCGAAAAATCGGTAATCAAAAAAATAAATAAATAAGAGGATAGAGGATTTGAAAATTCTTTACATTTAGCTTTTGTAAGAACTTATTACAGTATTGAAGTCTTATTAAAACTTTTAGGTTAATTAATTCACATTTAATTCTTTTAAATACCCAAATTATTATTTGTTGCAAAGGTTGGTGACTTTTTCAAAGAAATTTAAATAACTAAGGTAAAGTTGACAAACTTTTGAGGCACAAGAAAAGTCAGTACTTTTCTTCACCACGTTGGGACTTGTAAGAATGTCTAAAAAAAAGTAAAACTGGATATATGTGGACTTCAGTTGTCAACTAGTTGTGGTGATTTATTAAGTAGAGGATTTCTTATTGTGAATTGAGCTTTTATATATCATTGAGCAATTGCTCTTCCAAAAGATGTCAAGAGTGCCTTGCAAGTATGACAAAGAAAATCAGCTCTGAAAAAGTCTTGATCTACTATTTAGCTGCACTGCAATTAATCCATGCAACCTTTACAGAAGATTGATCCAACTAGATTACTTAGAAATGGTAAGTTTGGTGATAGCTGCAGGGTGGTGCCCTTCTTTTGAACACCAAAATATATAGTTTCTTTTCAAGGAAATTGTTAAAGTGATATTTTCCATTGCTAAGCCCATAGTATTGATATATTGTGAATGTGATTGAGAGAGAAACTAATATTCCTTTCTTAATTATCTCAATGAGTATACACATGGGTATATATACATGAAGCCCTAGGCTATTTAAGGTCAACCTAATCTATACATGGTAAGTACACATATATGGTAACTACACATATATAATAACATCCCTCCTCGAACTCAAGGTGGTAAAGAAGAAGTCATCTTGAGTTTGTCAATCAAATCACGATAATGTCCAGGGGGATGTGCCTTTGTGAAAATGCTTACAAGTTGATCCATGAAGGCCACGTGAACCAAGCGAAGAGTGTCCTGCTTAATGTGTTGGCGAATAAAGTGACAATCAATCTCAATGTGCTTTGTTCGTTCATGAAAAACATCATTATGGGCAATCTGCATAACACTCATATTATCACAATAAAGGGTGGAACTGCTGGAAAGAGAAATTCACATGTTCTAAAGCAACCAACGAATCCACAGAAGTTCAGACGTCGCATCTGCCATTGCGCGATACTCAGCCTCTGTACTAGATCTAGATACAATTGTTTGTTTTTTATTCTTCCAAGAGATCAGGGAGGAACCAAGTAAGAAGCAATAACCTATGATGGAACGGCGATCAGTAGGGTCACCAACCCAATCTGCATCTAAGAAAGCCCGAAGCTCCGAAGAGGGATGAGCCGAGAAATGAAGGCCATGAAACAAAGTGCCCTTAATATACTGAAGTATACGCAAGACAACTGCATAGTGAGACAAACGAGGAGCATGCATGAACCGACTCACTAGCGTGCTTGCATAAGAAAGGCCAGGCCGAGTCACAGTAAAATATATGAGACTACCAACCAATTGTATGTATAACGTCGCATCCACCAGAGGCTTGCCATTAGTGGATGACAACTTTGCATTCGTCTCCAAAGGACTATCAACAACCTTACTATCAGTCAAACCGACACGTGATAAGAGTTCAGATTTGTAACGGCCATACAAGGGTTAGACTCGCTCTCTTGCCTTGCGGAGGAGGGAGATTGTGCATTGTGTTATTGTATTGTAAACTCATGCAATTTATGTTGTTGACATGTATAATATATTCGTTGAATGATGCATGTGTTGAATAAGTGTTTGAAATGATTTTAAATGTCATATTTCTCTAAATGTATATAATTGTTATCTCAAATCTCATTTTGCTTTTCTGTGGTAAGACTCATAGCAAAACTGAGTCAGCCACAATACATTTCAAGGCCTATATACCAACCCTGTGTATTTAATAATATCCTCTGGCACCAATAACAATAACTCCACACTTTCAAATCAACAAGTTGGAGATCTATAAGGCTTACTATCAAACCTCTAGAATGCCATCATTATGCTATTATAATAGCTATTTATACACATAAGTTTACACACGTAACATATTCTTTCCAACTTCCACCAAAATTCAAGTATGCCAGACCCGAGCGTGCTCGCAAGCATCAAAGTCACTCTCTCAGTCTGTCAGCCAGTCTGAGAATACAATATCACACTGAGAAGGAGATGAGTACCAAATTGAGTCTGCATCATATATCAGATCTCGACACAATCTTCAGATCTTAATCAGACATAACAAATATCTGAGTACTCCCATCAAATCTCCTTATCTCACACACATATACAATATGCTCAGTCTATCAATAGAATTCTGGTGTTCATTGGAAGACTACAGAGACTTATTAGTCCACTAATGGTTATCCAAATGGTATCATTTCTACCCATAACCCATAAGATATCATTTGAATCCCATCTTCATTTTACACAATCTATATTACCAATTCCATAATCTTTCATACTGATAGCATACTCGTCTCATCATAAATTTTACTCTTTGACTATGAGTATCAATCAGCTGAACATGCATTCGAGCACAAATATCAACACATGGAGTAACAAAGAGTACACTCATAACTGTAACTCACAAACAATCTCCATTTATGGCTAATTGATAAATACTAATCCAGTTTCAGCCTGTTTTCTGCTCAATGCCTCAGCAACATATTGGCCTTTCCCAGGATAATAATTCAATATAAAATCAAATCCTTCGGGAATTCTTGCCACATTTATTACCTCATATTCAGTTTCTTTCCGTTCAAATAATTACTTCAGACTCTTAAAATCTGAAGATAATGTGACCGTTTTTATTATAGAGGCAATGCTCTCATTATGTCAAAATAACTACCAACTAATTTTTATTCACTCTCAGGATAGTTATTCTCGTGCACTACCAAATATCTGGAGACACAAGTAATTAACCTATCATTTTGTATCAATGCACAACCTAGATCTGGACGTGATATTCATCAATCACAATTACTTCCAGGTTCTGAAACTAGTAACAACATTTAACATTGTGAGAGCTTCCCCAGGCACAACGGTCCACACATTATATAACATTCGTCTGGTTTAGTTTCGTGAGTGGAACAGATAGCTTCAAGGAGCTTTCCACGCACTTTCTAGAACATACAACTAATACCAAATAACTTCTGATTTCCATCAGTGAAATTAGTTTTAACAGTACTATGATCACTTTGACCTTCGCAGCATCCTTAAAGATACTATTTAAACTGGTCATGTGATCCAAAAATTCTCATCTTCAAATCAAATCCAATATAGATCTCTATAATCATTCCATTCATTCACACATCACATTTTCATTTCATCATCCAATATATTAAGCTATATATATGCCACACTCCCATCTAGATGATAATACATATATATATATATATATATATATATATAATGTGTGATAAGTATACATATCAAAATAACAAAAGCTATTTCCTCAAAGCATACATACACATATCAAACGAAGGCTCACGTGATTATCACTCACGGATGTGCCTTTTCCCTTCGACTCAATACCTGAAAACTATTCGTCACTATTCATTCGAAACATGTAAATTGTATTAAAATTGTCAAACGGTCTCCAAAACCATGAAATGGAATCTAACCACATATTCGGGGTCCCTACCGTCTAAGGAGTGTTTTTCTACCTTTCTAGCGGATTTTCAGTCACATTGGGTCAAAACCCCAATTTCTGAAAAAGCCGTAAAATGGCTCCCATAGCTAAAATTAATCCGCTAGAATCGTTACATCTAGCTTAGATAGTAATTTCACGAAGAAATAGAATGGAAATCACTTACCGCGGGTCCGAATTTGACGCGAATCCCGCGTTTCCCCTTTTTCTTCTTCTCCTTCTTCTCGGTTCTGGACGTTCTGCAACTTCGTTCGATTTTTCGTTTTTTTTTTGTTTATTACATACGATACTGTTCACAGTACTATTCGGTGAACAGTACCCGCAAATGAACAGTATTTTATTTTATTTTATTTTTTATTCCTCTTCTATACACTCAATTCACATATTTAATTAACCAACCCCATAAATTAATCAATTTAAATCAACTCCAATGTTTAACTTGTAAGCACCCATATAAAATGATCCCATAGGTATCATCTTCTTTCTTTACTAATCATACACACGTTATATTTAGCTCCTACGTATAAAATACGTGTATTATACATCTCGATATATGTGTACGTCAACGTATGTATTTAAGTAAATTTACGGGGTGTTACAAGATTCCTATTTGGCCTGTGAAAGATAGTATCCATCAGGACTAGATATGACCTCAAGATCCACAAAAATAACTAAGAGACCCCAAGTTCTTCATCTCAAAAGTCTGACCAAGAAAACTCCGTAGAGCATGAATACCTGACACATCATCTCCATTAATGACCATGTCATCTACATATAGTAGAAGTATAACAATACCTGCCTTTGATCAACGAAGAAAAAGTGCAGAATCATATTGTGACGCCCCGAAAATTATTTCACCTAGCCCATAACCCAATTGCATTTTTGCCCAAACTCTATGTGTTGTCTTGATATGTTTGGTGTTTGTTTGATGATTGTTTAATGTTTGTATAGTTGATGCTTGATAATGTATATAACTATATGTATCATAAATTGTATATGAGTCATGTTAAATTAAAGTATAATGCATATGTTATGATTTATGCATGGGCTCATTAAACCATGAATTGATATGGGTTAGGATTTATTGAATAAAAGGATAAATGAAATTAAAAATTTGGTGTATTAAATGGATTGGACATTTAAAATACATGTGGTTGGTATGGGTAGTATAAGACCAACATATGTGAAGGTTGGTGCATGAAAGTGGACAAGTGTCCAATGCCCACTTCTCTTCTTCAAGGAGAGAATTAAGGAGAGAATCAAGGAGAGAATTAAGGAGAGAATCAAGGAGGGAATCAAGGAAGTGCTAGAAAGAGGTGAGTGGAGAGAAAGAAAAGAAGAGAAAGGAAAGAAGAAGAGAAGGAAGGAGAGAGTTGCAGGAGGAATATCCCTGCGACGTTTCCATCAAAGAGGTGGATCTTTGGAATATACCGTCAGATTGAGCTCAAATTTTATCAGCACGTTCGTAGCTTATGGGTCTTCATTCTGGTCGGTGGAGATCTTGATCAGAGGTTTATTCTAAGAGATATAATCTCTCAAACAAAGCTGGTCGGAAAGTCTGGATTTCTCGCACCATTTCGCTCAAACTTATAGATCTCCTAAATCTACCGTTAGATGGTTATAAAATTTGGGTATGTAGTTTGAAACTGATATTTCTACATTCTGCACGGTGGAGATCTTAATTAGAGGCTTTTGCTGAGAGATATAACCTCTCAAACGAAACTGGTCGGAATTTCTGGGTTTCTCATGCCGTTTCGGTCAAATTTTCAGATCTCCTCAATCTACCGTTGGATTGATATCAAATTTGGGTATGTCGTTTATAACAGGTATTTATGTATTCTGAACGGTGGAGATGTTTATAAGTAAGTATGTTGTGTGATATAGCCATTTGAGTTTGAGTATTTGCAGCAGGAAAGGAGAAACTGTCTAATTAGATACTTGTTCATCAAAGATACATATCTTTTCGGTCCACCGTTGGATTGGGCTGATATTTGCACAGAAGGTTTGTTTCTTCACATACTTCAATATGTACGGTGGATTATGTGATTACGTATTTATATTGGTAGATTAATACATCTGAACAGAATATTAAATGAAGAATTGCTAAGGTGCTTGTATTGGACCTAAATTTAGAATATGATTTTAGACATTTCCAAATAGCTTGCATGTCAACTATGTTGACCTAGTTGCCATTGTTGATGAACCCATGATGCAAAATCAGTAATATACATGGCTGAACATGGTGACCTAGTGTAAATCGACAATATGGCCTAAGTATGGAAAATTTCATATTTTAGGGCTTTTGATGCTTTTGGCCTAGAATCATTGAATTGATGCAACTTATGTTTAATTAAGCATGATTAGAGTTGATTATGCTACTGATTTGGTGGTTGTGACCATATCATGGGTTAGGCCTACTTGAGATCAAGTGACCCAATTTGGGCATGTTTATGCCTAAAAGAATTGAAAATCAGTATTTTTGATTAATAAAATGGTTTATGTATGAGAACTATGCATTAGAGGCCTAAGTCATGTGATTTGAGTTGAATGATGGGATTAGATGGGATTTAGGCCTATTGTTTATATGTGGGCTGATTTAGGGTTGATGTGTAATGTCTATGTGATTGAGCATAGAAATTGATGTATGTTTCAGGATCTTGATTGTGTTGATTCGGTTTGGTGGTCGTGTGTGGTTAAATACTCTCGCGAGGCTTGGTTGTGAGTAGACTTCATTTATGATTATATCTTTTATGTCATCATATCACTTATATATATTGTATCTCGAAAGCATGAATGTGTTCTAATGTTTTGAATGATGCATTGATTTGAGAAAACCTTATGACTTTGGTTGGACCCATCTATCTGGCTAATAGGGGGACTTAACCTTGTCATAAGAGGGTTTTAGGAAAGGAAATGATTGGGATCAACGGCACGGTGAAACAGACGTGTACTAGTAACCCAAATAAAACGGCACGGTGAAATAGACGTGTACTAGTAACCCAAATAAACATGATTGGGATCAACGGCACGGTGAAATAGACGTGTACTAGTAACCCAAGGCATGTGGAATGTGGATCCAAATTGATAGACTTTTACTTGTATCGAACTTATTATAAATGCTTGATATCTATATGTTATGAGCTTTTAATCATGCTACACATTGACATGCATACATGGTTTTTATTGATGAGTATTGATAGCATATTTGAATTCTATTCACTGGGCATCGTTGGCTCACCCTCATTTTCCTCTTTCAGGTCCTTCTGTCCCGAATAAGGGCAAAGGAGTAGTCATATCTTGAGGGCCTTGCCTGCGAGAGAATCCAAGGCCTCGATGTGAGTTGAGAGGCATTTTGATTGAATTGTGTTTAAATTATGAAGTACTATATTTTGGATTATGTAATTATAACACTTACCACATTGTAGTATGGGTGAGTTGGGACTTGTTAGATAGACTATGTGGGCATATGACGGTTTTATTTGTACCCACAATTTTGGACTTTATGAGTATGTCAATTTTAATGGACTGTAGGGATTATGATTATTATTTATGGTTCATTTTTTTTATGGATTATCTCTTGTCTTGGATGATTAATACGGTGGGTAGTTTTGTTTAATACCTTTTGATATCATATTGTTGTTTGGGATAAGGCTTGTAGGGTCTCAACCACCTCAAGGGAGTTGAGGAGTGGTCGGAGATGCCTACGCCGGGCGTCCCGCCCCGGCATTCTGCATGCCATTCCCTGCGGGGTTGGTGGTCCGGGGCGCGGGGTCGCCACACATATGAATTAGGAATGAAACCCTGTTGGGAGAGCACAGAACTGAACTTGGAAAACCAAGCTCGAGGAAACTGCTTAAGGCCATATAAAGCCTTGCGAAGATGACATATTTTTTGTCACGACCCCCTCCGTAGGGTGATGTCATGACCGGCACAGAATACCGTATACGCCTCCGTCCTTTAAGACAATAAACAAATCACTCGAAATTTTTCAACAAAACCATTAACATATATAAGCCATCATCATTTTTCTCATTTCATTCCCACAAGACTTATACACATCTTAGTCTCCCAAAATATATATACATCATCAAGAACCATTCATTTATACATCAAATTAACTATTAAACATTTGTTTGGTATTATATATACATATACCAAAAATAGAAGTTTGTACCCATCTCCTTGAAACACACAACATCATACTCACATAGCAAAGAATCAAGCTCAATCAATTCTCTGGAGCCTTGCCCTTGCCCTTGTGATCTACACCTGTAATAAAAGAGGAAATAGGGTGAGCTACAACAAGCTCAGTGAGTAATCTAGCATTGGATTTATATATGCATCTACAAAATCATGGCATTGAAAACATCATTATAAACTCATGTACAATTCAATGTAAATATCAATACATGAATCAAATACATTTTTTTCGCCACTCTATACATATCATACAATGCATCAAGATAAAATCCTCAAGCTCAGGAATGTAAATGAGTCTGTATCCCTATGATGCATACTAATAGAGAGAATTCATCTTACAAACCATCCCCTCGATCATTTCGAGGTCTAGTCAAGAAACTTCCCTCCTGGAACTGATCATGTACTTGCCATACAATGGGTAAGGCTAAGTATGTTCCGAGGTTTAGTCCACAACTTCCCTCCTGGAAATGATCACATACTTTCCTTACTTCGGTAAGTCTAAGTATGTTCGATTTTCAAATCAAAAGGTTTTATGCATTAACCAAACTGTGACGCCCCGAAAATTATTTCATCTAGCCCATAACCTAATTGAACTTTGCCCAAACTCTATGCGTTGCCTTGATATGTTTGGTGTTTGTTTGATGGTTGTTTAATGTTTGTATAGTTGATGCTTGATAATGTATATAAATATGTGTATCATAAATTGTATATGGGTCATGTTAAATTAAATTGTAATGCATATGTTATTATTTATGCATGGACCCATTAAACCATGAATTGATATGAGTTAGGATTGATTGAATAAAAGGATAAATGAGAATGAAAATTTGGTGTATTAAATGGATTGGACATCTAAAATACATGGAAGCATTAGATTGGTTAAAGTATATGTGGTTGGTATGAGTAGTATGAGACCAACACATGTGAAGGTTGGTGCATGAAAGTGGACAAGTGTCCCATGCCCACTTCTCTAATCCAAGAATGTGCTAGAAAGTGAGGTGAGTGGAGGAGAGAATCCAAGAATGTGCTAAAAAATGAGGTGAGTGGAGGAGAGAATCCAAGAATGTGCTAGAAAATGAGGTGAGTGGAGGAGAGAATTCAAGAATGTGCTAGAAAGTGAGGTGAGTGGAGGAGGGAATCAAGGAAGTGCTAGAAAGAGAGGTGAGTGGAGAGAAAGGAAAAAAATAAAAGAAAAGAAGAGAAAGAAAGAGGGAGTTGCAGAAGGAAGATCTCTGCAACATTTTCATCAAAGAGCTGGATCTTTGAGATCTATGGTCAAATTGAGCTCAAAATTTGTCAGCAAGTTTGTAGCTTATGGTTATTTATTCTGCTCGGTGGAGATCTTGATCAGAGGTTTCGTCTAAGAGATCTAACCTCTCAAACAAAGCTGGTAGGAAAGTCTGGATTTCTCGCGCCATTTCGCTCAAACTTATATATCTCCTCAATCTACCGTTGGATGGATATAAAATTTTGGTATGTCGTTTACAACTGATATATCTGTATTATGAACGGTAAAGATGTTTATTAATTAAGTATTTTATGTGATATAGTCATCTGAGTTTGAGTATTTGCAGCAGGAAAGGAGAAATTGTCTGATTAGAGACTTGTTCATCAAAGATACTTATCTTTTTGGTCCACCGTTGGATTGGGCTGATATTTAGACAGAAGGTTTGTTTCTTCACATAATTCAATATGTACGGTTGATTTTTTGATTACATATTTCTGTTGGTAGATTGATACATCTGAACAAAATATTAAATGAAGAATTGGTAGGGTTGCTTGTATTAGACCTAAATTTAGAATATAAACTTAGACCTTTCCAAATGGCTTGCATATCAACTATGTTGACCTAGTTGTCATTGTTGATGAAACCATGATGCAAAATCAGTGATATACATGGCTGAACATGGTGACCTAGTGTAAATCGGCAATATGGCCTAAGTATGGAAAATTTCATATTTTAGGGATTTTGATGCTTTTGGCCTAAAATCATTGAATTGATGCAACTTATGTTTAATTAAGCATGATTAGAGTTGATTATGCTATTGATTTGGTGGTTGTGACCATATCATGGGTTAGGCCTACTTGTGATCAAGTGACCCAATTTGGGCATGTTTATGCCTAAAGGAATTGAAAATCAGTATTTTTGATTAATAGAATGGTTTATGTATGAGAACTATGCATTAGAGGCCTAAGTCATGTGATTTGAGTTGAATGATGGGATTAGATGGGATTTAGGCCTATTGTTTATATGTGGGCTGATTTAGGGTTGATGTGTAATGTCTATGTGATTGAGCATAGAAATTGATGTATGGTAGGATATTTATGTATGTTTCAGGATCTTGATTGGGTTGATTCGGTTTGGTGGTCGTGTGTGGTTAAATACTCTCGCGAGGCTTGGTTGTGAGTAGACTTCATTTATGATCATATCTTTTATGTCATCATATCACTTATATATTGTATGTTGAAAGCATGAATGTGTTCTAATGTCTTGAATGATGCATTGATTTGAGAAAACCTTATGACTTTGGTTGGGCCCATCTATTTGGCTAATAGGGGGACTTAACCTTATCATAAGAGGGTTTTAGGAAAGGAAGAGATTGGGGTCAACGGTACGGTGAAATAGACGTGCACTAGTAACCCAAAATAAACATGATTGGGATAAACGGTACGGTGAAATAGACGTGCACTAGTAACCCAATACATGTAGAATGTGGATCCAAATTGATAAGCTTTTACTTGCATCGAACTTATTATAAATGCTTGATATCTATATGTTATGAGCTTTTAATCATGCTACACATTGACATGCATACATGATATTTATTGATGAGTATTGATAGCATATTTGAATTCTATTCACTGGGCACCGTTGGCTCACCCTCATTTTCCTCTTTCAGGTCCTTCTGTCCCGAATAAGGGCAAAGGAGTAGTTATATCTTGAGGGCCTTGCCTGCGAGAGAATCCAAAGCCTCGATGTGAGTTGAGAGGCATTTTAATTGAACTGTGTTTTAAATTATGAAGTATTATATTTTGGATTATGTAATTATAATACTTACCACATTGTAGTATGGTGAGTTGAGACTTGTTGGATAGACCATGTGGGAATATGACGGTTTTTATTTGTACCCACAATTTTGGACTTTATGTGTATGTCAATTTTAATGGACTGTAGGGATTATGATTTTATTTATGGTTAATTTTTATGGACTATCTCTTGTCTTGGATGATTAATACGATGAGTAGTTTTGTTTAGTACCTTTTGATATTATGTCGTTGTTTGAGATAAGGCTCGTAGGGTCTCAACCACCTCACGGGAGTTGAGGAGTGGTCGGAAGAGTAAATAGTAAATAGTGCATAGTGTATAGTGCATAGTGTATAGTGAATGGTGCATAGTGAACAGTGATGTGAACAGTGATGTGCATCCAATGAAACTCCGGTTTGAGATCATAGAATCGTAGAGAACTGAATTTCGGACGTTTCGATGCTAAGATTGTGATTTTTGGATAGGATTTGATATTTTTAGTAGCTAACGATATGATAAATGGTGCTGCTCATGATAAGCTCTGGTTCATTTCAGTTGAGAGCTTGCGTACATGGATAAACGCTCTTGAGGAAGCAATGACGTTTATGGTGCTCGCTTTTAAAGGATATATTGGATTAGAAACCCGTGTAACCACTGTGAGTATAGTTTCCTTGATTTGGTTCTTGTATGACATTATACATATATAAAATGTTTGATTGTATGCATGGTATATTTATATATACATTGAGTTTTATGGATCATGCAAACTGATTTTAGCATTGGAGTTTGTAATGATGAGGCTTTGCGAATCCTCATTGTCATTTCGTTAGGAATTAAACCCGGATGAAGTTTTGCGAGTCCTCATTGTCAGTAGGTCTGTCCTAACAAGGGTTGCGATCCTTGAAATGACTGTGAATTGGGTAATGAGAGGCTGTGTCTACCTTGTACGGCCATAAAAGGGTTAAACCCGCTTTCTTGCCTTGCGGAGGAGGGAGATTGTGCATTGTATTATGGAAAACTCATGAAATTTATGTTGTTGACATGTATAATATATTCGTTGAATGATGTCTGTGTTGCGTAAGTGTTTGAAATGATTTTAAATGTCATATTTCTCTAAAATACGTATATTTAGCTCATACTTATAAAATACGTGTATTATACATCTCGATATACGCGTACTTCAACGTATGTATTTAATTAAATTTACGGGGTGTTACATCGCCACACAAACAATGCAAAACATGGAAACTTAGAGCAATCAAACATGCTCAATTTCATCAAAACAAAGTTTATCTAATACAATGTCATACATAATAACCAAATTAGAAATACTCACCTTTACATGATTTTCACCAAGTCCACAACACACCCAACACTTGGTCAAATTTCACCAACTAAAACAACACAAACACTTCACTTGTTTGCTGTCCATTTTCTCATATCATTATCAACCCACTGCAAATTACACATTGCACACACTGTAAATGAATTCCAACAACCTGAATTTCATTCAATTGATCACAGTTCAACCCAACTTTATCATTAAAACAATATAAGTTGCATGCTAGTAATACAAGCAACCCTAGACAAAAGTTTCCAAGTCTAGGTCAATTGTACTACACTTAATAGTCTTAGCATGTAATTTAACCAACTAACCTCATATCTCAGTTCTGAAAACCCATTTAAATCACATATATGACGTGCATAAAATTCTGGAAGGTCTAAGCCAAGATTGTACATTTGAGCCATTTACAAAGAATTCATCAAGATCCTGTAGAAAAGTGGGTATCAACATGATCGGTTAAGATGCATCATACTACTAGTAGGGAACTCTAATAATAAAGTCAACTGTTGAGATTGAATATCATCAAGATATGAATCTACTGTCCAATTTTCAGCCACATCTAATGGTGAATCGAGGAGATATGTCTCATTGATGAAGACAACTTTAAACAATTCTTTTCTCCTTCTCTGTTACAATCACTTGACTTCAATGGTTCATATCTCATAACATAAGAAACAATTAAAAATCTCCACCGTCCATAATGTGAAATAAGAAGTTAAGAACTATTTCAGTACAATCTAACGATGGATTTGAGAGATCCAGTGCTGATGTGATTTTTTTTAATAGAATATATCGCATTATATACTTGCAAGTGCACAAGGTAAGTTGTAGCACTAGACAAGGTCGATCCACAAGGATTGGAGAAAATATTCTTTTTTTTTAAATAAATTTAATTATTCATTTACCATATAAGTCAATGCAGATAAAATGTGATTTCTAACAACCTAAGTTCATTATAAAGCAACTAATCAAATAAACTAAATTGCAAAAATTTAAATCTAACCCATGAATAAAGAAATGAACAAACAAAAACAAATAAAATAAAATTTGAAACCTGAAAAAAAATGAAATAAAATAAAATAAAACAATAACCTAAACACTAAAAACACGTTTAAGCCTAAAAAAATATTGAAGTTAAAACTTAAATTATTAGCCTAAATGTTATAAAATAAAATAAAATAAGAATAAAGACTCTTAAAAAAAATTAAAAACAACAAGTTCTTTTTTTTCTTTTCTTTTTTTAAACTTAAAAATGCTACCAATGATTCAAGAAGTGAAAGAAACTTTGAAAATAAACAAATAAATAAATAAAAATCCAAAATGTAATTAAAAAAATAAGAAATAAATGAAGCATGCAAGTGACAAAAAATAGAAAAGAAAGAGAACAAGAACAATCAATAATAAAAGGAAAATGAATAATCTTTTATTAAATGAAAAGAAAGAAAAACTTACAAAGATTCAAGGCCTAAGGTATTGTCATCTATCTTAGCCTTGAATCATACAGACTTCCAGATTACTTCAAGCTCCAAAATAATAACGCAAAAATAAAAGAGAAAGAGATTTCAGAGAGGATGAGATCCATTCTCTTGAAATTTAACCTTATTTATAGATGCGTCCACCTCTTGATTTTCAAAAATAAAAAAATATCCACCACCTATTATTCTCTAAAAATATCCTCTAAAAATGGCCATTTTCTAAATTACATAAAGATTTTCTTTTTCAATCAAGAAAATAAGAATAAGATTATGCTCATATGTGGAGAAAATTCATTTTTCTTCTTTTTGACATGTGTGACATTTTTTTCAACCATAAATGGGTTGATATGAGCTCAATTAGATCTTCATCAAAGATTGCAACTATGTAGGCCCCTTCTTTCAAAATCTTTAAGTTGATTAGAATCCAATCAAACAGACTCGGATTGATCATTTAAGCTCTGTTGGATCTAACGCCTCAACTTCTCCACATCCCGTCCATGTAGATATGTGGTGTGGATCTTCCTGAAATATGCATTCTCATCCTTTGATCCTTAAAATATCTAAAAAATACTTTAAGACCAAGTGAGACACCAACATACCCAAAAATAAATAAAAGCTCAATGACCTTATTAAAAGAAAATTTAAAAAAAATGCATTATTAATGTAGCCTAAAAATGACCTAAAAATTTAAAATGTGATGTAAAGAGATTTTTATTATTTTATTATTTTTTATTCTTTTATTTTATTTTCTAGCCTAAAAGCACTAAAAATAGGGGTAAAAATATGCAAAATTATGACTTCATCGAGTACTTTGATCTGAACTGTGCAAGACAACCCATTTTTTCGACCAGTTGTATCTAGGAGGTTAGAATTCTTAAAGATCTCTACCGTTAAAGATGAAACTATATTAAAGATGGACAATCTGTAAAATTTTTCAGCTCGATCCAACCACGGATCAAGGAGATCTAACACTTGATGTAAAATGCTGCAAATTGGTTTTTTCTTCACACTTTCTCACCTTTTCTTGAATGTTTCAGCAACTCTCTCTAATTCTCAATGTTTTCACTTCAATTACTCAATCTAGCAAGTTATTTGATATTGCTAGCAAGTCAAGACCACTTCCACATGTTCATTTCCCTCACAAGTGGCTGCAATGGTCAAGACATATGTCTCATTTCACTTGCAAAGTGGATGCATATGGGCAATACACATGTAACATATTACTTCCAAGGAGTTTACAAAGGCTTAATTCAGAAAATGATAAAATGAGCTTAAACAACCCCTAAGTGGCTGATATAGGCAATACACGTGTTAATTCACTTGTTAGGTGGATGCTAAACAAATGAGACATTTGTTGCATACATGCACCCACCATATGCACACCATCTCATGTATACATGAGGCCTTTTTGTTACACCTTGGGTTGCACAGTGTGCCTCCTACCCAGGTGTGGGCGCACCCCCTCGAGGCGAACGCCTAAGCCATTATGGATCCATAATATTGTCGCATCTAGCCAAATTCGCGATACCCAACAGGGCCCTAGTAACGGACTAGATCATTTACCCCCACTACACCTGGGTAGGGGGCACGCTGTGCAACCCAGGGTGTGACAGGATAACTCCTACCATATTGGAGCGACGAACATCATGAATGACGGGAAACTCAATGAGCGCGGAAGTGATGGCTGGATCAGTCGACGATGCAGGCAAGTCAGAGCCTAGCGGCAAAGATTGGTCTGTGGAACTTACTTCACTTGTAGCCGAGTCAGGAAAAAGATCCGGAGACGGATCAACAAAAGTAGTGGAGTAACGGGGAGGCTGTGAAGACAACGGTGAGATAGAAGCGAATAACCAATGTTCCCAAAATCGCAAATGTCTGGAAACACGAAGACGTTTAGCAATAGGATCATAGCAGCGATAACCTTTATTCTCAATACCGTACCCAAGAAAACAACAAAGACGTGAGCGTGGCTCCAATTTAGAGTGCTCATGGACAAAACATACACAACCAAACACTCTCAAAAGCGAGTAATCAGAGGTTTTTCCATATAAGACCTCATACGACGTTTTACCTGATATAATATGAGATGGAACCCGATTAATGGTGTAGACTGAAGTGAGTGCAGCCTCACTCCAAAAGGACTCAGGTAAATTGGTAGAAAGAATGAGAGATCTGACAATATCTAAAATGTGCCTATGCTTTCGCTCAGCACGACCATTCTGCTGAGAAGTGTATGGACAGGGATGATGAGAGAGAGTCCCATCACGTTTCAAGGACTCCATAAAAGAATTAGACGTATACTCCATAACATTATCACCACGAAAAACCTTATTAACCCGTCCGAATTGGGTTTGGATCATTTTTTGGAAGTCACGAAAAATATCAAGCAACTCAAATCGTTCACGTAAAAGATACAACCAAGTATACCGTGAGAAATCATCAATCAATAACATAAAATATCGAGATCCTCCCTGAGTGGGAACTAGGCATGTCCCCAAATATCAGAATGGACAAGATTAAAAGGAGCAGATGAAAGGGAATCACTTCTATTAAATGGTAAAACACTATGTTTACTCAACTGACAAGAAATGCAATCAAAGGGCTGAAAACTAGCTTTGCCCAAACAACCACTAGACGTTAAAAACTGAACGCGAGACAAAGAGGCATGACCCAAGCGAGAATGCCATGGACTGAAAGTGGAAACAGATGCCGCATGCAAAAAATTGGAACTGGGTATATGTAGAGAAATAAGCTTGAATAGACGACCAACTTTACACCCGATCCCAACTAGTTGTCTCGTCTTCTGATCCTGCACATCACATCCCTTATCAGAAAAATTCAAAATAAGACCATGTTCAACAAGCTGACCAACCAAAAGAAGGTTAAGAGACAACTTGGGTACAACCAGTGTTTCAGGAAGGGAAAGGTTATGTGTAGATACAGTGCCAACATGACTAACAGACATACTAGATGTGGAGTGTGGGTAACTAATGAAACTAAAGAGGCATCAAAGGTCATATGATTACAACAAGCTGAATCAATGAACCAAGGGGGGGATTTACCTAATGTGACAGAAAAAGCAGTAGGTGTGTGAGATATAACCTAGTGAATGAATGCCTCAAGGTCAGCTGTAGTAAGGGATGATAAGGCATGTGCCTCAGATAAACTCGATGCAGATGAATCAGTAAAAGCTACAGCTGCCCTACGATTATTACCATTTTTCGATTGAGTGGCTAATCTCTCATCACTGGTCTTCCTCCTACATTCTGAACCACGATGCCCAAAATAACCACACTTCAAAACACTGCCCAATAAACTTGGGGTTTCCTCCCACAATTGCCTTCGGAGAGGCAGTAGCAACCATAATCTGAGAAGTCGGTAGTGAACTCGTCATTAGTAGTGGAGTAGCCATAACTCAATCAATAGACATATCACGTCTAGTAGCTTGACGCGTCTCCTAAAAAATAAGCTCGGTGACAGCACTCTCAAGTGTCGGAAGCGAAGTACGATGAAGCAAGGAAGCATGGGTATGTTCAAAGTCATCACGAAGGCCCATCATAAGCTGAATAGACTGATGATGATCTCGATACGACTGAAAGGTTGTTGCCGAAGTGTAACACCCCGTAATTTTAATTAAATATATACGTTGAAGTACGCGTATATTGAGATGTATAATACACGCATTTTATACATATGAGCTAAATATACGCGTGATAATACACGTATTTGATACGTATGAACTAAATATACGCGTGTATGAAATACATGCTATAATTACGGAATGTGAGCAAATAAATAAAATTATTAAATAAAGAATATAAGTTTTATTAGTTGAATGGGTTGATTAATTAGATATGTGAATTGAGTTGAATTAAATTGATTAATTTATGGGGTTGGTTAATTAAAAATGTGGATTGGAGTATGATTTAATGAATTAATGAATAGTATGATTGAAGGAATGAAAATGAAATATTAAGATTGGGAGTTGGTTAACTATTGAGGATAAGGTGCATTGGATCATTTAAATATCAACTTTTATTTTTAAATTTCAACCTCTCACTCTCCAACATGTAAATATCCAACGTGTAAAGAAAATAGAAAAGAAAAAAAGAATAGAAAGGAGTTGCTGAATGAAAGAGAAAAGACGGACGAACGGAAGGAGAGAAACAGAGAGAAGAATGAGAAGAAGGAAAAGGAGAAACGCGAGATTCGTGACAAATTCGGTCTCGCGGTAAGTGATTTTTACTCTTTTTCTTCGTGAAATTACTATCTAAGCTAGATGGAACGATTCTAGCATACCAATTTTAGCTATGAGAGCTGTTTTGCGGCGTTTTGACAAAATTGGGGTTTTGACCCAACGTGAATGAAAATCCGCTAGAAAGGTAGAAAAATGCTCCCTGGACTGTCGGGACCCCGAATATGTGGTTAGATTTCATTTCATGATTTTTGGAGACCGTTTGACAAGTTTAATACAATTTACATCTTTCGGATGAATAGTAAATAGTGACAATGAACAGTAAACAGTGAGTTGAAATCATAGATTCGTAGAGAACGAAATTCCGGACGTGTCGATACTAAGATCGTGATTTTTAGCTATGATTTGATATTTTTAGTAGCTACCGATATGATAAATGATGATTCTCATGATAATCTATGGTTAATTTCAGTGTTTAAATTGAGAGCTTAAGGACATGGATAAACGCTCTTGAGGAAGCAATATTGTTGCTCGATTTTAGAGGTTGGCTTAGAAACCCCGTGTAACCACTGTGAGTATCGTTTTCTTGATTTGGTTCTTGTATGGCATTGTACGCATATAAAATGTTTGATTTTATGCATGTTATATTTATATATAATGCATTGAGTTTTATGGATCATGCAAGCTGATTTTAGCAATTGGAGTTTGTAATGATGAGGTTTTGCGAGTCCTCATTGTCAGTAGGTCTGTCCTAACAAGGGTTGGGATCCTTGAAATGACTGTGAATTGGGTAATGAGAGGTTGCGGCTACCTTGTAACGGTCATACAAGGGTTAGACCCGCTCTCTTGCCTTGCGGAGGAGGGATATTGTGCATTGTGTTATTGAAAATCATGCAATTTATGTTGTTGACATGTACAATATATTCGTTGAATGATGCATGTATTGAATAAGTGTTTGAAATGATTTTAAATGTCATATTTCTCTAAATGTATATAATTGTCATCTCAAGAACTATATTCATTGAGCTGTTGTTTGCTCACCCCATTTCCTCCAATATTTCAGGTATTGAGTCGAAGGGAAAAGAAAAATCTGTGAGTGATAATCACGTGAGCCTTCATCTGGTATGTGTATGTATGCTTGGAGGAAATAGCTTATATTTTTGTTATTTTACTTATCACACATTATATATATATATATATATATATATATATATATATATATATATATATATATATATATATTATCATCTAGATGGGATGTGTGGGCATATATAGATATAGCTTAATATATTGGATGATGAAATGAAAATGTGATGTGTGAATGAATGAACTATATTGGATTTGATTTGTGGTATAGGAAAAAAAAAATTCTATAAATTTTGGGATGGATTGTGAGAGTACGTGAAGGCTGACAGTGTATTATATATTGTATATGGGTATGTACAGTGTATAGTACGCTGTACCGGTCATGACGTCAGCCTACGTCAGGGGCGTCGTGACACGAAGCATCATGAGAAGTGTCCGAATCAGCCTGAGAGAGCTAATTCCAAAGCCCACTAAGCTGCGAATGAAAGTCCATAATGGATTGGCTAGGGGCTTAACATAATTGTTGAAGCCGAGACTCCAACTGATACCGAAGGGCTAAATCACTCGAACAATTATATTGATTGGCCAAAAATTCCCATGCAAGTTGGGCACTCCGAAATTTGGGCAAAAATATTTGGATAGATGGTGCAGAAGTATTAATAAACCAAGACAAAATCTTACAATGGGTGCTAGACCAGACTTCATGCCTCTCCTCAAAGTCAGCAACTGACTCAATGCCAAGCTTTGTTGGCTCTTTCCTATCCCCCGTGACATAACGCCACATCCTGCGGCCAGTGAGAAACACGCATATCTATTGGGCCCAAATAGTATAATTTGTTCCATCCAAGATAATCTCGATAGGACAAGTAACATTATTAGGTGAAGCCATCCAAAACAATCTCCAAAAGAGTCATAAAGAAATAATTGATTAAAAATCCTCAAGTTGTTCCAACCCCCCAAAAAAAGAAAAAATTAAAAAATCAAGCCCAAAACTTATCTAATGTCTCTGATCACGCACAACGCACAAAATTGATTAAGAAAAATGGGTACATGATTTTGTAGAGAAGAGTAGAATTGTTACAAACCCAAGTGTTGAAATAGGAAGATGAGCCACAATCATGGGCAGACGAGAAAAAAAGCCACAGTCACGGGCAGAGGAGTAGTCACAGGCAGTGACGGCACCATAGTAGGAATCGACAGAGCAGCATCGTCGAAAGTGGCGAAAGGTTGTCGGAGTAGGCGACCTGAGAAGACGATTAGTAAGGGTGCGTGCAGGTTGATTGACAAAGAACGACGGCAGAAGAAATTGTGAAGAAACCTAAACTTTCTATGATACCATGAGAGAGAAACTATTATTTCTTTCTTAATTATCTCAATGAGTATACACTACATGAAGCCTTAGGATATGTAAGGTAAACCTAATTTATACATGGTAAGTACACATATATAGTAACTGTAATTCTCAAGAATTGGAATTAGATATAAAATGTTGGTCCAAAAATATAATAAAAAAATAAAAAGAAGAAATTGGATATGATGTGATACTACTATTATGTTTCAATCCACGAAGTCCTACCCATAAGAATTAAGAACTCCATCCACAGTGTAACAAGTTGGGCTATTACCATTTATACTCCATGCCATTGCCCCCCTTCTTTTATGTCTCAATCTCACCTCGATGTTCTAATTTTATTTCACATGCATTAATGTGTTCCTATATACACATATAATATCATTAATACAACTTTTATAAAGTGTGTCAATAAAAGGTAATGTCATTGTGTTTGAAAAGTGTGTTTCTAAAGTATTTCCCTTTTATAAAAGCATTTTTTGAAAAAACTTCTCCTAGAAAAATACTTTGAAAAAACCATTTCCCATCAACTTCTTAAAAAACATACAAAAAATGTTTTTTTTACCGCAGTTTGGTTCACATACAAATGCTGCCAAAGGACCCATAAATTACTTCTAATCCAAAAATAGTTTACAAGTTTGTAGCTGCTCAACCAAAGAGGCTCAATAATAAGTCTTGTATATGTATAATATTCCTTAAAAAATTCAGTGCTAGAATACTTTTAATAAAGCAAATCTAAACTTTGATTATTTAAAGGAGCAATTAAAGTGAAATTCTTATGCCATCAAGCGAATTTGTTCCTATATATGTCAGTGAAGATTACATGAGATCAAGAGGGGTACAAAGCAAAGTACTCCTAAAAAGGAAAGAAAAAAAAAATTTAGATATTCGTTTTGGACCAAGAAAATTCTTTTCATTCTCTACCCACATACATATTAGAAGAAGGTCCAAATACTCTCAAAAGAATACAAGAAAGAAGGTAGATTAGTGATTTGTTAATTCCAAAGGCATTAAATGGAGGTTCCATTTTGGATTGCTTTAGAATTTTTTAAGTTAAAGTTGAGAATATTATGTTTAGGTCTAATTGCAAGATTGAAAGGAATATCACTCCTCTACGTACGTTCGTCCTTAAAGCTCTCCACCCTATCTATGTTCCTCTTCTTTTACTTTTTCTATGTGGTGTTTTTTATTTTTATTTTTATTTGTTATTTTGCTTTTGCTCTTAGGTACTCTTATGCAATAGGAAAGATGGCATCTAGCAGCCAGCTTTACGGCCATTTATGTATGTTTCAAATTGTGTTTATTATAGAGAAATGTTTTTATGACTTAAAATCGTATTAACGTTCATGTGGTGCATGGTGAGTGAAGGATTTTTTTTTTTCTTTTTTTTTTCCTCTCATAATGTAGTGGCGTGGTGTATTGTCAGATCAGCTTAACTATAGATTTGAGTATATATCATAGAAGTTTACAAATACAAACCCCCCAAACCTCATGAGCTTTCGGCAACAACAGAGCACCATTGCCATTGTGTTATGGCCCATTTTCTGCAATTAAATAATGCTTGGAATTTAATTTGGTAAAATCAGCCTTAATTATTTAATGCTTATCACCACTAATCAATTTGGTGGAATGGTAAGAAGACGAATTTCTTCCTACAAGGTCATGGGTTCAAGTTTGAGGGTAGACTTTAGTCTTTACTACATGGGTGAAATAGTGCAGCCTTTGCCTAGGTCATCGAAGGTCATGGGTTCAAGTTTGAAGATAGACTTTTGTCTTTAGCACATGGGTGAAGTGGTGCAAGCCTTTGCCCAGGTCGTCGAAGGTGGAATAGTTTTTGTAGCGCGTATAAACTGGTTCATGGGACACCACCTGAATTATAACATTTTAATTGAAATGAAATTTTGCTTTTTTGAAACAAAATTCTGTAACTTTCCAAAGCATTTTACAAATATCAAAGACAATGTATAAAACTCCCCTCCAGGCCTCCGCTTATTTCAAGCATGCAAGTATTACATAATAAGAGCATTTTTTAAGAATTAAAAAGCACAAGTAATTAAATACAGTTTGTCAGTCGGTCCAATCAACTAACCAAATTTGTGCAACTTGATTGATTAATCAAGATTGCCCACTTAAAAAAAAATACACATCCAAGCGACCTAACTACTTTCAGATATGAGACAGCTATACACCTACCCATATTATAAGAATTGATGGATTACCACCAAATATAAATCTGTATGTCTCCCTCATTATATGAAAGAAACAACAATTTTATAATTATTAAATGTTGAAAGGAACAGAGATTTTTCTATCCGCATGGCATCAACCAAAACTAAAGCCTGGAAGTTCTTATCCAGCTTTAAACAGCAATATACACAGTGCATAATGTGGATTGGGCAGAGCGGATCTTTGTACCAATATTGCTCTTTATGTCTACCATTCTGCTCACACTTTCTATACTACACTAATGAAACAACACTGCCCACCACTGCCAAGACCTTATTGCACGCAAAAGGATAGCCGAAGGACATAAAAATTGCAGATATCTGCAAGCCAATCGTTACAAATATTGCAGAGAGCTAAATTGGGAGATGTGTACAAAATTAAATTTGTCAGGCTCGTGGAGTGATGCTTCATTAAATAAATCTATTATTAAATGGTCAATTTTTAAATTCATCAAGTGGGAAATATATAGATAAGAAGAGAGTAAACGAGACTCAAATCATCAAATTAAATGAAGGGGATTACACTCAATAGGAATATAATATAATATATAGCTCCTCTCTCTGTCTCTCAGTCTCTCTCCTCAAACCAAAGAATCCAAGTGAATGTGTGAAGGATAAGCAAAGAAGTACATCAAATAGCAACTGAACAAAAGGAAGTCTATAATCGTAAATAAAAGACCCCAAAATTAACAAAAGAAACAGCACAGTGGGTACAGGAGAAAAATGAAAGGGCTGGGCTTAGAAAAGCAGGCTGAGGAGAGCCCACCCAACCACCATGCTTCCCATCACCTTCTTCATGCACCGCATCTTCTCTGCTCCGCTCTGCCACATACATTTAATGCACCATTAATATTAATTTAAGTACAAATTAAATTCAATTAAAGTAACCCATAATTAACGTGGATGAAACTCAGATCTTGTAACACATGATCTGATGGTCTTAAGACCGAAATTGCGTAAACTAAAAAATTATATTGAATTGACGATTCAGACCACGGGATTCCGTGGACCTCGTAGCATCAGACAAAGCCGTACCGCTCTATTCCATACCGGCACTGCTTTCTCGAGTCTGGATCAACCGGATTTCAAACATTTTCAAAATAAGAGCTTTTTGGTAATTTGAGATACGCTTGTCACTATGCCGGTTTACAGGACACGAGGCATCCGGAAACCAAATGGCCTTCCGATAGATCGGCGGCTATGTCCATGGGATCGGAAAAATGTGACATCAGAGAGCTCGGAGAATGATCCTCCGGCTAGTGTTGTGAGATTCTAGCTATAATGCGCGATGTTGACAATATGAGACGACGCATCATTTAGCTATATATGGTGGATTAGATACTGTTTTAGTGTTTGTGTGAGCTTCGAGTAGGAAGCTTAGTGTGGTAAATCGTGTAGAAAATCAATGGAGCAGTGAAGATCTGCACGTAGAATGCACAGATCTGATCTGATGTCTCAGATCGGATGTAACTAGCAAAGCAGCATTGCAACTGCCGCATTGTAGGAATGAACATCATCAATAACAGCAGGTGAAGAACACAGAAAAAGCAAAAAAGAAAAAAAAACGTACCGAATCGTTCTCAGAAGGTGCGGGGGAGTTACTACCCAGAGTTGATCCAGGTGCCTCGGTTGGCGGCGCAGGTGGACTGAGAGCTGCCGGAGATGGTGCAGGAGCACTGTGCTTCTTCTTCGACTTCTTCTTGCTGGGAGCCGGAGCTGGAACGGCAGCAGGAGGAGCCGACACAGGTGCCGGAGGTGGAACAGCCGGAGGAAGAGCCGGAGGTGGAGAGCTAACTGGAACAGGAGCAGGTGGAGGAGTCGCCGGAGCAACAGCTGGTGGTGGTGTCGCTACTGGTGGTGGTGTCGCCACTGGAGGAGGCGTCGCTACCGGTGGAGGCGTAGCAACCCGTGGCGGCGTTGCCACTGGTGGAGGCGTAGTAGGCGCCGGAGTGGTAGGAGTCGGGGGAGCGGAAACAGGAGCGGAAGCCGGCGGAGTCGCCGTAGCCGTCGGTGGTGCAGCGGTGGGAGTAACTGCCACCGGAGCCGGAGACTTGGGAGTGGTCGGAGGAGGAGTCGTTGCGGTTGTCGGCGGGGAAGCAGTGGGGGCTGTCGGCGGCGTAGTTGTCGCAGGTGGCGATGGTGCCGGAGCTTGGCCGCCGACGCCGGCAACGGCAATGCAGACAAGAACCAGAGCGAAGATAGAATTCCGTTCCATCTCGTTCTTCACCACTTACTTCACTATTGTCACCTTTCTCTTACGTTACGTTAATTCGGAGACAGAAGAAGAAGGTTTAAGGCAAAGGAGTGAGAGAGAGAGAGAGAGAGAGAGAGAGAGAGAGAGTTGAGATATGGTGTAGTAGCGAGGGAAAGCATAAATAGATGTGACTAACATTGTCCTTTTAGGGTTGGAGACGGTGCGAGCAAGCAAGGATGGAAGGGGTCGGGCCCACACACTAACCAACAAGAAAGTATTAGCTATGTGGCGCATCAACACAGTCTGTCAGGGGGGCCCGCTGTATCCTCCTGCTTCGCTTGCAGATCAGATATTCCCTCCACTGGATCCCTTCCACGTGGTGGTATCGGTGGGACCGAGTGGGTATGTGGTAAATTGGAGTTGTCCACGTAATCAGTTGGCCGTTATAATTAAGAGCCAAGATCCACGCCAGTAATTGGCTCGGTTTTAAGCTGATCTTAAGCGAAGCACCGGCAAAGGGTGTGGGCCCACATCGCAAGCGAAGCGATTATTACGGGATGCGTGCCTTGCAAAATATGCCCGTTTGGTCACTTTGGTTTTCACTGTTGTGCACTTCGGAGTTGGTTTGTTACCTAACTTCAGCCAAGTGGCATAAAAAATGTAGGGCCACAAAGCCGTATGTAAGTTTTTAGGGTTTAAGAGCAGATGTGGAAGAGTAATGATTAAGAGCAACTGAATTAATGATTATAAATCATCCATCCTTCAATCTGAAGTTTGGTTTATTTTTGTTTGTTTTTTAAAGGTTATATAATCAATCACGAGTGAATAGTTTAAAGTTGAGATACGAAGCTATTACATTATATAATTACATTGATGCATTATAGCCTGATGGGACCCTTAATCCCTACTCCTTTTTTCTCTCTATTAGCTTTGTCTATAAATTTTTTTTTTTTTTTTTAGAAGTGCTTGATTCATTTATACCACCTTGTATTTTTCTACATGTTATTTATTCATGTCATTGTTTCAAAACTAAATATAAAGCTCTGAACTCTTTCCATTCACTCAATAAAAAAAAAATGTCAATTCATTTCTCAAAAATTGCTCCAATGGGATAAAATGTTTACAACATTTAGTTTTATGAAAAATGTTAATTTAACTGTAAAAAATTATAATTATATTATATATATATATATATATATATATATTCATTAAATTATTATTATACACCTTAAAATATATAAATTATCAACATTTAATAAATATACATGTATAGTTATATATACAGTTATAATTTTTGTAATTAAACTAGCATTTCCATAGTTTAATTCTGAGTTGGAGTAAGAAGAGTCTCTATTTCGAATAGCATCTCACTTTGTATTAATTTACCCAATGTATCATGGGAAATTGATGGAGCAATATGAGACACTAAGCATCCTCAATCATCAAAAACTATAACATATAAATTGTGAGTATACTTTTAGTGGGTTAAATATAGTTAAATATTGGTCTCGGTTTTGAATTCTTATAGATGCAGAAAATCCCGTTGGAAGAGATTTTCGTTTTAGTGTCCGACAGTTACCTCCAGTCTAAGTAGATTAGTCTCGCCACGAAGTGGAATGAGGATATCACCTGAGCGTTGCAATTCCTGTAATAAAAAAACATACAGTTAAATATTTTTTGGCAAATTTAATTCTTATTATGTTTTTGTATTGCAGATAAATAAAGAATATAAAAAAGTTCGAAATAATCATCATTAATTCTACTTTTAGTTAATTTTATACTCGTACCAACTAAAGAGTCTAATCTGCCCAACAACTAGACTTACTTTCCTCTCATTTGTTATAGAAAAGGGTAGGCCCTCCGTCTAAATTAAGGCCCTTTCATATGAATTGCAATCTCCTTACAGTAAAATTTCCAATGTAATTATAGGTAATCAAATTATAAGCCATTTCTTTTCAAAAATTAAAAAAAAATAAAAAAAATTATAAGACATTTTAATCATTTTGGCCTGTGAAATCTATGACTAATAATTAATAACACTATACTTATAAAATGTGTCACCATCTCATCTCTCAAACGCATCATTTATCAATTATACATTTTTCATTTCACCAAGGGTCTTTGTAATTAACTCAGCATTAGGTTCTAGAAAATGAGCCCTTATTCATAATATATTTTATAATTTAAAGATTTAAATTATTTATTTATCTAAGAGATTCTTTCTTAAAACACCAAATGAAAAGGTTGGTCAGAAATGTTTCATAAATGTAGAAATAGATTTTCGATTTGAACCCATAACTTCAAGGCTTCATTCTACTAACTAATAAAAGGTTGAGAGAGTGGTCAAGTTCAAATGTGTCTTTCACCATTTATTGTCTATCGGTATTATTAAATTGTGTCCGACCCTGAATGATAAAATTTCACCATTTATTGTCTATCGGTATTATTAAATTGTGTCCGACCCTGAATGATAAAAGGGGAAAAAATACTCCTATCTCTTTCACACATTCAATTAAACTTCTATTGGGTTTTATTCATATTTTATTTTTGAGGTAAAAGCATTTTTCCTAAGTTAAGAGAAAATGTAAAATATATCTTATTATATGAGAAGATTGGATTGACCAAAAAAAAAAAAAAAGTTGAAAAAATGCATGAGGGAAACACAAGGACAAGCAAGGTTGGTGGAAGGGTTTGAGATCCATCAACCAGTGTCTTTCGTTACCAACTGGGCACAGCTGGTGGGTCTTCTATTGACGTTTTAAGTAAAGAGACAGCTGTGTCATGTTGGTTTAACGGTCGTATTTCCACATGTTGCTCCTCTTTTTATTTATTTATTTCCATTTTCATGTTTATTTGATGGTATGTTCTAACCTCCGCCCGTTGGCTTGTGTTTTCTTATAATTTATGATGGGCCAACGACGCAGTGGCCACTTTTTTTAAATCTTGGCTCAATTATATTTTTGCATTTCTTAAGAATTTAAAAGGACCCACAAGGCCACAGCTGGCCTCATTCATGCTTTTGTGCTTTATTATGTAAGGAACAGATCTTCTTCTCTAAGATTTTAAAAATAATAAAAAAAGAAAAATATTTTTTTAACTTAAAAATTATATTTAAAATTATACCACGTTGATATAATATACGATGATGGAAGATATTTTTTTCTTTTTTTAATGATATGATGATATAATGTATTATCACGTTAGCTTAGGTATAAATTTAAATATATATCTTGAATTATTTTAGTATTACACTTAAAAAAATAATAAAAAACCTTTTACAATATAATATGAATACGAGAAGACAAGACTGACATTGAAAGTATATTTCAAAAAAAGATTTTGTTGTTCTTAAAATTTTCTTTTAAAGAAAAATATTTTTAAAAGTATAACTATAAATGCAGACATTATAATTACACGTCTTAATGTGTATATTACATTACATTACATGTATCATTACATTGTTAGTTATGATTTTTATTTGGTGGGTATACCGCACTGTGTCATACTAATAGTTGTTAAACATATGAGTACAAGATGAAGAAATTGTTGTAGGCCAAAAATGATTAAATGGGGACAATATTAGTATTAATTAATATATATCCAAACCTACCAATAGAAATAATAGAGAATCCTATTATTATTAAACACAGAAGCCACTCGTTATTGCATTTAAATAAGTCAGTTGAGATCAATAATTGTACCTTAAGGGTCTATTTGTTGGATGAGATTATTTTTGTGGAATTAAATAAGGCAGAATATGATATAATTAAAAATAGTATAATTTTATATTTGGAATGTGTTTGGAATTGAAATTAAAAAATAATTAATTTTTTTTAATTAAATTATATTAAGAAAAAAGAAGGAATCCTGGTTTTGCAATTTGATTTTTTTAGATGAAGAAGAATAAGGAAGAAGAAGTGCAGTGAAATGCAATAAAAATAAAAATAAAAATCTCGGGATAAGATAATCTTGACGTTTTGGTCGAGATTATTTTATCTCGTCGTAGTGGAATAAAAATATTGGTAGGATAATTTTTATCCAATTCCAATAAGCTTTCAAGAGAATAAGATTATTTTTAATCTTATCCCATCAAATTCTTATTTTCGAACGCGTTCTAAATGACTAAGCTATTGTTAAAAGATCAGTAATGCTACATTGACATTCAAAATGTACATTTAAAGTATATATTATTAAATTATCTTAAATTATGTGTTAATACGTCATTCGACATAATTCAATAATGTTTAATAGTGATGTAAACTTTAAATTTCACTTTAGCATTTTTATTGTTAAAAAATGTTTATTTGAGAGAGGAAGATTCAGCTATGCTTCCTTATAGTGCATGTAACTATATTTTATAGCTGGGGACTTTGTATAATGTCGTATAAATGACG
Organism: Paratinospora sagittata; assembly: GCA_035771175.1. Classification (NCBI taxonomy): domain Eukaryota; kingdom Viridiplantae; phylum Streptophyta; class Magnoliopsida; order Ranunculales; family Menispermaceae; genus Paratinospora; species Paratinospora sagittata. Next base: position 37,198,206 of record CM069603.1, read on the forward strand.
ATAAATAGTATGTTCGACAAGTGAATCCGGCCAATAATCCAACTCGGTACCTTATTCTGTTTGGTTGCACTTATAATATTTTGTACCGACTGCAAAATTCATTTTGCTTGCTCTATTAAACATTGTGAATGTTGTGCCACGTGCAATTGGGAGACAACAAGCCTTGTACTTTCTCAAACTAATTGTTCTTCATACGCAATTGAAATTCTATTTTGTTTTTTTATTAATGTTGAAGATGGAGATTGAGTGACGTAATTTTTTATTTTTTTTTTGGTTTCACACTCGTGTTCATGTCTTTGGGAAGAGACTAATTTATATTTGAGCATTACAAGGATATTGAACAACTCTCTCAGGTAGGCACGACTAAGTAAAAGTCACTTGACTTAAAAGCCAGTCTCCAAAATTGTATGTTAAGCTAATATATATATATATATATATATGCTTTAGAGTTGAGGGTTTATGAAATATGTGCATCACCCAGCACTTGGAGTTCTAATTTGGACTTGAATATTAAACCTAATTTCAAATTTAGGTACAATGTTTAATATGAAATATTTTACAAGATAACAAATTATGTTAATGGTAAAGGCTTAAAAAAGCTTTTGAGCTTAAGGCCTCTAATTAAGGTGAGCTCGGCCGGTTCAAGTTGCACTAGTCGCCTTTGATTAGGGTTTAGATATTTACGTGCATCTGGCTTGGCCATGGTATCAACTCCTTGTAGTTGTATTTTATAACAAAAGAAAATGCATTTGTTGTTGTTAAGGAAGATTTATTATTTATTTTAAAAAAAAGTTTACGAAGATGGGGTAGCTCGTTGATTGAAAAACTGAATGTAAGTGAGGTTGAGTTCTAGGTCACGAATTCGAGCCTGAGCGTTTTTCATTTATCCGTCTTTGTTGGAAATGTCAGCCAAAATATTTCTGTCATGCCCGGGTCAAAGATAATTAGTCTCGTATGAAAGGAAAGAGACAACTCCGAGGTACCGAAAAATTGATAAGAAAAAAAACTAAAAATAGTTTAACTGGATTTGAACATAAAATTAAGAGATTGAATTTAATTAATGTTTCATTCTAATGTTAGATATTCATAAGCTTTTATTTATGATATTATTTTGACGTAGTCCTCAAGTAGTAAAAGAACATAGAGCGGGGATTTATATTTTAGATCTCAAGTTCTCCTAAAGGGGCGGACAAAGACTTAATAAAGTGAATATTGCTCCTGAAATGGGCTGTTTTCTAGGAAATGTCCATGGACTGCAACTCTTGTTAAGTGTAAAGTGTGACCCTAATTTATGATTGAAGTAAGCCTTAGCTTACTCATAACTCATGTGGGGTTGATCTCTTCAGATGGTGGGCTCACTTTCATGTTAAGAAATATGCATTCATCTTTATTCCTCGTACATTGATAATATACGTTAGAACTTTCAACATTCCTTTTTTTTTTTGTGAATACAACGTTCAACATTCTTACTACAACATCAAAACAAAGTTTTTATTTTTATATTTTTTCAACTACACTAGAGTCGAACGACTACATGTATTTAGTTCTTTAAATTTACACCAACAAAAGATTAAGTTTATATTTATATTTTAAATAATTACCAACAAAAGATTAAGTTTATATTTATATTTTAAATAATTATATCTAGGGGTTGAGCTTTAGTCCTTAATCAATTAAAAAATTTACATCTAAACACTTAAAGACCCACTTCTCTGAATTTGTTAGTCAAGAATTAATTTTTAGCATTAAAGATAAGGTTGTCAAATGTTTTTCAAAAAGTTTAGTTGGGCTATTTTTTGTGATAATGTTTAATTAGATTCAAAATAACTACACATGTCTATTATTTGAATATTAGCGATTTACATATTTTAAAATATACAATAAATAATCTAATAAATACGCATGTGAAGTTGTACATGTAGTTATAAATTTTTACAATTAAATTAATATTTTCCTTACTGAAAAAGAAATAATAATCTAACTGTAAAAGTTGCAACTACATGTATGAACTACACATGCCTATCTTTTAAATATTAGAGATTTACATATCTCAATTAATAATTTTTTTTTGTACTGTCGAGATGTAACATCCCGTAAATTTAATTAAATACATATGTGACGTACACGTAGATCGAGATGTATAATACACATATAATACACGTATGGTATACATTGGAGCTCAATATACATTTGATAATATACGTATTTAATACGTATGAGCTACTTATACGCGTGATAATACACATATTTTATATGTAAGAGCTAACTATATGTTTGATAAGACACGTATTTTATACGTAGGAGTCAAAATACGTGTATGTGAATGAGGGTACGACGAAAAACAAATAAAAAGATATAATGAACAGTACTTGCATAGTAAGATATTGTTCATCAAATAGTATCACGAATAGTAGTAAATAGTAAGTTACTGTTCATTAAGAAAAAAATAAAAAAAAAATAAACAAAACCGATTGCTGAATGAAAAACAGAGAGAAACGTCCAGAAGAACCGAGAGAAGAAGGAGAAGAGAGAAAAGGGAGAAAGCGGGATTCGGGTGAAATCCGGACTCACGGTAAGCAATTTTCACTCCCTTTCTTCGTGAAATTACTATCTAAGCTAGCGGTAACCGTTCTAGCGGCCTAATTTTGACTGTAGGAGCCGTTTTACGGTATTTTGACAAATTGGGGTTTTGACCCCAATGTGAATGAGAAATTCGTTAGGAAGATAGAAAAACACTTCCTGGACTATAAAGACTCTGAATATGTGGTTAGATTTGATTTCAGGAGGTTTGGAGACCGTCGGACAATTTTAATACAATTTACATCTTTCGGATGAATAGTGATAAATAGTGTCGGATGAATAGTGAATAGTAAATAGTGAATAGTGCACAGTAAATAGTGAATAATGAATAGTGCACAGTGTACAGTGAATAGTGAATAGTGTACAGTGTACGCCCAGTAAATAGTGACAGTGTACAGTGCACAGTGAATAGTGCACAATAAATAGTGATATAGTGAGTGATGTGAATAGTACTGTGCACAGTGATGTGAATCCAATGAAACCCCGGTTTGAGATCATAAAATCGTGAAGAACTACATTCCGGACGTAACATGATATTGGATATGATTTGATTATTTGAGTAACTAAGTATATGGTGTCGTGAAAATATGATTTGGATATCTATTTTCACTGTTCTTTCTTGTGGAACTATCTAGATTGACCACAGAAACGAGATAATAGTTTCTTCAACTGCTTATGAGTCCTAAAGGGATTTATTAGTAGTGATTTGAAGTGAGTTGAGAAATTAAAGATCATAAATATGAAGACATGCAATTAAATTATGGAGTGATTGTGACAGGTTAAATTAATTGGATGTAACTTGGAGCTGGACTCGAAAGCGACGATGATTGGGTTTAAGTGGAACGTGTTGTACTGTGAGTATAGTTTTCTTGATTTGGTTTTTGTATGGCATTGTACGCATATAAACTGTTCGATTGTATGCATGTGAGATTACATATACTGCATTGAGCTTTATGGATCATGCAAACTGTTTTTTTTAGCATTTGGAGTTTGTAATGATGAGGCTTTGCGATTCCTCATCGTCATTTCGTTAGGAATTAGACCCGGATGAGGTTTTGCGAGTCCTCATTGTTAGTGGCATGTCCTAACAAGGGTTGCGACCCTTGAAATGACTGTTACTTGGGTAATGAGAGGTTGTGGCTACCTTGTACGGCCATACAAGGGTTAGACCCGCTCTCATGCCTTGCGGAGGAGGGAGATTGTGCATTGTATTATTGAAAAGCATGAAATTTATGTTGTTGACATGTATGATATATTCGTTGAACGATGCATGTGTTGCATAAATGTTTGAAATGAGTTTAAATGTCATATTTCTTTAAATGTATATAATTGCCATCTCAAGAACTATATTCACTGAGCTGTTGTTTGCTCACCCTATTTCCTCTAATATTTCAGGTATTGAGTCGAAGGGAAAAGGAAACTCCGTGAGTGAGTCTGGTATGTGTATGTATGGTTGGAGGAAATAAATTCTATTTACGTTATTTTGATATGTATACTTATCACACACTATATATATGTAATACTGATAGGAATAGGCCCTTTTTCTAAAGGAAAATGGAGAATTTCATTCGGTCTAATGTTAATTTAAGACAAACTGTTATCAGTTGCTCCACATCATAAACTTAAGTCCCCTACTTTTAATTTAGGTATAGAAGTGTAGTAACACATTGATCATCTGACATGATATGAAACCTTCATGATTGGCCATCATTTTAGGGTTTAGGGGACTTGATAAATTTAGTTACTCTAGCATCTACTCATAAAACAGCTTAATCAGTATCTCTTAAGACCAATGATCACAAGATCTACTTAAGTTGACACTTTATTCAACCAAGTTTGTGAAAATCACTACTCACTTCATACATGATAAACTGTTAATTTAAACGAGAAATAGCAACTGGGTGCCACTCTAGTGTCATGTCCTTTCTTTTCTTGCCGTTGGTTTCCTTTCTTTTCATGCAGTTGGTCTTGAACCAAGCCTGCCTTAGTTTCTTTGTTTTCTCCTGAAGATCCACCTCTGGCATCTCTTCCATCAACTTCCTTTCTTCTTCCAATAAACTCAAAGCATCTTTTATCTTCATATCTCCACCAAGCCTTTCTCCTTCCCCCATTTCCTGCAGTACATAATTAATTAACAAGTAATTATCTTTATCAGAACATCCCCAAGTTGAGATATCAAAATACTTATACAGATCAATATATAATGGTGATAAATACCTCAACATTTGCCATAACGGTCTGCAAGGTCATCACCTTTCTCTGAGTCCATTTCCTTTGTTCCTTCAATAAACTCAACCTGTCTCTTATCTTCATATCTCTACTAACCCCTTCTCCTTCCCCCATTTCCTGCAGTGCATTTCTGTGACGCCATTTCCTTTGTTCCTCCAAGAACCTCAACGCTTCTCTTATCTTCATATCTCCACAAACACCTTCTCCTTCCACCAATTCCTGAACATTTTTTATAACGACCTGCAAGCTCATCAGCTTTCTGTAAGGCCATCTAGGGATGCCCAATTCCCTGCACCTCCTCTTCAGCTGCGTTAAGCCCACCTTAAGTTCTTTTGCAGCGTCTGATATGCTCATGTAGAAGTAGCGTGAGAGGTTCGTGCGTGATAGAGTCTTCACCCTCTTCAGTTTCGTCATCGATTCCTCATGATCACTACCAGTACTACTAATACTCCTACTGCAGCAGCTAATCATCCCCTCTTCCTTTTCATTCATCCCAATTTGTTGTTTCTCCCCTTCTAATCCAATTCTCATTTGATTCAAACCTCCAAAGTCCACATGATTAGTACCAGTACTACTCATCCCCTCTCCATTTTCATGCATCACAATTTGTTGTTTCTCCGCTTCTAATTCCAATAGCAAATTAATCAACACAACGAGGATGAAATTGCCAATCTGTTAATAATAAAGTATAATCTAAAGTGGATTGAGCATTGATACTCACCTTCAAGTTCATTAAGTTGGCTTGGAAAGTCATCTTCATCCATTGAAGAATTCATGAAGGGTGGTACCACTGCCTCGCGTAAGCCATATTCTAGAAGAGGCTCCCACGTATACGGGCTGCTACCAAAACTTGAACAGCTGAAATCAAGTGGGTGGAATTGGTTTGAGAAGAGAAATGGGTCTTCTCCAATATCCACCATGTCTCTGTTAGGCCATGGTGGAGGGCTGGTAATGCAGTAAGAAATGTCGGGCAGCTGCTCCTTCGTCGGATGTGGCTGCAACTCATCCTGTTTTGGCGCCGGAGCTGCTCCTCCTTCTCCTCCTACCATAATATTTCTTCTCTTCTTTCTCTCTTCCTTTACTATCTTCTCCTTTTAATGCCCCGAAAATCTCAGTCTCCAACAAACTCAATCACCAACTCCACCACCCCCAGAAAACCAGACTAGCAGTAGTATAACTCACATAAACGAACTGACAAGCGTGTTGAACAACCGACAAGCATGCGGCTGAACAGGAGAGCGTGCGGCTCAAGAATGGCGTGCGATGAAACCGACAAGCAGGCGGCTGAACAGGAGAGCGTGCGGCTCAAGAATGGCGTGCGATGAAACCGACAAGCATGCGGCTGAACAGGAGAGCGTGCGGCTCAAAAATGGCGTGCGATGAACAGGCTGACTGCAGGAGTGCAGATGCATAGGAACTCCGACAGGCTTGCTAACCAATAGTAACTCCGACTCCAAAGTCAACAAGTGCTGGCTGCAGGTGCCTCCAGCGTGCTGGAGCTGCCCGTGTAGACATACCATCAACCCGCTCAGCCAACTTGTATTGTTTGGCCCTCTGGACCACTGTGGCAAAATCAGTCGCAGGCCTTAGGTTCAAAGAGAACCTCATAATCTTGTCACTCGGCGTCTGAACTAACCCAAGGGCATAAACTGCGAGTTGCCTAAACCTGAGCTCGTACTCCCTAACTGACATGGTGCCCTGTGCGAGATTCAAAAACTCGAGTTGCTTAGCCTGTCTCTCAGTCTCTGGAACGTAAGCCTGTAAGAACAACCGTTTGAAGGTGTCCAAACTCTTCCTTACATTACTTTATTCCTCCTTTTACCTAACACTGGTGTTGATAATTCAGCTTCTAACGACAGTGCAAGCTATCGCACGAATATTGCTTGGATTAACAATTTCACCACAGCTTTGGCTATCCCAAAATTTATAGGTTGCCTCACAACTTGCGCATATATTTATAACCCAACAATTATCAAACCTGTCGTATAGGATCCCACAATTTATTCTAGATCCTTATCCTTCTCAGAATATCCTTAGCGAATAGTGAATAGTGAATAGTGTACAGTGTACGCCCAGTGAATAGTGACAGTGTACAGTGCACAGTGAATAGTGCACAATGAATAGTGATATAGTGAGTGATGTGAATAGTACTGTGCACAGTGATGTGAATCCAATGAAACCCCGGTTTGAGATCATAAAATCGTGAAGAACTACATTCCGGACGTAACATGATATTGGATATGATTTGATTATTTGAGTAACTAAGTATATGGTGTCGTGAAAATATGATTTGGATATCTATTTTCACTGTTCTTTCTTGTGGAACTATCTAGATTGACCACAGAAACGAGATAATAGTTTCTTCAACTGCTTATGAGTCCTAAAGGGATTTATTAGTAGTGATTTGAAGTGAGTTGAGAAATTAAAGATCATAAATATGAAGACATGCAATTAAATTATGGAGTGATTGTGACAGGTTAAATTAATTGGATGTAACTTGGAGCTGGACTCGAAAGCGACGATGATTGGGTTTAAGTGGAACGTGTTGTACTGTGAGTATAGTTTTCTTGATTTGGTTTTTGTATGGCATTGTACGCATATAAACTGTTCGATTGTATGCATGTGAGATTACATATACTGCATTGAGCTTTATGGATCATGCAAACTGTTTTTTTTAGCATTTGGAGTTTGTAATGATGAGGCTTTGCGATTCCTCATCGTCATTTCGTTAGGAATTAGACCCGGATGAGGTTTTGCGAGTCCTCATTGTTAGTGGCATGTCCTAACAAGGGTTGCGACCCTTGAAATGACTGTTACTTGGGTAATGAGAGGTTGTGGCTACCTTGTACGGCCATACAAGGGTTAGACCCGCTCTCATGCCTTGCGGAGGAGGGAGATTGTGCATTGTATTATTGAAAAGCATGAAATTTATGTTGTTGACATGTATGATATATTCGTTGAACGATGCATGTGTTGCATAAATGTTTGAAATGAGTTTAAATGTCATATTTCTTTAAATGTATATAATTGCCATCTCAAGAACTATATTCACTGAGCTGTTGTTTGCTCACCCTATTTCCTCTAATATTTCAGGTATTGAGTCGAAGGGAAAAGGAAACTCCGTGAGTGAGTCTGGTATGTGTATGTATGGTTGGAGGAAATAAATTCTATTTACGTTATTTTGATATGTATACTTATCACACACTATATATATGTAATATCACCTAGATGGGTTGTGTGGTAAGATTAATAATGCTTGGGATGATGAAATGAGATGATCATAGATATTTATCTGGTGAGAATTTAATTTGTGGAATGAATGGAATCACTGTGAATGGAATAATCATCTATATATATGGGATTTGATTTGATGTGTGGTATATATAACAAAAAAAAAAAATATTCTGTATAATTTGGGAAGGTTTGTGAGAGTACGTGAAGGCTGACAGTGTATTATACACTGTATATGAGGATGTACAGGGTATAGTACGCTGTGCCGGTCATGACGTCAGCCTACGTCAGTGGCGTCGTGACACGAGATTTGTCTAAATTTTTTTTTTAGCCCATCCTAAACAAAATTACTAGCTGCGCCCTTGGTTATATCTTTCTTAATTAATTTTGTTGACCAATTATCATTATATATATGCTTTTTTAGGAGGGATGAAGGGGAAGGGAAGGACAATCTGCTTGAAAACTGAGGCTGCGTGTGGTATGTAATTTAAATTTAGTTTTTTGTTCTAAAAACAAACAAAAAAAATCAAAAAAGTTATAAAACGACTTGTTTGGTTTAACATGATTTAATAAAAACTGTTTTTAGAAAAAAAAAATTAGAAAAAAAGTTAAGAAAAATACTTGTTTTTGAAAAATATATAATTTTTTTTTGAGTTTTTCTGTAGATGATTTATATTTGATGAAACCCATATAAACATTTTTTTTTTGATCAAACTGATATAAGATCAGAGCAAACTGATACAAGATCAGAGAAAATTGGCACCAAGACCAAGACAAAAGACCCAATAGAGCTAAATTATGAGTCAACAAAACTCTCAAAAAATGAGAGGGCAGACTTCTATACAGGGAAGGGCAAAGCTCCCACACAGGGGAGAAAAAGTTTTGAGTCAGGAACGAAAACAAAGCAAAAAGCATGGACACGAACTTGATCTAAAAATAAGACATTATCTCTCAACCACAACGTTTACCACATCTCACTCTTCCCAAACACAAAACAACACAAAAACCACATGAACAAACCAAATAAACATAAAAACAAAACCTAAAACAAAAACCCCTCAACATCGTTTGTCTCAAACGGATCGCAGACGACGACCCAGAATGGAAGGAGAGGGGAGCAAAGATAGAGCGGCGAGAGCGGCGGAATCATCATCGAGCGGTGAACAGTGATGGAGTGGCAAAAAGAAGAGGAAAGGCGAGCAGCGGCTATAAAAGGCAAACGACAAAAGGCAAAAGTATAAGAAAGAAAAACACAGGGAACGGAGAAGAGAGCTTAACGATTAGGGTTTTTTCCTCGGAGACGAAAAATGCCCCTTAAACAAACCAAACAAGTTTTAAAATTTTGAAAACATTTTTTAAATATGATACCAAATGTAGTTTTATAAACTACAAATCAACTTATAATGAGATCTCATTGTAATTCTTTGAAACTATTTTTAAATTGCAAACCTAACGCAACTTCAAATTTAAAGAGGGGAAGAGCTTGAAAATACCTTATAAGTAAATAAAGCTTTGTGCAATCAAATCACACAAAAGGCCCGGGTTTCTCTCAAGTCGTATCTTTCCAAAATTAAGATCTGTTGGTTCTGGGGTTGGGTTTGTGTTTGAATTTTGAACCCAAGGCAATCTTGGAGATTACAAGAAGAAGACGAAGCCCGTGAGGCGTGAGCTAGTCGATAAGATTTATAATATCTGGAGATCGGACGGTCGAGGATGACCATAACCGTCTCTAACCTCTGAACCCGGTTCTGCATCCAAATTTCCCCAAACCTCACTCTCTTCCACAACTACCACACTCTTTCAAAACCATATCTGCAACTCGAAAGGGAAAGGCGCGTCCATTCCCTCCCTCTTCCTCTCTCTCCTCCTCTGTAACTTCGTCGCAGCAGAATCGCGCTTTCTCATCTTCTTTGCCTAACTAAGTAAACGAGTGCGACATGGCGATGTCGTTGGGTTGCTATTGTTCGAGTTTCGTGCTTTCAGAGGCTGCAGTGGCGCTCACTAAGTCCTCCGCTTCTCTCAGCTTCGCGCCTCTTACCGCTGCTAATCCGCGCTCGGTGCGCTTCACTACCTGCGCGACGTCTTCGTCGAAGCCTGAGACAACGGAGAAGCGTGTGCTCAGGGGAATCATGAAGCCCAAACCTATCTCCCCTGCAATGCAAGAGCTGCTTGGTGTTCCTGAGATTCCTAGGACCCAAGCGCTCAAGCAGATTTGGGCTTACATCAAGGAACACAATCTTCAGGTCCTAATTTCTTCTCTTGTTCTGTTGAAAACAACTGTGACTTTTGAGCTGTTTTTTTTTTGGTCTAGGGTAGGGTTTTGTGCTGTTATCACACTGTTATATGAGCTGTTACTGTTTAGTGATTTCTTTTCTGATTATTTGTTGCTCTAATCGGTATTCTAGTTGTTGTTGTTGTTAAGTTTGGACTTGGTATTCTGCTTTTTCACAATCTATTCTAAAATAAAGCACTATTTGTCGAGTTTTTCTTAGTTTATTTAGGTCTTCTTCATCTTGCATTTCTCAAAATCAATCTTGGCTCTAAATATCTGTTAGTTGAAAGACTAGGTATTTGTTTCCCCCTCTCAGCTGTCTGTTGGTTCATATTATTCATGTTTTATAGTTGAAATGGGGGAAAAAACAACATTACTTGCGAGCATTTCCGCCAATTGAATTTGCAACCTGTAAATGATGCGGGAAAGCAAAGTTGAGGGTTTTTTTTTTTTTTTTTTTTGATACTTCAGTCTGTTTTATTTTATTTTTATTGATCAAGAGATGAACGAAAAAATGAAAGGGTTTTTTGTATTTTGGAATCTTCATTATACTTCTTCACAATCTAGTTTGTCTTGGTTGGATTAGCACCTCCTAATTGCAATGTAGTTTCTAGTTTTTGATTTTTAAGTTGATATTGGTCGTTCTAAATTCTTTAACTTAACCTTTTATGCTTTCCAAGATTCTTCAATATATTTTGCTTGCTGCCTTTTTAATTTCGTGTAACTAAGACCTTTCTCTTTCGCTAAAGATAAATCCATACTCCTGACATTTTTCGGTCTCTTTCTTGCCCTTCCAAGTCAGATGCATAGCAGTCCATAAGGAGTTTGATTTAAGATAAACTTCATAAACTCATCTAAACCAGGGACTATTTCTCCTTGTAAGCACTGATCAAACTAACTTCATACCCGCAGCTACATTCATCTCCTTTATCCTTCTTAAACCCATCCCTCCCTCCTTCCCTCTTTGGAAGACACTCTTGAGCCTAACTCACCGCTGCCAGTCTTTTGTGATTCAGAAAACTAGCCATAATTCTCTCCAAAGCCTTGAAAATCCTGTTAGGAATAGCAAAACAACTAGACCAGAACAAATGATAGGCCTGCAACACATGCTTTATCAAAATCATCCTCTCAGCTGAGACAAAAGTATCAGCCTTCCAAATCTTTACAACCTGCCTTACCTTCTCCACCATAGGAGAGCAGTTACTAGCAGAAAGCTTTTCTGTCACCAGGGGAAGACCCAAATATCTACTTGGCAATTCTTCTATCCCCAAAACAATCCACTCTGAGTGCAGCACCTAATTCTGACACCCACCACTTGTTAATAATATCTAAACAATTTAGAACCAACCTGCACTGATCCAATCAAAACTTGTTTCGTTGGTTTTGGGCTTCATGTTTGGATCCTTTTGGCGGTATGCTGGGTAGGATTGAATCAAACAAATTGGTATGCAAATCATATGAGAGTTGCCTAAAGCATTTCGGTTCGATTACCACGCCCAGGCCTAAAACATTCAAATCGATTTCAATTGTGCAGGCCGCTAGCCCTGGTTCCCTTCATTATGTTCCCTCTAGTCCTCCATCTTCCACTTCCAGTGTAGGTGATTTGGTCCGACCCATGCCAACAATGTGGTGAGCTCTTTATTGTTAGCAGTGGTCTTTCTCTTCTTCAATCTCCTCATCACACTCTTCTATTCTCTTCTTCTTTTATTCTCTCATCTTTGCTACCTTGTTGTCATCATGAGAAAATCCCTTTCCCTTCATTGACAATCACCTCCTGTTGGTTGGTTGACTCACTCTGCAGCTCCCATCCTCATCTTTCTCTGTGTTGGTTTCACTTCCTAGCCTCCGTCTGATGTTACTGAGGAAACCTGTTACACACACTACTGAAATATTCATTGACTTGCTGCTCCTAGGGATTGACCACCACTTATCACATGGTGAGGTACAACTTCTAGGATCCCATTTAATAGGCCTGCATTTATTGTCTTACTTTTCATTTGTTTTAGTGGAGCTGATACACTCCATCCATAACTTGCTGGTCAAATCATGTGAAAGCCATTGCAACATCTTTGCTTCAATTTGTAATTTCATACAATCCTGCCTCTGTTATTACTGAAGAAAACTATCATACAAACCTCTAAATATCCATAGACTTTTTACTCTGAGGTGCAACTGATGGGGTCCCATTGAATCTTTCCTAGTGCCGCCATTGTTCTACATTTTATTTATTTCATTTCCAATAATCATCTTGCTCCTAGGCTTATACATTCCCTTCATGATTTACTGGCCAATGCAATGCATGTGATAGGTTCCCTCAGCAATCGCACTGGTGTTACTGAGGGAACCTATTGCAGAAACTACTGAAATATCAATAGGCTTCTTGCTCTCATTGAGTTTCATTGCAACTTATTACCAAGGTGCAACTACTGGGATTCAATCAAATCTGGCTGCAACCTAACATGGAATGTTGTTGAAACTTGCATTATTGGAACAATAGATATGACTGGATGTGGCACTGATATTATGGATTGTAAACTTAGCATTTAAAAACACTAATATATATATATGCATTTGCTCTAACCAAGGGATATGAGGTGTCTTTAGTTAATGAAATTATTTTCCAGTTCAAGGAATAAGATTAATATGTTTGATCAAAATTAGTTGGATTATAGTTTCTACCGGTGTTTGTTTTTAGTTTTAAATTATAGGAACATCGTTATCACTTGGAATTGCTCTTATTAGTCAATGCCTTGAAAATTGCTTTTGTTCTATATTTTTTGTGCTAGTACTTCGCAATATATTTCTTAACTATGGGTTGTTCTATAATCTTCTTTAGATCAATATATGGGTTAATGGGAAGGTTTATTTTTTAAATTCTGGATGTGTAACTACTTCCTGGTACCTGAATGAACCTAGTTCCCACAGAAATTGTTCATTGACAAAAGGATAGCTAATTTGTAATTTGTAGGTAGAATAATTGTTATATGATAGGTGTTATTGGTGGCTACAATAGCCTTTTACTTTTATCATTATTGAAGATAACAAGGTATGATTGTTCCTGCTGAAGTACATATAGTAAGTACTTTGATAGGGAAATAAAGAAATTGTTGATTGGCTTGTTCTTTTGTTTGTTGGAAAGCTTCAATCTTTTCTTAATTGGAGGGATTGGGTATTTCATGTTTATGTATGAACGAGTGACTCTTAAAAATATAACATTTGTTAGTTACCGATGTTGCTTTTGTGTCCCAAATCTTATACAGATCATTGAGATATCCATTTAAATAACATGCTGAATCAGTTTTATTATGTGCTTCATTTGCAGGACCCTGCAAACAAAAAGAGCATTGTGTGTGATGAGAAGCTAAAGAAAATATTTGGCGGGAGAGAGCGTGTTGACTTTCTTGAGGTCTCTGGGCTACTCAATCCTCACTTCATGAAGTGAGAATTCTAGCAGTTAGAAGATGAAAATATCCATCTGGTGTCCCCTTCCCCCGTCCCTCCTCTTGTACATGAGGCTTTTGATTACACCAACTACAGAATATGACTAAGGCTGCTTTTATCAAAGTTGTCATCTTATGGTGTTTTTGCTTGTTGGAATGTTTGTTTTGGCAAGTTTTGCTGCTTAGGCACTCTATTTTCTTCGTAATGGAGTATATGGATTTTATGTTACTCAATAGTCTTTTTGATTGTTTAATGTAGTAATTTGTCAGAAGAAATGGTTTGCAGTTAACATTGCAATGGACGTTCGTGTCTTACTCCTTCGTTTGTAGTATGTAAAAGAAAAACTGCATTTTGATGTTCATGCTTGTCTAAATAAGCTGATTTAAGCTGTAGGAACAACCAAAACGCTTGATTCCTTATATGTGTGTGTGTAATGCACTCATCTTTACTACCAGCAGCTTTGTGGCGGGGAATTCCAGCCAGCGCTGCAAAGATTCTGATTTCATTGATTTGTTTTACAAAACTGGTGTGTTGGCATCTCCCTCTGTTTGAAGAAAACATACAATTTCTGACCATTAGGAGATCATTGAAATGCAGAGTTCGGCCAGAGACTACTACCTTAATAATTAATGAGGAAGTCTGTCTTGATTACAAAAGTAAAAGAGCCTATTACAGAAAGTAGCGTTATCCCTCTTGACATTATGATCAAGAAATGCTTGTTCTGAAATGACATAATTAGTATCGGAAAAAATTTAAACATTAATGCTTTTAGCTTGGAAGTCAATTCATTTCGATTTACGCAAGTTTTTGAAGTTTCAAGCCATAAGTTGAATCAAATTGATTGGGTTATAATTTTTTCAAACCTAGTTAATTGAACATATTGAAAATCGAACCAAATTGAACTAAACAAATAGGTTCACTTCGATTTCATAGTTTAAGCCAATCCAATGGCCGTTGTGCGCAGCGGAAGCACAAACAAAATAATAAATGCACAAACACAAATAATTAAATCGATCTAATGAAATGCAAAGAAACACACAAGTAAGAACACACAAATTTACATGATTTAAGAGGAGAATCAATTTACTAATGAGATAATGCCAATAGGTTAAAACCTATAATCAGATTTAAACAAATTCTCTCGACTCACAAAAGTGTTCTCATATAAATCATCAATTCTCAGACATCACGCTCTCATACCCCAATGAGGGTTTATATAATACTAGGTGCTAAAGTTAATTTCTAATACCAATTAGTTTCCAACATAATTAGAAAAGTTTCTAATTTAGACTAAAAAACTAATACACAAGGAAACTGTACACAAATAAAAATTATCCAATGGTAGGATTGAGCCACACCATATCTAACAATCTCCACTTTGGCAAGGACCACTTCAACCATATATCTAAATACCAAATTCTCATCTCTACATGTGCCGGAGGCACTCATCTTCGAATGACATCCTTATAAGTAGTATGCTACCACTTATACCATCTGCAACAACTGAGAATGCATCTTCTACTATATCTGTAAAACGGACAGATCGTCGAATATTTCCTCCATGTTTTCTAGCCACAACTGACTTCAAATGTTGTAGAGACTTACGAGCAGGAACCTCATCAACTGTGCCAACTCCACCTAAAATTGTACTCCCCTACAAAAAGTACAAGTTATTCTTCCTAATTCCTTTCATCACCACTAATGCACCTCGCATAATCTTTAGAACATCAGTTTCAATGGTGACTTTGAAACCTTTAGATTTTAATGCACCCACAGAGATAATACTCTTTTTCAAATCTGGCACATACCGTACTTCTGTCAAATTTCTGACTGTCCCATCATGCAATTTCAATTTGATTGTACCTATTTGTTTAGTTTTACAAGTATTTTCATTACCCATAAAAACTGAACCATTATCACACTCTTCAAGACTGGAAAACCAATCGCTGTTAGGACACATATGATAAGTACAACCCTAATCGAAGATCCGTTCATCAGATCGACATACCATTGATGAACAACTCAGAACATAATTAGAACCTGTATCATCCTCAACATGTGCAACATTCGTACTGACATTGTTCTTCTTCTGTATCTTCGGATAGTCCTTCCAATGCCCTTTCTGATGACAAAATGCGCATTCAACTTTTGACATATTTCACCTTTTTGAAGATTTTTCTCTCGATTTGAATCGAGATCTACCATACTCACCAGATTGTCTATGATATTATCTACCCCTTACAACTAGACCCTCCGCTTGAGGATCATTAACAAAAGACTTCCTCTTTATCTCATTCGAAAGTAGCGTAGCTGAAACATGATTAAAATTAAGAGTCTTCTTCCCATAAAGCAAAGTGGTGGCCAAGTGCTCATATGACTCAGGAACAAGTAAGGAGTAGAGCCTTATATAGAGCCTTATCTTTATCATCCAATATTTAACAGATTTGCAACAATTCCATTAAATTCATTAAGGTGCTCATTCATAGTTGTACCTTCTTTCATTCGGAACATGTACAACTTCTTCTTCATATACAACCTATTTGTGAGAGACTTAGTCAGATACAGGCTTTCCAACTTAGACCAAAGTGATGCTGCAGATTTCTCGTGCCTGACACTATTCGTGATCTCCTTTGTCAAATACAATCTAATAGTACTGCATGCTTACAAATCAAACTCTGTCCAATCTTCATCTGACATATCTGCTGGTTTTCCACTTAGACCCTTCAAAGCCTTGTGTAAACGTTGTTGTATCAAGATATCTTGAACTTGCACTTGCAACATGTCAAAATCGTTTTTGCCATCAAATTTCTCTACCTCAAACTTTGCATTCGATACAAATGCAATTTTGCTCGCCATATCTTCACAAAAGCAAATTGCCAAAATTTCTCCAAATCTCAAAAGCCAAATCACAAATCAAATTTATCCAAACTCAAAAATCCAAGTAAAATAATCACACAAACGTTGAATAAATAACAATTAATCCAAAGTGATTATTGAGATAACGTATTTCTTTTGTCCGATTCTCAATCAGCCAAGTTCTCAAATATGCTATATTTAATTATAAAATTATCATAAAAGGACAAAAAAAATCCTTCCTCATTGAGAAGAATTTTTTTTTTGCCTACTCTGCATATCACATAACGCCGAGATTTTCAAATTGTGGTGCTGCTCCAAACAGCCGCAACACTTCACCAGCTCTCCACTCCAACTCGCATATCGCAACGATAACAAATTCGGCAATAATTTTCTAAGCACAGTAATGCGACTTCAATACCCATAACGGCAACTTTTCGAACAAAGCTCTGATACTAATTTGTTGTGCAAAATGGAAACATAAACAAAATAACAAACGTCTAAACGTAAATAATCAAATTGATTCAAACGAATGCAAAGAAACAAACAAATTTACGTGATTCTGTGAATATACACCTACGTCTATGGGAGATGAGAATCAATCCACTAATGAGATAATACAAATAGGTTACAACCTATAATCATATCTAAACAAATTCTCTCGACTCACAAAAGTGTTCTCATACAAATCTCTAATTCTCAGACACCACCCTCTCATACCCCAATGAGGGTTTATATAATACTAGATGCTAGAGTTAGTTTTTAATACTAATTAGTTTCTAATACAATTAAGAAAGTTTTTAATTTAGACTAGAAAACTAATATATAAGAAAATTATACACAAATAGAAATTATCGAATAGGGGGACGGAACCAAACCATATCTAACAATGGCACCCTTATTTATCAATATTCATTGTTAACCCTACCTGGATATAACCTTCCTAACTCAGCCAGTTGGGATGGGTATTCTAAACATTTAGTGCAAGCTTTAAATTGAATCAAGTGCAATATTCTGAACCGGAAACAAGCTATTCTTCTGAATTTTTTTCAATGATCTACTTTCTAAAATTTTCTACTGCCACAAAGAATAGCTTTTCTCCTTATTTCACGTGCTAATTTGCTATACTACCATACCCTTTTGCACACTGATTATTAATTCCTCACTTCTCCCCAATATCATGTGCTGTTACAGAATCAAATCAAACTAGTTCCACGCCAATAGCAGAATAGCACCATCAGGCTTTGATAGAAAAACAAATACAAAAATTACAGGCATCCTTACATGAACAGGTGTCCTCAAATGAACTTCACCACCCACATCATCATTATTATTGTAAAAGCCTTTCCAAAGTAATTAAACACTTAAAAACACTTTTGCTTTAGTAAAATCACAAAGCTCTGTTGTTTTTTGTTTTTTGTTTTCTTTTTTAATATGGGATGGGAGCCGCATTTTCTTGAGACCACCCCCATTTGTACTATAGTATGCTACATTCCCCTGCTTTCTTATCTTTTATATTCATAAACCCTCTTTCTTTCTTTCTCTTTTTCTTTATAAGCAACAAAGCATGCTTCAATGGCCCATGCTCAACTTGACAAACCCTCTTAATAATATATTGTCTTCACTTCAATTTCTTATTTGTGTTATTGTACTGTAATTGGCTGCTTAATTTGGGGACCACGGCGACTATCGCGTTCACCGGACAATCTCCGACAACATTCCGTGGTCCCCCGTCTTCTTTCTTCTGCCCTTCATCATCCACATTTGCTTAAAATATTTTCCTTGAATTAATTTAATTACTCTAAGAACCAGATCAAATTTCCAGGTCTCTCTAGCTAATAAGCTAGGTTGAAGAAAATCTAGCTAGACCAACATGAATCCCATCTACATGCATTGCCTACCACCTTCTTGATCCTGCATTTTCTCTCGGACCTTGAAATGTGAGGATGAAAAATACCTTGTTGTTGGGTAATCTGACATTGGATATAGACTAGATAATCTCATAAAATATAAATTGAGATCTCGTTGTCATTAGTACGAGGCCTTATGGTCAGCCAAAAGGTGGTTAAGTTGGAAACAGTTTTTAAGACTTAGAAAATAACCTATTTTTTTGAAAGTATATAATAGAAAGTTGTTTATTCAGTTTTCATTTTTAGATTGTATCCTTGCACTTTCTTCGTTTTAATACCAAACTCATTTTCTCCGCTGTTCATGCATTCATGCAACTAACAGGTTTAAAAATTGATCATGGTAGTAGATTTTTTGAATGTCATTGATCATAGAGTTAATGAGAGAAAATAACCTATTTTTTTGAAAGTATATAATAGAAAGTTGTTTATTCAGTTTTCATTTTTAGATTGTATCCTTACACTTTCTTCTTTTTAATACCAAACTCATTTTCTCCACTGTTCATGCATTCCTGCAACTAACAGGTTTAAAAATTGATCATGGTAGTAGATTTTTTGAATGTCATTGATCATAGAGTTAATGAGTAGCAAGGAGGCGTGGACCACCTTCTCTCAACACACATGAAGGCTTAATCTTGCAATCATAATTAACAAAACATGAAGAGTTACATGCTCAAAACAGCCTGCAGAAGAAGTTGACTAGGAACTGTAAGCCAAATCTGGACAACATGATGACAAGAAGCATTAAAGAATAGAAGAAATAAAGGATCTTTTCTCCCCTTCCATTTGGGGTCTAGTTGTCCACCCAAATCCGCTTTTTGAAGTTAACAAAGAATGTTTGGGCTAATGCCAAGAGTTAGGACCACCCCATATCTTCTCTTGAGTTCACTGTGTTTAATTTCTCTCTTTGCCTTAGTGATGTGGGAGCACTTTCTAGAAAGTAGACTAAAAAAGAAAATCTTATATATGGGGCTATTTGAATTTGTCTCCAACAGCAACTGTTTTTTTTGCAACATTTAATTTGTTAAAGAGAGAAGTGCTGTTGAGCACTGCATTGATATCACCTAATCGTTAGATTGTAATAAACAAGTGTTCAATCTATGTTTTACTATTACTTATATTGTTGGGTATTTTATATTTATAGATGTCCTTTTGTTCTGCATGGCTTCTGTACATAACATATTGAGTAGACTCAAGCAATTAATGATGACACCTCAATATATGTCTCTCAAAACTAATCCATAAAATACGAAGATCCTTTTGCTACTCTTCATGTCCATACCCTAGTTACTAGCTTGTACCTTAACTTTTGTCCCTCAAGGTTCCTCCCACCAATGACTCCAATCTTTCACAGACATAGTATAGGCATAGCAACTTAAGGCATGAGTACTACTAAAGCTGGCTGCTCATGGAAGCCTTGACAGACTAAGTAATTAATTGCTGGAAAAGTTTCAATGAAGACCTTTTTCTTTGCCCTTTAATTACTAGTCCATCACCAAAAGAGAAAAAAAAAAAAAGAAAAGTAGAAAGAAGAAGAAAGAAAATTAATGCAATAACCTCTAGAGAACCAACATTTGGGGTACTTGTCTTGGGTCATAATAATATATTAAAAAAAACCTATAAATGTGGAATTAAGCAGACACGGTTTTTTATAGCTGAAAATTTGAAAACACACAAAATGAATTTAGTTTCAGTACTTTTTGACTTGTATCTTACTTTCAAATCACAAATCAAGCTAGCTTTTGAGCCATGAAGATCATCTCCTGTTAGTTCAAATTGACATCCTGCAAAGAACCAACTAAATTAGGTTTAATATTCCTACCCAGTGTACCGTTCATGAGTACCAAGTGCTCTGCTGCCTGAATTTTCAGATAAAATAAAGACACATGGACAAGGCCACCAAAAAAAAGGGTTTGGACACTGAAAAGTAACACAAGGAACTCCCCACGTATCAATGGCTTCGCTGATCTCCTGAGTCAGTGAATCAGTGAGTCAGCCTTCTCAGGCTCTCGGTTCAGTTCTCTCATCCTTTAAATTTCCTGATCAACTTCTCGGCCAAACCAATTTAACAAGATGCCGCAAAGTACAGTCTGAGTCATCCCAATATAATCCACTCATCCCCCCTTAACCCAAAAAAATCCAAACTTTTTTCGTGAAAAGGCGCATATTAATAATCTTATAATCTTCTCATGCGCCGCTAGCTCAAGAAAAATCAATAAGCTTCTTCTCTCAAAAATCCATTATATAATACCTTCACCAAACTTCCATCTTCATTTATCTCCCTCAAATTTCTTCCTTTCTTTCTAAATAACCATACCCATTAATCCATACCCATCTCTCAAATTCCCAGATTATTACTTTCTGATCATCAATCAGCTAGCCATGTTCAATTCACAGGTAAATAAGATCAAGAAGAAACCAGAAGCTGGCTTCCGGGTAAATCAGCTAACAACATGTTCAAATCCATCTTGTTTCTTCTGTGTAATGAAAGAACCAGACCCATCTCTCAGAAGATCAGCAATCGCCAAATGCTTCAAAGAAATGCCGTTCAATGACGATCAACAACACGTTTTAGTCCTAAGTGGGCTGTGGAACATCGCCATGACTCAACCAAACGACCCGGAATTCCCTTCTCTTGGCATCTTCGAATGCATGGCCAATTTGATTCACAGAGGCATCACCGACCCAGATTGGCTTCTTCGTGATCAAAACATCTACATTCCTTACTACGCCACTCACGTCATCGGTTCCTACACCATGAACAAGCCGGAGTTCGCAGAAAAAGCTGTAAAGTCCGGCGTAATTCCTCCTTTACTCGAGCTTCTGAGAGGAAAAATCAGTTGGGTGGAACAAAGAGTAGCAGTTCGAGCTCTTGGACACCTTGCTAGCTATGAAACAACCTTCGATTACGTTGCACAAAATGAACAAGAAGTAGTACAACTCGCCATGAATTTAGCTTCCACTTGTCTTGATGTCGTTTACGTTGAGTTCGTTGGCGTAAACGAGAAGAACAATAAGAAGAGCAGCTTGAAGAACTTGAAGTACCAGTGCGACTTGTTAACGAGAGGCGTCGGAGGAACCGAAATGGAGAATCGAAAAGCGGAGGAATGGGCAAGCCAGCTTCAATGCTGGTCAATTTATCTTTTAAACTGCTTTGCAAGCAAGGAAAGATCTTTGAATCTGATTTGCAAACAAGGGTTCTTGAAAAATCTATCTGGAATGTGGGGCGGCCTAGTGAATCACACATCACCAGCTGGTGTTGGGCTCATTAGAATTCTATGTTACGGCAAGATAGGAAGAAGAAGCATTTCGGAATCAAAGCAAGCTATAGAAGCTCTCTGCAATCTCTCTAGATCCTCAGATGATTGGCAATACATGGGAGTCGATTGCCTTCTTCTTCTTCTCAAAGACCCCGAAACCAAACACCAAGTTCTCGAGATTTCCGCTCCATTCCTCGTTGATTTAGTTGAAATTCGAAACCTCCGAGGAAGAACCAAAGTAGGAGAATCCATCACTCAAGCAATTCTATCAAGATCATTCATAAAAAACAGCAGCAAATCCATTTCAGAAATATGGGATTTGAAGCAAAGGAAGAAGAAAGAAATGGCTTTAACAGAAGAGGAGTTACAGGAAAGAATGCTGTTAGCTGCTCTGCTAAAACAAGAAGGAAATGGGAAGTTCTGGTGTGGTGACATAGAAGAAGCTATGTTAAAGTATACAGAAGCTTTGGATTTATGCCCATTAAAGATGAGAAAAGAAAGGGTAGTTTTGTACAGTAATAGAGGTCAATGCCATTTGCTTCTTAGAGATCCTGAATCCGCCATTAGCGATTCGACTCGAGCTCTTAGCTTATCTAACCCTGTGAATTCACATAACAAGAGCTTGTGGAGAAGATCACAGGCTTATGACATGAAGGGTCTTCACAAAGAGAGCTTGATGGACTGTATCATGTTCGTTAATGGCTGCATGAAGTCAAAGACCGATACTACTCACAAGCGTATCAAGGTTCCGTACTACGCAGCTCGAATGATCAGCAAGCAGATGAACGCCACGTGGCTTTTCGGACCTTCACGGCCAAAATCTTTTGAGAAAAATGAAGATGATGAAAAGAAAGTCGATGGCTCTGATGAGAGTGATGGTCGGAGCGTTGACGGCATTGACCAACATGACGTAACGATGATGATACACAAGCATAAGAAGAACACGTCCTCCGTCTCGGGTGAGAATACATGAGTTGAAGACTTGCATTATTTTTATTTATTCTAAAGTATTAACGTGTTTAAATTACACGTGGAGGATGACGTGGTTTGCATGGAATATCTTGAATGACCACGTCATCACTCCACTTGTAATTTAAATCATGGGAACAGTGAATGTTTGTATAAGGTAGGTGCAGAGAAATATTGTGCGTGTGAACGTTGAATTTTTGCACGGTTTCAGGTTTGGCGACGATTATAGAAGAACCGTCGAAGAGAAGTAAGAGCGGGAGGAGAAAGCTCGAGAGCACCGCAAGGGAGAGAAGAAGAGGAGCGATCAAGTGTTCCTCCCAAACAGAGAATGTTTTGTGTTCTACACATGATACGAAGTGATCCGAGTTAGATCAATTCAATCTGAACGGTCATCAAGGTCTCATACGAGTATGAGGGTGTGGAGGACCACGTAGCCACGTGTTGGATTTTGAGATGGGTGGTACATGAAATTAATATAGAGTTTTTTTTTTTTTTTGAATAAAATATAAAGTTACCAACCCATATAGCACCTTTACTTAATTACTATATATATGTCTATTAGGAATTCCTTTTTAAAATTTTCTAACATTATGCGTTAGATGAGGATTAGGGAATGCTACCCACTCTATCCCTTTTGATATTTTGGTTTATTGATTGATTGACAAGCGTCATCAAATTTAAGTAAGGAGATTAGGGTTGGCAAGCTATTAATTTGAGGGGTCGACATCTTTCAATATATATATATATATATAAAGTTGGGTTTAATTATATTTTAATGTGAGCAGTAATTTTATTAATAATGAAATGCCCATTTCACCTATATGTTTTCACGAGTGAGGTCCATTTCTTCATGGCATTTTAGGTTGAGGACGAAAAGAAAATTACAAGTCATTAAGAAGAATCAAATAAACAATAATTTATATTATTTTAGAATATATATAAGCAAGTGGGAAAAGGGTATATTTCAATTTTAAGCATATAATATATAAAATTTAAAGCAAGCTCAAAATATGACTGGTGGTTTGTCTGTATACTTGAGTGGTTTGCCCTTTTAACCATTTAGTTAACTAAACTTTGACTAAGTAAATGGTTTGGCATTTATTTCTATAAAGCTGGTGAGATTAGGCAGATTTCCACCATGATGTGCAGTTAAAGACAAAATTACTTCTTTCTTTATGTCTCTAACATGAGCACTCAATCAAGCAAAATCTTAATGATGTTCTTCTTGAATCTTTGTATCACAATGCAATCACTAAATATTACTAACTTAATAACAGCATTTTAGTGCAAGAATTATTTTAAAGAAAATGTTAAAGTAATATCTAAAGTGTACATTATCAATGTTAAACTCAAAACATTAAGAGTATTTTCATACTAAACCACCAAATAGAACCTAAAACAATTTAAAGTAAAATTGTGACATATTATTTCTAACTTTTATATCCCTAAAAGTACTCTCACCCTTTTCAAAGGGTTGCCAAATTTAATAACTGTCACTATCTTCATACAATTTTTTTTTTTCACAAACAAGGAAAATAAAGTTTTTTATTCATCCTCTATAACTATTTATTAAGGCTTTGCTAATTTATTTTTGAAACTTTTAACCCGTTTTATTTATTTTAATTTGATAACTTTTAATTTCTTTTAATTTTAATCATGTGTAACATACAGTGTCCGTGAACTGTTAATAATAAATAATCTTCACATAAAAAAAAAAGGATGCTTTAATAAATTTGCATTTATACAATCTTTATTTTACCTTACAGGAATGTTGTGGTTTTTAAACAGTGGCCTCTCCAATATCATATTAAAACTCATATTTAATTTTTGGGTCCCGTTTTGATGGACAAAGCAAAAAAAGATAAGTGAGCATTAGAAATAAGTGATGTTTGCATTTATGTCTCATTCGCATAGAAAAGTTGCTAACCGTTGAATTGTAAAAATCCAATCTTATTCGGACACTTATGTTTACATTTATTCCAATGATCTTTTTCTAAGTAATATCTACGTTCAATGTATATCTTTCTTTCTTCTTGATTGAGTGATAATGATAAAATATGGGCATGTGCAAATCTGACAAATTTGATTTATATCAAATATAAATAAAACTTAACATAACTTTCTTTTTACCATTTATAAATTAAACTTAACCTATCTATAGACCATCAAACAAATCAAATCAAATTAAATTGAAATGGTCCTGTTTGATTTGTTATAATTACATTCAATTAAACTTCCTAGTAGTTTGATCTACTAGGACGTTGAATTTCCTAGAAGAACCTATTTAGAGATCTTGGTTCCCTCAAATTAACTAATCATTTTTTTTTTCTCTTTATTTTACGTTTTTAGTTTATAGAAAATAGATTCATATCATATCCGATTTAAAATAAATATGGGAAATATTACTCAAAAAATCAATAGGGTTCTAGAAAAAGTTTAATGTTTCAATTCAAAATAAGGTAAGTTTAATTCCAAAAAAAAAAAAAAAAAAAAACACTGAATTTTGGGGGTAACATAATGATGACATTAATATAGTATGTTAGTGAGATTGAACTTGTAGGGTTTAAGTGTTATACCCAAGGTAGTGAGGATCGTGATCATAATTAGGATTGTCGATGGGTTCTTGAGAATCGGATTGCCAGTCATAAGATTTTACAAATTAATTAAATTACAAGATCTAAATTTTACGATTCTATGATCCGAATCTTGATCCTGACTACCATCATGAAAGTGCAAATGAGAAATAAAGTGAGAGTGATGCAAGTAAAGACACTTTATCAAACTCCTATATGCTCTCTGTCTTTAGCTCGCTTATTAGTAGGGCTGTAAATTTTAACTCGACCAACTCAATTGAACTGTTCGATTCAGACAAGTTTTTACCCTACCCTTGGGTCAATCGGGTGGTGTTTAAGCCTCACTTGAAAGGTCCGGTGAAATTTTGAGTTTAGATATCTAAACTCAAAATATACCTAAACCACCAGACATGTGTGTATAGGTATGTACACTACATATGCGTATTACTACATAATAAAGAAGTAGAAAGCATCAAAATGCTGGGGAGGGGGGAGGGGGGAGGGGGGAGGGGGAAGGAGTATGCTTGGCAAGGAGGTCCCTATAAACCAACAAAAAAAAAAACCCAAAAAACTCTTTTTTTGTTTTTTTATTTGTTTGGGGTTTTTTCTTTTTTTTTTTTATGCGTTTTGTTTCCTGTTTTAATGTTTTTCATTTATTTTTATAATTTTTTCATTTGTTTTTTTATTTTCCACTTTTAGATGTTTGTTTTTTAAGGTAAACTTTCAAATTGCATATCTTGTTTTTATTTATTATTATTATCCAACAACGGATCGGCCACATATAATACCTCAAATTTTAAGGTCGGGTTGGGCCAAATCCAATCCAACCCAACCCAACCCTACCAATTTACGGCCCAACTTAACCTCAATTATTTTCAACTGTCTAGGCATCAATGGTTAAAAAAAGATATTATGTAAACATAGAGTAATGGGTTTTAAATTTCACTACTTTTGTATTAAAAAAAAACAAAACCAAGAAATATATATTATGGGTTCCCAACTAAAATTAGGCCAAGTAAGGGACATAAGTTTGTTTATATAAAATGCTATGTCGTCAATTAATTAATCAAATGAAAAAAAAAAAAATTGCATGCTAAGTGATCATGTGATAGATCTCTATATCTAGTTTTGATATAAGTAAATAAACGTTGTCTCATAATTTTCTTGACCACTAGTTCTCATAGATGTTGATAACTATATAGTTGGTTAAAATTTTCTCTAAATCTATTATTGTAACAAGCACTTTACTTTTGATGGTTTTACCCTCATTTGGCCATATTAGTGACTAACATTCCAGTCTTTTATAAAGGTAAGATCTTGTCCCTTTTTCCTCCCTAAATGAGAATTTGCCTCTTTTGAAATAAGAGGTAACTAATGTATTGATTGTTTTTAAAATAAAAATAAATAATGTATTGATGGGTCTGAGAGCCCATTCCTTTAGAGGCCTACCTATCACTTATCTCATGAAACTATCTATTCTTCATTGATCTAGGTCTTATATGTCTTTTATTGTTGTGTTCGTCTTATAAACCTTTGATCTTATATTATAATTATAAAAATATTAGATTTGAAATAAAATAATTATTACAAATGAATTATTACTCTTGTAATAATAGAATTTGGTTAAGTTAATCATGCTTATTTTTTTAGTACAATATTACAGATTTGTGCATATACAAGCATACAGGGTACAACCTAGACCAAATTTGAAAAAACTTTTGACACAAACCTTGCAATTGATAGGTAAACCCATAGGGCCTAACAGAGACTTAAGAGAGGCCATAGCTTTTGAATTTTGTATGAAACAAAATAATAGTCCCACATCATATACGAGCAAGTTTATCATCTACAACATAAATTGAATCTCACCTCGTTAAACCTCAAGACAGTTAAGTTCCCAACATAAAAACTTGCTAACAACCTACATAAAAACCACAATAAACTTTGGGCACTAAGACCTTAACAATTGCTACTAAGACCTTAACAATTGCTACTAAGGCCCAAAAAAAAATAACCTTTGTAATTGTCACCAGTGAGATTCGATTCGTGCTTCTAGGGGCAAAGCCAAGGGGCTTTGGACTAATAATGCTTATTCATCTTTGACTAGTACCACATGCGCACAAGTGCATGCATGTTATGCAGGTAAGGTGCAGCAGCGACCAGAAGGAGCAGCGACAAGCAGGTGAGGAGTGGCGAGGAGCGGCGAGCGAAAAAAGAAAGCAAGAGAGAAAAAAGAGCCTGCGTAAGGAATCAGAATAAAATACTTTCAAAAGAACAAAATAATCGGTTGACCTAACCAAAATTCTTAAATAATAGAGCATTAAAAAGTGATCTCAATAACACTAAGAAATGAGAACCAGAAGGTACCAGAGTACTGAATACTGGCAATATTTCACTGAAGAGAAAAAAAGATAACAAAACCTTCCAAACAGCAAAAGCAGCACCCAACTAAGGAACAATCTTGGAGGCCTTCATCTTATCAATCCATGAAACAAATGACTTAGTACTGTTCCTAAAACCCAAGAACCCATGCTCTTTGCTCTTGTTCATACTCTCCAAAAATGGCTCTGTAACACTTAAAACAATATCCACAAACCACCACACCCCAACCTCCTCCAACTTGGTCACACAAAGCTGTTTCTCTCTCACAATCTCATCCCAAACAGCATCTTTATCTTTCATCATCTCCTGCAAGCTCAACCCTTCTTCAAACTCAGCACATTCCACCTCAAATTGCTCTCCCAACACCTTCCACAAGTGCTTCCACTTGAACACATCTCCATTCACACAATTGAAAGCTTCGTTCTTCGCATACGGATCCACCGCCGCCCAAATCTGCTGCTCGGCTATCAGATCAGCATCGGAAGCATCAAAGTAACCTTCCCAAGCCACCCGGGTCCCCGGAAACCTCAGAGGAGTGCCCTCGTGCTTACAGATTGCAGCGTACACGCACAGGGTTCCGATTGCGTTCATCAAGCTGTAAGGAGAAAACCCAAAAATTTCACCAGGACGATGGATTGACCACGCCAAGCCTTCCTTTTTCTCGGTCTCCTCGAACAGAATGTCCTCGAGATGGTAATAAAAATTAGTGTAATTCAATCTCGGAAGATCCTCATGGAAAGGTGTGTCATGTGGTTTGATCTTGCCGAACGACTCGAAGGGGCCAATGTAGTGTTTGCGACCTGTTTGGAGGCAGACGTGCTGGAGATTAGGCGCGTTGGGGATTACGGCTCGAAGGACGTTTCGGAGCATGGCACCATTAGCGTCGCAGTTTTGGGATTCGGTGGGACGAGAGGTCCAAGTGACGTAAAAGATGTGAGTGATGTCGGTGAGAGGGGAGAGCTTGGATTGGGCGTCTTCTTGGTCGGAGACATCGCACTGGATGTATTGGATGGGGTGGTCGGAGTTCCAAGAGGGGCGGGGACGGCGAGCCACGCCGTAGACCTTCCAGGGACCACCGGGGGTGTCGGAGAGGGGGAGGATCTCTGCTAAGCTGTTGCCTACGATTCCGGTGACTCCGATCACTACGCCTACGCTCTGGTACTTGCGAGGAACGTCGTCTTCATCAAGTTTCTTCTGAAATAAAATTAGAATTCAGTTGAAATCAGAACATCGAGAAGAAGAAGAAGAAATTAGAATTCAGTTGAAGATCAGAGCATCACGAAGAAGAAGAAGAAGAGTAGGGAAAATGGGGAGATTATGCCTTGGCAGCACCGATTGCTCCAGCCCACCACCAGCCCATTGTAACTGTTCGGATCGTAGAGCAGCTTTAGCACAGGCGAACAAAAAGGCGTCAGCTTTCGATCCACACAACGGAGGCAATTTATACGCATGGGAGCCAAAAAAACACAGAAAAAAAGAAAATTAACACCAACTACTTGTCATATATCATATCAATATAGTATAGTTGCATATAATCTGTGGATGGGAAAAGTATTTCTATTATAGTTCTTTTAAACGTAAGAAAATGCCACTTCTCGATAAAAAAAAAAATAGAAAAAGAAAATGCCACTTCTTATTTTCAAAAGGTATTTGTTGATTTTTTCCGGGTACGCCGTCTCTTACGTTACGATGTTCTAGATGAATTTAGGAATATCTCTAAGGTCACAAGTATCACGCCCACCATACAAGTTTGCCAAATAATGAGCAGCCAGCTCTCTTGGAATGAGTGCTTCTCCTTTCGCCTACCTCTCACACCTCTCAACTCACGTCACCCAATATTATTTTATATTTTTAATTTTTTATAAAAAATTAAAAATATTACTAATATATCGTCTTTTTATTTTCAAAACCCTATAATATAATATGAAAGAGGAATCTGGGTATTTTTTTTAATTTTTTAAAGTTTTTTTTAATTTTTTAAAATAGAAAATAAAATTAGTGATTAGAGTGGGTCATCATCCGTCAGTCGAACTATCTTACGTAAGGTCGACTAATATTGGTCGAATTATGTTTTATACGTTTAGCCAAAGTTGGCTGACCTTATATGTAATACCCAGAAATTTCACAAGAAAAATTGAGACAGAGGATGAAAGAATACTAGAAGAACAAAAAAAAAAAAAAAGATGGCAAACAAGATCCGGGAATCTCGCCGAGATCTCGCCGACATGTCACCTGGAACCTTGCCGAGATCTCGCCGAAATTTTTGGATCTCGCTCTCTTTAAACCAAATCACGCAACCTCGCCCACTCGAAACCCTCTTCTCTTCTCTTCCCTTCTCATCTTGCCGCTACAACTCCTCTAGATCTCGCCTCTCTTCTCTCCTCCGCCGCGGATCTCGCCGTCGCTGCCCTCTCCTACGCCGCTCTCTTTCTTCTCTTCGCCGATCTCTCGCCTTCGATCTCTCTTTTTCGATCTCTCGCTCTCTGCAACTCGCCCTCACTCCCTTCTTTTCTTCTTCCTCTTCTTCTTCTTCTTCTTCTTCTTCTTCTTCTTCTTCTTCTCTTTTCTTTCCCCTCTTTCTTTTTCTCTCTTTTCTCTGTTTCCTCCCCGCCCAGCAACTCTAGAAATAAGGTTACTTTATTTTATTTTTTTTCTCTTTTGTTTTAAGCAACTAACATCATATGTTATAAAATACATATATATATATATATATATATATATATATAACATACACACTACCACATACATACCAAATACATTTTATTTTATTTTACTTATTTACTTCTTCCTTTTTCTTTTCATTCTTTTAAACAACTAACATGTTATATAATACATATATATATATACATATATCATACATACAATATCACACATACAAGTGTATTTTATTATTTTTATTATTATTTTTTTAGCAACCAAAATGTTGTATAATATATTTATATATATATATATATATATATATATCATACATACAATACATTATTATTATTATTATTTTAAAAACATTGCAGTTTAAGTATTATTAATTTTTAAACAACCAACTCAAGCATATTTTAGTTTAGTTTAGTTTATTTATTTATTTTCCTTTTCTTTTAAGCAATAATACGTTTATACGTATAATATATAATTTTTACCAAGTGTTATTATTATTATTATTTTACTGCAACTCCAGTGTTATTATTTTTTTTTAAGCAATCAAGATGTTATATAATATATTTATATGTATCATACATTTTTTTTTAACCAAGTGTTATTATTTTTTTTTAGCAACCAGAAATGTTATAATATATATATATATATATCACATATTGTATTATATCATGTTATACCATACACATCATTATATCCTATCACAAGTCACTATAATATGTTATTATATATATATACTTAGTTTAAACATCCAACCACTATATATATGTATATATCTACACTCATAATCGAGTAATTATATTAACAAACGTAATATACGTGTACATGTTGATTACCACGCGTGACGAGGAATCTAAGTGATTTGGAATTTAGCGATTCAGGTGGGGATGATTTTAGGCCTTCATAATATTTTATTTAATATATAGATAGGAATGTTAAATTAATTAGTTCCATAGTATTATTAGATTGCTTATGCATGCCTATTGTACATGATTATATGTATGCAATGTTATGATTGTTTAACCATGATGATATGTGTGTTAACATGATTTTTATTCTGATCAAATGATAATTGGATGCATGAAATTAATGTGGTAGTTGAATTTGTTTATAAATTATAATGTCTGATAATGAAATGTATGATTGAGAATATTGGCATAGTGAATGCGTGAACACTATTATAATTGATTTTGTGACATGATACCATGTGTAATGGAATTGAATATGTTTTATGAATGCACTTACCGTACGTATGGCGTGACATCACTAAAGAACACGATTAAGATAAAAATCACACATATGGGGCAGTTATTCTAAGGAATATCGCCAATGTTCTAATTTTTGGGCTGTGCCACCCTGAGTTTGATTTTCTAACGGTACGTGATTTGGAACGTGATGAAATTATCGACTCAAATAATCTAATGTTGCAACGATTAATGTATGAAACTTGTTTGTAATGTTCTTTTGTATGTATCACAATAAAATATTGTGAATTGTTTAGATGACCCACTGGGCTTTCAAGCTCACCTCTAATTTTTATATGCAGGTGCTTAGGAGAATAAAATTGCATGTTCGTGACATAGTGCAGAGTAGTAGGGGTGGGTTAATCAATTAGTATTATGGGACTGAATATTTTCATTTAATTTTTAAATGTTTATTATTCAAACGAATTGTATTGATAATTGAAATTCAATGAATATTATTACAGTCAGTAAAGATCTTGTGATTTAATTCACGTGTGAATGCCTTGGAATAGAATTCATAAATTTTATTTGATGATTGTATTTTAATGTTGTGTCCATAATGAATGGACAAGGGCAAGTACCCTCATATGGAAATAAAGATTTTATGAAGAATTAAACGTATTTGTTTATCTTAATCAGTAAGTAGGTTGGAAGAACATAAACTCATAGTTTTGCAAGTTTTATTATTTATAAAATGGTTATGGGTTAAGATAAACGGATACGAGTAACGTCTCGATTTTCAGTAATATTTTATATAAAATTAAAATATTCATTGTTTAAAAAAAATTAGTTTTGAAAATCGGGGTGTTACAGTTTGGTATCAGAGCTTTAGGCTTCAGATCATGGGAAATGTTATAACAAATTTTGAGAAGTTTAGAATTAGTGAAGGTAACTTTATAACCTAATCTCGAGAATGAAAGTACAGTGGGTCTAACAAACTCAAAACTTTTAGGACATCGGTTAGAGACGAGAACTTGTTTGAAAACT
Organism: Paratinospora sagittata; assembly: GCA_035771175.1. Classification (NCBI taxonomy): domain Eukaryota; kingdom Viridiplantae; phylum Streptophyta; class Magnoliopsida; order Ranunculales; family Menispermaceae; genus Paratinospora; species Paratinospora sagittata. The sequence continues at coordinate 37,230,783 of CM069603.1, forward strand.
GTTTGGTTAGAATCTGAGATCAGGATGAATCTTTTATTCTTGGTTCTAAAGCGGTATGGGACGTGGAGGAATTTAAGGGTATTTGAGGAGTCTTGATCTTGGAGACTAGCAGGCCATGTTTGGTGAGTGACTAACAACTCTGGACGAGCTTGTATCGCTACGTTTAATTGGTATGGGACAGCTTGAACATAGTGGATACCTGGGAAGCCTTAATTGGTAGGACATTTGTGCATTGTTTGGGTGTATTGAAGTTTCTTTATGGAAGCTTATATCACCGGGCTAGAGTGGTATGGGACACTTGAATACGGAGGGTATAAGTGAAAGTTTGGGAATTTTCTTTATACCATTGTGGTGTGCTATGTTGTTTGTTTGTTTGTTTGCTTGTCTTCTTTACTTGTATCAAAACCAAATCCTGTACCCTGTGACAATCATGGATTGTCAAAATTTTATGAAACCTAGAAACTGAATCAATAGGATCATTTTATTTTCGAGAACTTAGAATTCTGAATCTAGAGTCACCTTAACCGGATATAATTATCTCATGTAGTACTAAAGATGAGTTGAAATTTTATAGATGGCTCCACCTCGAAGAATGAACACCAGGTCTGTGAGTGATCTCATAAGGGACACTGAACCTGCTGAGCAGACACAATCGACATCCGAATCTCAGCCGACCGAGCAAGAACATGCAAATCAAACAGTGAATGTTGACTCTGCTGGAACAGAGAACGTCCAACCTACAACAGTTCCAACCCCTGGAATTATTTTGGCACCAGAGATGATGGCAGAATTTGTGAGGCAAGTAGTAGAACAGGTGACCAGACAGATGCCTCAACCACAACTGAATCCAACAATTGTGGTGCAGAATGAAACAGGAACTCGAAACATCAGGAGACCTGAAGAAAAGGAATGGGCAGATCAACTGAAAGACTTCCAACGTATGCATCCTTCGAAATTTGAAGGAAAACCGGATCCAAAGGAAGCCGACAAGTGGTTCCAAGAGGTTCAGGAACACTTGGAAGTTCTGGGAGTAACTGGTCCAAGAATGGTGGCAATTGCGGCTCACCAATTCATAGGTGAAGCCAAACATTGGTGGAGAATGGTTAAAGAAAGTCCTACAGTGGACGTAAGCACTATGACCTGGGTGACTTTTGAAGAAATATTTTATGATAAATTCTTTTCCAAAGCAAACAGAAAAGAACTACAGTCTGAATTTGTGAGACTGATACAGAGAAACATGACAGTGGCAGAATATGAGGCGAAGTTTATCGAACTTTCTAGATTTGCTCGTGAACTGGTCGCCAATGAACAGATGAAAGCTAGTAGATTTGCAGAAGGTCTCAAATTGGAGATTAGAAAGGTGGTTATTCCGATGAATATGGAAACTTACAAAGAGGTAGTTGAACGAGCCCTGTTAGTAGAAAGAGAACTGAACCTACAAGAAACAATACGGAACAGGAACAAAAGGCCGCAAGGACAAAATTCTGATTACCAGAGCAATCACAACAAGAGGCAGAATCTGAATAATTTCGGTGGCAATGGTAATATGTGGAACAGAAACACGTTCAACAATGGGAACCAGTGGAACAGGGGACAGAATCAGAACAACGGATCAGGAGGGTCTAGGCATAATGGTGGACAACAGATGCAGCAAAATAATATTCGTGCACCCCAACAAAATATAAATCAAGTAGTAGATACAAGACTTTGCTTCAAATGCAACCGACCGGGTCATTTGGCACGAAACTGCACTGCGCAAGGAGTTTGACAAAATTTCGTCCGGGCAACTGGCAGAACAACAACAATGTACAAGGACGAAATCAATCCAATCGTCCAAGTTATAACCAGAACCAAATCCAAAACCAAAACCAAGGCAGAGTCTTTGCAATGACAGAAGGAAATCCTGAACAAGAAGTTAATGCAAACGAAGTGGTGGAAGGTACTTTCATTTCATTTCATGTTACAGTTAAAGTCTTGTTTGATTCTGGAGCATCAAGGTCTTTTATTTCTGAAAACTTAGCCAAGAAACTACAACTTTCTACTGTACCTTTATCTGTCGTTACGAAGATTTCAACTCCAGTAGGAGTAAACGTCTCCACAACTGAAAAATGTAGTTGTGACCTTAGAATTAATGATAAGCTGATTTCAGCTGAATTGATACTCTTACCCATTAATGATTATGATGTAATCTTGGGTATGGATTGGTTATCTGAATACCAAGCCCAGATTGACAGCCTTCGGAAGAAGATTACCTGCCGATTACCTTCAGGAGAGCTGTTGAAAATCTATGGGGATAGAAACAAAATCCCGAGGAATATCATGTCCGCACTTCTCGACTCTGTGAATCAAAAAGAAGAATTCAAAACCCTAACAGAAGCCGAGTCTTTAAAGCCCTTGAGGAATTTAGAAGAGTACTTGGTGGTTAGAGACTTCCCTGAAGTGTTTCCCGAAGAATTACCAGGATTACCTCCTAAGCGGGAAGTAGAGTTCAAGATAGAACTGTACCCAGGAACAACCCCCATAGCCATGTCACCCTACAGAATGGCCCCTGGCGAACTAATCGAACTAAGGACCCAACTTGATGATCTTAGTGCCAAGGAATTTATCCAGCCGAGCGAATCACCCCGGGGAGCACCAGTCTTGTTTGCCAAAAAGAAACATGGGTCGATGAGACTGTGTATTGACTATAAAAAATTAAATCAAGTCACAGTAAAAAACAAGTACCCGCTTCCTAGAATAGATGATTTGTTCGATCAACTGAAGGGAGCAACTTATTTTTCCAAGATCGACCTAAGGTCCGGTTATCACCAACTTAGAATCAAAGAGTCAGACATACCGAAGACAACATTCAGGACTAGATATGGACACTTTGAATTCAGAGTCATGCCATTTGGACTCACTAATGCACCTGCAGCATTTATGGATCTAATGAATAGGACGTTTAGGCCTCATCTAGACAAATTTGTAGTGGTATATGTTGATGATATTCTGGTTTATTCGAAGACCAATGAGGAACATCAGGAACACCTTACAGTAGTTTTGGAAACATTGAGGCGAAATGAATTGTATGCCAAATTTGAAAAATGTGAATTTTGGATGAAATCAGTCAAATTTTTGGGCCATGTCGTGTCATCAGAAGGGATATCCGTAGATCCAACAAAAGTTGAAGCAGTAATGAACTGGGGAAAGCCAAAGTCAGTGACAGAAATTCGAAGCTTTTTGGGACTAGCTGGTTACTATAGAAGATTTATTCTAAATTTCTCGAGACTAGCTGAGCCTATGACAAAGCTAACAAGGAAGGATGCCAAATTTCATTGGGATGAGAAATGTGAGAATTCCTTTCAGGAGTTGAACAGACGATTAACCACAGCCCCAATATTGATCACTCCTGCAAGCGGAGTAGGTTATGTTATTTACACTGATGCTTCTAAGAATGGTCTTGGCGCTGTTCTAATGCAGGAAGGAAAAGTGGTTGCTTATGCTTCTAGGCAACTGAAGACTCATGAACATAACTACCCGACTCATGATTTAGAATTGGCGGCTATTGTATTCTCCTGGAAGATATGGAGACACTATCTTTATAGAGAGAAATTTGATTTATACTCTGATCATAAGAGCTTGAAGTACATCTATACACAAAAGGAGCTAAATTTGAGGCAAAGGAGATGGATGGAATTGCTGAATGATTATGATTTTCAGCTGCATTATCACCCAGGGAAAGCCAACGTAGTCGCAGATGCTTTAAGTCGAAAATCTTATAAGAACGATGCAGAAAAAACCCAGATGTACCAATTGATTGAAGATTATAATTTGGGCGTACAAAAAGGTGACAATCAGATTTTCTTATATAATATGAGCTGCAAGCCAGACCTACTACATCAAATTAAGGAAGGTCAAGCTCAAGATAGAAAATTGATAAAATGGGTGGCAGATGCACGAGCCAATAATGGAAATAAAAATTTCAAGACCGATTCAGAAGGGTTATTAAGGTTCAGAGATCGAATTTGTGTACCCAGAATTGAAGAAATTAAAAGGATCTTATTTGATGAGGCCCATCAGACAAAATATACTTTGCATCCTGGTGGAGATAAGATGTACCAAAATTTGAAGAAAAATTATTGGTGGAAAGGTATGAAAAGAGATGTGGCCAGATATGTGTCTAAATTCCTTACATGTCAGCAAGTTAAGGCCGAACATAAAAGACCGTCTGGATTGTTACAACCTTTAGAAATCCCTGAATGGAAATGGGATAACATAGCAATGGATTTCGTCGGAGCTCTTCCTAGAAATCAGAAAGGTGAGGATAAGGTTTGGGTAATTGTGGATCGACTTACCAAAGTGGCACACTTCTTACCTATTAAATCCACAGATACGATTAGTAAACTGGGTGAGCTGTATGTGAAAGAGATTGTGAAGCTACACGGAGTACCCAAATCGATTGTGTCAGATAGAGATTCCTTATTCACATCTCAGTTCTGGCAGAGCTTACAGCGGGAATTGGGAACCAAATTAACCATGAACACCGCCTATCATCCTCAGACAGATGGTCAATCTGAAAGGGTTATTCAGATCTTAGAAGACATGTTGAGAGCTTGTGCACTAGATTTCAAGGGAAATTGGAGTAAATACTTACACCTAGCAGAGTTTGCATATAACAACAGTTACCAGGCAAGCATACAAATGGCTCCATATGAAGCTCTATATGGACGACCATGTAGGTCACCACTGTGTTAGGCCGATTGGGAAGATAAGGTACTTACAGGACCTGATATGATAATGGAAATGAATGAAAAAGTGAAGTTGATCCAGAAAAGGTTGGTTACTGCACAGAGTAGGCAGAAGAGCTACGTAGATAAAAGACGCCGACCTCTAGAGTTCCAAAAAGGTGATAAAGTATTTCTGAGAATAAGCCCTCAAAAAGGCATCATAAGGTTCGGTAAGAAAGGGAAGCTATCGCCACGATTCATAGGTCCGTTCAAGATCAGTGATCGAATTGGTGAGAATGCTTACAAACTAGAGTTACCAACTAGTTTATCCGCCATCCACAATGTGTTCCATGTGTCAATGTTGCGAAAATATGAACCAGACCCTTTCCACACCATCGATTGGAAACACGTAAAAGTACAAGCTGATGCCACCTATGAAGAAGGACCCTTACAGATCCTAGATTGGAAAGCTCATAACTTGCGGAACAAAGACATTCCATTAGTTAAAGTATTGTTGAAACATCATGGAGTTGAAGAAGCCACTTAGGAACCTGAAAGTGAAATGAGAGCCAAATACGCCGACTTATTCCAAAGAACACTCTAGGTTTTGAGATACCACTGGTCACAAGTGGAAAGAGTTGAACATCATCAAGTAAGTAAGCTTATACTTTAATTTCAGGACGAAATTTCTTTTAAGACGGGAAGATCGTAATACCCAGAAATTTCACAAGAAAAATTGAGACAGAGGATGAAAGAAGACTAGAAGAACAAAAAAAAAAAGATGGCAAACAAGATCCGGGAATCTCGCCGAGATCTCGCTGACATGTCACCTAGAACCTCGCCGAGATCTCGCCGAAATTTTCGGATCTCGCTCTCTTTAAACCAAATCACTCAACCTCGCCCACTCGAAACCCTCTTCTCTTCTCTTCCCTTCTCATCTTGCCGCTACAACTCCTCCAGATCTCGCCTCTCTTCTCTCCTCCGCCGCGGATCTCGCCGTCGCCGCCCTCTCCTACGCCGCTGATCTTGCCACTCTCTTTCTTTTCTTCGCCGATCTCTCGCCTTCGATATCTCTTTTTCGATATCTCGCTCTCTGCAACTCGCCCTTACTCCCTTCTTTTCTTCTTCTTCTTCTTCTTCTTCTTCTTCTCTTTTCTTTCCCCTCTTTCTTTTTCTCTCTCTTCTCTGTTTCCTCCCCTGTCCGCCCAGCAACTGTAAAAATAAGGTTACTTTATTGTATTTTCTTTTCTCTCTTTTGTTTTAAGCAACTAACATCATATGTTATAAAATACATTTATATATATATATATATATATATATATATATATATATATATATATATATATATATATATAACATACACAATACCACAATACACACTACCACATACATACCAAATACATTTTATTTTATTTTACTTATTTACTTCTTCCTTTTTCTTTTCATTTCTTTTAAACAATTAACATGTTATATAATACATATATATATACATATATCATACATACAATATCACACATACAAGTGTATTTTATTATTTTTATTATTATTTTTTTAGCAACCAAAATGTTGTATAATATATATATATATATATATATATCATACATACAATACATTATTATTATTATTTTTTAAAAAACATTGCAGTTCAAGTATTATTAATTTTTAAACAACCAACTCAAGCATATTTTAGTTTAGTTTAGTTTATTTATTTATTTTCCTTTTCTTTTAAGCAATAATACGTTTATACGTATCATACATAATTTTTACCAAGTGTTATTATTATTATTATTTTACTGCAACTCCAGTGTTATTATTTTTTTTAAGCAATCAAGATGTTATATAATATATTTATATGTATCATACATTTTTTTTAACCAAGTGTTATTATTTTTTTTTAGCAACCAGAAATGTTATATAATATATATATATATATATATATATATATATATATATATATATATATATCACATATTGTATTATATCATGTTATACCATACACATCATTATATCATATCACAAGTCACTATAATATGTTATTATATATATATATACTTAGTTTAAACATCCAACCACTATATATATGTATATATCTACACTCATAATCGAGTAATTATATTAACAAACGTAATATACGTGTACAGGTTGATTACCACGCGTGACGAGGAATCTAAGTGATTTGGAATTTAGCGATTCAGGTGGGGATGATTTTAGGTCTTCATAATATTTTATTTAATATATAGATAGGAATGTTAAATTAATTAGTTCCATAGTATTATTAGATTGCTTATGCATGCCTATTGTACATGATTATATGTATGCAATGTTATGATTGTTTAACCATGATGATATGTGTGTTAACATGATTTTTATTCTGATCAAATGATAATTGGATGCATGAAATTAATGTGGTAGTTGAATTTGTTTATAAATTATAATGTCTGATAATGAAATGTATGATTGAGAATATTGGCATAGTGAATGCGTGAACACTATTATAATTGATTTTGTGACATGATACCATGTGTAATGGAATTGAATATGTTTTATGAATGCACTTACCGTACGTATGGCGTGACATCACTAAAGAACACGATTAAGATAAAAATCACACATATGGGGCAGTTATTCTAAGGAATATCGCCAATGTTCTAATTTTTGGGCTGTGCCACCCTGAGTTTGATTTTCTAACGGTACGTGATTTGGAACGTGATGAAATTATCGACTCAAATAATCTAATGTTGCAACGATTAATGTATGAAACTTGTTTGTAATGTTCTTTTGTATGTATCACAATAAAATATTGTGAATTGTTTAGATGACCCACTGGGCTTTCAAGCTCACCTCTAATTTTTATATGCAGGTGCTTAGGAGAATAAAATTGCATGTTCGTGACATAGTGCAGAGTAGTAGGGGTGGGTTAATCAATTAGTATTATGAGACTGAATATTTTCATTTAATTTTTAAATGTTTATTATTCAAACGAATTGTATTGATAATTGAAATTCAATGAATATTATTACGGTCAGTAAAGATCTTGTGATTTAATTCACGTGTGAATGCCTTGGAATAGAATTCATAAATTTTATTTGATGATTGTATTTTAATGTTGTGTCCATAATGAATTGACAAGGGCAAGTACCATCGTATGGAAATAAAGATTTTATGAAGAATTAAACGTATTTGTTTATCTTAATCAGTAAGTAGGTTGGAAGAACATAAACTCATAGTTTTGCAAGTTTTATTATTTATAAAATGGTTATGGGTTAAGATAAACGGATACGAGTAACGTCTCGATTTTCAGTAATATTTTATATAAAATTAAAATATTCATTGTTTAAAAAAAAAATTAGTTTTGAAAATCGGGGTGTTACATTATATCTAAAGTGTCAACCAACGCGGGCTAACCCTCAAACTTACAATTTTTTTTTTCTTTTTTTTTTTAGGGAGGGTTTGAGTGAGTAAGAAAAGATAGATTGCATCATAACGGTGAAACTACAAAAGTTTAGGTAAGATCTAAGGCATCAATTAGAAAAAAAAGCCAATGAAATGTAAAAAAAAAAATTAGAGGAAGAAGAGTGGGAAGAGAGAGAGGTAGAAAACGATTGGGAAGAGATGTTAAACTAAAAAAAGAATAAAAAAGTAAATTTAATTATGGGTGTAAAGATAAGTTTTAATAATTGATAGGAGTAATGAGTAAGTGGATGATAGTGACTGAAAAGAGAAACACCTTTTTAAAATTGTCAGAATCTCAATATTTGGCCAACAATAAAGAACCTATTTACAGTCTTCAGTAATCTCGCCACCCTCTATTTAGATATATTTAGATGAATTCACGGATGAAATTGCAAGCAGGGAGTCTCCTTCCAATGTCAACTGGGGTTATGCTCTCTACAACTAGTTCAAGCCTCTTATATTGATTGATGAGACATGTCCTCTCTTATATTTTCTTAATAAAGTGTTTTGGGTTTATTCAGCCAAAAAAAAAAAAAGAAAAAAAAAAAAAAGTATCAAGCCCACGAGATGCAACTAGACCTTAGGCTCACAAATAAAGGTGGAACAAAGCTTAGAAACACATCAAAATAAAGCGTCAGACACAAATGGGACTTGGCTCATCGAACCGGAGTTGGGTGGATCTTACTCAATTTAGGCAGTGATCCGCAACTCTATACATTGAAGGTGTAGTATTGACCAACATTGTTGATCAACGATATATGTTAATATATATCGATTAACTTCAAAAGGCTTAATAGTTTTATTCTGAGGTCAATTTGAGCCAATCATAATGTGTTAAAAAAAAAAAGAGAGTGAGAAAGTTATAAAATTTAATAGTAATGCTAGAGGAACCGTATTATTTATATTATAGTTGAGAATTATTGAATCGCCTCAAATTACACAATATTACATTGAATCTCGCATTAATTGAGTTATTGAGATAATATTACGTAATTCAAGATGATCCAATAACTCTCAACTGTAATATCAACAAAGTGTATCAATAATATATATTTTTAAAGCATTTTTAAAAATTTAATACCTCTATTCACTTTTCAATCATTCTTCGTTGGTTTGGAGACTGTCAAATGATATGTAAATAACTTGTAAATGACAATTTGTTTTATTTTGTTTTGCTTTGTTTTGTTTTTTTTTTTTTTTGCCTAAATCAAAATCTGATGATTAGGCATTAGTATTTACTTTATATTAGTACAAGAATTATAATTAATTACTGATTATTATTTGATTAAATATTTAATAATTTTTATGAGAGATAAAATAGATTATGTATCATTTGCATAGAAAAGTAGCGAAGTGTGGAATTGTAAAACTCCAAATTTCCAGTCTCATTTGGACATTTATGCTTACATTTATTCTATTGATCTTTCTAAATATCATTCACATTCAATGTATATTACACTTTCGTTTAAATTGATTTGTAAAGATAAACTAGGGGTATGTAGAAATCTGATTAATTACATTTTTTTTAAATATCAAATCTAAATCAAACTTAACATCACTTTTTTGTACAATGTATAAATCGAAATTAACCTATTTACACCATCAAACAAATCAAATCAAATTGAACATTTTTTTTTTGTCTATCAAATTAAACTTTACCCTGTTGGTGTAGTAGGATGTAATTCATTGTCTTGAGCCTTGGTGCTCACTGTTGTCGACACTGTTCTTTCAGTTGTTCATATAACGATATATTCCAAATATGAAGATTGATTCGATAATGAAATTTCATTTTTGACAAAAAATAAATAAAGAATGTTGCAGGCACAACAATCCTCTTGTTTTGATGGTGTTAGCTTATTATTTGTGGGCTTACGTGCCCTGTGTTGTTGGCCCGCCCTAGTGACCTATTAATTGTGTCTGCATTATATTTCAATATGTACCATGTATTTATTTGATGATTATAAAGATCGATTCAATAATGAAATTCTATTAAGGGAGCAATTTTGAATGTTGGGAGGACAACAATCCTTTTATCTTACCAACAAGTAATTGACTCAATGAAATGAAAGATGACTGAGTCTTAAGGTTCTTGTATAAAAGTTATAAGGTTCAATTCTTTGAAACACCCGCATTAAAAGTAGATTTGATATATCCTAAATTGAAATGGTCGTTGATCCGATTCAAAATAAGTAGGTAAATATATTTAATGTCTATAGATGGGGCAGAACATGATATTTTAAAATTTAATATGATAACGATAATGACAAATTGAACCCTAACGTCTCTCCAACGACCAACTACTAGACTAGCCTAAACAACATAAGTTGGTTTAAATTGGGTTGAATTCACATGTTGGGTTAGGTTAGGTTGAATTTGAAAATTTTTAACTCAATTGATTTGGATTGAACAAAAGTATTACAAAAATATAATCGATGAACTGGCACCAATCCGAACTAATTAAAAATATTAGTCATAATACAACTCAATTGAACTCAACTGAGTTTTTTCTAAGTACATGAGATTGGCTATACTAATCTATTTTCTCCACTGATCTACTGTACGAAAGGCCAAGTCAACTCAAATTACCAATAGTTATATTTTTTTAATTAATTCTGTTCATTTATATTAGTTATTAATCTATTTATCATTTTTATCTATTCCTCACAATTAAATTGTTTAAAATGTCATGATAAAAGCAAAATAAATAAAATCTTATAGAATAGTTATAATATTCACATTTGATTTTGAAATAATTAATAAGATGATATTTTGGAAACAAGCGTGTTAGGTTGGGTTGAATTGGATTGGTTTAAAATTTTCTCCCATATTGATTTTGGTCAAAAACCTAATTCAAACTTAGCCTATCTATACAACTAAACCCATCAAATCAAATTGACTTTAAGAAAAATAGATTCAAAACATCCTAATTTTTCTGCACCCTAAGTATTAGTGGTCCTTTATTAAAAAAAACCTAATCAAAAGTTCGGAATAATAAAAATAAAAAATGCTAAAGATAGGCAAGTTGTACACATTTCTCAACAAGATGATGTGGCAAGTGCGACGTAGATAATTTTGAACTTGTTTTTCAACGTTTTGAACAGTGATCTCAATAACACTAGAGTAAGAGTAACAGAAATCAGTACCATAAGCTAGAGTACTAACTAGTACTAATTCAATATTATTCCTCTAATTCTTGCTACAGTAATAGTGAAACACTGAAGGAAAAAAAAAAAAAAAAACGAACCTTCAAAACAGCAAAAGAAGCAACCCAACTAAGGAACAATCTTGGAGGTCTTCATCTTATCAATCCATGCAACAAGTGAATTAGTACTGTTCCTGAAACCCAAAAACCCATGCTCTTTGCTCTTGTTCATATTATCCAACAATGGCTCTGTGACACTTAAAACAATATCCACAAACCACCACACCCCAACCTCCTCCAACTTAGTAGGACAAAGTTGCTTTTCCCTCACAATCTCATCCCAAACAGCACCTTTATCCTTCATCATCTCCTGCAAGCTCAACCCTTCTTCATACTCAGCACATTCCACCTCAAACTGCTCTCCCAACACCTTCCACAAGTGCTTCCACTTGAACACATCTCCATTCACACAATTGAAAGCTTCGTTCTTCGCATACGGATCCACCGCCGCCCAAATCTGCTGCTCGGCTATCAGATCAGCATCCGAAGCATCATAGTAACCTTCCCAAGCCACCCGGGTCCCCGGAAACCTCAGAGGCGTGCCCTCGTGCTTACATATCGCTGCGTACACGCACAGAGTTCCGATCGCGTTCATCAAGCTGTAAGGAGAAAACCCGAAAATCAATCCAGGCCGATGGATCGACCACTTCAAGCCTTCATTTTTCTCGGCCTCCTCGAACAGAATGTCCTCGAGATTGTAGTAAAAATTGGGGCAATTCAATCTGGGAAGATCCTCGTGGAAAGGCGGATCGTGTGGTTTGATCTTGCCGAAGGACTCGAAGGAGCCTATGTATTGTTTGCGGCCTGTTTGGAGGCAGATGTGCTGGAGATTGGGCGCGTTGGGGATTACGGCTCGAAGGACGTTTCGGAACATGGCGCCATTAGCGTCGCAGTTTTGGGATTCGGTGGGACGAGAGTTCCAAGTGACGTAGAAGATGTGAGTGATGTCGGAGAGAGGGGAGAGCTTGGATTGGGCGTCTTGTTGGTCGGAGACGTCGCACTGGATGTATTGGATTGGGTGGTCGGAGTTCCAGGAGGGGCGGGGACGGCGAGCCACGCCGTAGACTTTCCAGGGACCGCCGGGGGTGTCGGAGAGGGGGAGGATCTCGGCTAAGCTGTTGCCTACGATTCCGGTGACTCCGATCACTAAGCCTACGCTCTGGTACTTGCGAGGAACGTCGTCTTCATCGAGTTTTTTCTGAAATAGATTAAAAAGAAGAAGAAGAAATTAGAATTCACTTGAAATCAAAACATCAAGAAGAAGAGGTAGAAGAAGAGGAGGGAAATTAGAGAGATTATGCCTTGGCAGCACCGATTGCTCCAGCCCACCACCAGCTCATTTTGACTTGTTGGATCGTAGAGCACAGAAGGCGATCGGGATAGCGGAAGAGTGCAAAGATGAGCAGTTGGATAAGAAACGAACAAATAGGCGATCTACTTTCTAAAGGTGTTCGTTGACTCTTACTTGAACCTTTCAATAATAATAAAAAAAAAAAACAAGAAAAAATGAAATTGGGCATTTCTGTTTTTTTTTTTTTGATAAATGTTTTTAAGTTTTTCTTGTATCGGAGGTTTGGAGCAAATATATATATATATATATATAAAAGCTTAAATCTAGAAGCACAGCTTAAGTAGAGTTCATAAACAACCGACCACCAATGACCAATAGTTCACATAGCTGGGCATTGACTTCCCCTCGTATGAGGTAAAGCCTTTAAATCGCCTCGTTCCAAGGTTTGGAGTTATAATGCCCTTATTAGGGCTTCTTGTGGCTCTAAAGAGTCTTGACGTAGACATTTGTTCTTCGTATAAGTAGTTGGGATTTTGATTCAATAATCTAGAATAATTTACATGTATGTAACGATACAATGTAATAACCAACGAGTAGTTAGCTCAGTGAAAACAAGTTGAGTCTTAAAGTCGTCATTGTATAAAAGTTTTAGAATTTGATTTTTGGAGATACCATCGTTTAAGAGGTTTATCATTCTTCTTCTGCCTTGAACGAAGACTAGTTTCATATATGAAGGATAAAGAATATCGAGATCTATCATTCTACTTCGGCCTCGAAAAAGGACTAATCTCAAGGGTGTGGGATACTCGAAAAAAAGAAGATCTAATGTAATAATATTATAGATAGACAAAAAAAAACAAAAACAAAAAAGCACCCAAAGTGATTAAAGAGACTTATAAAATTCAATACCTTCGGTTACTTTTCGATCGTCATTTGTTAGTTCGATTAATGGTAAATAATGTGTAAAGGATAATGTATTTTTCAGTCGAATTGAAATTCAATGATGAAAAAGTGATTGGAGGAATTGAGTTTTATAGGTCTCTCATTCTCATTCTTCTTGTTAACAAAACTATATAAATTGGAGTTAAGATGAAAAATAAAAAATAAAAAAATGATAGCCATATAAAGTTAATCGGTAAATTAGCTAAGTAATTGACTAAATTCGATAAAGTAAATGACATAACAACTACAAATAGCAACAACTTTTTTATTCAAATTCTGTTTTGAGTGATTAAAAATGTGTTAAAAAGATGAAAAAAAATCTACAAAATAAATTCCTTTGATCACTAATTATCAGTTTGGTGGTTATTAAACTATAAATAACGTGTAAAAGATATATATATTTTTCTCTGCATGATACGGGAATGAAAAAAAATGTGTAAACGAAAAAGTATTTTGCAAAACCTATTCTCTAATTTAAAGAAGATAAAGACCTATGCCTTTAATTTACAAAGTTCCCATTGACCAAAAAAAATAATTACTAAGTTACTAGACTCAATCTTTAGAAATCCCCTTATATTATTTAAGGACTTTCGATTAGCCTACCAATGAATAGAGAGTTCTTTGTTCTGTTGAGAGTTCTAAAATCCGAAAAAGCTAGTTTGGCACTGCCCAATACAACATATGAAACGGCTACTGGATCCAGATAGAACGTGAAAGACAGGAGGGATCCATAATAGTTTTTGTGAGCTCTTTTTACAAGCATAAAGTGGATGAGAGAGACATACAGGCATCAGAGCTGGTCCCTCCCGACACAAGGCTACCTCAAAATGAACACAGATACAAGCTTCAGAAAAGAAAACAAAGGTCTGGATAAGGAGGAAAGAACACATGCAAAACAGGGAGAAGTCCTGGAGGAGGATTATAGGAAGTTGATGGAAAATTTCCTTATAATTAGGCCACTTGGCATTCCTAGATCAGCAAATTAAAAATCTAGATTGAGGATACTCCACTCCTCAGTGCATTGTAAGCATTGTTTGTATTGAGGCTTGTCCTCCTTTTTGTGTTATGAGTGTTGTTGGCTTTCAAAAATAAAAAGCATTGAGAATCCACATTTTGTTTTAAGAGTTGTATAAAACTTGAATTTTTTGAACTTTTAAAATTTAAATTCAATTAAATTAACTTGAATTAAATTGAAACTCTATGGTCATTAAATCCAATATAATGGAACCAACTTGAATATGAATACAAAAAGCCAAAAACCCGTTATTCTTGCCCATCCAATACCAAGTACGCGGTTTGGGAGGGTTATGATGCTGCCGATGCTGATTTGATCGCTGAGCAGCAAATTTGGGCGTCGGTGGACCTGTATGCGAAGAACGAAGCTTTCAATTGTGCTAATGGAGATGTGTTCAAGTGGAAGCACTTGTGGAAGGTGTTAGGAGAGCAGTTTGAGGTGGAATGTGCTGAGTTTGAAGAAGGGTTGAGCTTGCAGGAGATGATGAAGGATAAAGGTGCCGTTTGTGATGAGATTGTGAGGGAAAAGCAGCTTTTCCCTACTAAGTAATTAGAGGAAGTTGGGGTTTGGTGGTTTGTGGATACTATACTGGGTGTGAACGAGACGATGTTGACGAGTATGAATAAGAGCAAAGAGCATGGATTCTTGGGTTTTAGGAATAGTACTAATGCATTCATTTCATGGATAGACAAGATGAAGGCCTATAAGATTGTTCCTTAATTAGTTGGGTGCTGCTTTTGCTGTTTGGAAGGTTTGTTTATCTTAAATTTATATTATTTGAAACAAGAAAGGAAAAATAAGGATTAGTGGCATAATATTTCGCCAATGCAGTTGATTGGTTTGTTCTGATTGTTCTTGTTGCTGTTCTCTAGTGTTATTGAGTCCCACTATTAAATGTCTATTATTAAGAATTTTGTTTATCTTGCAATGAAAAAAAATACATTGTTTATATTTGAAAAAATCGAGTGTTCTAAGCTGGAGATCAATGGTATCTGTGAATTATTCCTTCCAATTTGAATGAATAATGTTGAGGGCTTGTATAATTTAAGATTGTCCTGATTGTGATTGATGGTATCAGTTGCATTGTGCATGTTTTACATTGAGAAGCTTGCTCTCTCAAGTTTTGGAAATTTGTTTTGGTTGAATGGTTAGGCCTAAACTACACTATACCCTTTGAAGAGTTCGTCTTGAGATGCTTGCGTAGGATCTATTTGCTTTATTTCTAGAAATTGGAGAATATCAGCTTCTGCTTTCGTATGCTCAGTCATAATCCTTGGCATGGTTATCTCAGGCAAGGCAGTGGGTCAGTGGCTAAATATGATGTGAGATAGTACTGCTCTAGGATCTTGGAATAGAACTCTTCTTCTGCCTCTTTTTTTTTTTTTTTGTTTTTGTTCAGTTGATAGCTTCCTTGTGCAAATATAAATTATGGAGGGGACTATATATTTCTGATCATGATGAATGTCAACTAGAAAAGAAGTCTATTACAGTGTCCTATGCATGCTTTTCTTTGTATTATAGACTTCAGTTCTAAACGTTGTTCGGAATGAGAAAGTTTATATTGTAAAAATCTGATATATATTGTGTAGCAATCAAAATTACTTCCGAAGGGAACTACTACAGAAAAATGATGGGTGATGTTGCCAATCAGTGGAAAAAAAAAATCTATTGCGGCACACGCGTGTTTGCGAAAGGGCGACTAGGCGTGCACATCGTCATGAGGAGCTGAGAAGTTTGTTATTTTTGAAATCGAGGCAGATGAGATGGATCAGATGCATCTGTGGAGGTGGCATTTGGAGCGTCTGTTGGAGGTGTCCAGATGCAATGAACAATTGGTGCATTTAGGTTTGATGAACCTGGTTGAGCAATCTAAGCCGCTAGATCACCCAAGCATGATCCGACGGTGCAGGATCGGGTGCACCAACCGGGATCGCACTTACATCGATCAAGTGCGATCCAACAATGTACAATTTGGTACGTAGATCGAGGCTATCAGATCGCATTTAATTACAATTGAACACGATCCGACGATGCACAAAAAAGGCACTATGTACAGTTACTAAATGCCCATAATTAGGCCCCTCCATAATTTTAAAAAATAATTCAAAACTTTTAGATTTTTCTGAATTTCCTCCTCTTTCATTCTTCTCTATTTTCACATTTATTTTGTGAGAGACTTTTAGCAATAATGGTTCGAATATATTGATTATTGTAGTGCTGCAATAATAAGAGGAAGATCGTTGTATTCTGAAAGACAATTGTCATATATCGTTAGCACTTTGGCAGGATAAAATTGTTTTAAGGACATAAAGTGATACTCTAACTGTAATCTATAATTTGTGTCTTTGATTTGCCTAACGATTGATCTAGTTTAGCTAGATGAGTCTTGTTCCAAGTACATTTAAATAGTAAACGAGAGGTAGCTTGTCACTCTAGAAAAGTGATTTTTAAGTGAGATCTTACTATTGCACGTGACCACTCAGCCTCAGAACTTGCCTAATTGATTAAATCAAAAGCTATATAATTTGTAGAGATTGCTACCATACAATCAATAATAGATTCATGTAGCCAACCTCAAGTAGTGAGGAAAAGGCTTGGTTGAGTTGATCGAGTTAGATGACATTTTTTTTTCATCCTTTCTCATGTGGAAGGAGATAAATTTCCCTTTACTTGTTATTTATAGTTTGGTAGTCACCCAAACCAATGATTAGAAAGTGAGTTAAGGTATTTGTTTGTAGATCTTTCTCTGTCCTAGCTTAATCAATTAACTTTAAATGACTTTACATGATATTTAAAATTTAAAATTCTGGTCATAGAAAACGAAATGCTCTTTACATGTTATTTAAAATTTGACAACCATCACATTAACAACTATTGATCACAAGGTGACCTAATTAGGTATTTATTTTTTTTGTAGGGATCTCTCATTCTTTGAACGCATTTTGAATTGCTTAAAGGAGAATACGCTAATCTAACTTATAAAATTACTCAAGATTTTACACTCATGTTTTTATTAGTTTTTTTTTTTCCTTCTTATACCATTAACAATGAAATTGAAATTGATTCCTAAAGCATATATGGAATCAATTAGTACAAATATTGTAGTCTTAACGTTTATTAATGGTTTAGAAATTGACCAGCTTGTTTATAGTCTTCAACCATTTTGGTCTAACGTCATGTACCTTTACACAATAGAGGTGTTGTAAAAACTGAAACTCGAAACAAGACTTTGATGGACCAAAGTACCCTCATATGTAGATATAGAGCTCACACATGTTTTTTTCGCTTGTTTTAAAGGTGTTCATAATTTCTTTGCACTGTTCCCTGTTCTCTTCGCCTTTGCTCTACCGTTCTTCTTGTTCAGTCAAAATGAGGTGGTGGTGGGCTGGAGCAATTGGTGCTGCCAAGGCATGACCTCTTTAATCTCACTCTTTTAATTCTTCTTCTTCTTCTTCTTCTTCTTCTTCTGCTTGATGCCGTGATGAATACTAATTTCTTCTTCTTCTTAATCCGTTTCAGAAGAAACTCGATGAAGATGAGGTTCCCCGCAATTACCAGAGCGTAGGCTTAGTGATCGGAGTCACCGGAATCGTAGGCAACAGCTTAGCAGAGATCCTCCCCCTCTCCGACACCCCCGGCGGTCCCTGGAAGGCCTACGGCGTGGCTCGCCGTCCCCGCCCCTCTTGGAACTCCGACCACCCAATCCAATACATCCAGTGCGATGTCTCCGACCAAGAAGACGCCCAATCCAAGCTCTCCCCTCTCACCGACATCACTCACATATTCTACGTCACTTGGACCTCTCGTCCCACCGAATCCCAAAACTGCGACGCTAATGGCGCCATGTTCCGAAACGTCCTTCGAGCCGTAATTCCCAACGCTCCTAATCTGCAGCACATCTGCCTCCAAACAGGTGGCAAGCACTACTTTGGCTCCTTCGAGTCCATCGGCAAGATCAAATCACACGATCCACCTTTCCACGAGGACCTTCCCAGACTAAATTGCCCTAATTTTTATTACACTCTCGAGGACATTCTGTTCGAGGAGGCCGAGAAAAAGGAAGGCCTGACTTGGTCGATTCATCGTCCTGGTGTGATTTTCGGATTTTCTCCTTACAGCTTGATGAACGTGATCGGAACCCTATGCGTGTACGCTGCAATCTGTAAGCACGAGGGCACGCCTCTGAGGTTTCCGGGGACACGTGCGGCTTGGGAGGGTTACTATGATGCTTCGGATGCTGATTTGATAGCCGAGCAGCAGATTTGGGCGGCTGTGGATCCGTATGCGAAGAACGAAGCTTTCAATTGTATGAATGGAGATGTGTTCAAGTGGAAGCATTTGTGGAAGGTGTTGGGAGAGCAGTTTGAGGTGGAATGTGCTGATGAGTTTGAAGAGGGGTTGAGCTTGCAGGAGTTGATGAAAGATAAAGGTGCAGTTTGGGATGAGATTGTGAGGGAGAAGGAGCTTTGTGAGACTAAATTGGAGGAGGTTGGGGTGTGATGGCATGGGGATATTACATTGGATGTGAAGGAGACGATGTTGATGAGTATGAACAAGAGCAAAGAGCATGGATTCTTGGGGTTCAGGAATTCTACTAATGCATTCATTTCATGGATAGACAAGATGAAGGCCTATAAGATTGTTCCTTAGTTGGGGTGCTGCTTTTGCTGTTTATAAGGTTTGTTTATCTTAAATTTGTATTATTGAAACAAGAAAGGAAAAATAAAGGATTAGCGGAATAATATTTTGCTAATGCTGCTGCCTGGTTACCTTTGTTGGCGCGTGCTGCCTGGTTTGTCCTGATTGTAGTTGTTACTGTTCTCTAGTGTTATTGAGTCTCACTATTAAATGTCTATTATTAAGAATTTTTGTTATCTTACAAATGAATAAAGAAGAAGAAGGGTACATTGTTTATATTTGGAAAAGAAAAACGAGTGTTCTAAGCTGGAGATCAATGGTATCTGTGCATTATTCCTGGCAATTTCAATGAATAATTTTGCTTGCATAATTTTAGATTGTCCTGGTTGTGATTGATGGTATCGGTTGCATTGTGCATGTTTTTCAATTTATATTGAGAAGCTTGCTCTCTCAAGTTTTAGAAACGTGTTTTGCTGGATTGGATAGACCAAAACTACAATATACCCTTTGAAGAGTTTATCTTGAGATGCTTGAGTAGGATCTATTTGCTTTATTTTAAGAAATTGGAGAATATCAGCTACTGCTTTCTTATGCTCACTGATAATCTCAGTGAGATAGTACTGCTCTAGAATCTAGGAATAGAAAACATCTGCCTGCTCTTTTTTTGTGTTTTTCAGTTGATATCTTCCTTGTGCAAATATGAATTATGGAGGGGACTATGTATTACTGATCATGATGGATGTCAACTAGAAAAGAAGTCTATTACAGTGTCCTGTGCATGCTTTACTTCGAATTATAGACTTCAGTTCTAAAGTTTGTTTGGAATGAGAAAGTTATGTTGTAAAATTCTGATATATCTTGTGTAGCAATGAAAATTATTTCTGGAGGGAACTACTACAGAAAAATGATGGGTGATGTTGCCAATCAGTGGAAAAATCTATCACTGCTTTTGAAGGAGGCTTCAGTTCAAAAGTTGGTTTGGAAGTGAGAAAGTTGTAATATTAAATCCTGATCTATTTATTATTACTGTATTTTTGCCTATTGCAGGGAAGTGCATACACTCAATTTTTGTGTGAGGACATTGACAAAAGCCAATACACGATCAGAAATTTGCGTAATCTAACAAGCTATGACTCCTATATTGATTGGTATATTAAACATGTAACATAGATAGGTTGAGCATGCTTATTCATGACCTTCACAAGCTTGCTTTGTGTGCTATATGAAAGAAGTGTCAGGTATCCAAAGAAGTACCAAAGATTTTTGTTCCTCCATGCTTGAAGATGGGAATATTGTGTCATAGCTTATAGATGCTTGCTTTTTTGGTTTCTATAGTCTAAATGTGTAGGACTCATATATCTCAAGGAAGAAAATGTTGAGGCTTGTCAAAACCTATTTGCCATATGAACATTCACTTGTGCAGTTTTTAAGATCTATCTGTTACTTATTTCTTTGTGTCACCTTTAGTAAATGGTGGCAATTTTTGTATATCTCAGTAGAGAAGATATTGATGACATCCAAAATCCACTAGTGGTAACTGGTATGAACATTCACCTATATCATTGTTAACTCTATACCTAGCCTGTTTTTTTCAATTTCCTGTTCTCCTCAATATATTATCTTGTGCAGGTTTGGCCAGTCTCCAGTATTTTCCACCATCTTAATAGATTTCTGCATGTGTATTTGGCTGTTGCATCATTAATCAACATCTCTTCTACACGTTAAAGTCTGAATGCAATCTCTCCTCTAGGAGCTTGGTGGTTATTCTAAATTGAAGGTGGCATTCCCGATAATGGGACTTGGTCACTTGAGTGAGAGCATCTTCTATTTCATACAATTCTAGAAGGTGGATGGTAGAAAGCAGAATGCCAAGTGAAACAAAGATGCATTTGAGGCCCCAGCACTGGGTGTTGTTCCAGGGATAACTATAGGAGCAGGTTTGATGTACAGTTATTATTTTGTATCATTTTGTAGCACAAATACTTGAGTATCAGTTGTTGCTAACAAGTCTATATATGTGTGTGTGTGTAATTAATATAGGGATAATGCTTTATATTGATTGATGTTAGGCTGAGGGATGCCACCTAAAGAAAATGTTGTTAGGAGGACCATCAGATGGAAGTGCAAATTTTTATCTTAAGGAGGCAAAATGCAGTTGATCAAGCATCATTTCTAGTATGCTTGTTTTTTATTTATTTTTTAATAATTAGTGGTTGCCAATGATATTTAGTACTGTATGAATTCCCCATGGCTTTGGATGATTGTGAGGTTAAAATGTCAAATTGCTCTGTTGGGACTTGAGAGAGTGTCCTTTTCAAAGAAAATTGGAGTGGCTTGTGGTTTAAAATCGAAGGACGCCCATATCACAAAGATTGCCCCCAATTGGTGTGTGATAGCCTCTGAAGGAGAGTGGCGATACCATGACAAAGTTCCTCTATAGCTTCAAATTGCATCTATCTGAAAGCACCAACCAGCCACAAAAAGGACCAATCTCTCGGGTGCTCTTAATTCTTTAAGAACATATTTACTGGCTTGATTACTTATTTCTCTGGTGGATCTTGGCATGACCCATGATTGCTGTAAAGAAAAGAAAAGTGAGTGGCCACAAGGATTATTTAAACAATCTGTCAATAATTTAAACATTGTGCAGAATCCAATCAATAATAGATCTTGAATGATTTCAACTTGTTAATAGAAAAGAGTTTTTTTGCTTCAGCTTTAGCTCAAGTGGACTTAAGACACTTTTCTGGCCACAATCAAAATGTCTGGTTGTCCTAAGTCAGTATAATGACTAGCAATGGTATGCTTTTGTGTTTGCTTTACTAATGTTGCCAATGTTTTAAACCTTAAATCTTCCAATCAATTAATGTATAGGCTTATAGAGTAGAAAGTGTTTTGCAAGTACAGCATATTTCATTTTCCTGATATTTTTTCTTGATTGAAATTTTTTAGTCTGAAGTGAATGTTTCTAGTGTCTTCTTGGTGCCAGTCAAATGAAAATGATCCTTTTACCATTTTTTTCTTCTTGTTCTCCTGTTAGGTTATTCACCAATGTAGAGTTCATTCTCTTACAGATTATGTGCTTGGAATTTGTAATAGTGAAGAGATCAATTTTTTCTCTTGCCGTGCCCAAACATTTGGGATTGGATCACTTAAATCTCCACTAAGATGGAGCCTTAGCCTTCTGCCAACTAGAAAAAAAGCAATTGTTTTGAGGTTCTTGAAATTAGGAAATGCATGAGGTTGCTTAGACGATTAAATCTCTACAGGTTGCTGATGTGTTGTATGAACTACTAATGAAGAACTATCCCTTTCCTGCCTACACTAGGAACTATGTGGAGTTCCAACTTCAATGGTAAAAAAAAATTTACTAAATCTTTTTTATTAAGTTGTTGCTGTCGATACTCGAATAGCTTTTTCATCTGTATAAAAAGAATCTGTTTGGTGATTTTATTATGGACCTTGTCCTAGTGCCGTAATGAGCTGGCAATGCCATGGTTCATTGGCTCAATGGTTAAAATAACTGGAAATATTATTGGCTTTTGGCCTGGCAATGTGCAGCTCCTTGCCAGGACATCTCTTTCATTTACTTGGCATTATTGTGTTCCTACCCTCTATTCGAGTATAATTAAGGTTTATTTAATCAATGGATAGAATGAAATCATATAGCAGCTATGTATTTCTTAAAGATTTTTTTAATTATATTTTGCTGTGCATCTTATCATTATTTATTTTATGAATCGTTATCTCTCCACCATGGGGCTAGTGTCTTTCTTCTGTCTTTGCTTAATATTTAAACACTCCTGTAAGCGTTTAATTCTTTTTCTTCTTGTGGGAAGAGTGCCGACATGATAAGTAGAAATCAACCTGTCATACAAAATGTATCAGATGATCACCCTTCATTTGAGCATTACATCGGAGTCAAACCAATGTCTTTTATTCTGCTTCAAAGTTCAAACCTTTTAACCTGAACTGTTTTGTTTAGTTTAATTTATACCTTGTACTATCTTGGTTTATTTGATATTTTGATAACCCATTCTCCACAGTTCATTCATACTGTCCTCACAACAGGTCACATATGTTTAACTAGGACGTGAATAATGAAATCTATGGGTGGTCTTAGTATGACTAGCTAGTCTGCATATTTAGTTTTTTCGACTTTGGTTACTGTACTACATCTTGGTTGAAATATTTTGCAGGAGCTACCTGGAAGAACTGCCTGGAATGTTGCTCAAATGGGAGCTGAATGGACTTAAAACCATTTGAATCATTTGGGTGTATTTTATTCACACCAAAAGACATTTGACATAGATTTTAAACAGTGGGTGTGCACTGTAGCCAAAAATATATCCTGTTAATTCTCTCCATGAATTGTTTTTTTTTTTTTTTTTTTCTTTTTAAAGAAAGCCTGTCCATGAATGTTTCATCTTTACCAACTCGGGTGAGTTAATCTTAAATGATGAGCTGTGAAAAACCATGCGTCATCGTATCTGATAAAAGCAATGGATCTAAGACGCTGATCTGTATTCTCTTGCTACAGTTTGATGATGGATAGGTTCTAATCTATACAAAGGAAGCCTTCTCTCTCTTAATATTTTCCAAGTTAAAGCTTCACATATTATAATTCACAAAGAAATGTTATATAACGCATGTCCTTACGTATGGACTTGACACCTGGGTCTATGTGTCAGCTGGGCAAAGGGTCCACGTTCCTTACTTTATCACCCCAATAATAGCCTCCTCTCCATTCTTCTCCTGTGTTTCTTCCTGCTTTGTGTTTGTGACTCTGATCATCTCTTCTGGGCTTTTTCTTAATTTGATCTTTGAATTATAAAAATAATGAGCTGGTGGTGGGCAGGAGCAATTGGCGCTGCAAGGGTACAACATAGTTTTCAGTTCAATTAATTCTATTCAATTTTCTCTATGAATTTCTTCTTCTTAATGTCTTCACTATTATTATTCTGAATCTATGTCTGTATTTATATATCTTCTTTTTGAATTGCTTCTTTTTCTGATTGTGCAGAAGAAATTTGAAGAGGGTGAAAGGCCTACCAAGTACCAGAGTGTGGCTCTGGTGGTTGGTGTCACCGGCATAGTTGGCAATAGCTTAGCCGAAATCCTCCCACTTTCCGACACCCCCGGCGGTCCTTGGAAGGTCTACGGGGTTGCCCGCCGGCCACGCCCCGCCTGGAATTCCGATCACCCAGTTGAATACCTTCAATGCGACGTCTCTGACCCAGAAGACACCCTTGCCAAGCTTTCTCCTCTCTCTGATGTTACTCACATCTTCTATGTCACCTGGGCATCTCGATCCACCGAAGTCGAAAACTGCGAAGTTAATGGCGCCATGTTCCGAAACACCCTTACGGCTATGATCCCAAATGCTCCTAATGTCCAGCACATTTGCCTCCAAACTGGGACCAAACATTATCTTGGGTCCTTTGAATTTGCAGACAAAATCCAGCCTCATGACCCACCAGTCCATGAAGATCTTCCCAGACTGAATGCTCCAAACTTTTACTATACTTTGGAAGATATACTCTTTGAGGAAGTGCAGAAGAAGGAAAGCTTAACATGGTCAGTGCATCGGCCAGGGCCTATCTTTGGTTTCTCTCCTTACAGCTTGATGAATGTAATTGGGACCCTTTGTGTGTATGCTACTATCTGCAAGCATGAAGGAAAGCCCCTGAGGTTTCCAGGCTCGCAGGCGGCTTGGGATGGTTACTATGATGCTTCTGATGCTGATCTGATAGCTGAACATGAGATATGGGCAGCGGTGGATCCGTATGCAAAGAATGAAGCTTTTAATTGTGTTAATGGAGATGTGTTCAAGTGGAAGCATTTGTGGAAGGTGTTGGGAGAGCAGTTTGAGGTGGAATGTGCTGAGTTTGAAGAGGGGTTGAGCTTGCAGGAGATGATGAGAGATAAAGGTGCTGTTTGGGATGAGATTGTGAGGGAGAAGCAGCTCTGTGAGACAAAGTTGGAGGAAGTTGGGGTGTGGTGGTTTGTGGATACTATATTGGGTGTGAAGGAGACGATGTTGAGTAGTATGAATAAGAGTAAAGAGCATGGGTTCTTGGGGTTTAGGAATTCTACTTCTTCCTTCATGTCTTGGATTGATAAGATGAGGGCCTACAAGATTGTTCCTTGAGATATGCATGGTTGTGGGTGTGATGGAAGAAGGTTTGTTACTATAAATGGTGGTGATGGTGATGGTGATGATGATTGTTGTGGTGGTGGTGGAGGTGTTGCTTTGCTTTAATGGCAATCTCGATTTTATGATATATAAAAGATATGGATGGAGAAGCCAAAATAATAAAGTGTGTCGGTTTTTTTATGTTTCTCAATTAGATTTGATCTTGCCTTGCTTAAATAGATTTTATATGACGTTTTAAATCATGTCAGTTGGACTTAAAAAAAAAAAAAAAAATAGGAATCTCGTTTTAACTTAATAACTTATCACGTTCAGGTAGCTAATTGATCTTCTTAAGTTTGCTCTTGTTATTATTATTATTCAACTGCTTAATACAATCATTTTCTTTAAAAAGAAAAAATGAAATAGATGTCGTTATAATTTTATGTTGGCTATCAACTACTTAATACAACCATTTTCTTTTCTTATTCAACTACAACTTGCAGATCTACTGGTAACCATATCTCTCTGCATTTCCTATAGGTTAAGTATTTCAAGTCTTTCCTCTTACATAGATATGGAAGAAGAGCTTTGAGCAATTGCAAGCTATCTATAATATATTCAAATATAGTACACACATCTATATTTATATTATTTATAAAGTTAAAATTTTTTATTCATCATATGTTATTTTTATTACAAAGTTTTAAATTATCCTGTACTTTTAAATATAATATTGTCAAACAATTTTAAAAAATATATTTACTGGTATTAAAGCGTTAAAAGATTTCTTTTGTAATATAAAAAATATTTTTTTGTTATTTTTAACTCCCTTTATTTATTTTTATTTTTATTTTTATTTTTAGTAACTTTGAGCCTCTTTTATTATGATTATTATTATTTTTTTTTATAATTTTCATTGCCTTTTATTTTATTTTTTAATAACTTTCCACCTCTTTTATTCAAATGCAATGCAGACTAATGTTATTTAATTTAACTATTTCAAAAGCACTTTGGTAAAATAACGCATACTAATCATAATTGTTTTTAATACTTTACTAAATGCATGTATATATATATATTGGAAAACAATTACACAAAAGAAGATAAATAGGTAAACTTTGGATAGTTTTGACATGTGTATTCAAATTCTTTAATTTAAAATTGAGAGTTTAATTCCCTTTTTTTACAAATACATGAGAGTTTTTCTTCTTCTAATAAGGTGAAAGCAGGATCATGATAATTGAATTACATAGCTTTCATTTGGGTCTTTTATATCTTTTGTAGTGGTACTCGATTTATTTAAGGGATTTCAACTTCGTTTGCGACGCAGTTATTATTCTCTGAACTTGTTCCACAACTAAAAAAAAAGTTAAATATAAATAAAAAACTAAAGACAGTAAAGATAAAAAAAAATTATAATATTACAAAACACCTGAGCGCTTGTGCAGCGAGGAAGGAAGCAACCGATGGTGCTCACTAACTTCGATGGCGTCGGTGTTGGATTTGGTACGGCTTTCATCTTTCCCACCTTTCCTTCACTCTCCGGTTTAATTTCTTTGTTTTCACCGCAGGGTTTGGCGTTGGTTGCGGTTTCGGAATCGGATGGGGTTTCGGAGGTTTGCTCCACCTAGTTAATTTCTTGATATTCATTTGTTATCAATTCAATGTTGTCAAATTACTCAACTTTCCTTCTGTTGATTTGTTTGCTTTTCTCTGCATTATCCTTTGAATTGCTTCCTTCAATTACAATCAAATGCTCGTTATACAACTCGCTTTCTGCTTCTTGTTTTCTAGTTCTATGTGAAATCAATCACTAAAAAAAACTCGGGGATCCAAGTGTTTTAGGTTCCACTTTAATTTATTCCGATTGGTAGAGATTCTAGTTGTTATTCACTACTGGCTGCTAATGCATTCAGGCATTGCAAGGAGATGAGCCATTGCCGAGAGTGAGAGGAAAGAGATCAATATGCAAAAGTAGCAGTTCAGGTCACTAGGTTTTTGACTTTTGAAAAGGTTTACTAGGGATTTTGGGGTGTTGTGGTAGCGTTGTAGCTGGGTGGTTAATTGCGTGATATGGCATATCATGTGGGTAATTCTATTAGTTTGGGATGAAGTTGGATCTACAAACAAATTCATGAGTCCCATTGCAATCATTTTTTCTTTTTTTTGTGCATCTGCAAGGCTGGGAAAAAAAAGAAGCTCAAAACAAATTAGAATGTTACCTTATTATTCCAACTCAAGCCAATTTTGGTTTTCATTTTTTCTTTTGTAAAAATTTCAACTTGCATGTCTTCCTATGAAACAGCCTTAGTCAATATTTTCTTATTTTATCTTAAATTGGTGCTATCCTATGTTACCTAGACTCTTTACTTTAGCCCAACTTACTCATGTCGACACTTCATGATACTGACATGAGTATGTGATATGTATTTGACACTTCAAATTTTAAAATATTACTATGTAGAATTCTCTAAAGAAAAAAAGAGAAAGCAAAGAAAGAAAAGAATGACTAAGTGGTGGTAATGCACTTTAATTGAGGAAAAAAGGATAATAAACGATCGATAAGTGTTTAAAAAAAGGAAAGAAGAGATAGAATATAAGCTCAGTAATGAACACAAGTTACACAACTCTATCCAAGTATCCAAATCCAAATTTGATACTTTATAGCCGAGTCCTCGTATCCTATAATTTGAAAGTGAACAAGTTCGACCTCTAGATATGAATCCACATCCAACACACATGCCTGAGTTCAGGTAACATTAGGTGCTACCTTTAAGTTATATTAGACCTTCACCTCTGTTTCTATTCTTCATATGAAAAAGGCCACACCCATTGCATTGAGGCTTGTGCCAAGGCCCACCTTTCTCTATCCTTCATAGTGACAATTTTTTTTTTTTGGAGATAACTACAAATTAAGAATGCTTTAGGTTTCTCTTTTTGTCTCTTTCCCTACTTGGGCCTTCGTCATCTCCTGACTAGATTCAAAATTTAGATTTAGCTCAACTCAACTCAACTCAATTAAGCCGTTTTCCAACTACATGGGGTCGACTACATGAATCCTCTTCCTCCACTGTACTCCATCACAGGCTAAGTTGGCAAAAAATTTAGATTTAGCTAATGAATGGTATTTAACATATGTTGCAACCTACAACTCCATGGTTTTTGGTTTGAAATAGTAGTTGTTATCCTTGAGAAATGATGTTATTTTGTTTCAATGTTGAAGCCTTGCTCAGGGATGTTTTTAACTTTTTATAGAGAGAGGCTGAAAGTCTAGTTTATGTGACCAAAAGGTAATGGTATAGTGGTATGTAGCTTTGCTGCTTTTGTCATGCTACTTGGTGGATATTTACGTTAAACAGATTAGTGTATTTGATCTGCTAGTGCAAATGTGCAATAAATAATTTGTTTGGTGTTGTATTTTGGGTTTTGTACCATGTCATGCTATTTCTGTGCTCTTTCATTCAATGAAGATTCTATCTATAGAACTCCATCACCATGTCTCTCCCTCTCCCTCTCCCCTGTGTAAAACTAAAGTGGAGTCCCACCTTCAGTTTCACCCCCAAAGCATTCTCATTTGTGGTGCCGTCAACCAATTAGGAAGAGTGACATATTAACCCTACTTGGGTAACGATAGAGGTAGTGGAAATAATTAAGAAAGATTTTATTTCTTGTCAAAAAAAAAAGAAAAAAAGAAAAAAAGAAAAAAAGAAAGAAAGATAATTTCTTGCAATTTAAATGCCAACTTAGCCTTTGATAGAACGGATTGAAAGCAACAAATTCACGTAGCTGACCCCATATAGTTGGGAAAAGGCTTAGTTGAGTTGAGTTGAGTTGAATATTATAATGGTGTAAAGATAATATATATTTGAAACATATTAATTGATAAGTAATATAAATATTTTGAAGGGGTTATTAATTTCTTTTTTCTTTTAATACTCAGGTGGCTTAGGTGAATATTTTTAAACCTGATTTTTGACTTGGAATTTTGAGTGTTATGATATGACCTGACTGATCTGCTATAAGAATTATAACTGACTCTCAATTATTTGATTGGGTTGGTCAGGTTTGGTAGGCCGACTAATTTTATGCACACCCTTATGGTACATATCTTGTTCAAGTGGCCATTGATTGAATGATAGCCAATATTTGTCTTTGTGAGTAACAATTATGCTACTGACTAATTCCAATTTTTGTGAAAAAAGAAGAAAAGACAAGTTATAACCGTTGAATTTGTTTGACATTAAATTTTGCACTGGGAAGTCAGAACTGGGATGATTTTGGGGACAATAAATTTGGCATGGTACTGCTGGTTTTTCCAAGCTTAGTAATCTGCTATTATCTTAGAAGTACTTGTCCATGAACTGCCATACTGTTTTTTTTTAGCAGAAACAAAAAATAATATATTGATATTGTAAATAAGGTAATACATGTAAGACGCACCAGAGGTGCATCAAACAGCCCACAGACACCTCTAAATAAAGCACCCACCTGACATGATGGAGCTGCTAATAAAGACATATACACCACCAAACAAGAAGACAAAAGTAGAGCACTGACCCACAAACAAAGCTATGTAACTACACAATACCGAACCTGGTACAAACAGTTGTGCCAATTTAAACACCAATCTGACAAAGAAAATTCAGAAGAACTAGAAAATGCATAGACCCATGAGCTTACAACAAACTTAACTTCCTCCCACACTCTCACATCGTCCTTGATAATATTTTTGAAAACTCTATTATTACACTCCAGCCAAATGGTCCATAAATTAGCAAACAAAGCAATACTACACACCTCCCGCTCTAATGAGGAAAGGGATGGGAGGTGAGACAGTGTGAGAGCCTCCTCCAGATCTTGTGGCGCACCTAAGCGATCCCCAGAGAAGAGGATCCATTTGCACCACAAGCTCCTAGCATATGGGCATAAAACTAGGATATGAACCAATGACTCTCCATCCTGAAAGCAGTGGGGGCAGCAATGTGGAGATAAGCATGCCCTAGGGAACCATCTTTGCTGCATATCCATGGAATTTAGCCTGTTATGAGCCGCTAGCCACCCGAAAACCTTCACTTTGGAAGGGACTTGTACATTCCAAATGACAGAGAAAACTAGGGGAGAGGGGAGTGAAGGGAAATCAATAAGGAGCTCAAAATAGGACTTACAAGAAAAGGATCTACATGAAGACGCTGACCATGAGAACCTATCAGGACCTGAGGAAAGCCTAACACTAGCAATGAGGACATCCATTTCTAATTGTTCTCTAGGTGTTAGTGGTCTAGGGAACTGAAGGGACCATGATGGTAGCGATTGAGATAAGGGGGGTGGACCACGAGACATAAAAGATGCTATGGGCTGGTTATGGTTTTTGGACAAACGATATAACCGAGGGAAGTTCTCAGCTAATGTATTATTCCCAAGCCATCTATCCTCCCAGAACCTCAACATAAGCCTATCTCCAAGGACTGCACATGCTCTAAGAATTGGGGAGCCAGTGAAGATATAAACTTCCAGGGACTTCTGAAGGTAGTTCTCCTCTTCCAATGTGCAACCCGCCCATAGTTGAGAAGACCATGCCTGCTAATAATAATCTGTGCCCACAAGGAATGCTGATCATTGATTATTCTCCATATCCACTTGGCGCATAAAGCTACATTCCTCTTAATGATATTGCCAACACCAAGACCCCCTTTCTGTGCCGGCCTTCGAATGGTATCTCATGTAATTAAACACGATGACCCTCTCAACTCTTTGCACCCCCCAAAAAAACCTGAACTGCCATACTGTTTCATTCAAATCAAATGCAATGATACGTGAGGAGAGAGGTACCTCTCAATCCCTCTCAACTCTTTGCACCCCCCAAAAAAACCTGAACTGCCATACTGTTTCATTCAAATCAAATGCAATGATACGTGAGGAGAGAGGTACCTCTCAATGTAAAATCAAGTATTCTGGATAATTGTTCAGATTTGTTTTCAGATGATATCTTTGCTTATTATCATTCAACCTAAAAATGTTCATGATTAAAGTTGGTTCAAATTTCAGTATGAAATGTTAATTTGTTTCTTTGCTTCAGGTATGCCTATGAATATACTCGGCCTTGGTGCAGGTATAGGAAGGGTATTTATTCATTTGTCATTGAATCGCTAAGACAAAGTATCAGCCTTGGATTTGATTAGAGATTTTATGTGAAGGTGGAGGCTGTGGCATAGGACTTGGTCTCGGATGGGGATTTGGCACTGCATTTGGTAGTCAATATCGAACATCCGAGGTCTCTTTTCAGGGTACTGATTTCGGCAATAGGGTTCAAGGCAATGACAAAGCATCAGTGGATTTCAACAAGAACACCCAGGAGGTTCGCACTTGAGACAGTGTTCTTCCATTTGGCTTCAAAGTTTGAGAGTCCCCCTTTAAAGCAACATCTTCTAATTAAAAACACTGGTACTAAAGTGAACATGAAGCAGGTGAAATTCGACATAAGCACGTGAAAATTACAGTAGATAAACGTGGATATTTGTAAGAGGGTAGATGGGTCGGAGACAAGTAGTTTACAATGTTCTCATCTTGTGGTTCCAGCAAATGAGATGAGCTTTGGTGGTCATATACCATCATTTCTTGTGTCACAAACATGAATGATACGGTTAAACATATTTTGGTTGTACACTTCCTAGTTACAAGTATATATTTGATTGTATTGCGCATCCTTGTTTACTTCTAAAACTTACATTTGCAAGTCGCCATTATGCATATATAATTACATTTCATTGATTTAATACATGCCTGGATACAGGGTAGATTAAGCCTCACTACGAGACACACGCAACAAATTTCCCCAAGAGGGATCCACCCGAATGCCCATAAATTTTCCCCATTAGATATTCAAGCTTTTTCCATGAAAGGAATGTTAAGCCTGAATGAAGTTCCCGAAAATTCAAATAACATTATATCAAAGCTCAAACAACTGTCTTATTTTTAGGCCCAAAGAACATGATGACCATTTATTGGCGTTTGTTGGACGACTTAGATTGCAACAAGACGATATGAAAGAGCAAGTTCTGCAAATAATGTAAGATTGGAACATAGTTTTTCTTGTATAAATTGACCCTGTTCTTTTAAACAAACCAATTTGCAGTAAATAAGTATATAAGCATTT
This sequence comes from Paratinospora sagittata, assembly GCA_035771175.1. Lineage (NCBI taxonomy): Eukaryota > Viridiplantae > Streptophyta > Magnoliopsida > Ranunculales > Menispermaceae > Paratinospora > Paratinospora sagittata. The sequence goes on from CM069603.1 coordinate 37,263,319, forward strand.
ACATATCATATTTCTATTACCATATCAAACACTCTTAAAAGATCAAGAATTCCTTCCTCACCATTCCTTGCTAAATGGGTTGGCCGTAGCATGGTGAGTGCATTTGCGACCAGTTTTTCTGCTTGATAAATTGAAAAATACATTTGTGATTGACATTGCTGTTGCGCTTGCTCCATCAATTTTCTGCACAAGGTGGCCGTGTTAAGACCTCTAATCAAATACAGCTATAGGATCATCAACCAAATCTCATAATTACTCACCTACTGCTGGAGGATATATAGAGCTCAATTATCATAAGAACTAAGAGTTGCTATGACTGATCCAGTAGTTGCAAGAGTTGATGATACTTCTGGATAATCTTTCCAAGCTGTTGTGATTTTGAGAGATGGACACATCCAACATTTCATGGTTTCCATAAAGGAGTTAGGGTCTGAGGTCAGAATGGCTTCCCAATCCACTTGTAAACCTGGCGGGATGCTCTCTGTGACCTCCATATTGGCCGCAAGAAACAATCCGAGCAAAACTACAAAACCAACAGCAGCAGAGCCTCTTGATAGTGGCATGAAGTTGTACCTGCATATTTTGTCCCGTTCCAAAATGATTTAAGACTTATCAAGAACATGAAATATGAAAATTTTATTTGTGTGCATTAAGTCAGCATTTTACCAGTAATATGTCATCCTTAGAATTGCATCTTGAACATTTTCCAGCATATTTGAATCAGTAGAGCCATATGTTTCACCACAATAAGCATTGCACACAGCCTGCAGACCAAAGAAAGAAGCTATATCCTATCAGTTGATCCATTTACCTCAAATAGTCTGGGTGTGTAATGCTCCTGTAACTAGAGGCTGACCTAACTATGGTGCATCCTACAAGTGTTTTACCCTTTCAGTGTGAGGGATACAATCTAACCGTTTAAACAGTGTTTGTTTAAGGGGATTGGAGCAATAAATGGAAAGCAAGCATTGGCCAAGACATAGTTCATTATTTTGTAAAAACAAGTCGATCTCTGAGTCACCATTTTAAGATTTCAACTCCTTTCAGTTCAACAGATCATGGTAGAGAGTAAAACTTTCATTCAAAAGTTATGACCCCGAGCTAGGACAAGCAAATGTAAATGACAATATTAAGAAGTAAAAACCACAGATGAGTCTATAAAGAGTTGTGAGCTTGAAATCATTTGGGAAATTCAAGGAGATAGAAGCCATGTATTTTAACCAGCAAGGGAAGATATTGAAGTACTCTTCCCATTTGGTTGCAGTATTAAAATCTAAAAAACAGCTAACAGGCAGAAAAAGCTTATGCTTCAAGCCTTCAGTTCCCTGAGGTACAAACTTCTTCCTTTGCATTAAAAACGTTGATCAGGACTGCAGGATTTCCTAATGAATATTGGTGAAAGGCTTGAACACGCTACCACCTAGTCACACGGCGACAACTCTTACCATTGTGCTAAGGCTATAGGTTAAAGAACTTTCAGCATGAAAAAATATTTTAGTTGGAGCCACATTTGGACCAAGAGACAAGTAAATCAAAGTTCACAAAAAGAAAAACTGTCATCATTGAGGCTAGTATACATACTTCCCATGCCATTGTCATTTCAGTATCATAGTCGTCCCATCTGGAGGGCGTACAAGGTGTTCTAATAGCAAAGTCAAATGCTTGCTCACCCCTGCAAGAAAAGTATCATATACCTAATGATTCTGTGATAGACAAAGAAAATGAACTAAGAAGCAGAGCTACACATACTTTTTCACTAGAGTGATCCTTGTTCCCTCAAGGCGCTTCCTGAAATGCAATCATTCTTTAAGTTAGATATTGACAACAGATGATACTATACGAGGCATCACTGTTCTCATCACAAGATCGTGCATGTGAGCAATGCAACTTGCAACAGCAGCATATGTTATAAATCAAGAAGTAATTTAGCATAGGCAATATTACCCCTCAAATGCTGTACTGTTGCACCAAGTAGCTAACCAGAAGGTGTCACCAACAACATTGCAAAGATCAGAACAGGATTCTGTTTGTCGTATCTGCATGTGCATATCAGATTAAGTAATGCACAGTTAAAAAATTTTCTGTTCAGTAATAGGTACAAATTTAAAAAAGGTCAATGTATTAAATTACTAATTCATTGGTCTTGGCATAAAAAAAAGTTAAGAAATATTATCTAAAGAAATTTGCAAAGAGTGAGTGAGTTCCTTTTCATTTACCAAATATTGGGATTTATTCATTGGTATTGTAATAAGCCAGATCTGTTCTATTACATTTCATGATTAGGGTATGCCCTCATTCAAGAGAAGCCAACTGAATGGACATGTTTTCCCCATGGACTTAAAATGGGAAATGGTTCAGCCAAGGACTATAAACTTCATAGAATAAGAGCTTAGAAGTTTCTTTTTCTTTGCCATTATAAATAGAAAGATGCACATCCATCTAGTTCAAACTGCAAGAAACTTGTCCTCTTCCCCCCAAGCAGGCCAGGAAGATGAGCATAGACAAGCCTGCTGCAATTACTTCCTCCACAATGATACGGTAATTGGGTATTCACCAACATACAGTTCATCAATGATCAAAAAGTCGGACAGAGGATGGAAGCAATGTCGATCTTCCAATAATAAGTGCGTATGCGTCAACTTGTTTCATAGGATATGTGCAGCAAGCAGTTGGGGAATGGAAAATCTTTTCTCATGGTACAGTGCCATATGGATCAATGAAAAGTGCAATTTGTGCAGATTGGTTTGGATTGGCGGTCAAGCGAAGGCAATCAAAATTCAACTTTTTCAATGCAAGCCCATGTCCATACAGGCCCTGGGTTTGCCCAACCCTATAAACAAACTGTAGATCAAGTTGAGCAACTATTCCTACCCTGCTAACATTGCTGCTGACTGCAGCCTATGTTGCAAGATGAAATCATAGAAGCCTATTTCTAATAAATGAATTACAAAGAAATGCTCAATCACTTGTGCTCTAACCAGTATTAACCCATAAAGACTACCACAATCATCCATAGCAAAATTAGATGAGGAACCCTAACATTCACATTTCTGTTACACTTAGTTTGCTAACATGTTCTTTCTTTATTGCTCAACATTTTGTTGCATAGAGTAGCAACCAATCATACATTACCATAGTTTCCAGTTGCAAAATAACTTGTCCACCTACCAAAACTATTATAACTTGAACTCCATAACTTTTCCTTTGCTAAATATTAATAGCAACCTAATTCTAGGTTTTGTTATTTGACCTATGTGACATTATGTTCCTACTCCCTGGACTCCATTATTCAAATAGCAAATCATCATGCGTCATTAGTGCTGAAGACTGAAGAACAACCTTCTTTTTTAGAGGAAACAAAATAAAGATTTATATTAGTAACTAATAAAGCATACAGAAGCAAGGAAGAGCACCAGAAATGCTGAAGAGCAACCTTTACAGATGCTACCTCCTCCTCTGCTAAGGTAGTTTGAATTGGAAAAACTAGCTGTGCAAGATTCAGAAGGGATCCAAAATCTCAAATTATTCCCTTTTTCCTTTTCTTTTATTCAGATAGGTACCGGGTTTGAAAGCTAGGAAAAATGGGCTAGGAAAAGGAGTTGCTAAACCTTTTCCCAGGCACTTCTGAGAATGCAAATAAAATAGAGGCAGCGTGCAAAAAAGGTGGAAATTTTATGAGCACAGCAAGGAAAACATTAGTATGGAAAATCAGGTTCAATTGTATATATATATATATATTTTGAAAAGAGACAATATTATATATTGATATAAAAGAGGTACAAAAAAGAGCATAAGATATGCTCAACAACAAAACACATCACGGAAACCACCCAGCAAGAGAAGAGATGCAAACAACACCACCAGAACATAAAAAACATAGCAGTTAAACTAATGCCTCCCAACTTCTTAACCAATCCGCAAAGGAGTAACCTGTACCAAGCTTAGAAGAGCTGATCCATGAAGCAGCTGCAACCTTAGAGAATTCCCTAACTTGAACAAAATCGCTTGCAACATTTTTGAAAATCCTATCGTTGCGTTCCTTCCAAATAGACCGTAGAACAACCAAAGACACGACACAACCAATGTCCCTACACCTTCTGCTAATATTGTTGACATGATTAAATAGAAAACAATTTTCACATGAAAGAGGGGTAGAAAACTTTGAAGGTAGCATTCTTTCCCATCCAAACCACACCAACAACGAGAAAGGACATCTAAAAAACAAATGCTCAACCGTCTTTGATCCTTGGTAACACAGCACACAACATTGAGGAGAAAGACAAAAAGATGGCAACTGTTTTTGCAGCAGGTCTTGAGTGCATAATCTATTTAAAGCCACCAGCCATCCAAACACTCTAATTTTATTTGGAATTGGAGCCTTCCAAATGTGAGGGATAAAGGATGGGTTTGGGGTAGAAGAAAGAGAATCAGTGATAAAGTTAAAGAGGGATTGGCATGAAAAGGAGCCTGAATTTTCAAGAGACCAGAGAAAAGAGTCATTTGATGACGGGGAAAAACAAACTTGGTTAATTGTGTGAAGGAGTGAACAGATTTCAGCTTCCTCCCTAGAGGTAGGATCCCTTGTGAAGTGAAAGTTCCACGATGGATAATCAATATTGGATGAGGGTAAGTGGGTGATAAAGTGGCTAATGGGGGGCATTTGGATAATTAGAAAGGTGACACAAAGAAGGGAACAAGGTGCGAAGGGGAGAGTCACCACACCAAGTGTCTTTCCAAAATTGAATCAACCGACCATCTCCAACTTTGGGAATAACATGGAGGGAAAAGATAGGATAAAGACTAGAGATAAATTTCCATGGGTTTCGGTAGGTTACATGGGAGGCACAACCAGATTCCCTTCCGGACAAAGATCTTCCATACTTGCAGCATATGACATGAACCCACAAAGTCTCACTATCCTTCATGAACCTCCATAACCATTTTGCACCAAGAGCCGAGTTTCTTTTCAGGAGATTGCCAAAACCAAGGCTGCCAAGAGATTGAGATTTTTGAACATTCCTCCAACTAACCAAGTGAAAACTTGTGCCACCATCTCCACCCTTCCAAAAAAAGGACCGCATCATTTTCTCAATCCTAGTAACCACCGTAGCTGGCATTTTAAAAATAGACATGTAATAATTTAGCAAATCCATTAGAACCGCCTTTATAAGCACCACTCTCCCGCTTCTAGAAAGAAAGCTTCTCCATCTACTAAGCCTTTTCTCCACCTTGGAAACAATCAGGTCCCAAAAACTCTCCTTTAATTGATTGCCACCCGAAGGTAGCCCAAGATAGGAAAGAGGCCAAGCACCCACTGCACAACCAATCTTCCTAGCAATATTTCCAATAACCATTGTATGCCCGCAATTTGACTCTGCCATATTAATAGTCAACCCAGAGATTTTGCAAAAGCATTGAAGAACCTTCAACATATTTGTAACATTCAGCTTAGATCCATGAAGGAGAAAAATGGTGTCATCTGCATATTGAAGGTGAGAGACCTCCACCCTGTCCTTTCCTAAGGAAAAACCTTGGACCAAATTGCATTGGCTTTTTTGGACAAGGCTTCCCAGAACATCTGCTACAAGAGTGAAAAGGAAAGGAGATAGAGGATCTCCTTGCCGAAGACCTCTATTGGCGTCGAACTTATCTCTAGGCCTCCCATTTATAATCATTGAGTAATTCACCGAACTGATACAGTCGAAAATCCTCCATTTTTCCCTCATACCTTTGTGAAGCATAACATAATCAAGTAAGGCCCAGTCAACTGTATCATACGCCTTGGCAAAATCTGCTTTAAAAATCACACCAGGTTTCTTTAAACTTTGATACTCTTCCACCGTCTCATAGGCAATCAGAACTGCATCAACTGTATATATTATATACATACATTGGTTCACCTAAGGATTTAGCTTGAGGCAAAGCCCAATTAACAGTCGAGTTGATTTTTTATCAACTCATGCCAGGCCCAATACCAGAATACCTAAACCTAAACCTAAACCACTTGGTTAAGCTGATTTCACCAGGTTCTTTCTCTCCAACATGAATTTTTTGGTTATACATGTTTATGGAAGTGTAGGAACTAGTAAGGGACACGTTAGCTCATTAATTTACATTTACAAGCACAACAATTGGGCAGAAAAATACCTTTATTGAATATTGTTTTCCCAGATAATTTAAGTACACAATTATCATGAGGAAGACTGATCTATCATTAGATCCTTTCAAAGAAAAAAATTCTAATCTAAAGAGCAGGGAAAATGAAATTGGTGAGACTGTTATTAGATAAAAACAATTCTGAGGGCATACAAAGAACTCACATTCTTCCATTTTCCATCTTTAGATAGATCAATTATGGCATCTTTACCATCATATACAGACAGTGTTTCTTCCATGACACTCTTGGCAACATTTAGCACCCTGAAATATCCAACAGGGAGTTTTCATTACCTAAAGCAGTTTTTCTCTAAGTAGAGATAAGAAAGGATATTCACCTTTGATAGTTCGGAAAGTACCGAACAACTTTAGCTTGTCCAACAATTAATGGTGTATGAGACCCAAATCCAGAATTGAACTCCTCACTGAAAATACACACAGACGTGCACATATTGTTAGTCATCTCACATATAATTACTTTGAATTTTGTTTCCATTTGATGTAATGAGTTTTATCAGTCATGCACGTTTTATGATTTGTTGTAATGTTTATTTTTTTTCCAACATTTCAGCAACACCTATTTTTCTACAAATTGGCAAATTTTTAAAAAGAGAATTTTTGTCAAATTGAATTACATCAAATTTTATTTTATTTTTCAAGGGTTTTTGAGCCTCTTAGTACCTAATTAGTCCCATGAGACGTGTGTAAACCTCTCAACCTTCACACACCAGAAACTATGGACTGACCCAATCTTGATATTTAGGTAAGTGAAAGGGAAAGAAAGTTTAAATTCCTTGATTTGAACACCTATGAAAGTCCAGTTAAAGAAAAAAGGAGCATAGGACATCTTAAGTTCAATTATTCAATTTGGCAATTCCAGCCAATGCTTTATTTATTAGGTGCTTGCTATTTTTATTATGCCAGCTAATGCTTTTAATTTATTAGCTATTTGTTACTTTATCAAAATAAACAAAGATTAGCTGTATAAAAGTTGGTGATGGAAGCCAAAGGGTTCGGGAACAACTTTGCTAATGATAAAAGTTTGCATTCCCAAAGTTCTTAGCAAAATGGAGTAATAATAAGGTAAACTCAAGAAAACAAAACTTGCACGGTAAAATATTAATTTTTGTTATGTTAGTATGCATAATGATGCAAATAAGAGAAAGAGAGTAGGAAAAAAGTGGCTAATGACATAGCTTGTATCAACATAATTTCAGATCAAAGAATATGTGGTGATCTCCTTGAAGTCTAGAAATACATGATTGAGTTCAATATCCTATGAAACATATAAAAAACTAAAGAATACGTGGTGATCTCCTTGAAGTCTAGAAATACATGATTGAGTTTGTTGAATAATGGATAAATCAGTGATTATAAAAGTGCAGGGCCCATGCTGAGGCCCAAAATAAAATCCCAAGGCGGAGAGAATTCAGAAAACAACGTGTCCGTCACCTCGGGCTATCGAGGTGATCTAGTCGGGCGCCTATGTCAGCAATCGCCAGGGGCTAACTCTACAAGACTACGCCACACACTCCCCTGGACCACTTCTCGGTCGGGGACCACAATGCCACCTATCCCCTTCAGTGGGGACCAGACCCTCCTCTATAAATATGCCTGCACTATTCATCAAAAAGGTATGAGCCAAATTTTTACTTTTGAGCCTTACGCAAGCACTACTCTTAAAATATTGCTCTTGGCTCTGATTTAGGCATCAAAGGCTCTTAGGCCGGCACTACACCAGTGCTCCTAACACCAGTCTCTCTCTCTCTCTCTCTCTCTCTCTCTCTCTCTCAAGGGAACCACCTCGGTAACACCTCAGTACCCCAAGAGATTGCTCGGTGGGTCCGGTCGGCTGGGTGCCTCTCAACCTCAGTATCGAGGTTGTTGTATCAGGAGCTCAGTCTGGGCTCCTAGCCTGGTTAGTTCTTCTTCTCGTCTCTTCTGTTTCTATTTCCATTTATATTTCCCTATAAATATTGGTGTTGGGAAAATCTTGCATCAACAGTTGGAGCCGTCTGTGGGGACCAATGCATTCGTGTGAGATGCTGAGCCTAGGGGCCTACTGTTGGTGGGTTTAATTCCAGAGATTAGTCCAACAACGACTATGTGTTCTTCCAAACTAAGACGTGCAAGAAGTCTCACCCCCTCACATTAGCAAGAGGCCTTTTCCTAAGGAGAAAATAAAACCCCCTGGGACTTGCGTTTATGGCACACTCTACGTGGGCGCCCACAAACCCGATGGCCCAACTTAGAGGCCGGCCAAACTTTGGGGCCCATAGGAGGGATAATATCTTGCGACATGTGAGGCAGGCCAAAATTGGCTTCAACAGAGTTCAATACCCTATGAAACATATATAAAAAAAAAGAGAGAGAGAAAAGGAAGGGTTAAAAACTCTAATACTATCTCATAAAAGAAAAGAGGGCGCAAGGTATAAACTATATGTTGGTCCAATCATAATCTCTTATATTATTATATATGCTATGAATATGGTTTGAGTCATAAATAGCTCTTTACAAGTGCAAGATGCAAATCATGCCATAAACATTACTAAAATTGTGTAATCATGCTTCTTGTGGTATATCTCAAAATAAACATGGATTTTCTCCTCATTCAGCTGAAAATTCCAAAACTTCTCCTAAATGCAAAATTTTAATGCAATTAATGCAATTATGTTGAAATGGACTTCTCTAAATTAATGCAATTTTTTAATTTACGTTGAAGTTGAGTTTTTGAATTTCTTATAACACTAAACTGTGATACTAATAGAAAACACTAATATCAATAAAACAAATAAGTATTGTTGAACCAATTTATATAACAATAAAAAATAAAATAGATTACCTTAGTTTGTTTATCCAAACAACTGGATCACATGGTTCAGAGATCTGTCTCCATTTAACAGCTATTGAATAGACATCTTTCCAGGACATTATGGAATGTCCTGAAGACCTATCCTCACTAATGCCATATGAAGTTGATGGTTCAGATGTACTACTGCTACTACAACCAGCACCTCCTCTATTTTGGCTAAGTACATGCAGTTTTTCCTTTCTCCTAGCTTTCTTGCCATTTTTGGCCGTGTTTTTACTTGAATACTTCCAATCTGCTTGCAGAGAACGCCATGCTTTCGCCACCTTTTGAGCTATCTCAATGGCAGCTAATCCAGCCATGCGATGCTAGACAACAATTTTGAATGAATGACTTGAGGGGAAACAATAGTGGATAAAAACAAACCACCAGAAATAATTTAAAGAATTAATACATATAAACATGATCATACAGATACTCATGAGCAAAAGCAACATGATAAAGTACATGTCGTCAGACACACAGAAAGAAATAAAGTAACTATTCTGTACAAGCTTTGAGATAAATGGACAATGGAACTGTATAACAAAATCAAACCTATTCTACTGAGCAAGAGAATGATCTCATATGAAACATCAGAAAACTAATTCAAAGAAAACAAATAAGCATATAACATAGATAGACTGCTATAGATCTTTGTATACATTTGGCATGGGCAATGGTATGCACTCTGACGACCTATGTTACCCGAACTCTTTACTTTAGCCTGACATACTCGTCTCCGACACTTCATAATACGACATGGGTATGGGATTCGTGTCCAACACTTTAGAATTTAGAATATTAATATATAGATTCTTCAATGGAAAGAAGAGAAAGCATGAAAGAAGATAATGACTAATAGGTGAAAGTCACTTAAATGGAAGAACAAAACAGACAATAGATGAGTGGAAAAAAAAAAAAAAAACGAAAGAACAACAATAATATAGCCGAGTCTCCTTATCCTAGAATTTGAAAATGAACAAATCGAACCTCTAGATATGTACCCGTGTCCGACACCCATACCGAGTCCAAGTAACATAGCTGGTGACAGGGTTTTATACCTTTCAAGTAGACTCTATTTTCTAATTTGTGTTGTGATCTTCATTGCAGTATACATCTGGAGAGTCAACACATTTTGATAAAATGCCAAACACAACTCCTTGATTTATTTAAGCACTTCTAGTTACTGGACCTAGATAAGTCCAGTAGTTAGAACCTCTAGTATACCTCATAATTGGCAACTGAATCCTACCACATAATATAATTAACACTATCCTGACTCTTTATAATTAAACAAAATTAAATAAAAAAAAAGAATGAAACTAAACCATCCTGCTATGTACAGATCCTGAAATTTGATTGGACGCGAAAGGACCAAAACAGTTTCCTTAAAAGCCAAAGACTTTAGAATATGGCCTACAAACTCTTATGGTTTCATTAGACTCTAAAACCATCTAAATAATCCAACTCCATGGCTATGATTCGGTCCTTGCTTTAGAATATCTGAATTCTTTACATAATCTCGTAGCTTGACCCCTGTAAGCATTTAATATGGTCATCATCATCATCATCATTATTTTTATTATTAATAAGCAGAGCTATCTTCAAAATGCTACATGGTCTAGTCTTTTCGTTCCTTTGGCTAATCAATGATACCAAATAAAAATCTCTCTTGAGGGTAAACCCATGCAAGACCACCCATGCTTTTTTTTTTTTTTTGGAGAACTAAGGGTTTTTGGGCTTTTCCCGACTAATCCCTTGGGTTCTTGGTTGCTTGAGCAAGAGATGCCCTCAATGGTCATCCAAGTCCCATGCTTCGCATTAGGTGGTGTGGGTGGTGAGACTTGAACCTAAAGTTGACAAAGCCTTTTCCAATCAACAAGGAATGGGTTATGGATCCACTTCCTCTACTTCACTCTATCAAAGGCTAAGTCATCTATGTCTATGTTATTTTAAGTCTCCCCCTACCTCTGTCATTACCATTAAATTGTCAATAAATTACTATTCCTAACTGGCGCATCTAATGATTCTCTTTATATGTGCCAAAACCATCTTACTTTGTTCTCTCTCATTCATCTCCAATTGGAATAACTTCAACCATTTCTATTTTACCATATATTCAACATGATTCTTGTATTTCTGTTATACTTGGTCCATTAACATGTTATTTCTTCGTTGTCAAGGATTCTGTTACATAAAGCATGGCCAGCTTAATAGCAGTTCTATAAAATTTCCTTTCAACTTCAATTGAATGCATCGATCATCTAATATTCTAGAAGAAACACTTGACGTGGCCTGCTTTAATTTTATGGTTCACCACCTCTCTTTGTGTTTTTTACTTCCACGCTAAAGATCATCATTTTTTTAGAATGATCATTTGCAGATTTTAATTAGGTATTGCTGCCAGCCGGCCACCACTTCACCTCCTCAAACACTTGGTTAACTTACTTAGCCATCTCTTCATTGCAGATGAATAAAAAAGATGAGATGTTTGACTCTAATAAATATAGAGAGACAACAGGGTTGCTCCAAATAAGATTTCAATTTCCAACAAATAAGATAAATAATTTTGGTAGTTTCAAATACAAATAAATTTAAAGATTAGTCAACTTCGAGTCCCACATTACCAAAACAAAAGATACATGAAACTCAAGCTTGGAATTTTCAGAACAGTTGCTTCAACATTGATTAAATAAAGGAAATCAATAAGAGGATTCAACCAAAAAAAAGCTTATATAAAACACACATCAATTGAGCCATGCTTCAATGATTATTCACCTGACGCCTATTAGGCAAGAAGCCTGGACAAGTATATTGAATCTTCTTGCCTAATGAGTCTGCCACTTGAATTAGAGCAATTTTATGCCGATTGACGATGAAATCCTGCTTCCGAAGCCTACCTTTCTTCAAAGAATCCCGGAGAGGAGGTTGCCTAAAAACCTTTTCGCATACATCCTTCGGATGTGATCTTTTACACCAATACTCCTGTAGACAAAATGAGTTAATGACATGTTGCCTACCTATATGGAAAAAAATATATACAGCAGAGTTTTCAAAAAAAATAAAATTATAATCAATCAGAAGTTATACTAAAACAGTATCAGAATTTAAAAAAAAAAAAATCATTACCATGTTTTCAATATTAAACTGAAATGCATGATAGCAGAAATAGCCAAATTTTAACTCAGACAGTGGTTCAGTTTCAGTCAATTGTAGAAATCACTATGATGTGGATCAAAACTTTGATTTCTCTCTGAACTCTAATTAAAATTCTGATGAGAAAGTCTAATTTACATAGAAATGTTTAGTAAAGATTTGTCATATTAGAGAAGTTTCCAGAATTTCTACCAAAATAATAGAAAGAGTCGGATACCATTCAAGATATACTAGAACGGACTTAAGTACATACTTAGTACAGAATAAATTATAAACATGGCTCAAAAATTTTCCGAAATTTAGCGAACTTCCACGAATTTTTTCCCCTTTTTTTTTACCATCGAAGCGCGAAATGGATGTAAAATAAAAAATGTAAAAATTTGCCAAAACAATTCGATAAAATTCAAAAAAATCGACAAAATTTGATGAACTTTGATGAAATTTCTATTTTTCAATTCAAAAATGCAAATTTTCGACAAAAAATTTGATAAAATTTAACAAAACTCAATGAAATTCGACAGAAAAGTAAAAAAAATGTTATTTCATCAAATAGACAACAAAAAAGTACCAATAATTATGTATTATTTTCAACTTCATCAACCAACATAGCAATATAAATTTTAAAAAATATTCAACAAGCTAACAAATTATATAGTTTATGGAATATGCTTTACCAAAAAGAAAAGAAAAGAAGCAAAAAATAAATTAATAAATAAAGTTGAAATAAGATAAAAACTTAAAAATAAATTAAAAGAGTTTCCAAAGTCATCTTCTTTTAGTTAACTATTATAAAACAAGATTAAAAAATAATACATTTAAATAATAAACAAATAAATTAAGCATTGTGGAATTCAAACTAGCAAAGTATATGGTCGAGAAGCAAGTCACCACAAAATTAATCAAAACAAAAAAAAAAGAATTAAGACCAAAAGCCACCATTTGAAATTCATCAACCCACTTAACAAGATTGATTTTGTTAGGTCACTTATTGGTATTTTTATTAAAAGTGTCTATTTATATTAGTTTTTAGCTTATACTACAATAAATCTAGATATTTAAGCATATATGCAAAAATTCTCTAAACTTCTCTAATTTAGCGAATTTTTACAAAAAAATTTCGTGTCGAATTAAACTTCTCCGAATTAATTCTAATTTTCAAGTGACTGAAGTCAAGTCGAAATCGAATTTTCAATCCTTGATTATAAAATTAATGACCTAGAGTACAATTTATACTATTATGATCATTGATGCATACTGCGTTTTCTCTTCTTCTTTATAAGAAAGAAACCTCATTAATAGCAAGACAAAGATACAAAACAGAGATTTGAGACCACCAATGAAAGCACCTAAAACAACATGGATCAATTCCAACATTGAAATTGCTTTTCTAAAGTCAACTAATAGGATGCTCTAAATCTACTAGTGCCAAATCGAATCAATGTCGTTTGATCAATCATCGAGCACCCTTTGATTCCTTTCAAGCCACATGCACCACAACAATGCAACCACTGAATATTCCACTCAATGCAACAAGAGGCCTCAACATGAATTCTACATGTCGGATATCCTTACACATGCACATAACAGCCCAACTCTGACCTATCTCCATGAGAATTCTAGACTAAAAGAATGACGTAACAAACAATGAAGAAATATGTGATTGGTAGATTGGCCATCCATTTTGTGCAACAAGCACCTATAAGATGAAATGTAAATAAAAGGCTTCCTTCTTTGAGCAGCATCTAATAATTGATTCTATTAACACATTGTGTATTTACTGAACTATTTTTATATCTACTATTTTAATGATAAGTTGGTGACTTCTAAAAGAAACATGTCATTTTGGCATATACTTTTTTTTTTTTGAGAAGAGACAAAATGATTATATTAATCAGAAAGAGGAATACATTCTTGACAGTTGATTGACAGTTCATTCTTGACATATAATTTTCTTTTTAAGGATAATATTGGAATATTAATACTTTGTTCTTTCTTTTTCGACCAATGAATCTTTAGTTTCTACCTATTTTATATGGGACTGAGCTTCATTTTCCAACATTTGCAATCTTTAGAAACACTAAAAAAAAAGGCAGCCTGGTGCACAAAGTTCTTGCCTATATAGGGTCCCAGAGAAGGGGTTGGTCAAGGTACTACTGCGGGCCAAGCCATAGAAGGTATCGCAAGACAATGAGTCACCCGTTCCATTGATATGGGCACATCTACGATCAACAAATGCTTGGGAGTTCCTCTATTCAATCCTTTTCCTTCTTCTTGTTGCTGGATATCTCGTTCGTACACATCTTCTCTTTGTTTCCCAAGCCTCTAGTGAGTTACAGACACAGTTTCGAACTACTATGGGTCTATTGTATGCAACCTTACCCTGCATTACAAGAGGTTGTTCCCACGACTTGAACCCATGACCAACTGGTCACAGGGCTACAACTCTTACCGTTGCACCAAAGGTCCCCTTCAATCTATATTTTTTGCTTCTTTGCAATTAGTCATTTAAAAAATAAAAAATTTCATCAGTTTGTTTTGAATTTTGTGAATTATTTAGATTTTTATCTAACTTTAGATTGTTTTTGTATTTTTTATTTATGTTGGATTTGATGAAAAGAAAAAAGTGCATAAGGTAAATGGAACTTTGGAGAGTTTCGTATCTTTTATTATTCAATTCATAATTTGGTGATTAAATAAATCAAAGAAGTTTGACAAAACTTCAAATTTGAAGAGTCTGAAATAAGTCTTACTCCATGATAATAGATTCACAGCAAAATAGAATAAGTAAGAGAAGAGAAAAAGATTCATTTCTGATATCATCTTTGCAGCTAAATTCTTACTCCAAGATAAGTACTATTAATAGTTGTCATGTCTTCGTGCTTATACCAATCCCAAAGTCCAAACATATGCATAATCATGATCACCCGAATTGGAACTTGCAGATTCACATTTCCAAGGTGTGATAAAAAATTGAATGGTATAACTAACAGGACAAAAAAAAATTTGGAATGGGAGGAGTTCTGAAGGCTGTCCTTGCAAATATTTTCCATTTTGTTATACTTATAAATCATTGTACTTTATATACCAACTTTTCTTATATGTTAATATGTTTTTTTTTTGTTTTTAATTTGTGGATAAAAAATTGAAGAATAAAAAATATGGTTGATCTTTTCTACACAAGATTTGACTTTTATATTATGGAATATGTGTGTAACTACATATATATAGGGTCTGTAATGTAAAACTAATTAATTATTTTATTTAGGGAGCTGTAAATAAATATCATTTATAACGTTGAGGCCTCGCCTAGTCCACACATAGGCACCGCATTACCTAGATGGGGACAATCGCTTAGGTATCATCTTGACGCCTTGAAAGTATTAACCACAACATACAAACACAACAAAGATTATCTACATCCAGTCATCCACATTTACAGCCTCAACAAATGATAAGCAAAAATTGAATGTAAAAACTGTCAGGATTCATATCTTTTATTTCATTTTATAAGGGTGGTGAATTGTCACTCCTAAATTCTAATACAATTCAACTCAATAAAGCTTTTTCCCAATTAGGTCATTGACCAAGGAATAGTTGAAGACATACAAATAGTGTTAGTATCTTCACAGAAATAAGGATCGATTCCACAATAGTTTACCTTAAAAAGGGGGTCAATGTCTCCATCGATATCAAACCAGCAGAACTCACTATTGACTTTTGCTGCAGTGTACAAAGCTATTTCTTTCTGCATAAGAAGTTTCAAGCGGAGCACCAATGATCAAGAATTGCGATTAAAACAAGGAAAACAACAGTAAAAAAGTAACTAGGTGGAGTTTTGAAAACTATATCAAGGAGAATAATAAAAGTTAAAACGACACTATTAATATTGCAGGAGAACATTCGAGGTGCAGGCAGAATATTATGAATGGCAATATGATGAACAAACAACTGCGACAAAAGAGAAATGTGTACATACTACTTTGGTTAACATAATTTGAAATAAAGACGGCATGAGAAGTTAAGATCTAAAATAATGTGAAATATGTTCAGCTAACATGACCACTGCAAGAAAATAGAACTATAGATATGCTATTTGGTTAAAATGAGTTGAAATAAATAAGGCAAGAGAAGTTAAGTGGATCAAGCAATGCAAAATTGATTTTGAAGCCACAAATACAGGAAGTTGTGATTTTGCTAAACATCAAGCTTTTAATACGGCTAGAGGGAAGATGAAGATCTGAATCACGTGCGGTGGACAGTTTGATATCAGAGAGGGACTAATATCAAAGCCTCAAATACATACAAGGACATTGCAATCTCAAAGCCTTATCCATTATGTAATGAGTTCTGGTTTTTTATTATTATTAACTTTAAAATTGACTGATTTTATAAATACCCGTCTCTACTGTTATTTGCTAAATCAAAGGTCTTTACGTCTGGACTCACTATTTTGCTACAACTGACCTCCAAGGATCATACAGAGAAACTCATGTCCACAACAAAAGGTGATGAGAAGGGCTCCTAGAAAGAAATAAATACTTCTAATATGGCCAAGCGAGACCTGCAACTCAATCAGAATATAATTAATGTCAAATACCAACCTGATAAAATGCCAAGCATTGGAGCACAAATTTTTCCATAGAATCTATTTCCAAATCCAAAACAGCATCATAGTCTTTGACCTGCAAAAAAAAAAAATAATAATAATAAATAAATAAATAAACCAACCTGAGTATCTGTCACAGGTAACGTGATGGCAAAGACAATATAGGAAGCTATTCAATACCGCATCTCCGAATTCTCCAATGGCATGATAGCAGGAAGCACGTAGATACAAGCACTCAATATTTGAGCTCTCAATGCTCAAGCCAATAGATAAATCCTTGATGGCTTTCCTGCAATCCATCTTGGAATATTAACAATTGCAATCTTTATGCTTATGAAGAAAACTTTCCATATTCAATTGATATCATAAACAAGCAAAAAAGGGGGAGGTAAGGGAAATATTGAGGACAAGGCATAGAGTAAAAAAACGTAGTAACCATCTCATCCAATACCTTAGCTTTCTAGAGGTAATGGAAGGAAAGGTTCCTGTTCCTACTTCATTTTTGAAGCTAAAAATCTCCTACTATTTATACAGCTTTACACAATCTTTGCCAGAGAACTAGTAATTTTATAGCACAACTCTGCACCTACCAAAGATTCTACCACTTCTGATGTCCAATGAAAGTAGAATTTCCCCTCCTCAAAAATTAATAAAAAAAAAGTTAAATTTCCCAAATCACCAAAGAGGAACAATTAGAGTTGCATGAGAATACAACAATAAATAGCCAGAACCCCAAAGCCAAATAGGAAATGGAACATATTAGAAAACTAATCTACCTAAACAAAATTGTAGGAACATACTGATGATTTCTGTGGTCAATATTCATTACATGTGAAAAATAAATATACACTACAATTACGGTCGTAATTCTTCAACAATTTTCCTCATTCAAGGCAGATCCATACTCATGATCTTCAACACTACCCCTCAAGTGGGTGCACGTTCTCCATTTCCAGCTTGCTAAAAATAGACTGATATGTCAGGTTAGGCAGTCCTTTTGTTAAGATGTCAGCCAACTACCAAGTTGAAGTAACAAAAGAAATGCAAATTAACCCCGTCCATATTTTTATTAATGAAATGCCGGTCCACCTCCACATGCTTTGTCCGGTTATGATGCACTAGATTATGAATTATGCTGATGGCAGACTTGTTTTCAAATATAGCTACAGTGCACCTTCAAAATCTGAAAAAATAATCTTCAACCATATAAGTTCACAAATTCCATGGGCCATCGCTCTAAATTTATTAGATTTTGCACCAAGTTTTACCAATTATCACCATTCAATATTTCTTACTCTAAGCAACAAGATTCCCCCCCCCCCCCCCCCCCCCCACAAGTAAGATAGGTTGGAGTGCAATAGGGTTGGTTTTCAACAGATTTGACATCCATAGTGACTATATTGAGTAGGAAGGTGGTAACATTTGAAGCCCTTGAACATGGGACAATAAACAGGAGAGATCATTTAAGAACCCTTAGGTCCAATGATTGGATTGTTTCCACTAATGCATACGACTGATATATGGGGAGCCTTGGTGCTACCATAAGAGTTTCATAGTGTGACCTAGTGCTCGCAGATTTGAGTTGTGGAAATAGCCTCCTACGATGCAGAGTAAGGCTGTGTACAATAGATCCAAAGTGGTATGACCAAAGCCCAAACCCCACCATAAGCAAGAGCTCCATGCATTGAGTTGCTCTTTTTATTCTCAAAGCTTCCAAAATTAGGGAAATCTTGAATAGACACTCTATACTTTACAAGACACGTTGCAGTCAAAACAACTACACCCAGTATTTTTCTTTGGAACTTAGATTTGGAGGAGTGTAATCTAGCAACTTCCAAAAGATGCCGATTTTTTCTTTTTTGCGGACTCATTTTGTGGTTAAGATACTTATTCTCCCTATATTCCATTTTACTAGCCACTGAAGTTGGGTACCTTTCCATTAACTTAATGTCTACATATACCACTAAGTCATAACAAAAGGGGATTTCATCTAACCTTTCAATAGAGATAGTACAAGCAAAAACAAATCCATCAGAGTGAGTGATCAAGCCACTAAATAACTCCTCCTGAATGGGAGTAGGAATCAATGTAGTTGATTTGATTACCAAATGCCATAGTGGTTCGGAACCCCACTATAGAAAGAGGGACTCAAGAACAGTGGGAATCATTGCTAGGTAACCCTTGATGAGGATTGTTGGTTGAGGTTGAGTGGGGGAGGGGGAGGGGGTGATTGAAGTGTGGTGATCATGAAAAAAGTGCTATTGCCTCACAGAGAATTGCAATGAATGTCACCAATCAAAATAGTCAGTTCATGTGCATGTATTTCTCATCTTGCTTTCCCCAATTCTTTCAAGTCCAATAACTTCTTTATTGCTTGATATGCCTGGACCACATGATTTTAATCAAGTTGAGCAATATTCAAATGTGGCCACCATTCTCATAAATTGTTACCAAGGTTGAAAGTCATGAGAGGTAAAACTATAGAACTCTATTGCAGCTCATTATTAATAACATTAGACCAAACATTTCCACAGAGATTTGCTTAGCAATCACCACTATCAAGTGAGACCAACATAAACTTAAAGCTCCTTCCAACTTCATTCAATATATCATACAACATGCTTGAACTTGATACAAATACGATAAAAAGATGCAAAGAAATTAAATGTACTATCTTGCCTTCAAATTCTAAGGTTGTGTCAGGCATTTGAATTACTTAGTATAAACAGAACTTTTCAACTTTTTCCCAAATGAAAAAGGATTTGCTTTAGATGAGGGAAGGAAAAACAAAAAGATCTTAAAATTTTACGAACAGCTATTAAGTTATAAATGAAATCAAAATAGGCTTCACATGGTCAAATATTTTGGTCATAAGTTTTGACTGAACCTAAATACAATAAAACAACCTAGGTCATAGGTGGTTGGTATAAACTGTCGGAAATATAGGAGTGTTGTTAGGATTTGTTTTATCTTATCTTTCTATTTGTTAGTTATTAGGATTTATTTTATCTTATCTTTAATAATCTGATCCTTAGTTTAAGATTCAGATTTTAGCTTGAGATTAGGTCCTAGTATTCAGCTATATATAGTTGCAATCCTGATGTGATTCAATAATAGAAAACAGAAACCATATATGCGATGACCGGATCCAACACAAATTCATCTGACATCACATCAGGGCATTCTTCCTCCATAATAGGCAGTGTTGATCAATTCCTATACACTCCTCTCTGCAAATTACTGTTCACAAATTGAATGGTAAAAATTACTTGGAGTGGTCGCAGTCCGTCAAATTGATGGTAGAGGTAAACTAGGATACTTGATTGAAGAAATCAAGAAACTTGCTGAAGATGATTCTCAGTTTAAGACATGGAGATCAGAGAACTCGTTAGTCATGGCCTGGCTACTCAATTCTATGGAAACAACCATTGCGAAACCAAATACGTTTCTGCCCACGACAAAGGATGTATGGGATTCAGTTCGAGAGACATACTCAGACTTGGAGAATACATCCCAAATCTTTGAGTTGAAGTCAAAACTTTGGCAATCTAAACAAGGGGACCGCGAGGTTATTATTTACTACAACGAGATGGTGACCTTATGGCTGGAACTAGATCAATGTTATGATGATGTGTAGGAAAATCCAAGTGACTGTGCAAGATTCATGAAGTGGGAAGAAAAGGATCGAGTCTATATGTTTCTTGCAGGTGTTAACCAAAGCTTGGATGAGGTGAAAGGAAGGATTCTTGGGTGAAAACCTCTGCCATCCATCCGTGAGGTGTTTTTGGAAGTCAGACAGGAGGAAAGCAGGAAAAAGATTATGATACATGGCTCAGCACCAAGCAGAAATCCAGAACCAGAAAGCTCGGCTCTAGCTTCCAAAGGGACTGATGATGGTGAATAAAAGAAGTCGTGGTGTGATCATTGTAGGAGGCCGTGGCATACGAGGGAAACATGTTGGAAGCTACATCCACATCTGAAGAAGAAATCTGGTGGTAAAGTCTTCCATACGACAGCTGAAGATTCTCAAATGCAATCCATTAACTCGGAAGTGTCTCATTTCACAAAGGAACAGTTAGAGCATCTGTACAAAATTTTCAAATCTCCACAATTCTCTGTTACTCCTTCATGCTCTCTAGCCCGCCAAGGTAAAACTTTAGTTACAGCCTTTTCTAGTGTCACACCTAATTCACAAATTTCCTAGATTATCGACTCTGGAGTGACTAACCACATGACTAATTGTTCACACTTGTCCACACCTAAAAAAATCAAGGTTGCAGACGGATCTTTTTGGCAATAGCCGGAATGGGTTCAATCAAAATCTCTCCTTCTTTAATTCTTCATAATGTGCTCCATGTTCCAAAGTTGTCTTGTAATCTCTTGTCCATTAGTAAGATAACCCTTGATCTCAATTCAGGAACTAGCAACGGGGAGGACGATTGGCAATGCTAGAGAAAGCGAAGGACTCTATTTCTTTGAAGATGAAACAACTTTAGGTCAACAAGTTCAAAGAACATGTTTTGAGTCTGTTTCGATTTCTGGTCATGGTTCAAAAATTTCCCAAAAATTGGCGAATTTTCACGAATTTTTTTCCCCTTTTTTTTTTACCACCGAAGTGCAAAGTGGATGTAAAATAAAAAATGCAAAAATTCCCCGAAATAATTCGACAAAATTTCTAATTTTCAATTAAAAAATGCAAAAAATCGACAAAAAATTCGATAAAATTTGACAATATTCGATAAAATTGAAAAAAATTTGATAAAATTTGACAGAGAAGTAAAAAAATGTTATTTTATCAATAGAAAACAAAGAAATACCAATAATTATGTACTATTTTTAACTTCATCAACCAACATAGTAGTATAAATTTTAAAAAATAATTTAACAAGCTAACAAATTATGTAGTTTATGGGATATGCTTTACCAACAAGAGAAGAAAAGAAGAAATAAATAAATAAATAAAGTTGAAATAAGATAAAAACTTAAAGATAAATTAAAAGAGCTTCCAAAGCCATCTTCTTTTAGTTAACTTAACTCTTATAAAACAAGATTAAAAAATAATACATTTAAATAATAAACTAATAAATTCAGCATGGTGAAATTTAAACTAGCAAAGTATAAGGTCGAGAAAAAAGCCATCACAAAATTAAATATCAAAACAAAGAAAACAAATTAAGACCAAAAGCCACCATTTTAAATTCACCAACCCACTTAACAAGATTGATTTTGTTAAGTCACTTATTGATATTTTTATGTATTAAAAGTGTCTATTTCTATTAGTTTTTAGCTTATACTACAATAAATCTAGATATTTAAGCATATATGCAAAAATTCTCTAAACTTCTCTAATTTAACAAATTTTTACAAAAATTCTCCATGTCAAATTAAATTTCTTCGAATTAATTTCAATTTTCAAATGACCGAAGTTAAATCGAAATCGAATTTTCGATCCTTGTTTATGGTAATCATGAAATAATGTTGTGGCATTATAGGCTTGGTCACCCTAGTTTTCAGTATTTAAGACATTTGTTTCGAAATGAAAATCCATCTTCATTTTAATGTGAGATTGTGCTTTGGCTAAACATCATCGTGTTTTTTATCCTCCATAACCATACAAACCCACTAAAACATTTACATTAATTCATAGTGATGTTTGGGGACCCTCGAGGACTCCTACACATTCGGGAAAAAAATGGTTTGTCACATTTATTGATGATCATACTAGGGTTAGTTGGGTGTATTTACTAAACGACAAATCTGAGGTTGAAGGGGTTTTCAAAAATTTTTACACCATGGTACAAACGCAGTTTCATGAGCACATTCAAATTTTTTTAAGTGACAATGGCAAGGAATTTTTTAACAAAGTTTTGAGCCATTTTTTCTTGGAAAAGGGCATCATTCAACAAAGTTCTTGTACTAATACCCCTCAGCAAAATGGGATCGCCAAAAGAAAAAACAAACACCTCTTAGAGGTGGCGACTGGCGAGAGCCCTACTTGTTTCAAATCATGTTCCACAATACTTTTGGGGTGAAGCAATTCTTACGGCTACCAATCTTATTAATAGAATGCCTTCGAAAATTCTAAATTTTAAAACTCCTTTGCACATTTTTCATCATTCTTTCCCAAACTCTAGGCTTTCGACTGACCTACAAATCAAATTTTTTGGTTGCACTGTGTTTGTCCATAATCATGATCAACATCGTGGCAAGTTAGATCCTAGGGCACGAAAATGCATCCTTTTAGGATATGCACCAACTCAAAAAGGCTACAAGTGCTATGATCCTGTTTCGAAAAAAATGTTTGTTACCATGGATGTATCTTTTTTTGAAAACAAGTCCTTTTTTGGATCTCATCTTCAGGGGGAGAAAAAACATTAAGATTAGATTTTTCAAAATTTGGATGTTCAAAATTCTGATTTGGTTCCAGATAGTTTGAGTTCGAATTTATTTCAAAATGAGTTTATTCATGCTGAAGCCGAAATTGTCCCAACTGAAAAAACTAATGTTTTAAACACTGAAAAATCTTCAAGGCCACATGTAATCTCAACATGAGATCATGATCCTGCCGGTAAAAGAGAAGGCGCAAATATGGAAAAAATCTTTGGACTAGTTTACTCAAAAAGCCAACCAGTTCAGCAGATTGAGTTCGAAGGTTCTCTACAAGGCCATGAGTCCGATCCACAGCAAAACCAAAACTCACTAGGTACTTCTCAACCGTGTCCAAGCTCTGAAACACCATCTAATAATCTGAATATTCCAATTGCTCTTCGTAAGGGTGTTAGGTCATGTGCAAATTATCCAATGTCAAAGTATGGGTCCTACAAAAATTTGTCACCATGTTTTTCAGCTTTTACCTCTCAACTTTCACTGGTGAAGATTTCCAAAGAATGTACAAGATGTTTTAAAGGTTCCAGAGTGGAAGGAAGTAGTTTTAGAGGAAATGAAAGCTCTTGAGAAGAACATGACTTGGAAGTTGATTGATTTGTCTAGGGGAAAGACAACGGTTGGATGTAAATGGGTGTTTACCGTGAAGTACAATTCAGATGGAAACCTTGAGAGATATAAGGCTCGCTTGGTGGAGAAGGGATTCACTCAAACCTACGGCATTGATTACACAGATACATTTGCACCGGTGGCAAAACTAAATATTGTAAGGGTCTTGTTATCTATTGCAACAAATCTTGATTGGCCTCTGCAGCAACTCGATGTCAGGAATGCCTCCCTTAACGGAGACTTAGAGGAAGAGGTCTACATGGATCCACCTCCGAGCTTTGAAGATGGATTTGGCTCAAGAGTATGTCAGTTAAAAAAGGCTCTGTATGGTCTCAAACAGTCACCAAGAGCATGGTTCGAGAAATTCACTCAATCCGTGAAGAACCAAGGCTACAGTCAGGCTCAAACTGATCATACAATGTTCATGAAGCACTCAAAAGGGGGTTAAGACAAC
Source organism: Paratinospora sagittata (assembly GCA_035771175.1). Classification (NCBI taxonomy): domain Eukaryota; kingdom Viridiplantae; phylum Streptophyta; class Magnoliopsida; order Ranunculales; family Menispermaceae; genus Paratinospora; species Paratinospora sagittata. The sequence continues at coordinate 37,287,535 of CM069603.1, forward strand.
TGTTTTGATAGTTTATGTAGATGATATCATCTTAATAGGTGATGATTTGAGTCACCATGATCCCCTTCTTTGATCTTGCAACCTCCAAACTCTTCTTTGGTTGGTTCATTTATTCTGGATCTTCTTAATGAGACTGGAATGAGCGGGTGTAGACCTGTAGACACGCCAATAGATCCCAATGTAAAATTCCAAGTAGATAAGAAGGGAACACCAGTAGATACCACACGGTATCAAAAACTAGTGGGAAAATTGATATACTTATCCCATACACATCCCGACATAGCCTTTGCTGTCAGCCTAGTAAGCCAATTCATGCACTCACCTCACAAGGAACATCTAGAAGCTACATACCGGATTTTGAGGTACTTGAAGAGTTGTCCAGGGAAAGGCTTGTTCTTCCCGAAAAGTACAGAGAAAAGTATTGAAGGCTATACCGATGAAGAATGGGTAGGTTCTATTACGGATTGACGGTCAACAACAGGATATTGCACCTATGTGTGGGGTAATCTAGTTGCTTGGAGGAGCAAGAAGCAAAATGTGGTCGCTCGGAGTAGTGCAGAGGCAGAGTTTAGAGCCATGGCCAATGGGATTTGTGAGTTATTGTGGCTGCAACGAGTTCTAGCCGAGTTACAGAAGCCTATCAACTTCCCAATGAAGTTGCATTGTTATAACAAAGCAGCCATCAGCATAGCTCATAATCCTGTCCAACACAACAGAACCAAACATGTTGAAATTGATCGACACTTCATAAAGGAGAAGCTCGAGGCAGGAATCATTTGCATGCCATTTATTCCAACATCACAACAAACAACTGACATTCTTACAAAAGGGTTGTTCAAACCTAAATTTTAGCTTCTTATCAACAAGTTGGGATTGATCGACATCTACTCACTAACTTGAGGGGGAGTGTCAGAAATATAGGAAAGTTGTTAGGAATTGTTTTATCTTATCTTTCTGTTTGTTAGTTATTAGGATTTATTTTATCTTTAATCTGATCCTTAGTTTAAGAATCAGATTTTAGCTTGACTTGAGATTAGGTCCTAGTATTCAGCTATATATAGTTGTAATCCTGATGTGATTCAATAATAGAAAACAAAAACCAATATGGTTTTCTTCCAAACCTTACATAAACCTACTAGTCTTTCTCCAACTTTCTTACTAGGTCCAGAGCTACTAAGGAAAAAGCTTAGCAAAATCACTCAAGTTTCTATAACCATAATATGATCCCAAAAGAATTTAAATTACTCCCAACATCGACTAAAAATGCAGGATTAGGAGCCACAAGATCAGCCTGAGAAAAGAGTTGTTGCGACAAATCCCATTCTTTGCTCCTTCTTTCCTTTATTGCAGGCTTCCAGCCACTATAGAGAGCAAAGCCCATCCCTTTATATGATATAAACAAGTATCTGTCCCTCTAAATTTTTTAAAAAATGAAGTAAAGTCATGAATGCCGAGTGAAATTATTAAATGTGACAACTTAAATAATTATAATTTCCATGAGTAACCACAATAAACGAGTGGACCATAAAGACCTTAAAATTAACTACCAAAATATATTGAATAAGCACATTTTGGACCTTCCAACAGCTTTAACAGGCCTCATTCTATATTCTTTCTTCTCCATGCATCGCCATAGATAACATTGTCTAACTGCTTATAGACTTAACAATTCAAGCTTCAGCATTCCTTCCATGCTATGATGGCAAAGCTATGGAAACTCTTCATTGAAAGATCATTTTATTCTCTTCGTGCCTGATGGTCTTCCTTTTCCTAACCATAGTTTTTTTATTTGGAAGGCCCACGTGCCTTCGACGGTCAGGTTTCTGGGTTGGGTGGCGTCTCATGGGAAGATGAACACTGGGGATATGATGCAGAAGAGGTTCCCATCTATGCGCTTGTCTCTATATTGGTGCTTTCTTTGTAGGAGGGAGTTGGAGTCAGTTAGTCATATTTGTTGGCATTGCCCGTTTGCCAATGAGGTATGGAGTAGATGGCGTTCCCATTTCCCTATCATGGGTGAAGACGAGGTTGCTACGAATAGCATTGTTCTTTTTCCCTTCATTCAGAACATTCATGCTACGTGGCGTGAACACTGGAAGGTTGTTTGTTTGGCTATTTTATGGTTTGTATGGAAGGAGCGGAACAACAGAGTGTTTCATGATGTCTTCTCCTCGGTGGCTACTGTGTGGGAGAATTCACATTTCCTAGAGTCTTTTTGGGTGGCAAACAATTGTTTGACTAATGGGTTTGGGTTGGGAGCTTGGCTCAAAGGGTGGGCTGCTTTTTGTACTTAGTCAGAGGGGTGCCTCTATGAGGTTTTGTACAAATTGATTATATCCTTTACCACAAATATATAATACAATACACTTTTAGTTTCTTTTAAAAAAAAAAGATCATTTTATGCTTAACTGAACCTTATCACACTACTACACTAGGCCATCAAAAGATAGAAGTACATAATTTACCTGTGCTCCCCCAGCCCATGGCAGAGCAACCCACGCAAATGATAAGCTTTGCCAAACCTACACGATATTCCAGCACACTATATAAATACCACAAAAAAATAGCTAGAAAATGTTTGAAAAAATAGCTGATGTGCAAATATGTCAAAAGTTTCATTTTTCTTTCATGGTAAATGTGTAAAAAGATAGTGTCATGGCATCAACACCTTCCATCAATCCGTAGAACCTCTTCAAGGCACTCCAAAGCCTTTGCTGGCTTTGCCAAATCTTGATAAAACTGAGCATAAAAAAATAAAATAAAAATGAGCTCCTCCTTAAAGATTTTGACAATTAAAATTAAAAAGCAAATAAATAAAGCTTGAATTTTGCTCCCAATATGTTGAATGTAAGTAAAACAAGCCTGAGTTGGTACAATCATTGCTTTTTAAAACTTTTTTATTTTCTCCGTGTCAACATATTATGTCCATAGGGGAGTGGTTAAAAGAATGGAAGGAGCTTAGAATTTTAATGTGACGTTTTTTTTTAATTATTTTTGGGTTTTGTGTGTTTTCTCATCTCCTGGTTGAGCCACATTCTGTTAATGTATTCTCGTTTCTTCTGAAAAGAAAAAGTGCAGTGTCTCTGTAAACTTTGAAGATGTAACAGAGAAATGCTTGTGTGTGAACTTTAACAATAATGGAACAACCATATAGACAAAAATACACAATATCTCCTTTCTCCTATTTTTAAGTTTGCAAGAAACAATAATGTAACTCACCAGTTTTCTAGACATTCCATTTCACAAAAATCCAACTATCAATTAAGATATCACACAGAATAGTGATCTAGGTAAAAGAATAAATTAAATACAAGCTACTATAATAATCTATCTTGGCATTTGGGAAATGCGTACCAATTGCTACCCATGGGAGAGATTGGGAAAACTTAATTCAACTCAACAAAGCATTTTTTCCCAAGTACATGGAGTCAACTACACAAACCCACTTCCCCTGTCTCTTTATCAAGCGCTAAATACCGGCATTTATGAACTTAGGTAAAAGATGAGTCTCCCAATCATTCATGTTTCTTTTTTATGCCCAAAGTTTTAAGAATTATTCCATTCCCAAATATTTAAGGGCTGAACTAGAAGAATTTTCTCCAAAATGAAGTAGGAAAAGCTACATACGTTGAGAGTGATAGACATGGACTCTTCCAGTTTATCAGGCTCAAAGGCTCATACAGTAAAACCACAAACAAAGTTTAAAGGGGATACTTCAAGATGAAAGCATCAATACAAAGCGACAAAAAATAACATCGCGGTCAAGCCTTCATCCTACATGAAGAGGTTTGCACAATGTCCTCCATCAAAATATTATAATGAAATATAAGGTCTCGTCATTCAAACAGCATCATGTCCAAAGGGATGCATGAAAAATATCAAAAATATCCATTAATACAGGTACACAATTGATTCTTAATTCAAGTACCAAAGACAATATCCAAACAAAAGCATATGTAACCAACTTTTTGGTTTGATAAGCAAATAAAATTTTAAAGAGCACTCATGTCTACTAGTTATGCATGTATACCTGAGCCAGATGTATCCATCCCTCTAGAAAATATTTATCTATTTGAATTGATTTCAGATGGGCATCTTCAGCTCTTTCATACTCAGCAACTGCTGACAATGCTAAACCCTATCGCAAAACAGAACACAGAACAATAAACAACGATAAATTTAATTGATAACAACCAACTTTTTCTTTTCCTATCAAAAACAAAAAAAAGTGTTGAACTTAACTTATCTATTAAATGGTGAAATTAACTGCTATATTTGAATTTCAAAAATTAATATCTTAAGCACTCACTAAATAAGTGTATGCAGATTTATTAGTCTTATCAAGCATCACACATAAAGACAAGTCTTCCACAGCCGCATTGTAGTCCTTGAACTTGAAACTAACAATTCCTGCATCAGTTTCAACCATAAATAACAATCAAATCATGGAGAGGACAAATAAAAGTATTTTTTGTCCATGAGCATTATTCATTGCCTTTTGTCCAAAATGTTAAGGAACAGCCTGTCCCTGCTAAATATTATCAAAGTTGGAACTAGGAATACACGAATACAGTCGTGTGAATCAACCAATACACTAGTTTTGATATCAAAGTTAGACTAAGATGCTTCCCTTGTGAGGAAACCTTATGCACTGATGATATGTTCATGTCAAAAAGAACTAAAAGCATCTATGCAACTACCATTGAAACATATATAATTTAGTTGTCATTCAACCAAAACACTAAAAGCATCATAGCTTCAAATTCAATCTACATTTCTAAACTTTTTTTTTTCACAAGAAACAGAAAATAATATATTAGATCAGGTAAAAATTACATCAAGAAACACAGAACAAGGACGAGGTGTCCGTTGTGTTATGATGAAATACAGTCCAAAATAGGGCCCCATCCCCTTAACCAATCTCCCAACCTAAATCCTTTTGCAAGCTTGCTAGCACTAATCCATACGGACGGCAAGAAAAAAGAATTCTCCCATACCCCTTCAACCTCTCTTGCTTGGTTTTCAAATATTCATGCATTCCTCTCCTTCCATAGCGATCAAAACACTGCAAACGTGACCATTCGCCAGTAGTCCTTCAACTTTCCCGCACACGGACCTTCTTCCAGAAAATCCCAAAGATTGGCTTCATTAGGGAATGACTCCCACTGCATGGTACTTTTCCACTTCCCCCAACACATTTTGTAAATTCACTCCACAAAAAGGTGCTTACTGGATTCATTTTCTTGTTTACATAGGCAGTACTAGTTTGGAGAAATAACTCACCGCTTGAATCTTCGTTGTAATATATCCGCACAATTCAACTTCCCATGAGCAATTGTCCATCCTAAAAATTTGGCTTTGGAAGGTACATGAGCTTTCCATATAAAGTTATGGGGGAATTGTGAAAAAGGTGGGCCTCTGAGGTTGAGTTTAAGTGATGGAAAAAGGATTGGTAAGAGAAGAAGCCAGAGTTATGCAGTGACCAGATTACCCTATCCTACCCACCCATCCAGTAACCGGTAATTGAGTTCCTTCAAGACACTACAGTAGGGATGCTACTTCAGATTCTCCATTGGAAAGGACCGAAAGGTTCCCCCCAACCCCAAAAAAAAAATCATCTGTAGGGATCACGAAGGATGTAATGGGCTGGTTGTGCTTGGTTGATAACCTATAGATATTTGGAAAAAGTATATGAAAGCTATTTGTACCACACCAAACATCCTCCCAAAATCTAGAGGACTCACCACCTCCTATTGTTAGCCAAATTAGACTAAAGATAGGGACTTCGGTAATTTGGTCATCACGCTAGCATCTCTTGAGTTTGCTTGTACACCATGACAGCTCCTAATAACCATGGCCCACAGTGATTCTTTCTCCACTAGGAACGACCAGTCGGCCACAGCCACTTCCCCACCAAAGCCTTATTCCTTAGCTCTAAGTTCCCAACCATCAAGCCTCCTTGCTCGAGCCCCTCCTCTCGACCTCCCATTTTATTAGGCAACGTCCTTTCTAACTAGACCATGAAAAAATAACGAAGGTAAATTTAATCATCTGAAATCATTGTATTTCACTATCCCACACAAGATTTTTTTAAAGATAAAAGAACAAAAAACGTGTTCATGTATGCCATCAAAAGCCAGTTCATCTAAAAGCTTATGCTTGTAGAAAATAAACCAGCGATGAGTATCAATCAAACTAACAGCAATCCTACATTCAAGGTCATACTGGCACATTCGATATTAATACAAGGCCCATTCACAGAGAATAATCCCAAACAGCCATATAAACACACACCTTTAAAGATTCAAACACATAACACACTCTTCACGGATTCAAAGATATGATTTTAGGGCTCCATACTACAAATAACTAGTTTAAAACTGACGTGTGTTATCTGCTACACCCATGCATGTAACCATCTGTTGTGTGCATGAAAGAATGAGATTAGCAAGTGAGACCGTGTGAGTATGTGCATGTGTGTAGTAGAGCAACCAAGAAGACATGCAAATTAAGAATGGTTCAATTAACTCACCCCTCTCATGTAAGATATCCGACGAGTTTGGCTCAAACTCTAGTGCCTTGGTCAAGTCATTAATGGCCTGGAAGAAAGAGATTTATAACTAACCATTTTTTATATGGATAATGAAATTAGATAAAAGCAGATGCCGCAAAAGATAAATGCCACATACATACGCCTACAATTATGTTGGTCAGTATGAGTGCAGCAGATGTACAAGCACAAACATCAGACACTAATGCACTCAAACTTGAGAGTAACTAGGCCATGAAAGTATAGCTAATCTACCAGCCCTTCATATTAATACTTTTAAAATTATCATGGGAATTTTATCACTAATAACAAACATAAAATAAGACAATTTCCCCTCAAAAACAGATCCTCAAGCATGAAGTAAATCCTACGACTCAAATCGAATACAAACCAAATAAGTTAGAATTTTTTATAACAATCCCAGCAATCCTATGTGAATCATGTGATCAGGGTATAACTCTCATCCACTTTTAAATGTGTGAGACTTAAACTAACACAAGGAACATTTTCATGATAAGAATTACTTCTACCGTATTGGTTGTTTTGAAATCTTAAGAAATTAGAGATATTGAAACTAGTGTGTTCTTACTTCTCAGTAATTACATAACAATACCTAACATGGACGACAAGAAATGCATGCTAATGCTTGATGAAAGATAAAATTTGTTTGGTTTGACACTAAAGACAAACCTTAAACAATAAAGGCATGACCCAACCTCTAGATGGGTGGAGAGAAGATGGGAATGGCTGGTTAAGGGAACGGGTTCTCTTGTAGAAATTTAGTTCATAGGCCCCCAGGCACCTCTAGTGCTTGTTGAGTGTTTTTGCCGTGCATTTTACTATTATTAAAGTAGCAAAAGTATTTTAAAGAGGGACAAAAAGGATTTCTTAAACTTTTCTTCCATTTTTATCTCTTCTTCTACGACACATAGATCAAAACTAGAAATACTTGTTAGTCATCAAAATTAACAGATTTCTTTTAAAAAATTCACTATACAACCAAGCAAATAAAGAAACATTTTTTAACATATCATCATTCTTTAGTGTTTCAATTTCATAACTGCACTACGATTTGGAGAATTTCCGTTGGTACGTAAGTTATTTAAGTTTCAAAACTCAAAAGAGTCAATTTTATATGTAGACATATTATACATACATGATGCAATTCATTTCACTTTTATCACTTAGGCCACGCCTAGACAATTTCTACGCACCAGGCACCACCTTACCTAAGCAACACAAATTGCCTAGATACCTTGAGAACACTAACTAGTGCACCCGTGTCCTACCTATAGGATCTAATGAAGGGTCAATAAATAATTCTATGCAACCTTGCCTCACTTACTGGAAATAGGTGATGGTAATGGGAAAAGAAAAAAGACTTGTTTGATAGGTGAGAGTCCAACCTATAGTATGTAAGGAAGGATCAATAAATAATTATATGCAACTTTGCTTCACTTACTAGAAATAGGTGATGGTAATAGGAAAAAAGAAGACTTGTTTGATAGGTGAGAAATTGCATTTTGTCAAGGAAATAACAAATTTCCTCGAGAAAATAAGAAAGTTCTTGTGTTGATTGTCAAGATTTTCTTGAGAAATATTTTCTTAACCCCTCCTTTTTATCCTTCTAAATTTCTTTATCTATGTACAGGTGAGTTCTTTTTCACATGAGAAAATCTTCAATGTCATTGTTCACAATCATGCTCATCTTTGATGAAATGCCTTCATTTTCGTAGTTTTGTACACCATTAATATGGAAAAAAACATATTCTGTTGCACAATCAAACAGAAATAATAAATTTTGCTCTAGAAGATTTTCTTGGATCTCAAACAAGCAGACTAGTGAAAAAAAAAAAATTAAGGGAGAAAAGTAATGGTCTCCCTCCTATCAATTTCACGCCCTGATAGAGTTCATAATTAATTACTTTTTCTTATCTCTATTAATTTTATTTAGAGGAAGGATGCACAAAAAGGTCCAAATTTCTATTCATTAAATGAAGAAATATTGGATCAGACTGGGAGTGAAATGCAACCCCTTCTCCCCACCCCCACCCCAAAAATGAAAAAAAAAATGAAAACGATGCAAAACAAAACATAAGGACCTCCATGAAGCTTTTCAGTTTACACATAATTCTCAAGGTAATAATAACTTTAAAGCAATTTACAACCACCTTTCATCTCCCTAAATTTCCAAAATGCAGCATATTACACCAGGCTGAAATAAGTTTGCAGTCAAGTTTCAAGGCTATAATAATTTATACACATACACACACGAAAAGAGAGAATTGCAAGAACCTTTTCATATACAAAAACTAACCAATATAGCATACCACACAACCTTGAAACAACATTGCTTGGAAATGAAGTGGTCAGTAGTTCTTGTAGGCTGAAGCATAATCAGTTATACAGAAGGTCAAAGATAGCTATAGACAAGTCTTGCCTCAAAGTATTCTCCTAAAGCTGCACGAGCCTGTCCCCGTCGTTTCCAAGCCTCACCAGCTGACGGATTGGATTTTATAGCCTAGAAAATAGCAACCAGTTATAAACTTTAAATATTTGCAGAGGCAACAGCTGTAGGAGATTAGCAGACCTCGGTAAAGTCAGTAATGGCAGCATCAAGTTCTCGTTGGAAAGCATATGCTGTTCCCCTTCCAATCAGTGCTTCTGGATAAGTAGGATTGTCTTTCAATATCTGTACATGTTAATATAACAAGAAGAAGCTAAAGCATAAAAATGGCCATGAACATGAGATTCATTCAGCAATATATGAAACAGAGAATGCAATTCATAATAAACAATTAAAAAGGCTGCAAATGAAAGATTAACATGAAAATCAATTTGCCAAGGTGTAACCTGAGTAAAGATAGAAATGGCTTGAGCATACTTTCCCTCGTTCACCTGAAAATATTGATTTTCTTTGAATTACAAATAATGTCCAAAAAGAGGTGTCCAATACATAACCAAACCAGAAACAGTAATATCTGGTTAAGAAAAAAAATCCAAGATGAATATCACTTCTAGTTCACGTTACTTCTGTGTTTCTGCTCCACAGAGTAACATAGCTTCTAGTATATAATTTTTCAATTCATCAGAGCATATAACAACTTCAACAATTGCAACCTTTAAGTTCATAAAAGGAAGTTTTAAGAATCCGAAATGCTATATCAAAGTTGCACCTGTGCTATTCCTCTTGACAATCGAAAGTCCAAGCTAATTGACTTGGTCCGGGGACCACCTGCAGCAGAAACCTTCGGAGCTCTCTTGGCATCACCACTTGTTTTGTGGTGTATTTCAGACATATCACATCCAAGAACTTCAGATGTGCCATTCACTTTGTTGTGTGTATCAGATGCATCACTTCTGCATATTTCTGATGAATCACTTAATTTGCTACACACTTCCAATGTATCACATGACGAATCATTTAATTTTCTGCACACTTCCGATGTATCACGTGATGACCAGCCTGCTTCAGATGTGTCATTAGAGTTGGTGCATATTTTTAATTCATCACTTGGTTTGATGCTAATTTCAAGCATTCCATTTGATTTACTGTGAGATACGGAGACCCCAGATGAAGTAGAGGACTCCATTGAGGGACCTTCACAAACATTAGTTCCTTTCTGTTTTGCATAAGCAAGCAGCTCTTCCAGCTGCAGCAATTGTCCCAAATCTGTTGACTGACAAATGGCATATCTATAACCTTGCTCCCAAACCATAACAGCATCATCCATCTTTCCCAAAGCTGAAAAGGCCTTACCTGGACGAAAATCAGTAACCACAGATAAGTTGGCAATGGAAATACAGAGTTTGATGACAGTTTATTACAGGTTCTGATGCAAATAAACTTAAAAATTGCCTTGGAATTATTAAAGAACTTATGAATAAGAGGAACTGAGGAAGAAGTTATTCTTCAAGAGCCTCAAATACATCTAGTCCATCAGTTGTTTCATTTTCATCATTCAAGCTCAACCCAACTCAACTCAAGTAAGCCTTGTTCCAACTACAACTACATGAGTTCGGCTTCATAAATCTGCTTCTTCCACTCCACTCTATCAAGGGCTAAATTGACATTTAAATTAGAAGTAGTAATAACTTTCATAATTACTTTTATCCATGTTATTTTATGTCTTCCTCTACCTCTATCATTACTATGTAGTAGTTAACAAGTCACTCTTTCTATCTAGAGCATCTAAAGGTCTTCGTCGCATATGTCCAAACCACCTTAATTGGTTTTCTCTCATTTTATTTGCAACTTGGACTACTCCTGCCATCTCTCAAATATGCGTATCAGTTTAGAGTGTTTAGAGTTTTTGGCTGTGATGATATGTTGTGCTGGATGTACAGTTTCTTTGTTTTCTTCCTTATTTTACTCATAACCATCTTAACATACACATTTTCGTTACACGTAGTTTGTTCACATGTTCTTTCATTTAATGCCCAACATCCTGTTCCACATAGCATAACTGGCCTAATAGCAATTTTTAAAAACTTTCCTTTTAACTACAATGGGATGCCTCGATCATATAATACTCCCAAAGCACTCCTCCATTTAATACCATCTTGCTTTAACTCTATGATTTACGTCCTCACTTATCTCACCTTCTTGATAAATAATGCATCACAAATACCTAAAATTTTCACTCATTGGTATCTCTTGGCTTTCAATCTTCAAAGTCTCTTAAATTTTCATCGTTCAAGCGCCAAACATTAATTGAAGTTCCTCTGTCTTAATTTTTTTTGCATTTACCCCTAGTATGGACTTAGGGCACAAACTCAACAAGACAAGACTTATTTTCTTGTTGAGGTCATTAACTAACATGAAGGGACCTGGGTGCTAGATAGAAACAAGCATTAGTAGAATCATGTCATGGAGTGGAAACAGTAGCAAAACCTAGTTTGAAAGCCCCCATCGTAACTTCCTACACTTACTCTTCCAATTTCTCATCATATCCATATACAAATGCTATTTTAATTACTAGCCATTAAGCATGTACTTTTAGCTATTAACTAACAAACCAACCACAATTAGTGCCATGTTCTGACTTACTTCAAGTCAGGAAATTTATTTTTTTTAAATAAAACATTCAAATAAATTTTAAGTTTAATTTTAAAATTTAATGTTAATAAGCTATTAATTTCTTCTTTCTTATTCTATGTACCTTTTAACAATTGTTTTAGACTAAAAAGTACTAAACAATATTGTTACATCTAAAAATTAAACTTAGTATTTACAAAATTTTATTTGCTTAAAAATGTTTGAAATAATAAAATCCTAAAATCAATCTGTAAATATTTTTGTAATTTTGAAGCACGACAAAATGTTTAATAATTTTTAATTGGCTCAAGATAATTTCAATGATATTTCTAACCTAATAAATAAAAGTTTTCATTACTCTAGTAATGAAAACAAACAAATTAGTTTGTATGTGCATATGTATCCAAATTCTTTAACTAAGCTTACTTTTAAGTTTTAACAGCATAAATATCCAAATTCATAGTCTGTAATGGCTATAAACCCAAATAGTTTAAATTTGTAATAGTAACTCATCCTATAAATAGGGGAATTAATTTGTTCCAAACACTTTAATTTTGATGCGTACTACCACAATTGTAAGTCCTTCACCTCAAACAAAAAATAAAACACAGATATGTTAATCAACTCAAAAATATCTTGTATATATTTTAATAATATTTTTTCAATCTTCAATTGATGTCAACATTAAAAAAAAAAAAAAAATACAAGAGAAGAATTCATTATACAGATTTTATCCATCAAGTATTGGTGATGTCATAAAACATATCCAATTGGCTATATTAATACTTTCATTTGTTAAAAGAATACAATATTTGTTTTAACATCTCTTAGAATACTAGTGAATAATTTTAACATCTAAGCAAAAAAAAACTAACTTCTCTAAGGTGAAAGCTTAAACAAAGATTATTTATGTAGAATTAGACTTAATTAATTCTGAATTTTAGATGAGTGAAGTTCATGTTGAAGTCAAATTTTCAATCCTAGACCATATGCCCTAGGTTGGCAAGAAAGAGGGCCTTTCAAGGGTGGAGGAAACTTTTTTATCAGAAAGGGTGGAGGAAAACGGTACAACCTAATTCTTAATATAAGCACACACAATTCTTAGAAGCAAATGACAATCTTTTCAATATTTTTTTATTAGATTGGATAGCATCATGTACAAGGAAAACAAACAAGAGACAGATTGAGAATTAGAGTTATATCCTAGCTCATTTGACACTTATATTATGTTGAATGTTGGGTAGTATATTAGACCACTCTAGACGATGGCTATATTATTCTTATTCCTTTTATAACCATTGCCATAAGTATAACAATTTTTTTAAAAGGAAAAAAAATATATGTGAAAAGAAAAAGGCATATTATATTATAATTCTCCCAACTTTATTCTTCAAAATCCATGAATTGGATACCCCTTGATAAAATTTATAGCCCTGATTGCCTAATGACTCGAAACAAACTGCAATTATGATTTTATCACCTCTGTCCATGTAACTGGTCAAAATCAAAAGAAATCTTTTATTAATGGCATTAATAACACAACTATAAACATAATAGGGGCTTCCACTCATATCCAAGCCTTATAAGAATAAGAAGGTTGACAACTAACGCAAAACCTCTACCCTCTCATTGGATAGGCTAGGGTCTTTGGAATCATCATTAATACAAACTTGAACTTTGAGGCAAAAGAGCATGAGTTATTGTTGAGATTTGTTTCCTATTGTTGATAGATTTGTTTCCTATACAGAATTATTTCCTTAAGGATTTATTTCCTTTAAGGAATATAGCAGTTACTAAAATTGTAAATGTAGCCAAAAGTACATAGCCATGTATGTCTATATATATGGAGTCCCTCCATTAAGACATTACACAAGAATAAAGATCATTTCTCTTCTCCCGTGGATGTAGGCCATAAAGCCGAACCACGTTATATCTTTGTGTCTTTTATTATTTTAACATGGTATCAGAGCCCTAGGTTATTATTACTAGGAAATCTGTTTCGGCCTTCATCGTCGAAATCATCATTATCGGCCTTCATCGCCGGAATCCCCTTGAGTGGCCTTCATTGTTGTCACTGCCGGCACTGCCGGAATATTCATCTCTACTGTTGCTACTGCTGCTGCCGCTGCAACTCGATTTCACGTCGCCGTCATCTTCTTCTTCCTCGGCAACTTCCTCTTCGTCGGACAACTGGATCGCCTGCAAATCGCGATCCTTATCTTCCATCATTTCATTCACATCGCGTGCAACTGGTTCGTGCGATTCACTGTTCATCGTCTTCTTCGTCTGGTCCGTGCGACTGTGCCTGATCGTCATCGTCTTCTTCCTCCTGCTCCACAGTCGTTAATCTCAGAATCAGTCATCGTCATCGTCTTTCTTCTGGGGATTGCAAATCTCGACTGATTCTGCAACTGATTCTGCACCTCTTCTTCTTTCTTCTTCAACGCAATCACTGTTCACAACTGCAAACTCATCGCCTGCAATATTTCTGTCACTGTTCATCATCTCGGTCACTGTTCACTGGTTCGACCACTGTTCACTGGTTTTGATCACTATTCACTGGTTTTGATCACTGTTCACTGGTTCGAGCACTGTTCACTGGTTTTGATCACTGTTCACTGGTTCGACACTGTTCATTGGTTTTGATCACTGTTCACTGGTTTCGATCACGTATCACTGTTCACTGGTTTTGTTCACTGTTCACTGTTCACTTTTAGATCTATCTTCGTCTGTAACTGGTTCTTCTTCTTCACATCCTTGAAGAACGACATATTAAAAAAAAAAAAAAAAATGTCGGTTACTTCCGAAACAGTGCAGATAGAAGAAACAGTTGATAAAATAGAGAAAGGAGAACTACCGAACATTCAAGCCGCCTACAGACTTGATGGAAAAAATTATTTGAAGTGGTCTCAGCTGGTACGTACTTTTCTGAAGGGCAGAGGAAAACTAAGTCATCTTCTGGGCACTGGACCTACACCCGGAGATCCTAAGTTTAGAGCGTGGGATAACGAAGATGCTTCTATAATGGCATGGCTATGGAATTCAATGGCGCCAAATATTAGCGATACATGCATGTTTCTAACTACTGCCAAAGACATTTGGGATGCCGTTCATCAGACATACTCTAAGGCCCATGATGCAGCCCAAGTGTATGAAATTAAAGTGAAAGTTGGAACAACAAAACAAGGCAACATGACAGTCACTGAATATGCCAATGTCTTGAAAAATCTCTGGCAAGAACTTGACCATTATAGATGTATTGAGACTAAATGCCCTGCAGATGCTGTAATTTTAAAAAACTATATTGAAAAGGATCGAGTCTATGACTTCTTGGCTGGACTCAATGCAGAGTTTGATCAAGTAAGAGTTCAAACTCTCAGCAAAGAGTTACTAACTCTGAATGAGACTATCTCTGCTATCCGGACTGAAGAAAGCAGAAGAAATGTTATGCTCACACCTCAGAAGTTGGAAGGCTCAGCTATGATCGCCAATCGGAGAAATGATCAGAGGACACACACTCCGCGCGCTGAATCATCAAAGGTCCCAAATCGAGACAATAGGGACAATCTAAGGTGTACTTATTGTCAGAAGACTAGACATACAAGGGAGAAGTGTTGGAAACTTCATGGCAAGCCTTCAACTTCCAGTAAAGACTGGGGTTACAACGGAGGACAGCAGAAAACCAGTGGTCAAGCACATCTGTCTATTGAACCAACAATTGCAGCCTCCCCGGTGACAGACGGATTCAGCCAAGACAATATTGAAAGATTAAAATCTTTCCTTGGCACTCTTGACAAACCCTCAGGTACCTGTTCATTGGCCCATTCAGGTAATTTTCCTATTTCTATTGGATTTAACGTCTCGGATAAACCTTTTGCTAACTCTTGGGTTATAGATTCTGGTGCTACTGATCACATGACCAATTCTCCCAATATATTTCATACCTACAACCCATGTCCTAGTAGTCGGAAAATAGCCACAGCTGATGGATCATTAACCACAGTTGCTGGTATAGGTGATGTTCACATCAGCCCCACCCTTACACTCAGAAATGTTCTTCATGTTCCTAAACTATCTACCAATCTTATCTCTACTAAAAAATTGACCCATGATCTGAGTTGTAATGTGACCTTCTTCCCTACTTACTGTACATTTCAGGACCAGGACTTGGGGACGATGATTGGACATGCTAAGTAACAAGACGGGTTGTATTACCTTGAGACACCAGTACATCCTATCAAGAGTACCACTTCATTTCTCTCTAAGCACAAACTTTCCAATAAAGAAAAGCTATGGCTCCATCATCGCCGCCTTGGCCATCCTTCTTTTCGATCTCTTAAAATCATGTTTCCTTTTTTGTTTAAATCTCTGAATGTTGAAGATTTTCATTGTGAAGTGTGTGAACTTGCGAAACACAAACGTATATCTTTTCCACTTAGCAATGACAGAAGTTCAGATCCTTTTGATCTCATTCATAGTGATATTTGGGGTCCTTCTCCAATCCCTAATGTTTCTGGAGCGCGATGGTTTGTGTCATTCATTGATGATTGTACTAGAGTCTCGTGGATATTCTTATTAAAACAAAAATCCGATGTGAGCTTTATTCTCCCTACCTTCCATAACATGATACATACCCAGTTTGGTGCTAAAATCAAGAGATTTCGATCTGACAATGCTCGAGACTATTTTAATCAAACATTGACCAATTACTTCCAAACTGAGGGGATCATTCATGAATCATCCTGTGTTCACACTCCACAACAAAATGGAGTTCCAGAAAGAAAAAACGGTCACCTACTTGATACAACCCGAGCCTTTTTATTTCAACATAATATGCCTAAGTCCTATTGGGGGGAAGTTGTCCTTACTGCAACACATCTTATTAACCGTCTACCATCCCGGACCCTTGATTTCAAAAGTCCTATGGAAAAGCTACGTCAATTTTATCCTAAGCTTAAAATCTCCAATAATCTTATACCTAAAATATTCGGGTGTGTTTCATTTGTCCATGTTCACCAACCCAACAGGGGAAAGTTGGACCCTAGAGCTCTTAAATGTGTTTTTGTCGGATACTCTTCCACTCAAAAGGGATATAAATGCTATCATCCGCCATCAAAGAAATTCTTTGTCTCAGCCGATGTCACTTTCTATGAACCTGAGCCCTATTTTACCGCTCCTTCTCTTCCGGGGGAGAATGTCATCATGGAAGATAAGGATCAGAACTCCCTTGATAATCCTTTTGACCTTTTTGACCCCTTTACTCTCCAACAAACCAAACCTGAATCTCCCACAACCCCTGTACCCAATGACGAACATAAGGATCGGATGACTGGACAAGTGTACTCAAGGAATAAAGCCGCAGCTCCTGAACCAATGCAAGCTCAAGAATCTGAACCAATCCCTGAGAATGAGGTAACAAACCCTGAACCCTCCTTACAAATTTCATTAGTTCCTGAAACTAACAATGATCTTTTAGCCTCTGAACCTGACAATGACCTTCCCATTGCCATTAGAAAGGGAACAAGGGAATGCACTAAACATCCCTTGTATCCATTATCTCATGTTGTATCCTTTGAGAAGTTCTCACAAACCCATAAGAGTTTCCTTACCAGCCTAAATAATATCCAGACTCCTACGTCATTATCCGAGGCTTTATCTAATACAAATTGGAAACAAGCTATGAATGTGGAAATGGAAGCCCTGGAGAAAAATGCAACATGGGAGTTGGTAGACTTGCCTCCAGGAAAAAAACCTGTTGGATGCAAATGGGTTTATACAGTAAAATACAAAGCAGATGGGTCACTAGAGCGCTACAAGGCAAGATTGGTAGCCAAAGGATATACTCAGACATATGGTGTGGACTATCAAGAGACATTTGCTCCAGTTGCAAAAATGAATACTGAGAGACTTCTTTTGTCATTGGCAGCTAATTATGACTGGGATCTGCAACAATTTGATGTAAAAAACGCATTTTTACATGGGGATTTAGAGGAAGAAATCTATATGGAAGTACCTCCAGGATTTGGCACCACAGATAAAGTGTGCAAATTAAAAAAGGCCCTGTATGGACTTAAGCAATCTCCGAGGGCATGGTTTGGTCGGTTTGCCAAAGTAATGACAAGTATGGGATATAAACAAAGCCAAGGAGATCACACTTTGTTTATTAAGCACTCGACTTCAGGGGGAGTTACAGCTCTATTAGTGTATGTTGATGACATCATCATGACAGGGAACAATGAGAACGAGAGACAAAACTTGAAGCGGTGTTTGACCGAAGAATTTGAGATCAAGGAATTAGGGAGATTGAAATACTTCCTAGGGATTGAAGTGGCACACTCTAAACATGGAATCTTTATCTCTCAACAGAAGTACATTACAGGCCTTCTTAAAGAAACAGGGAAACTAGCATGCAAACCAATGAATACTCCTATTGATCTTAATCACAAGCTTGGAGAAGCTGAAGAAGCGCCGACTGTTAATAAAGAGACGTATCAAAGACTAGTAGGAAGACTCATCTATCTCTCTCACACAAGACCTGATATTGCATATGCAGTGAGTGTAATAAGTCAGTTCATGCACAATCCTAAAGATATTCATTTGCAAGCGGCTAATCGCGTTCTACAGTATCTTAAAGGGACTCCAGGACAGGGTATCTTATTTAAACGACACACAGGAATGGTTCTTGAAGCATATACTGATTCAGACTATGCTGGTTCAGTAGTTGACAGAAGATCAACTACTGGATATTGTACGTTTCTTGGTGGGAATTTGGTGACATGGCGAAGTAAAAAACAGAATGTAGTGGCCAGATCTAGTGCTGAAGCAGAATTCCGAGCAATGGCACAAGGGGTTTGTGAGTTATTATGGTTGCAGATAATTTTAACAGATTTGAAAATACACTGGGATGGCCCTATGAGACTCTATTGTGACAATAAATCTGCAATTAGCATTGCCCATAACCCAGTTCAACATGATCGAACCAAGCATATAGAGATTGATAGACACTTTATTAAAGAGAAGCTTGATAGTGGGTTGATCTGTACTCCATATATGTCTACCAATAATCAGCTCGCCGATATGCTCACTAAAGGGTTAAATCATACTGCATTTCAAGCAAATGTGTCCAAGCTGGGAATGGTAAACCTTTATTCACCAGCTTGAGGGGGAGTGTTGAGATTTGTTTCCTATTGTTGATAGATTTGTTTTCTGTACAGAATTATTTCCTTAAGGATTTATTTCCTTTAAGGAATATAGCAGTTACTAAAATTGTAAATGTAGCCATAAGTACATAGCCCTGTATGTCTATATATATGGAGTCCCTCCATTAAGACATTACACAAGAATAAAGATCATTTCTCTTCTCCCGTGGATGTAGGCCATAAAGCCGAACCACGTTATATCTTTGTGTCTTTTATTATTTTAACAGTTATCCTTGGCTCCACAGCAGTCACACACACCCAACAACAACAGAAGGCACTCAGTTGCAAGATCAACATGCAAGGCCACCAAGTGCTACTCATCTTTTTCTTTTTAATATAAGAAAGAGACATATATTTGAAACCAAAAAAGCAAGCTCAACACAAAGATGAAAGAACCCTTTGCTAAAAGAAACCTACAAATCAAATCAACTAAAACTTTTCCCAATTGCATGGGGTCGGCTACATGAATCCACTTCTTTCACTCCGCATGATTAAAGATTAAGTCAACTCTTAAATTACAAATACTTATATCTTTTTTAATTATTTTTTACCACATTATTTTTAGGCCTTCTTTTACCTATACCATGAATTGTTTATAGGTCACTTTTCCCATTGGAGCATCCAAAGATTTCTGTTGCAAGTATCCAAATCACCTTAATTGATTTTCTCTCATTTTATCTCCAACTGAGGCTACTTCTACCATTTCTCATATATTTTCATTTTTAATTCTATCTTTCAACACTTTACCACATATCTATCTTAACATACCCATTTCCATTACACTTCATTTATCACATGTGTTTCTTTAGTGCCCAGCATTTTGTTCCATATAGCATGGCTGCCTAATAACAATTTTATAAAATTTTCATTTCAACTTCAATGTTATTATGCATAGATCATATATACAATACTCCAAAAGCACTCTTACACCGAACCCATTTTGCTTTAACTTTAAGGTTCATTTCCTTACCTTTTTCTCCTTCTTGATTATAATAGATCCCAAATATTTGAAATTTTCACTCCTTGATATCTCTTGGCTTTCAATTTTCATAGTCTCTTCATTTGTGGTTCTATTTCCTCTAAAATTATGTTTAATATATTTAATTTGGGTCCTACTAATCTTGAACCTCAAATTTTAGAGTCTATTTTCAAACCCCTAGCTTATCATCAATCAACACTATATCATCGACATATAAAATACACCATGAAGAAACCTATAAGAACAAAAACTAAAACAAGAAGGCACAATTCCTAACCAAATTTGATAAGAAAAAGCAATGGAAAAATCTATCTAAAGGTATTGGCATGACCAAGTTGGCATTAATTTCAAGAAGCTTTCTCAATTCATAGTAATTTTTGGGTTCTACTTCTACCCATTGTATCCTACTTATGCTTGAATCTTAACCCCTTTCCTTATACTCCTTCCCTACACCAATTGGGTTTTTGAATGTTCGATTTAGTTCAGATCCCCATAGAAACAACTTCCTACAATGCAGGGTAAGGTTGCGTACACAGATCCAAAAGTGGCCCGACCCTCCTCCCGGATCCCGCATAAGTGGGAGCTTCATGCATTGGGCTGCCCCCTTCTTTTATTGTCCCAAGTTCAAGAATGACCTCACTTGATATGCATTGTCTTCAATGAGAAGACATAAGGGTGTGGTTTCTAAATAAGTCATCAACTTGTTGAAGCATTTAGAAACAAAATCCATTTTCAGTGTTCCTCACCAACATCTTGAAATTACCATGGTCAAAAAAGAGGAACTCATCCTATGAGATTGTCCCCTTCAATTTTTTCATGGTTTCTCCTTGAACTTGTCTTATGAAGATCATAAACTCGAAATATTTTTTGACTTAGATTAATGCTAGCAACCCTCTTACAGCCTAGTGGAGATTGTCATGTCTTAGAAAACATACAGAATGTCTAGGAAAATTTGCATATATATCACATCTAGATAATGTCTTAAAATATTAATGGTGAGGAACATAATAATACACATCTTTTTATCGTCTTCTCCAATAAGAATTATATCCAACAAAATTGACATAAGCTCCTTTTCTGTTGGATCTCATAAACACATTTAGAACCTCTTTAGTCATTAGAGACAAAAAAGAAAAAAAATATATATATATATATATCTTGAGCAAAGAACCATTTCTGAACTTTTGAAGAACTTAGGTTGGTTCTTTCCATGAGAAGGAAAAAAAAGGCTGGTTCTTTTAAACAAATGGATTACCAACAATTAGGAATGGGTAGTTGTTGAAGCTGATAAGAGAATGATCAATGACTTCTTCTCTATTTCCTAGAGATGCAAATGGTGGGCAAGGATCTAGAGAGTGTTGTGAGGGAGATTGAAGAGCTAATTCATAGAAAGAGACCTCAGTGTGACTAAGAGTGTCAAAAGACCCAAAAGGGCCACAATTTGGTCAAAAGAGAGCCTTTAGCCTCACTAATTTGTATGGATATTGTAAACCCAATTCATAAAAAGAGCTCAAATGTGGCTAAGAGAATCAATGGATCTGATGGAACCATTATTGGATCAAAAGAGAACCTTTAGCATCACTAACTGATATAAAAACCCTCCCACTGCTCTTAATTTAGGCAAAAATAAGACTTAAGCAAAGGCCAGGAATGCTTCTTTTTCCATAAACTGCTTAGCATTGCTTATTGTTCCCAACTCCATTTTTGTTCATAACCTATCTTTTGAACTTCATGGTTCTCTTATAGTTTTTTTTTTTTTTTTTTTTGGGTTAAAAATACTTTTCTAAAGAATGTTTTTTTCTATCAATAACCTAAGGCGCACAAAATAAAATTTGTCAACTTTAACTCCATTGGTTAAAATAGGGGTGAGATGGTTAAGATTTTTTTTTTTTTCCCATTTGCCTTTTGCTTTGAAAGACTAAGAGCTTAATCAAAGGCATGGTCTAAAAATTCGGCGAATTTTTTTGGTTTTTTTACCATCGAAGTGCAAAGTGGGATGTAAAATAAAAAATGCAAAAATTCGCTAAATAATTTGATAAACTTCAACAACTTCGACGAAATTCGATAAACTTCGACAAAAGTTTAGTTTTTCAATAAAAAAATGCAAAACTTCGAGCAAAAATTCGATAAAATTCAACAAAATTCGATGAAATTAGACAGAGAAGTAAAAAAGATGTTACTTCATCAATAAAAAACAAAAAAAACACTAATAATTATGTATTATTTTCAACTTCATCAACCAACATAGCAATATAAATTTTAAAAAATAATTTAACAAGTTAACAAATTATGTAGTTTATGGGATATGCTTTACCAAAAAAAAAAAAAAAGAAGCAAAATAAATAAATAGTTAAAGTCGAAATAAGATAAAAACTTAAAAATAAATTAAAAGATTTCCTAAAGTTATCTTTTTTTAGTTAACTCTTATGAAACAAGATTAATAAACAACACATTAAAATAATAAACTAATAAATTAAGCATGATAGAATTCAAACTAGTAAAGTATATGGTCGAGAAGCAAGCCACCACAAAATTAAATATCAAAATAAAGAAAACAAATTAAGACCAAAAGCAGTCATTCAAATTTATCAACTCACTTAACAAGATTGATTTTGTTAGGTCGCTTATTGATATTTTTATGTATTAAAAGTGTCTATTTATATTAGTTTTTAGCTTATACTACAATAAATTTAGATATTTAAGCATAGATGCAAAAATTCTCTAAACTTCTCTAATTTAGCAAATTTTTACAAAAATTCTCCATGTCGAATTAAACTTCTCCGAATTAATTCTGATTTTTGAAGGTCGAAGTTTAGGGCGAAATCGAAATTTCGTACCTTGATCAAAGGAGTGCATAATTTCACAATTTTAATCAGCTTATCATTTTCAGAAACTGCCAGACAGCATAAAAAATCTTGGCTTTCTTTCTCTTAAAAAGCATTCTTATCAAGGTCTATCCTCTTCATTATTGGTGGTCACTTCCTAAAGAGGATTGAGAAAGTCTTTAAGGAAGCTGATCGGCAAATAGTTGATGAAATAATTTCCATGAATAATAATAAATTTTGGTGAAACAAGAAAAGGAATCACCAGAAATAACAACACAACTAGCAGCCATAAACCCAAAAAGTTTAAAAAACAAAAAAGTCAAGACATATTTCAGGCATTACCCAGAAAATTTATGTCAGTACTCCTTCGTTCCTTAGCCAAGGAATGCTTCTTCTGACCACATAAATGCATTAGTTAATGATTAATCTTTCTACCCAACAGAACAGAAACTTCCATTTCTGTATAAGGTGCTCACAACCCACTTCTGCCCCGCATTTCTAATTGACTAATAACTGTGTTACGATCACATTTCTTATCTAGATTAAATAATTATTTATTACTTTTATAAGTTTTATTTAGTTGAAAAAGTCTAGATAGTGGGTTGTTTTGTGGGTTATAACTCCTTGTTATGGAGTAGTGGGAGGTTATGAGTAGTTATAAGTAGTTATCTATTTCATCTATTTAAGGAGAATGATGAATGAAATGGGAGAGCAAAAATTTATTATCAATGGTTTGATCCATTTGGAGGTTGGGTTCCCTCGAAGAATCTATTGGAGGTTTTGGTTCCCTTGAATGAACCAATTATCTTTCTTTTTTTTCTTTCTTATTTTATGTTTTTTAAATTCAGAAAATGGGTTCGTATTATTTGGTATTAGAGTCAGGCATATCTGCTTCACCGCCTCGCGAGTTTGGGAACCATATCATCAACAACTTAAAGGCCGGATAAAGATGTGTTTGTATTTGAAATAACATAATACAAGCACATCGAATATTGATAGTCGAGTGAAGCCGCCATAAGGAAAGGGCTACTGTCGGGTCAATGTCGGAAGTGTTGATCGACATGGACGTCGTCTTAAAAGCGTGGTGGAATGTTACGATTACATTTCTTATTTAGATTAAATAATTATTTATTATTTTTATAAGTTTTATTTAGTTGAAAAAGTCTAGATAGTGGGTTGTTTTGTGGGTTATAACTCCTTGTTATGGAGTAGTGGGTGGTTATGAGTAGTAATAGGTAGTTATCTATTTTATCTATTTAAGGAGAATGTATGAATGAAATTGGAGAGCAGAAATTTATTATCAATGGTTTGATCCATATGGAGGTTGGGTTCCCTCGAAGAATTTATTGGAGGTCTATGGGTTTAGATTCAGAAAATGGGTTCGTATCAAACTGTCAGTATCGGTTCCCATCACAAACAAAACATTGGTGGTGTTTGTTAACTCTAATTCTAACCGCCAAAAAAGGGTAATGAAAAAATTAATTTTTTGGTAAATATTTTTACTTGTTCTACCTCTAATTGAAATAGAGGTATAGCCCCTATAAGAATAAGCAAAAAAATAAATAAATACATAAAAATAAAAATAAAAATCTTGGCTTATTGTAGTAAAGCTTAAACCTCTACTACAAATAGAGATTAATTTTAAAGTAGAAGTAGATGCCAAATACAGTTACCAAAGACCACCTTAGATGCAAAATTGTACCCAGCACAAGTTCAACGACTCAATTTCCAATTCCTATCTTCAAAATAAGGGAAATATAACTAGGGGCAGAAAATAAAATGGTCCCATTGGATAGATTATAAGTTGACCTGATTGAGCATTCTATCGATCGAACACAACAGGAAATAAGACGAGCAAACAGACCTTTGAGAATATAAGCCTGAAGAAGCGTTTGATCAAGCTCAAGTGCCTTGTCACAGTCCTTGATCACATGCTTGTGAAGCTCCAATTGGCTGTAGCAGAAAGCTCGATTGCTGCAACCCCAAACCAAAAAAAAATAAAAATTAACAACCGTCGTGACTCAACGAATTCAAGACGGATTAGATTGAGGAGATTCTGAGAGAAAAAAAAAACAGAATTGAAACTTAGAAGAAGAGAATCGAGAATGGAGAAGACCAGATGTCTTGAACAACGCAGGATCGAGAGAGTAGAGAATCGAGAAGGCGAATGGCTTTGGACCATTGCCGTGAGCTGCACAGCTTCGCAAGCTCCACTCTCTCTGAAACGATTGATGAACCCATCTACCAGCCCCGTAACGGATCGATTTTTCCCAAAAACTGTTTTTGCCGATTCTCGCCCCCCTCAGCCCCGTATCTGAACTCAAAGTCCTAAGAGAGAGAGAGAGAGAGTGCGATAGGAAGGGATTACAGAATAAGAACGATGCGAAGCATAAAGATGACGACATGTTTCCCCAGGAACCCTTTTGAGTCACTATACCTACATGTATTATCAATGTGCTTTCTTTTTTTCTTTTCTTTTTTTGAGAGGATTTTTTTTTTTTTTTCACTTCCTTGAAAAAATATACCAATAGTAAATATGCTTTGGTAGCACTTATTAATGTATCATTGTTAGAGACAGATTATAATCGGTATCTCTCTCAAATATATATAATTGGGACTTTTTATAAAAGAATTAAGTACTACTTATTGAAGCTGGAAGCTTGAAGCAACTACCACTTTGGTACCACCGTCAATATGCTTATTTTAATTCCGTCCCATTTAATTTCAAAGAAAGAAAAAACTGAAAACAAAAACAAGACAGTGTTAGCCCTTGAATTTGATTCCTCTAAACTAACCAAAAAAATTTTAAAAATTATGCAGCAACTTATTGCAGGGGTCTTCCAATAAGAGTGATAAAAAGTCATTGAAACGTGAGAATGCTGAAATCAGATTCTTCCCTCGGTTGCAAGCAAAGGGTTTACAAGGAGTGATTCTCTGAAGCCGGGCAGACGATCAATAAAGCATAGGATTTTCATACATTTTTACCATATTATATCAATCAACATGAGAAAAAACTATGCTCTAACTCATGTTCTTTTTCGCTTTTATTTTACAAACAACTCTGATTGAGACACCAAGGGCCACTGCAAAGCAGGAAGAAGCCCTGGTCTTTAGAATCCTACAATCACTTTTTCTTATAGAATTTTATTTATTTTTCTCTTTTTTTTCATTTAATTCAAAACACCTTGAAATTTGTATAATCCTCTCCATCTTTACATACAAGAAACTCTAACTTTGGTTGGAATTTCAACTTGAGAACTCTTGTTTCCTGATGCAGGTTCTTGGTCATTATATCAAACCCAAATTTGTTTAAAATATTCAATTTCTAATTAGGTTTTTGGTTAATCTAGTCAGATTCCCCAAATAAACAGTAGATTAAAGAATTTCTGTAGAACTTGTGTTTCATGACTTATTTAGACAATTTGGCAACAGATGGATACAAGTCATGGAAGAAATTTGAAAAAACACACAAAGCCACAAATTTCCCCAACCTTTGAAACCTCATCATAGGGCACATAGGAATGCTGAGCCTGAAGACCACAATACCCGGAATACATGGATTTCATAGTAGTAATAATGTACTAAGAAACCTCATGACGACCTGCGTGAACAGTCCTTTCGAATACAAAATTACAAGCCCAAACTATCTTCAGTGACTAACACTAGCCTTACCTCAACAATATAAAAATTGTTGCAAGAATGATGAAACCCCTTTTATGTATATTCAAGTCCAAGCTTCAAAGGCATGCTTAAAAATAAAAATCCATCATTTTCATCAGCATGTAAACATCATTGTGAAGACTTATCCGATTCCAAATTCCTGTTCATGGAATCCAGGTACTCCTGCCAAAATAAACAAAAAGTGCTTGATCACTTGGCCTTTTCCAAATCTAAAGGATGTTCATTTTCCATTTAACCATAGAAAGAAAAAGATGACCCCGGCTACTGAATTTAGTTAAATCAGTTAGAAGTGCATCAGGAATAAATTTTGATCCAGGGATAGTATGTTCAGACTATACAAATAAAAAGAAACACTGTTACCTGGAGGATTCCAACAGCAGCGAATTTGTCAGTGATTGTTTTAGCTTGTACAGGATGCATATGCAAAGGCTTCAAAAGTGCTTCCACACACTATAAGCAGAATGTTAGAATTAGCGTTCTCCATCTATAGCAGGAAAAAAAATTACCATCTCTCTCATGCAAGCCATATGTATGTTCACAAAGTAAGACTCATAAGTATGGAAAGGAGTCTAGTACAGCATAGTCCAACAGGGTAAATGCATTTAGCAAACTTGAGATCCCATTTGGTAATTGGAAAGCTAAAACCCAAATCCAAAATTTTAAAATATATATATATGGGTGAGCACATGGATGGTGATGTCACCAATCATGTATGGGTTCCATCAACTCCAACTCAACTCGACTAACCTTTTCCCAACTACATGGTGTCTGCTGGGTTCAATCTACTTCTAAAACTGAATTCCACTAAATGATGAAGGCCATTTCTTTTGACTCTTCCTAAAATAAATCACTTTGGTGAAATAAATTCAATGAAGTGAAACACAATCAACTGTGCCTGCCGTCATCCACTGAGGCATCACCAATAGCCTCTCAATATTCTACCCCGTTCAGACACCATACTTCCCACTAATTATGAGCAACTACCTTTGATGTAAAACGTTCGTCCCAGTATGTATATTTCAGACCTTCAAACTTTCCTGTTTTACGGAGTTCTTCAACAAAAAGCTTCACTTGCACAGCCTAGTCCAAAGCAGAAATACAATAAAATAGAAAATTAATCAAGGATAAAATTGAGAAAACAAATTGATAAGGCTGCGTTTGGTTCGTGATCTGGAAATGGAATACAATCCAGAAAAAGAAAATTCAAAAAATGACTTTTTATCGTTTTCTAAAACAACATATTTTTCCAAGTAAAATCCCTGAAAATTATTTTTGAGTTCAACTAACCAAACACATTTTTCGTGTTTTCAATTTTTCAGATACAGACTGTATCCAAATCACAACCCAATCGCAGCCTAAGGTTGTAAAGAGTTACATCTGGACTGTAACGATGTCTGTTATAACAGCAGCCAACGACGAATCCCCCAAGAGAAAGTTCTGATATCTGCATAAAAATGCCAATTGCAAAGAAGATGAAAAAGTTAGTCGAGATGAGGAAAATCAAAGATGGACGTAACATTAACAAAAACAATGGTGAAGACAGGATTTCATTTCGTAGATGAACTAATATGTTGTTTTTTTCATACTTTCCATTATCAAAAACACAAGAAACAAATTGATTTTTTGTGTTTTTTATTCCATTTAAGTTTGTACTACAAATAGATGATTTAAAGCAACACTTAGAGCAGGCTGTTTTTGAAACCCACATTCTAAGCCAGTTCAATGTTTGGCATATTCATCATTCTTGAGAAGCTATCAAGGTTGCCCATTGGCGCTCAAGATTGGGGATATAAGAATTTAGAAGTGATCTTCTTACATCAGAGATTCCCCCTGATATTGTTGGTTCAATTAAGAATGACAGAAAAGGGGTTCAGATTTGTAAAGATTAATGTTTCATCTCCTTTGATTTTTTTTACAGGGATATTCCTCTTTTAAAAAAAAAAAGCAAAAAAAGAGAGAGAGAGAGAGAGAGAGAGAGAGAATTAATTCTCATGATCTGATCCTTCCTTTTCAATTTTTCAAACCACTTTGTTCACAGTCAGTAAAATTGAACATTGTTTAAGACCAACAAAAGTTGAAGCCTTTAGACCTAGTCCATGTTAAAATCCCACCACTAAACTAAGAAATGGGCAACCACAGTATCACAATACTAGCAGATATTTTAGCCAATTAGAATTTTAACTCTGAATTACTATCTAAAATCCAACTTGAAAATTCCTAATTATTTCCTCCTGAAGCACATTGATTTCTCAACCCTAAAACTATGCAAAAAGGCCAACGAACACTACCCCCTTTGGACCTGCATTAGGACAACCAAAGTTGGGTTAATGACCGCGTTAAAATTTTTGACATATATAGGTTTCATTATTTCAAAAAGCTGTACTCAAAGATTCACAAATCTATCATACATTAAGAAGCTCTCTCAAAGCCAGTAGAATATGTGGGTGTTTACAAGTGGGGGAGAAACAAAATTCAAGAATGAAAACAATGCTAACAAACTTGATCATAATATTAAAAAAGAAGAAATTAAAGAAAAAAAAAAAGAAGTCAAGTTTGTTAACCATCCATCTTACTTATTTGGTTTAAACTAGGTTATATAAATTCCAACTCAAATCTACGGATCTTATAATTCACAAATCACAATAGATTTAGGATAAAGTGATTCAGAAGCATTTCAAGTGGATGAGAAAGGCGCAAGGCTAAGTACACTAGCCATTCCCCAAACCTTGTAGTAGTGGGAGGCTGGGAGCCTTATGCATTGGGTTTTTTAAAACATTGATGGAACCCCCATACAAGTGGATGGGCTTGACCAATAGGAAGGGATTGTGGATAAGGCATCAACCATGGGATCAAAACTCACAAAATCAATTGTCCCTATAGAAGGGACGACAGAATTTCTCCAACTCAAACCCTTATAGCTCCTGCTTCATCCATGCAATTCACAAGTGCATTATATCAAGGAAGGTCTTCCTGGCATTATCAAGAAAGTTAGATTTTTTAAGGCATATGGCCATGTTGGTTAGAGCTTTATCAATTATATGCTCTATCAGATGGGTTTTGGTTCTAAATGACAATGTTGGATGGGTTAAGTTGTTAAAGAAGTCAAGATAAATGGAAGGAGTAGATTTCCTTTCTAAAAGACCTTGGTGAATTGTCCTGGCCGCTTCCTTCCACTTTCCAGTAATCTACAGTCTTCCATAGCCTCTTGACAAGAAAAGAAAGTAAGAGGCTCATAATAAGGTAGCTGAAAGATCAAGGGAATTGCTTTGAGAGCTATTTGAACAAGCATTGATCTCCAGGTGGAAAATGGGGAAGCTCTCCTTTATAACTAAATCATATGAGTTTATAGATCATGACCTGGTTATGTTCATATAATGTATGAAGATTCATTAATATGAATCTCAATTCAATTAGTGAAGTTCCAAAATGATTTGATTCTAAAGTAAATATAGAAAATTTTCTTGCCAAACTACAAAGGAAACTAAAAATAAAATGAGAACATGTGAGCTATTGACTTACCAAAGTTTGGAAATCTTTTGCCATCAGATCAATGTTTGTCTTCTTACGAACCAGTACACTGCACAAGCATTAACCATAATAGCCAATTGAGTGTTCACACTTATATAATCTCATCAAGTAAAATATTAGGAGCCTAATCATTCCCTTTAAAACATATATACACAGTTCTACTCCATTGCTTAACTCCACCTGTGTTGAGTATATTTCCCATATCCTTATCCAAAGCCAGTCTCAAGCTCGGATAAAGGAGGATGGTCGCATTAGGTAGCTGACAGCCAGCGTATAACTTCGTCAAATCAACTATAACATGAATCTACTAATTCAAACTGCACAAAGGGCTAGGACGATGTTGACTTAGCCCTGAATAGAGCGGTGTGGAGGAAGTAAATTCATGTAGCCGACCCCATGTAGTTGGAAAATGGCTTAGTTGAGTTGAGTTCTACTCCATTGCTTGCTACCACATTTTAATCTCTTAGATGACTTCAATTTTTGAAAGATCTAACATCCGTAGCAAGAAGTAAATCAAGTCGCTCACAGGTCATCTATTTATTGCAATGGGAAATGAAAATTTGGTACATGAAAGTTTTCACTGTCTAAGTTTTCTTCAAAATCCTCTCTCATAACTGAAAATGATGCAGTAGATTGTAAAGTGTAAATGTAATCTTATTTAACTTGCTTCTTCAAAGAAACATGGGCTTTGCTAGTAATGACCATGATTACTGAAGTACACCCCAGCAATCCCCTCGAGGAAAGGGCAGGATTATAGCAAATACAATAGTATAGCAATTGCAGGAGAATAAAAATGGAGATAATAAACAAATATTGGAGTAACAGTGGAGAAATAAGAGGCATTGCAGAAATTTTCATAAATGCTACAAGAAAGAATATTTTAATGCCCAAGTAGTGAAGTGGCATTTCAGCCTACTTCATCATTTTAATAAATCAACAAGAAAAGAAGTAACTCAATGGCACAATATTCAACTGCATGTTTTCATTAACATCTTAACTGAACAACTTGAATACACAATTGCGACACTTATAATGTTTCTAGATAAAAACTGTCGTTATTAATTCTACACATCTTATCCACGTTAAAAAGACTGATGCCAACATTGTCAGCTAGTAGTACACATTCAGATGTCTTAAAATAAAACATGGCAGTGCAATATGTAAGCAACAGTTGCATATTAAACTGTGGAATATTCAAAAAGAGAAAAATTATTAACACAATTTTAACAGCAAACACTTTAGTAGAGCCTTCATACCTAAGAGGTGATGCAATTTTATTATTGATATCTGAAACAGCAAGTCCAACATATTTATTCCCAACATCTAGTCCAAGCAGTCTTCCTCGTTCTGAAGTATTTGTCTTCAGTATATCGTAGAACAAGGTGATTGGCTTGACATACTTCATCTGTATCAATGAAGGAAACAGATCATTTCAAGTTATATATATATATATATATATATATATATATTAAAAAAGGAGGTGCTCTTTTCAAAGCAGTCACAGCTTCAAAGCACCAGTAATCTAATCCTTTTTTTTCTATTTTTTATTTTTTTATTTTTTAAGAACCAAGGGTATTCAGGCTTTGCTCAACTAATTGGCCCCTCGTTGCTCAAGCAGAAGACAACCCCATTAACCATTCAAGTCCCATGCTTAGCACCAGTAATCTAATCGAAACATAAAGCCACATAGATATGACCATAGACCTCAATTTTTCTTTTTCCTTTTTTTAGTAAATTTTGTAAAGCGCAAAGTGGGTAAATAATGTTTTAGGCTGCAACATGTAGCACAAAATGTACCTTTTAAGTTCTCAGAGAGAAAACTAGAAACAGACACAACATTGCCTCTAACAAGTATTACATAGTTAAATACCAAAAAAGCGAATCATTTGTAATCCATCATACAAGAATATATTCTACTCAACTCAACCCAAAAAAGCCTATTTCCAAACATGGGGTCGGCCATGTGAAACCGCTTCCTCCACTTTGCTCAAGCAAGGGCTAAGTCAACAGTTATATTAACCTATTTTAATTATCTTTATTCATGTGATTTTTTTTTATTTTCTTCTTCCTCTATCATTATTGTGAACTATTAATAAGTTACACTTCCTAAATTGTGGCATCTAGTGTTCTTTGTTGTATGTGTCCATACTCCATACCACCTTAATTGGTTCCCTCTCATTTTATCACTAATTGAGATTACTCCAATCATTTCCCAAATATGTTTATTTATAATTTTTTCTTTCAATTTTTTAGCAAATATCCATCTTAACATTTTTATTTTTTTTTGAGAGGAAATGATGATAGTATATATATATATATGAAGGTAATATCAAACGAAATACAACATCAAACCATAGGGCATCAAGGATGCACCAAGGATAACCCTGTAAGCACAATGAAGAAGCAAAACACACCCACCACCAGTCATGGCATTTCCAGCCACAAAGAAAGGCCACTGTATACAAGATCCACTCCCTATGCCTGCAAGCAATTTACCCAATTCCTAGACCAATCAGAGATAGAGTATCCCCCATTCAATCTGGAACATGCAAGCCACCGCGCCTCCTCCCAAATACCAAAGCTATCTAAGGATTTGTCAACAAAGACCCTGCGATTTCTTTCCATCCATAACGTCCACAGTGTAGCAAAGGACGCTATTCTCCATACTTCTTTGATTCTGGAATTGCCAAAAGAAATGTTCTCCAGTGATATGCCCTCACATCTAGCGATCCTGCAGCCAAGAAAGATGTGTGCAATTGATTCACCGTCCTGCATACAAAGTGAACAACAATGTGGAGATATAGAGATTGACAGGAACCGTCTTTGAAGGACATCCAAGGTGTTGATCCTCCCCTATGCCAGTAGCCATCCAAAAAACTTTACCTTTGATGGAATCTAAACATTCCAAATACATCTGGAGACGGGAAAAGGAGGGAAAGACGGATCATCAATTAGGTAATCAAATAAGGATTTACATGTAAAGGAACCGGACGGGTGTATGGACCATCTAAACCTATCAGATTGGTTAGAGATTTGAATGTGGGGTATAGCTGGGAGTAGGGAATTAACTTCAGCTAATTCCCTAACCGTTAGGTTTCTACAAAAGTGAAGGTTCCAAGAAGGGTGGCCTGTTTCTGGATTTGAAGAGAAAATAGAGAGAAAGGAGTTAATAGGAGCATTATGGAGAGATGAGAGACGATACAGACGAGGATAGGCTTGTGCTAAGGTAGAAAAGTTTGTCCAATTATCTTCCCAAAATCTGAAAGTACATCCATCTCCAACCTCCAAAGAACGATTGGAAAGAGAAAAAAGGGACCAAAGAAGACAAGAACTTCCATGGACTTCGGTATGTGACGGATCTTCCAACACGCCGCCCCCAATCAATCATCGAATTCCCATACAAACTGTCAATAACCCTTACCCACAAAGCTTGTTTTTCCTTTGTAAACCGTTGTAACCATTTGGTACCTAGAGCAATATTTCTTTTGATGATGTTCCCTATACCCAGCCCTCCTTTGCTAACCGGTCTTTGAACCAACTCCCAATTCATGAGATTGATGCCATCTTCCTTATCCACTCCCTTCCAAAGGAAAGATTTAATCTTCTTCTCAATCTCCAAAGCCACTCCACTAGGAATCTTGAAAAGAGACAGGTAGTATAGGGGCAGTGACATAAGGACTGATTTAAAGTTGGCCTTCCGCCTCTTGACAAGAATCCATGTTTCCAGCCACCAAGTCTTTTTGAGAATTTGTCCAACACCGGGCACCAAAATGATCTTGTCAACAGATTACCCCCTAATGGTAGGCCCAAATACTTCAACGGCCAAGTGTCAATAGAGCACCCAACATGGTTAGCAAGACTCAATAACAAACTTTGATCAATATTAATCTCGGCCATCTGACTCTTGGACATGTTTATCTTAAGCCCAGAGAGCATGCAAAAAGCTTGTAAAAGCTGAATCGCCTCCAAAACATTGCGTTCTGATCCTTCCAAATAGAAAATGGTATCATCTACATATTGCAAATGAGATACCTCTACCTCCTTCGCCCCTACTCTGAGACCACGAATTAAGGCATGCTGCCTTGCATGATCCATAAGTCTGCCCAGACTATCTGCCACCATTGTGAAGAGAAAGGGAGAAAGAGGGTCGTCTTGCCTTAGCCCTCTCTTTGCTTGAAACTTACCTCTAGGCCTGCCGTTGACTATAACAGAGTAAGAAACGAACCACACACAACCTCTCATCCATTTTCTCCAAGTTCTACCCAAGCCTTTTCTTTCAAGGATGAAATCAAGAAAGTCTCAGTCCAACGAATCATAGGCTTTGGCAAAATCAACCTGAAACAATACCCCATCCTTTCTTTTCCTTCGATATTCCTCTACTACTTCATTAGCAATTAAGACCGCATCAAGAATCTGTCTCCCATGTACAAAGGTTGATTGCGTAATCCCAATAGTGCTGTGAAGTACGGCTCGCAACAAGTTTGCCAACACTTTGGCAATTATCTTATATAGACTAGTAACCAGACTAATAGGTCGGAAGTTTTGTATTTTCAAGGAATCTCCCTTCTTCGGAATGAGACAGATGTAGGTTTCATTTGTCTTAACATTAATGATCTCGTTATTATAGAATTCAAAAAACACCTTCATCAAATCCACTTTTATTACCTCCCATGATTTTTGATAAAAAGCCATTAAAAACCCGTTCGGGCCCGGTGCCTTATTACCATCACATCCAAACACTGCCATTCGCACCTCCTCCATCTCAAAAGGTCTTTCTAATGACTCACATTCCACACTACTTATTGGTGACCAATCTAAGCCCTCAACACCCCAAGATTGAGTGTGAGAGGTTGAATACAATTCCTGAAAATAGGAGACTATTGCATCCACAACTTCTTGTTCAAAATCCACCACCATGCCATCCCCTCTCTCCACCTTCTCAATGAAGTTGCGGGACCTCCTGTGGGAAAGAATCTTATGGAAGAAGTGGGAATTTGCATCCCCCTCTTGCAACCATTTGACTTTGGCTTTTTGAAATGCCATTCTATCATCTCTAAGACATACATTTGCCAGCTCCCCCTTCAAGTGCCTACGTTCAAGATCCAATTCCCTATTCCAACGAGACGTTCCTTCTATCGCATCCAACCTTCCAATAGAGACTTCCAATTCATTCTTCTTGATAGTCGTAGTTCCATAGACAAATGTATCCCATTCCTTTAGCTTCACCTTTATGTTGCATAATTTCATCATGAATCTATAGCCTTCCCAATGAGATAGCCAAAAATTTTCAAATCTGAAAGGTGTGGGGCCCCACCTACATGCAGCGGTATCTAGCAAAATGGGACAATGATCCGATGTAATTCTAGGTTGAGTCATCTGTCTGTTGGAGGAGAAAATGGACTCCCATCCCATGGTGAATAAAAATTTGTCAAGCCTAGAGCAGACAGGATCTATCCTAAAATTTAACCATGTGAGCCTAGAGTTTAAGAGTGGGGGATCTCTTAAGTCAAGGTCACTACTGAGAGAATCGAACTCTTGCATACTTCTTTTGAGGCGTCTACTGTTGTACTTCTCGCTTAAAGTTCTTGGAGTGTTGAAATCACCACCCAAGCACCAATTCTGCCCACACACAGCTCTTAAGCCCAGAAAGCATCACGTTCAATTGGATCATTCGGTCCATAAACTCCCATGAACCACCATCTGTCAAGCTCACCCCATTTTATCTCCACAGATACTGTGTAACCGCTGATGAGATTAGAAACCACCTCCACTGATCTTGTATCCCACATCAACACCATGCCGCCAGATGCACCAATAGAAGGAAGATAAACCCAACCTTTGAATCTAGATGCCCATAGATTGGCAATCCATCTTCTACTCATCCTTTCTTTTTTCGTTTCTTGAAGAATGACAATATCAGCCTTTGACCTTTGAACAACCCTTCTTATTTGTTGTCTTTTGCGATCAGAACCGCATCCGCAAACATTTCATGAAAGTATCTTCATTGAATAACATTGCCATCCCCAACCTCTGCCACATGAGCCTCATTGATCCTCAGAGCCATACCTTCCACAATACCTACTTCCCGTTTTGCCTCTTGCTTCTTCTGAAACACACGCAAGGCCAATTTCACCCTCTCAAGATATGACGCCAAATCCTCGAATGTCTCTATGAACGGAATCCCCCCTATGTCATGCCCTAAAAGTGCCCCATAACCATCAACATCGTTGTCTCCCTGTATCTGAGCCCCCTCCGTCGAATTCGCCACAAACCCAGCATCTATTTTTGTTCCCCATTCTCCAGCCATGTTTCTATAGCTGAGGTGAAGAACCAATAATAGACGTTTTGTTTTCCAGATTTTGGGGAGTAATTGAATTGGGTATGTCATTAGGAATGTATGGAAGAATTGGAGAAAGAATATGAGCAGTAGAATTAATCGAGGAAGAGGAATGCTCAGTGACATCATTGATAACAGGTTGTTGGATACTTACCTGACCCATAGGCATGTCATTACATTAGATCTCCCATAAAGGATCTACTGCGTCACCTTTGTGATCAAGGCCTAAGTCCACCGCATCCCCCATATCTTCATCGTCTGACAAAGAAGACCCAGAGAAGTCGTCCTCATCAAGCTTCTGGGGTACCTCGATCTCGGCCATCAGTTCTCGTTTGCCACTCCTGGATCCAAGCGGATCATGCAAGCCTCGACCCACTTAACTGTCCCCATTCATAATCCTGGGTGATCTTTGCATCGAGTTTTTGGATGGTCTGCCAAGAGCCGATATCTCCGTCTTCGCTTCAAACGCCTCCGTCAACATCCCCATGCCCAACGCACGGTGATTTTTAGTGTGCAAATCAGGGGGGATTTGCGAAAATTGCATCGCACCTCGCTTGAAGCCAATACCTCTGGAGGGAATCACAAAATTTTCCTCCATTTGCCGAAAATCATCTTCATTTTCCAATCGCAGCACTGTTGGATCCCTATCAAGTTGGTTCTCCAATGAAATAGACACATGCTCAAAAGTATCAGATACATGGGTTTTTGTTTCTATTTCATAGCAAGTCAGCAACTGCCCATAATCTGAGAATTGTTATTATGCTGATCATTTTCTTCATTAAGCCTGTGGAGTTCCTTGGCGCCAGTTTTATAAGGATGAAGCTCCTCAATGGCCTGGACTTGGTTTGGTAAGCAATGGTCCGGCCCACAATTCAAGTCTTGTATGGATCGGACGCTACTCTGGCCCACCATGCTTCTGCAAGGTCCATACCCTTCATTCAGCCCCTTAGATGCCGCCCCTACCTCAGGCAAACCTCTTCCCACCTGTTCCTGCACCACGTGGAAGCTTTCCACAGCTATAGCTTTACCTTTGCGCCGATCTTCTCTGAC
Organism: Paratinospora sagittata; assembly: GCA_035771175.1. NCBI lineage: Eukaryota > Viridiplantae > Streptophyta > Magnoliopsida > Ranunculales > Menispermaceae > Paratinospora > Paratinospora sagittata. The sequence continues at coordinate 37,324,722 of CM069603.1, forward strand.
AGGTGAATCTTCCATAATTTTCTTTTCAGGCCTGTCTTGTACAGATATCTGACCGACGTACTCTAAGTTTAGCACGTTGTTCTGGACATGTGGCAACCATGAATCAAACCGACGTTGAGGACGAGCTCGCCGGAAGTTAGCGTCGGTGATTAGATAACTAGGAGCACCACCTGAGGCCAGCCTCTGCTGTCGTGTGTCTGTTCTCTGTGGGCGCAGGCTGAAAAGTTTCACCCCAAAAGGGCCTCCATCACCGACAACATCCAATGGTTCCGATACAAAACCCTCCTCATCTCCTTGGACTCTAATCTTTGCAAAACGTAAAAACTCCATCGACCTTGTTTCTGGTGCAACTTCCACGAGGCCTCCACACAATTTTCCAATGTTTTCAAAGGAGTCTTGGCACTACGATTCTAACGAAAGGCCTTCTTTCCCAACCCATCCGCAATTGCATCTGACCCTTATTCTAAACCACTGCAGTGATTGATGCCAAGCCATTACCCTAAAGTTTGTAGAGTAATGTTTCACTAGCAATAGCTTCTTCTCGTCCAAGTCATGCAACCATAGCACTGCTTTTTCGTCTGAGAATGGTCGCAACACAACCGAACGTCTTAACAGAGATTTGATCTCCTTCGCTGCTTTATTTCACCAAAGCTTGGAATGAAGTCACTGGACTATGATAGCCAATGACCAGTCAACCTCTCTTTCCAAACCCTTGTTCTTCACTCCCTATGGTCGTCGATCCTCAGTCACGTAACCACGTGGTTTTGACCGACGGTCGTTTGTAACGGGTAGGTCGTTTTGTCGTCCCAAAGCATCGTCTCTGGGCAGAGCCACGGGTGTAACCCCAACATACGAGCTCCCTTTTTCCATAACTTTACCCTTCCTCCTCCAAGCAGAATTTTCCTCGTAGTCCTCAGGGGGTCCTGTTCGCCCCCGGTAGAGGGTTGCATGTAAGCACTCCCCTAGGACTAACTAGCAAAAATCATCACTACCTGCGTCTGTTGGGACATATACCGACATCGTGGTCCTCCCTTTCACTTTCGTGAGTTCCATGTAACTACCACACTTGTTTCATAGGGTTTAAATAATCACCACCTCATCTTGGCTTCTGGAAACCCTCTTGAAATCCTTAACTGGAGAAGAGTCCACGTCGCCCACCAGCTGCTTCAGCATCCACTCCGTCGTATCTCTTTTAACAGAGAAGGAAAACGTCCTCCCCTTCAAGTTCACTTCTTCAAACTAGACCAAACTCCCATCCTCATTGCTCCAAATCTGGAAGTTTTTTGTAGTGGCCCTAAACGTGGAATAATTGTATCGCCTTGGTTGTCCCCGAGAAACTTCTCCTGGAATAGAAACTAGCTCCACCATCGCCTTGATTTACTTTCCTCATATATTCATTTGATCATTAACTAATATCCATCTTAACATTCACATTTCTATTAAACTTAGTTTATTAATGTAATTCTTTATTCTTCAACATTTTATTCTATAAAGTGTCGCTGGCCTAATATAATAACAATCTTATAAAAATTTTAGGAAATACTCCAAAAGCACTCATTAATCCATCGTGCTTTAACCCTATGGTTCACATCCTCTTCTATTTCTCCTTCTTGAAGAATAATTGACCTCAAATGCCTAAAGTTTTCACTCTTTGGTATCTCTTGGCTTTCAATCTTTATTTATATTTCTACTTATGCTTAAACTACATTCAATGCATTCAGTCTTAGTCCTACTAGTCTTCAAAATTCTAAAGTCACTCACCAAACCTTGAATTAAACATTTAATCCCGAGTTAATTTCAACAATTACCACTATATCATCAGTAAATAACGTACATCATAAAATATGTGAAAAATAATTAGTGTTACAAAGGGATTCATCTTTTATAAAAGCATTAAAAAAAAACAAACAAAAACAAATTACAATGCCCAACAAGAAAGAGAAGCAAGCAAATTACACGAGCTATCCAAGTCATTTTGTTGCCTAATGGAAGCGGTTCAACCTTGAGGTAGCACAAATACACATGCAAACTAAACTAGCTTATCAAAGAAGGTTGGACAAAGGGTAAGAGGCACAACAATGTATATCAAGCTATGATTAACACAAACAAATCTAATTTTTAGCCAAAGCAAGATATTTTTGTAAAGTTTTCAAACAAAATGCATACAAGTACCATCAATGCTAGCAATGATGTGTGGGCCAAACCACATTGCCAAGCACATTTTTCAAGCCACAACACTATTAGACAACTCTATTCCGTGTGCAATTTATCTGGCTCAAACATCTACATAGACTAGACTGGCCTCCAACTAGACCATTGCGGGGATGGGAATATATAAGCTTAGTAATGTCATTGTACCACACATCACTATATAGAACTCCATCATTGTTAATATTTTTATCTTGTCTTCTCTATTTAATTATGGGACTCAAGAACTAAGTTTTCCTTAAATATAATTGTAATTGTCCTAAGAGATTGTCAAAGAATTAAAAAACAACACACAAGGTACACAATATTTTTGCATAGAACTATATTAGTACATAACCACAAGAGTGCTATAGAGTTTAGTGGTCTTTTGATGTTAGAATGTGAAATTTAATCTCTACTTTATTAAGTTACACCCTCAAAATTGGGAGCCAGTGATTCAATTGGGGCATAACACATGTAAATGGGGGGCTAGTGTGGGCTTAATGCAGCTCGGCTGCTTAAGTATCCCCAAAATGAGCCATGTCATGATGATGAACGGCCCTTGAATTTTGGCCCAAGATGGAGATTGTTGAATATGTTTGGATCAAAACAACAGTCCTACATTAGAAACAAATGAATCCATCGCATGGGATATAAGTGTGGATCTCCCATCATTGGTATCGAGGCCTTCTCCAAGAGCCTGAGTGGTGAGGAAGCAAAATCAAGGCGATGCTGCGATATGAGTCCAAAACCAGACAATATTAGAAGGCAAAGGATCGCTAGAGATGATATCAAAGTTAATCCTCAATTGGAAGTATGCCCTCAAGGGTGTGAGCCCTAAGGAAGGTGGATTGTGATAGTTTATATGGCTCAAGAGGAAAAAAGTTTGTGATCCATACAAGTGAGATTATCTATAACCACTACCAAGGCTTTTTCCCAAAGCTCAAGTGGCGAGGAAGCAAAACTAAGGTGGTGTCAAGGCAGAACCCAGGCAATATTGGGTGGTGAAGGTACATTACACAAAACCTCATTAGTGTATTATGGAACAAAATCCACAATATGTAAATTGCGGTTATGTTTCTTGTTTGTCTTTTTATTTTCTGTTTAACAAATCCAAAAGAACAACATTAGAGCAAGAAAATAACCACCACCTGGGCCTTTTGATAGTTTAAACCTCTGGAATATCTACAAATGTGGATCAGAAAATTCGTTTATACTATCCATATGGTCAGTGATTGTTAATAAGAAACTGTAGTATTTTAGAAACAATTGCCAACTCCTGAAGCATCACAAAGCAGTACATGAGCTATCTGAAACAACAAAGCTTTGAACTGTTTACTTGAATCAATTGTCAATGAATACCATGTCTGTTTGGCATATGCTTTGAACAAATATAGCTTTAGTGATGAATCTAACAAACTAAAACTCTCTTTCAGAAAGCTCCCCTACAGATTTAAAAAAATAAACAAAAATAACAAATATGTCTAGTTAACAATCAATACCTTATCAATTCCAAAGGAAAATTTCAAAGTTTGGAAAGTAGTAGTGCTAGTTCCTCATCAGACATCTTGAGATCAACACAAGCTCCTACTGATACAGCAAGTCGTGCAGCTAACTGATGCTTACACTGTAACATAATTAAATAAAAAGCAACATGAAAATAAAATAATGTAAATGAAAATATGAAATAAAAGGAAAACTACGACAAATAAAACTTAATGAATTGAATTATGATGCCTGATAATAAGAAAGCAAGCTTACACAAAGTTGTTCTCCTTTGTTCACTACGTCATAGAAGAATGAATAACAAGCACAGTAATGTTCAGGGAAGCAGAAGTACTCTTCCTTCTTTCTTGATTCACCAACCACCTATTGTTCCAAAAAAATAAATAAATGAAAAGACAAAAGAAGACAAATAAAATGCTAAAATCACTTTTCACAAAGGCAAAAAAGGAACCTGGAAAACACAACGACCACTGGGCTCTCCAGAAATCCTCTTGACACCTCTCTGATCTACTATCCTTGTTGCACGTTCAAAATTCTTCCCAAAAAGGAAATGCAAACTGAACACAAGTTGCAACTTAGTTTCAGAAAATTATATTTTCTTTCATTTCTATATTAAAGCAAATATGATTCAACACGAAGAAACAGAATTGAAAGACTAACATAGAGAGCTGATTGTCTGTCACTGTTCCATTCGAACCCAGTTTTTGATATCCAATTAAGTTCAGCACCCCACAAAGATTAAACGAAACATGATAAGGATCATAATCCTTCTAGTCGTAAATTGTAGAAATAAAGGAAAGAACTGGACCTGAACTTGTGGATTTAATGTCTCTCCATACAGCTTCTGCAACCAAAGTGCTTGCAGACATTATAATTTTATTTGTTCCTATAAATAAGTATGAATTTGAGAGACAGGAAGAAACAATCTTATATAGGTATTACTATCATAATTGCATCAAGTCTAAGAATATAGAAGTGGAGATAGAAACAAACTCTGCAGTGAAAGCTAACTAATCCCTCCAACCTTAAGTTCACATAAATCAATCAGAAGGCATTGCAGAATTAAGATAATCCAGTCTGAAAATTCATTCTGTTCATATATCTAGTAAACTTGAAAAAAAAAAAAAAACATTGAATTTACTTCAAAAAGATAGTTTCTTTGTAAAGAAACTCGAAATTATACATATATATAGAAAAATAAGAGCAACAAGATGTTACAACGATGTCGTTCAGTTCCCCAACATAGCTCATGGACTTTAAAAAGCCCCCCAATCCCTAATCCACTCCCCCAAACTATATCCCATGGACAGTTTGCTATTTACAACCCATAAGGATGCTAGGAATTGCGACCTATCCCATACATTATACGCTGACAACTCCTCTCCCTCAAAAACTCTATTATTCTTTTCTTTCCAAATACACCATACTACTGCCAAACACACAATACCCCAATGTTTCTTCCATCCTGATTTGACCCCGCCCATATACAAGAAGACTTTATCTCCATGCGTTTCCTCACCCGAGCCATCAAACACAAGGAAGTGCCTACACCATCAGTGCTATATCTCCTTTGAAAAAATACACTAGGACAAAATATGTTCAATTGATTGGCTATCTTGTTTGCATAAAGTACACCAATGAGGAGAAATAAGCATATTCTGCAATCTTCTCTGCAGAACATCAGTAGTATTCACCTTACCAAGTGCTCTAGTCCATGCTAAAAATTTAACTTTAGACGGCACAAATGCTTTCCAAATGGGGATTTCTCATCAGTTGTTCAAGATGTTAAAAAAGGATTTAGTTGTATCGTGAAGAAACCTAGAGGGTCCCAAGGCCAACTAAATCTATCGGGCTCATCTGAGAGTTGAATTTGTTCAAGAGAGTGGAGAAGAATAATGGCCTCCACCTCCTCTCTCTCGGTGAGATTTCTCCTTAAGTGAAAAGTTCCATGAGCGTCTGGTTCCGATGAGGTGAAAAAAGTGTGAAATAGGTTGGTTTTGGGCCAATGACACATGATAGAGGGTGTGGTACAAAGAGGTAAAAGAGGCGTCGCCACACCATATGTCTTCCCAAAAACGAAATAAATTTCCCTTTCCCAAGATAGTTTTCAATAAAATTAGTTTCATAAGAGTTTCCCCCATGTTCTCATCAATAACCAATCAGTCTCGATAGAAATGGTCAAATATTCAGCAAGAATATTTGAATTGAATGCAACTTTATAACCTAAGTAGATAATAATCCAAATCTTTTCTACCAAAGAAACCTTAATTTGCTTTGAAGCAGTTTTTCAACCAGTATTTGATTAAAAAATGAGTAAATTTTAGGGAAGATTTGGCAGTACTGGCACTAAACAGAAGGGGGGGAAAAGTAATCCTACAATAATACGAAGTGTCACACTTTAGTAACACCTTCAAAAAGGTTTGTTGGACCATAGTCACCATACACTATATATGTTAGGATTCGTGTCACATGTACATCCAAAGAACCTTGATTAAGTTACGAAAGTGTGTCACTTTTCTGTGTAGAAAGCATTTCCAAAATAAATAAATAAATGGAACAAATTAGGGCTTCTCTACAATATTTTGGGTTTTGGATACAGACCCAACAAGCAGTTGTTAGGTTTCAAATGTTTGGAAAATGTATTAAGGTGGGTGCAGTAAATGCTACAAAAATGACAATATTAATATATAATTTGTAACCAAAACCATAATTGCAACCTACCTTCGTTGGTTAAAAAAAAAAAAAAAAAAGCCCCTTGGTTTTGAGGGATAGTTCACCACCCCAGCACTTGTCTCAGTCTAGCTGAGAGAACTTTGGAGATTATACTATACAAGATGGTCACCAAACTAATCGGCTAAAGTTCGCAATCTTCTTAGATCAACCACCTTTAAGGCTAAGGTATATATAGGTGTTGTTAGTGATGGCGTTGAATAACACCATTTCAACGAAAATCACTACAACTCTTCATAAGATTATCCCCAAAAATCTCCCAATTTTGTTGAAAGAAAGCAGTAGTAAACCCATCAAGACCCTGAACCTTGGATCCTTCCCCTCAACTCAAACGCAACCTTCATCACCTCGCCCTCCTCAAAAGAGCTCTCCAACCAAGTCTTCTCCCCTTCTCCAATGGGGCTCCAATCCACCCCCTCAATATGCCAATCCTTACCCTTGACATTGGAATTGAGTACCGAGACCCGCACAAATTTCCTCTACAATCCCATCAGCATTCTCAGTATGGTCTCCCTCCGCCTTTTTTTATCTAGAAATCATATTTCTACTTCGTCCGAAACTCATAATTGATTGGAAGTATTTGATGTTAGCATCTCCTTCAACCTATAATGGCCATGACCTGAATCGTTCCTATGAACACGTATCACAAGGAATATCTATCAAAATTTCAACAAAGTCTCCTTTATATTTTGGACATTTCCAAAATTTCATGAACCTATAAACACCTGTCATATAATTAACATGATCATCAACATACATCGTACTCCTTTCATGTCAATATGCATATCACATTCATCCACCCAGAATAAAAACCTTTCCATAATTTTAACAATTTAACTACTATAACAATCTCAACGGCACTATGTAATTAAATGAGATCTCATATGAGTAACCTTACATAAGAAGATAAAAGGATAACAATGAAGGTCCCTTCTACACTAAAAAATATGGATAAGCTACCAAGTCTTGAAAGTAATGAGCAATATAATTGGAAATACTCTTTGGTATATACTGTTGTTCCTCAACTTCAGCCCGCTCAAAGTATTTTACTACTACCTCATACAATACTGAAAAATAGAATGGAATGATGAGCTCAACCAACCCAGTGAATAATGTTTTGGCAAACCATCATTACCATTACCAAAAAATAGGTAACCACAACTAATCAAATGAAGAAAATGCGCAAATGATGAAAAATGCACAAATAATAGGTAACCACTACTAATCAAATGAAGAAAATTCACATTTAATGTTGGGTCCCTCAAGCCAAACTACATTATATTAGAACCTCTCTCAAATTGGATCATGTGAGCCTCACATTTAATGTTGGGTCCCTCGAGCCAAGCTCTCCAATATGCATGGCAAACTTATGCATACTTCTAGTTGTGGGTTTACGCTTACTTCAACAAGTACATTTATGCATACTTCAACTAGTTGATTGAATACATTTTATCTACAAGGAAGATAACCATTAAGAATTTTGATAAAATGCATTCAAGAAATGATTTCAGCATACAAAAATACAACTTCAAAGATGTATCATATAAGTTACCATAACTACATTTCAAAACAGAAAAATGGCCAAAATAATAATTTTTTAAGTCGTTAAGCCATTAATTCACTCACAATTTTCTTCTCTACTATACCCAAATGCCTAAGCTCCTCCAAGTTTCAACTTTCGACAAGCTAAAATTCCAACAATCCTCTTTTGCACTCCTCTGCTGATAAATATTGCATTTCTTAGTCAATTATTTTAATAGAAATTCACCATTAGCTCGTTTATAAAGACCTGTTCACAATGAAATTGCTCTTGTAATTTATGTGACTAATTACTCCTCATTTATTTTAGCAGTTAACTCTTTTGCTTTAGAAAAAGAAATTATTTACTCATTCACTATATATTGCTATCACTCCTGCAACACTCCAACTACTACTAGGTCTTTTTCCCATTTGTCATCACCATTATTGTTGTCGTTGTAAGTATTGGCATATATCAAGTACAATACATGCATTACCAAGCAAATCTCCGAAAATTAACGATGAAATAATGGAATCATAGATATTGAAACTTAAGAAATTTACATAAATGAATTTTTCTTTTCAATGTCACTCACCCTAATATTTCCCTTTCTCGGATTCAGAAACAGATCTAGGACACCCTTCCTTGCCGACTACACGACATTTCCAATTCATTGAATCTACGCACAAAACTTTGCTAGGTCTTAAAGGAGATCAGAAATACCACGAAAAGAGATGGAAACACAGGCGCGAAACTAGAGAAAGACGAGGGAATTGATCGTACGAAAATCGAAACGACGGTAGTAGAAGTAGAACGGCAAAAACGAGGGGAAGCTACAGTATCGGCGGCTGCTCTACTTGGGCTTTCTTTTCGTTTTACTTTGGGCTATCATTTACATCAACTACTTATTGACACGAGGTCCAGCCCATATATAGCATGGGTTCGTCTTCTTATTTTTTTATTCTTTATGGGCCTCTCTTCCTTCATTATTCTTAAAAGTAGTTTTTAAACTCATGCGTTGCGTGGGCAGTTTGCCTATTTGTAATTTAAAAATACTTTTATTATTATTTATAATATATTTATAAAAATAGAGAGTAACTAAACATACCACAAATATTATTTTTCATACCACATTTACTTTTACTACCCCACCCAATTGTTACCCACTTTTTTTATCCCCAAAAAATACCCAAAACTTCTTAAACTAACCTCATTTATTACAAAAAAAAAAGTCTTCCTTTCCTTTTCATTTTCTCTTCTCCAACGAACCCTAAACCTCATCATCATTCTTCTTCCCTTGATCTACTCTCTCGGTTCTTCTTCTTCTTCAATACTCGATCCACGGGCCTTTCTTCTTCATCGACGTTGTCGTTCTCAAATTGTCATCAATTCGGGCCTGCATGCCCGAACGTTATATTTTCGAGTTTTTTCGAGAGGACGACCCCTTTAGTTAGTTATGGTGGTGGTCTAACTTGTTCGTTGGTGTTTTTTATGGTTTTTGATGCAACTTATATGCCAACGCAGCGTTAACCCCTGTATTGATGTCTATCGGTAGCAAACGGTCCACTGACGCTCAAATAAGGTGGAAGGTACGACGAAATGGGCTCATGTCGCTTCAAGGGTCATAAATGTATAATTATCACACGAATATCCTTGGAAAAAACTAAAAATATAAGGTTCGGTAAAACACTATGTAGGTTCGGTTGGATAATACCGAACCTTATACACAGGTTCAGTCTTGTCCCACCGAACCTCATATTTTTTATTGTTTTTAAGGATATTCGTGTGATAATTATACATTCATAGCTCTTGAAGCGACATGAGCCCATTTCAACGTACCTTTCACCTCATTTGAGCGTCGGTGTACCGTTTGCCACCAATAGGCAGTAATACAAGGGTTAACGGTGCGTTGGCATACAAGTTGTATCGAAAACCACAAAAAACACTAATAAACAAGTTAGACCACCATCATAACTTACTAGATGGGTCGTTCTCTCAAAAAAACCTAAAAATACAAGGTTTGGTCTGGTCCGACCGAACCTCCTGTCATAAATTCGGTCGGATCCGACCGAACCTTATGTCATAGGTTCGGGCACGCAGGCCCGAACCAATGATGATTTTTTTCATTTGAAACTCATAATACACACAAAAAAATCACAAAAAATTCATCAAAGATTGATAAACTTCATTCCAACTTGAATCATCCGCCATTATGCTTTCAAATGATGTGAAGATCGAATGTTTTAATTGCGTTGAGGTTTCTACATATTTGAGAAAACTACTAAAAAATACCTCAAAACTGGCAGTAAAATCTTATCAAGAATGTTTAGGGGAAGAAGGGTATGAAGATAGTTAACATTATAATAAAATAATGGTTTAGGATCTACGGGATGAAGATGAAGGGTTTAAGGTTTGTAGGATGAAGATGATGAATAGTATAGGGGTTTATGATGGGGTAAATTTAGTAAAGATAGGGTTAAGTGGAAATAAAATTAATTTGAGAGTAGTTTAGACAAATCATACAAGGGTATTTTAGGAAAAAAAATATTTTTTTGAGGTGTAGTAAGAATATTAAAACTTATGGTATGTTTCGTTGCTCCCTAAAAATATTGTTTAAAAGAAAATATGTATATATATTTTTCAATTTGTAAGGAAAAGTAACTTATTTTGTAATTAATAATTAATAATTTATTATAATATATGGTAAATAATTTTAAGTTTTTAATAATAATGTATTTTCAAAACAAATGAATATATAGAGTTGGAAAGAAATTAGAATCTTAGAGAGAGATTAGTTGCGTTGAGAAGAAAGCCAAGTGATAACTGAGAAAAAATTACATGTGTTACTCAATTACAAAAAGTAGTGCATTATTATTAATATCTTATAGACGAGTCTTATATTTACTAATATTACAAAAGAAATCTTTTAACTCCTTATTATCAAATTATCCATAAATATATATTTTTATATAAATTTATTAAGGCCCTGTTTGGTTTTAGCTTTATAATTAGTATAAATATTTGGGTTTAGCTTTTTTTTTTTAATTTTGAGGTGTTAAATTGATGTGATTAATTTTTTTCTAATTAAACCAAACAGGGCCTTAATGAAAAGTATTATATATATAATATATATGTTGTTGAGCATAAATCATAGATTTATGTACCACAAATGATGTTATACTCAGAAATCAAATTATTGATTACAAATATAAAATGGTGATTATCTTTTGGGGAATAAATATGATCCAACATAGTAAAAACAAACGATTAAATCACAACATTAATCAAGGTATCAAATATCAGAGTATTAATAACTCAGCTACATTCATAGTACTGAAAATAAGCAATAAGCTCAAGAGCTCAACAATATCGATTAACACCGACATAAGGAGGGTGATGCCCTTGCAACAAAACAAACAACAAAAACAACTATAACTACAACAAAAAACCCTAAACCATCGTTTTTGGCAAATAAATCAGTGTGAACATGAAAATAGGATTGCGGAAGAATTGAAAAATGAGCCTCATGCACAAGTCAAATATATCCACTAATTACTTAGTTAGGTCAACTATACCGTACATATAATATTCCACACAACCGCCCTCTCTCACTTAATCATCGAATTGATCAAGTTGATAAGAGGAAAAAAAAAGAGTCTAAAAGTCATGATTAGTAATTTAGTGCTAACTTAGAATTTTTATTGCTATTAACCTTATCTTCAATTACTAAAACCAATCTACTCTCATTTATGTGAACTTTCTAATACAAAGAGAATTGGACTTTTCCAAACAATTACTGCAAGTTTCCCACTCCTAATTAAATTATCTTCTTTCATTCAACAAAAGAAAAAAGTTAAATTATTATTGTTTCCCTTTGGGTTTACCCTTCTCGTGTGACTAATTCATTCATAGGCATTATAATGGACAAATCAACAAGAGAAGAAAAATAACATTTAAAAATCAATCTAAATAGGCATTTAATTTGACAGTCACTCTTGTGCCAAGTTTTTAATTGATATTTAGTAGTGAAGATGTCTATAGTTCAAGGTTTTTTTTTATGCAATAACACTATGTTAGAAATGTAACACCCCGCAATTTGAATTAAATACATACGTTGAAGTACGCGTATATCGAAATGTATAATACACGTATTTTATACGTATATACGCGTGTATGATTAGTAAATAAATAAAAATATGAAATGAAGATGATACATATGAGAGCATCCTATAAAAAAAATGAAGGTAAATTAAATTGATTAATTTATGGGGTTGGTTAATGAAATATGTGGATTAGAGTATGATTTAAGGACTTAATGCATAGTATGATGTAATGCATGTGTGTAAATGAATACATGTGCAATAAGTGAATTAATAAATGGTGTAGATTGAAATTGAATTATTAAATGACTTATATGAATGAGATGAGTTGAATTGAATGGAATTTGATGGAGGAGTTGGTTATTAAGGGGAGCCTAGGTGTATTGAATCACTTGTATATATTATATATAAATATAACTATCATGTTAATCTTAATCTTGAATGAATAAAAAAAAAAAAAGAATAAAATAAAGGGCACTATCTAGTTCCAACGTGTACACCAAAACAAAACAAAAAAAAAATAGAAAAGAAAAGAATTAGAAAGAAAACAAAGAAGAATAAAAAAAAATAAGAGTTGCTGAACCAAATGAAAAAAGAAGAAGAAAACAGAGAACAGAACGACGGACGAAAGAGGGAAAGAAGAAGAACGGAAGGGAGAACGCGAGATTCGCGCCAAATTCGGACTCGCGGTAAGTGATTTTTACGCTATTTCTTCGTGAAATTACTATCTAAGCTAGATGTAACATTTCTAGAGGAGTAATTTTTGTCGTGGGAGCCGTTTTACGGCATTTTCAAGAATTGGGGTTTTGGACCCAACGTGAATGAAACTCCGCTAGAATGGTAGAAAATGCTCCCTGGATTGTTAGAAACCCGAATATGTGGTTAGATTCAATTTTATGATTTTTGGAGCCGTTGGACAATTTTAATACAATTTACATCTTTCGGATGAATAGTAAAAATAAATGATAAATAGTAAATGTGAATAGTTAATGTGAATAGTAAATAGTAAATAGTAAAAGTGAATAGTGAATAGTGAATAATAAAGTGAATAGTAATAGTGAATAGTAAAAAAATGAATAGTCCTGTGAACAGTGAGTTGATATTTTAGTAGCTACCGAAATGGTAAATGATGATTCTCATGATAATCTATGGTCATTTCAGTGTTTAAATTGAGAGCTTAAGGGCATGGATAAACGCTCTTGAGGAAGCCCTATTGTTGCTCGATTTTAGCAGTTGAATTAGAAAACCCGTGTAACCACTGTGAGTATAGTTTTCTTGATTTGGTTCTTGTATGACATTGTACGCATATAAACTGTTTGATTGTACGCATGTGATATTATATATAAGGCATTGAGTTTTATGGATCATGCAAACTGATTTTAGCATTGGAGTTTGTAATGATGAGGCTTTGCGATTCCTCATTGTCATTTCGTTAGGTCTGTCCTAACAAGGGTTGCGATCCTTGAAATGACTGTTAATTGGGTAATGAGATGTTGTGGCTACCTTGTAATGGTCATACAAGGGTTAGACCCGCTCTCGTGCCTTGCGGAGGAGGGAGATTGTGCATGGTGTTATTGAATTGGGTCATGAGAAGTTGTGTCTACCTTGTACGACCATACAAGGGTTAGACCCGCTCTCTTGCCTTGCGGAGGAGGGAGATTGTGCATTATGTTATTGAAAATCATGAAATTTATGATGTTGACATGTACAATATATTCATTGAATGATGCATGTGTTGAATAAGTGTTTGAAATGATTTTAAATGTCATATTTCTATAAATGTATATAATTGTCATCTCAAGAACTATATTCACTGAGCTGTTGATTGCTCACCCCATTTCCTCCAATATTTCAGGTATTGAGTCGAAGGAAAAAGGACACTCTGTGAGTGAGTCTGGTATGTGTATGTCTGCTTGGAGGAAATAACTTTTTGTTATTTTGATATGTATACGTATCACACATTATATATATATATATGTATTATCATCTAGATGGGATGTGTGGGCATATATATAACTTAAGATATTTGATGAGGAAATGAAAATGTGATGTGTGAATGATTGAGATGATTATAGATATTTGGATTTGATTTGTGGTCTATTAGAAAAAAAAAATTACTGTACATTTTGGGAAGGTTTGTGAGAGTACGTGAAGGCTGACAGTGTATTGTATACTGTATACGGGTATGTACAGTGTATAATACGCTGAGCCGGTCATGACGTCAGCCTACGTCAGGGGCGTCGTGACAAGAAATAATAAAAAAACACATACATTAAAAGAATATAAAAAGGAGTGATGTTTTAACTACAGATATTACGACATTTAACTTGAAGAAAGGACTTGATAATAACTAATGGCTCATCGGATTTAGGCATTTACCCCCTCTCATGTGAGACGAAGGGCTTCAAATCTCCTGAGCCTTATATGATGCGAGTAGTTGTTGTGCACCTACTAAGAACGTAATGTGATTTTATGTGAGTATTTATTTCTTGTATTAGTAATTGAGACTACCTTATATTTAATTCATTGATCTTTATTGACTTATATGTATATGATGATCTAATGTAACAAATATTGTAGATTAATTTTTTTAAAATGAAGGAAGGTGTTGATACAAGATCTGACTAACACCAATAAAAGAGATTGAGAAGGAGTGTTGGCATGGATCGCACTGAGCTCTAACTCTGGACCTTGAGTGCTTTTGACCATTGACCTGCGAAGCTGGGCAAAAAAGAGAAAGAATATCGGTTGTCATTAAGAGTACCAATGTGGTACTGACGTAAAACCTTTCGATGCTTAAGTCAGAACCGAGTTGTAAGCGAAGCTTGACGTAATGTTGATGTTAAAACTAAAAGTTACGTATTTTTTTTCGAAAAAAATGTTGATGTATTTATAATAGAGGGTCTAGTCCCAACTAAGTGAAGACAGGTGGCAAAATAGACACCACTTAGGAGTGGTCCCATCACTGACATGGCGTTCATCTAGACGAGTGGTCCCAGGCGATAGCTTTTCTCCTTATCTGGATGCCCTAAGATGAAGGGAATCACCTTTAAGAATATTCTTCCACTTTGGACTTCAGCACTAAAATGTTAATGGCCCCGCCAAATCACCAAATGGTCCAATAGATGAGAAAAGAATGACATTAGGGTTAGTTTGGTAGACGGAATATGATAAGATTATTTTTATGAGATTGAATTAGATAGAATAGAATAAGATAGGATATGATTAAACAATTGCATTTTAAAAAAAAAAAAATGCAAAACCCATTACAATGGGATAAAAATAATTCATCCCTTTTGGTCATCACTATTTTATCCCATCTTAGTTGGCAGCCAAACATGAGCTTGAGACTAAAAAAAATCCTATCGCATTCAATCTCGTGCACCAAACGAGCCCTTATGGTACAATGCTTAACTACTTGTATTTTGATTTCTAAAAAGGTGCATTAATCGAGTATAAGTCTAAGATGCATTATCATCACTAATTACTACATTTATTCAAGCAATCCACAAATGAAAAAAACGTATCTTTTGCCTATCTCGTTGAGCAAAAATGCTCTCATTTTTTGTTGAATAGTAGTTCAAGTAAGTCTTGAACGAGAGCCCCTTGAAAGGTTGATACAAGTAAATGATTTTTTTTTATATGTCTCGAAGCTATTTACCCTTGTCACTTAATCAAATTCAACTTTGACGAATAATTATTAATTTCTTTTCTTACTCTCTTTCTCTTTTCTAATCTGTTAATAACAAAATTGATTCTTCCAATGTATAAAATCAAAATTTAAAAGTTTATTAATTTGTGTTATCTAACTACATATATTGCTTGTAATACGAAGACTTTTCAAAATAACAAAATTTGCTATTTTTGAATTAAATTTTATATGTTATTCTTATATTCTTATATAATTATCTTCCCTTTCTTTTTCAAAAGTTTACGTCTCTTTCATTAGACTTTATATAATGCACCAAAAAAGAAAGAGAGAATACATATAATAAGTGCTGATGAAGTCATTATATAGGTTTAATTCCAAAATGTTAAATTGATTTGATCAGCACATGCATGGCAGCAAACACTTTCCCTTAACCTTTTTTTTTGTCCTTAGAACACTTATTGTTACTAATTTACTAGATTGCAGCCCGCTACGGGCAGGGACTTATTCTAAGCCAAAGTTATGTATAATATTTTGACAAATTAAGACTAAAATGATTAGAATGTCAAAAAAAAGAAAGAAAAAGGGATTGGAGTAATTAAAGTTTGAATAATGTTTTGTTTTGTTCTTTTTTTCTTTAAAACGTGGCACTAATGTTTTGTTCTGGGCCGCACTTGATGGCAAATGTTTGGCATTGTTCCTTATGAATGGCTTGATTAATTGGTTGTATCAAAGATATCACATATTATAAAATAAGTAATAGAGATACCTTAAAGTTTTGTGTCTGTTATATTGATATAACTTTAAAATTTTGGGTTTATATTACGATGTAACCACACTTGAAAAGTATATTTCCCAGCCTTTCCTCTAGGCTCTTGCATTCTTGTACGGCTCATCTTGTGAGTTTGGTCTTTCAAGCGGTGCATACATGAATTCTTTGTAAAAAGGAAAACAAACAGGTTGGAAAAAATAAATAAAGAAGAGTAGTGTTATATATACGTTGGATGTCAACATCATTATTCGATATTGGTACACATCCTCCAATGTTTGGGAGGTGCATATGTATTTAGGAAGGGAGTTAGTTGTCAACATCGAAAAATGGCTTTAGTATCTAACGTATATAAAGTATTTTCAAGAGAGAAATGAAAATTAAATGACAAAAATATATATAATCATATCTACATCAAGTAAAATGACATTTTTTTTTCTTATATAAACCCTCTAGAGCAAAAAGGAAACTTCTATTATAGCAAATTAAGTGTTCATGTCCGAGGCAAGATTCAAAATGGGAAATAATCACCCTTGATATATCAATATTTGTATTTGATTTATGTATTATAATTCACTCAAGTCTATCATTTTGAAAAAAGGAAATAAATTTTGAAAAAAGGAAAGAAATTCTTGAACATTGCTCAATGGGCTTCCTTTGCTTGAAGAGATCACATCAAGGCTTTTTTGGCTTAAAGAAGCAATTCTTGATATTTGTAATAATGCTAGGGAAAGTGAGTCAATGTTAGAATTGTTGATGCAAAACACCTTCTCATAGAAATTCTACTTCCTGATCCGAAAGACTTGAAGGACACAAATCTCGCATATTTGCATAGATTAAAGTATGGTTGTTGTTGAGAATATCATTTTAGTATACTAACCCATATTCATGGCACAATAAACAAAGGAATCTACTGTGCTCTTGAATGCTTTAGGATTAAGTAATACCGAAGTGATTCTCTAACAACATTTTACTAATAGACATATTTGAACAACAACATATGTAAAGAAATCAAGGAACATTATTAGAAATGCAACATATGACATTTATTTACCATCAAAATGTTCACGATCATGAGCTTTGAAGATAGCATAAAATAGTAAGTTGCTCTAACTTTATTAACCCAATTACCAAAAAAGGCAGTAAAAAAAGCAGTGAGAAGAATATTGGGATTTCAAAGAAGCAGGGGAGTAAAAAAGGGGATTGGAAGGTCCGAGTGGCCATAGATTTCTCAAAGAGTAGCAAATGTTCTATATATGGATAACATGAGAAAGATAAAAGAAGAGTGGGAAATGCAGAGATGGGCGTGGGAATTCCTATGCAACTTAAGAAAATAGAAATTTTTATTTGGATGATTATATGGGTGCCTGCAACATTCCTGAGATTGCGCTTGTGTAATCTTAATTTTTTGAGATTTTGTATAGAAATCATTCTCCTTTGATTACATATGTCATTATGTACTAGTTCTTTGTATAAGATATGTTAATTGAAATAAGATATTGGCCTGCATTTTTCTTTTAATTTATTCTTATTAGTGTCAGCTTATGAATGCCACCAAAAAAAGGGATGTTGCAAGATTTAATTCTACAATACCACATTTTACATAGCATTTTTTAAAGGTTATAATAAGTTATATAATAAATAACTTTCTATAGCATTTTTTTGAAGGCCATGGTATAGCAGATATTTTAAACCCTTAAATGTTATTGTATTATATCTTGCATAGCATTTCTTAAATGCTATGATATCCATAGCATTTCTTAAATGTTGTGGTATCCATATCATTCATTGCATTTAATAAATGCTAGATCAAACGCTTCATACTTTTAATGACATTGCCTAATATAGGGGATGCAAAAATGTTATCTATATGTTATGGTTATAAAAAGGGTTTTTTCTTGTAGTGACAAGATATACCCATTACAAAGTGAATATATATTTGGTCGAAAAATATATCCAGTGATACTAAAAATAAAATAAAAGATAATAAAGGCTAAGAAATAGCTAATACCATGAAAAATATAGAAAATGATGATGCATGAAAGCAATGAAAAACCAAAAACAATGAATAAGCAAACCATATCCATTACATTACAAAGTGAATAAATATTTGGAAAAGAAATATGTTCAGCGATACTAAGTAAGAAAGTAAATGATAATAAAAGCTAAGAGAGGATTAGGAAAATATAAAAAAAATGAAGATGAATAAAAGAATATGAATTAAATAAAATGATTCAATGCAAAATTATATTATATTATATTATAATAATGCAAAGGTGACAGTTGATTTGCACAAAGATGTTCATGATGTCTTAAAATGCCTTGTGAACAAGTAATACAGTGATTTCCTAGAAAAGTTTTGGTTTATAAGTCTCTTGGTAAACATGTAACAACTATTCATATGCAAAAAAAGTGAAGAACATCATTGCTTCATCTTTAGTAGATGTTCACTTGACATATATTGTACTTTAGTGACGAAAAAGGTCTTCATTCTAACGTGCTCGATCACAAAACATAGGAATATTTAAAAAGACAAGTAAAGAGAGGAGAAGCGAATAAAAGAGAAGAGGGTATAAACAAGGCGTGGTCACGCTGAAAGAAGAGGAAAGAGTACATTTATAGCAAAAGCTAAGCTTCTCTTTAGTTGTTGTTTGATTGTGCTTTCTCTCTTCTGTCAACATATCGCTTTTTCCCTCTTCTTCTGCTTTTCCTTTTTTTTTAGTTACCATATCTTTATGTATAGACTACCATGCATAAACGTATTTCAAACTGAAAGATAGGTGACTGGATTACCGAAAAAACGTCAAACTGGTGACGTAGGTAACAAGTTGTTGAATAAATATAATTTTTTTTCATATGTTTTCTAATTTTGTTTAAGTATTTAATATTCAATTAATCTCAACATTCAAAGATACTCAATGATGTCATGAGATCAGGCATGCAATAACGCTTCACAATTGAAATCTGAGGTATTTGTATATAGTCTTTTTTTAAAACAAATTTAACTGCTACACAATATAATTATTTGTTTGTTCAGGGGATTTTTATGCACGGAGAACCACCCTATACTTGGCATTGCAAAGAACAGGATAGAACAAAACTGAATGAATTAATAGAAATCATTAAAGAAAGAGACAACATGATAGCGTACTTAAAAAAGTTGGTGGACAAACAAAATTTTGAGATAATATGAATGATGCGGGATATTCATTTACGACAAAAAATATTTGTTGAAGCTCTGCAGATAATAAATGAATTACGAATTAGAAAAGAAAAAAAAATACAAATACTATAGAAAAAATCAGTGACAATAATGCACTACTGTGGCAGCTATAATATATGTAATTGTATAAAATATTAAATTAAGTTGTGTCATTTCATATCTAATATTAAATTATAACATATTATATTATTTCTTTCAATCATATCAGTATATACAAATTTATTTCAAACATAACATTGAGTCATTGACTGATAGAAAATTAAATTAAATAATATTATATTAGTACCAATTATTATGAAAATCAAAACTGAATTTAATGCCGCCGGTGACCAATTACTTTCATTGAGTTTTCATATCTTAATTCTATTCTTTTGAAGGTCTCCAGCACACAGACCCAAAAAAAAAAAAAGCTTCAAATCCACTCGTCACCAAACAATTGTCTCCAGTTATTTTTTTCTATAAAATTTGGTAGGTCATAATTATTTAAGGCAATCGCATTTTTAATCCATTATAACTTAAAAATATTTTTGTTGATGGTGGTGTGTCATTTTTTGTGTTTTCGACAAAAAATTAATTAATTTGGTCCTTGGTTTTTTGGTAAAAGTGGAGGGCATGACATTTATTAGTGTTTGTTTGGTTGTAGAATTCGACTATAAACTTTTATATTTTATGAATATATTAAATATTTTAAGTGGAATAAAAGTTATGTTGTTTAATTCATTAATATAAATTAATATATCATTATCATTATCATTATATTATATATATAATATCGGATCCCTAAAATCACTGTTCTGTTTGAAATATGTGACTACATTAAATTCTATATATAAAATCGGACCCCTTAACAACATTTGATTCATTTTGGTTGCATAATAAGGAATAAAATGAAGCTCTTGCATTTTGAACAAAAAAAACACACACACACAAAGGAAGCCTAGCTAATTACGAAATTAATGGCAATGGCAAATATTTTATTCTAATAAAACCCTTCTTATTCAAGGTTGATTCATTATTGTTTTAATCTTATCAATAATTGAGTAACTATACTAATGGGGTTGATATATTTAATTATTTTGATCGAATGACCAAATGGGTTGACTAATTTATTTATTTTTTAAAAAATAGTCTTGTTGTTGTTTGATAAAAAAAAAACACAAATGGGTCTACTGCCTTTTAATTTAGTGGGCTGCCAATTTGGTTTACTACCTTTTTTTTCTTCGTTTATTTATATTATATTCTAATAAATTATTTTTAATTTTATATAGAATGATATATTAATTTATATTATATTCTAATATATTAATTTGTCGTGAAGGATTGGGCGGAGGCGGAGATCGCTATTGTCGATGCTCCTCATAGTCATAACCTCTCTTTTGGACAATTCCGTTAGTCTAGTGGGAATTGGTTCCCTACTAGTGGAAGTTGTTCCTTCCTTTAATGTCATTCTTTTGCTGAAAGGAAAATAAATTTGTGTGAAAGACACAAAATATATTCCTAACATTTTTAAGATTTATGCCTTGTCTGCTAGACATTATTTTCGAGTTTTCTTTTGATGTTTATGTCATCATGAAAATTTCTTCATTACTGATTTGATGTATATATGTCGTATTCACATATGAATGTATAAACATATGTAATCATAACTATATATAGTTTCCAAAAATCAACTATTTGAAATATGTATATATGTCGTATTCACATATGAATGTATAGACATATTTAATCATAACTATATATATAGTTTCCAAAAATCAACTATATATATATATTTGAAATTAAACTATATAAAAATCACATATAATTGTTTTTAATCCAAATCTTAACTATATATATAATTCATATATATATAGTTATAGATATATCAAATAATTTTTATTTTTTCGAAATTTTTTTTTTTCGAAATTTTTTTTTTCAAATAAATTTTTTTTTCGAATTTTTTTTTTTATACATACCTCATATACACTAAGGTATATAGATATATATATATTCAATTATAACTACACATATAGTGTCTAATAAATCATGACTATATGTATATTTAAATCAAACTATATAAAAATCATATAGTTTTCTAGATATATATTTAATACAAATCTTAAGTATATATAATTCATATATATATACTTCTAAAGATATATATATCTAGTGAAATTTTTCTTCTCCTAATTAGGTGGACTTGGGTGGGCCGTGGACCGTACGCTCTGCTACCATTAAATGTCACACCCCGCCCGGACGCGCCTAAACCGGCGGTACACTCTTGGACGGGGCTCACATTTAGAACAATAACAATGGTAACAACAGAGTGCGCAACGGAAATACAGTACACACAGTACAATACAAATCTGATTTCATTTAATTCAGAATACTTTTGTACATAAAATGGTCAAGGGAACATACTCCCAAAATCCCCAATGAATCATACAAAGGGTACAAAATGTGGGTCCCATAACCTGCACCCAGTCCACCCTAATTTCCTGTGAAAGATTGGATAATAATGGAGTGAGCTTAACGCGCTCAGTGGGTAAATAGTGCATGAGTATAACAATTAATAAAGCATACTTCAATATCAAATATCTTAAATACACATGTGAGCATCATAATCAATCAATATGAATGTATGCATGACACCGTCTCGTAATGGTTTGATGAACGTACATCGCCTGAATTCACGTACAGGAACGATGCTCTAGATTCACGTACTGATGTCCCTCCCCGGGTGTAGCCGGGTTCTCATGTACGTCCCTCTCCAGAGAAATGTAATGAATAGCGAGCAATGCTCCTATCTATTCTATGAGTCATAAACCATATACGTCCCTAGGTGGTGATATGTATGATGCTAATGCATGAACTGGTCTAGTCTACTGGTCTAGTATTTTCTTGTCATTTAGACTGACTTTGGCAACGTCTGGTGATCCTTATCAGGGTCGGTATCACGACGTGCAAGATTAGGACATTCAGTATTACTGTATAAGCTGATAGCTTTCAATAAGACCAACTAGATTAGTCCCCAGTTGAGAGGTGAGACACAAGGTCTGCTTAAATACCAATCGCCTAGAGCAGCCCGCTGCCTCCCGTTTACTATTTAAAGTTACTGAGGACAAGACCGAGTCTAGTTGAGTCAGATTGACCACAAATCCGGCATTATAACAGTGCAATACATGAATTTCAAATATACAGGCATAAGTGCGGTAGTATAAACAGTATATGATATAATGCAGTGTAAATGAATAGTAGACATAATAATAATTGAATGTAAACTTTAATAAAAGTTATGAAACACGCAAACCTATGTTTCGTTCCCCACCTTCAGATAAAACTTCTTCTTTCAGATCTGGCGCTTTCCTCCGAACAGAACTTCGTTGCACCGCTTTCAGATCTGGCACTTTCCTCCGGACAAAACTTTGTTGCACCGCACCGAGAGTCTCGGACAGAGAGTCTCAAAAACTTAGAATGCGTGGAAAGGAGAAAAAATTCACAAGAGAAGGTGATTTGGTGTGAGGAATGAGAAATGATGAGGTTTCTTATATAGAGATTTTTGTGTCTGAACGTTCGGGCATGCGCCTGAACGTTCGGGCGTTGCCCAAATAGTAATTTTTTTTTTTTAGTGAAATACATGGTATTACACTAATGTTGTTAAGGGGTCCGATTTTATATATATAATTTAATGTAGTCACATATTTCATACAGAACAGTGATTTTAGGGATCCGATATTATATATAGAATGATATATTAATTTATATTATATTCTAATAAATTATTTTTAATTTTATATTTTATTATAATGAATTGGTACAGACATTATCTTTTGTTTTTCTCTGTCTTTTTAATAAACGAAGAAAAAAAGGTAGTAAACAAAATTGGTCAGCCCACTAAATTAAAAGGCAGTAGACCCATTTGTATTTTTTTTATCAAACAATAACAAAACTATTTATTTATTTTTTAAATAAATAAATTATTTAACCCATTTGGTCATTCGATCAAAATAATTAAATGTATCAAGCCCATTAGTATAGTTACTCAATTATTGATAAGATTAAAACAATAATGAATCAACCTTGAATAAGAAAGGTTTTATTAGAATAAAATATTTGCCATTGCCATTAATTTCGTAATTAACTGGGCTTCCTTTGTGTGTGTGTTTTTTTTTGTTCAAAATGCAAGAGCTTCATTTTATTCCTTATTATGCAACCAAAATGATTCAAATGTTGTTAAGGGGTCCGATCGGTGGTCTCTCATCCCCAGCATCAGGTTGAGAACATGGAGGGTATTCATCCTACAATTAATTTAATACCAGAACATCATCAAGATCCTCCTATTGTGGTGGAATCTGGGCATGTTCCTGCTATTGGTAGGCGGGAACTTGGTGGAACAAAAGCTAATCTGGTGGGGGTGCATAACGAAGCTCCTAGTGACAAGAATGAATCGCTTGGGAGGATGGATATTGTTGATGGAGGGTTCTCCTCTTAAAGCCGTGTTTGTCAATTTTTTGGTCTTCGGTAGGGGTGGGTAGCCTATTTTATCTTGTTTTTATGGATTTTATGATCTGGAATTGTCAAGGGGCGGCTTCGAAGGAGTTTCACCGTTCCCTGAAAGACCTGCTTAAGATGCATAAACCAGGCATATTGGGGTTGTTAGAGCCCAAAGTGAGTGGATCTCAGGCAGATTTTCTCTGTAAAAAGCTGAGTTTTGATGAATGGGTCCAGGTAGAATCATTGGGTTTCAGTGGTGGTATTTGGGTGTTCTGGCATAGTTCTTGTCAAATAAATATTATTGCTACTCATCCCCAGTTTATCCATATGAGGGTTCGGGATAGTAGCATGCATCAGTGGTTGTTATCTGTTGTTTATGGTAGTCCTACAGCCAGCTTGAAGAAGCTGTTATGGAGGGATCTTAATAATAATGTTTTTGATATGAGTGAGCCTTAGATTATTGCGGGTGATTTTAATGCGGTGGTATGCCCCGAAGAAGTTAGTAGTGGGAATGCTATGGCTCATCATGGCAGCTCTGGTTTTGGGGATTGGATTTTTGATCATGATTTGCTGGACATGAGATTCTCCGGACAAGCCTATACTTGGAGTAGGGGTATAGGGGATCAGTTTAAGGGAGCTCGCCTGGATCGAGTTTTATGTAATTTAGCTTGGAGGCATATGTTTGAGGACGCTAGAGTGATTCACCTTCCTAAACATCACTCCGACCATGTTCCTATCTTGGTTCGTTTAAAGGGTTCAAGTGCCACTCTGAGGCCAACGCAGTTTAAATTTCAGGCAGCTTGGCTGACTCATCCGGGATTTTACAATGTCATTAAGGAGAATTGGAGTCGTGACCGATCTTTGGATACAAATAATCGGCATATAGCCTCGGTTCTTACTTCATGGAATAGTACCGAGTTTGGGAGTATTTCTAGGAGGAAGAAGAGGCTCTGGGCGAGACTTGCAGGCATTCAACGTGTCTTATCTAAACACCCTACACACCGTATTCATCTTTTGGAGTCTAAGCTTAAGAAGGAGCTGGACCTTGTTCTGTATCAAGAAGAACTTTCGTGGTTTCAGAAATCTAGAGCCGACTGGATCCTTTCGGGTGACCGCAATACCAAGTTCTATCACGCTACTACAGTCATTCGTCGGAGTAGGAATGTCATTGAGAGGTTAAAAGGTGCAGATGGAAATTGGGTTTCAGATTCAGCTCAGTTGAAGCATCTAATTCAAGATTTTTATACCAGGTTATTTTCAAAAGAACCTTGCGGGGATATGTCTGATTTTCCTAAAGGGGGTTTTCCAATTCTAGATGGTGCTGTCATGGCAAGGATTCATCAGCCCTTTGAGATTGAAGAGATTCGTCAGGCTTTATTTGAGATGGCTCCCTTCAAAGCGCCAGGCCCGGATGGTATTCATGCAGGTTTTTATCAACGCCTCTGGCCTACAGTGGGGCCTTCTGTCTACAAGCTTGTTCAAGACTTTTGGGTGTCAGGAAAGCTTCCAGATGGGATCAATGATACTCTGTTGGTATTAGTACCGAAGGTTCAGCATCTTGAATTATTGACCCAGCTTAGACCTATAAGTCTCTGCAACGTGGGCTATAAAGTGATTACAAAAGCAATGAAAAATAGGCTAAAGATGATCCTCCCTAGTCTTGTTTCTCCCAACCAAAGCAGTTTTGTTCCTGGTCGCCAAATTACAGATAATGTCATTGTGTATCAAGAAGTCCTTCATTCAATGAGAACTAAGAAGAGTGGTGTATCTCATATGGCAATTAAGATTGATCTTGAAAAGGCTTATGATCGATTATCTTGGGATTTTATTGAAGACTCGTTGAAGGAGATTGGTCTTGGTGATGGGTGGATCCGAAATGTGATGTATTGTGTCTCATCCTCTAGGATGTCGATTGTCTGGAATGGGGATCTTTTGGATTGTTTCTCTCCTGAGCGCGGAGTTCGGCAAGGGGATGCAATTTCGCCTTATCTTTTTGTTCTGTGTATTGAAAGATTGGGTCATTTGATTAATGGGGCAGTGGAGCGAAAGGAATGGAAACCCATACAGCTTTCTCGTATTGGTCCTTCTATCTCCCACCTTTTCTTTGCAGATGATATGGTTTTGTTTGCGGAAGCATCTACAGAGCAGATAAAGGTTATTATGAAGTGCCTGGATTTATTTTGTGAGTGCTCGGGCCAAAGAGTTAACTACCAGAAATCTCATATATTTGTATCTCACAATGTGGAGCTTGCGGTGGCTCAAGACATATCTACTATTTCTGGTATTCCCCTTACGGACAACTTGGGTCGGTATCTGGGTGCTCCCTCCATTCATGGGAGGGTCCGACCTGCTGACTTTCAGTACATCATTGAGAGAGTGACTACTCGATTGGAGGGGTGGAAGACAAAATTCTTGTCCTTTGCGGGTAGATTGGTTCTAGTTAAATCGGTGCTTAACTCTATTCTCATGTACATCATGCAGACTATGGTGTTACCAATAGGGGTGTGTAATACCATTGATAAATTAGTTCGACGTTTCCTATGGGGAGGGTCTAATGAGAAGCAGGGCGTCCACCTCATTAAGTGGAAAATCATCATCAAACCTATGGAGGACGGTGGTCTTGGCATTAAGAGTATGGCTTATATGAACTTGGCTTTTTTGGCCAAATTGGGATGGAGACTAATTACAGATAAGAATAGCTTTTGGGCCAGAGTTGTTTCCATGAAGTATCTGCATCGGGAAGCTACTATTGATAGGTTGCAGCCTAAGAATGGGGCTTCCAATGCGTGGCGGGGCATTGTTAAAGCCTCGCCTATTTTACGTAGCGGAGTGCGGGCTCTAGTTCGTAATGGTAAGGACACTCTTTTTTGGCTTTATCCATGGGTTGGTGAGGTGGCCTTAATCAATATGAAAATGCGGGATTTGAGTTTGGTGGAGATGTATAGGCCTGTCTCAAGCTATTGGGTGAAGGGTACAGGGTGGGACTGGAATGCTCTATCAGGTTTACTCCCTTTTGAGGTTGAAAATAAACTTGCTGCTGTGCTCTTATGGGATGAGGAGGAGGTTGCAGATGGCATATGTTGGGGAGCTTCTGAGAGTGGCATATTAACGGTGACCTCTGCTTATACTATTTCTACTGGAACTCTTATGGGAGATCCTACTTCCCTTTGGAGGATGATTTGGAAGCTTAAAGTTCCTCAAAGATGCAAGACTTTTTTGTAGATGGTTGCGCATCGAAAGATCATGTGCAATGCGGAGCGGATGAAAAGGGGTTTCACCATGGCATCTGACTGTATTGAATGTGTGGGATGTATCGAGGATGTTGATCATATTTTTCGTAATTGCTCTAGAGCTGTGCAATTATGGAAGCGTCTATTGCAGCCAGTTGAGTATCATATTCAGAGCAATTTGGATTTCCAAAGCTGGCTTGCTCATAATCTTGCTGGCGTTAATGATTGTAATGTTGACTATGACTGGGCTTCCTACTTTACAGTTGCCGTGTGGGCTCTTTGGAAATGGAGGAATGATTTAGCTTTTCGTAATCTTCGTTTTCACTTCGAGTATAGCATGGCTTGGCTTAAAGGGAAAGTGGCTGAAATCATTCATGCTTTTCGAGCCAAAGCGGCGGTCCATGGTGCTGGACTGATAGAGAGGGTGAAGATGGTAGGCTGGTGTGCTCCCAACCATGGTTGGACTAAGCTTAATACTGATGGATGTCTTAAGAATGCTTCATCGCGAGCAGGGGGTGGCGGTCTTCTCCGTGACTATCGTGGTATGTGGTTGAGGGGGTTTGTGGCTAATATTGGTTCTTGTACTGCAACTGAATCTGAATTATGGGCTGCTGTTCATGGCTTACGTCTTGCTTGGGAGGAGGGCCATCGTTCTATAGTTTTCGAAACAGATTCGGCTAGGGTGGCTGGTTGGTTAAAAGGCAACAGTATGCCGCAGCTAAGCCTTTCTAACTTGGTAAATGAGTGTAGAAGACTCCTTCAGAGAGATTGGATAGTTCAAGTTGAGCACATTTACAGAGAAGGTAATAAAGCAGCAGACTATTTGGCTACTGAGGCTTTGAAGTTCAATCGGGGAGTGTGTATCCTGTCTTCCCCTCCCCGTGGGTTATTCAATATTTTGAGGGAAGATGCAACTGGAGTTACTTGGCCTAGGAGAGTTCGAGATGTAGTGTGCTAGTTGTTCTTGCTAGGTGTTCCCCCTCCTTACCTTTCCAAAAAAACATATTTCAAACAGAACAGTGATCTTATGGATCAGAATGATACGAGAGAGTACCGAGTCTATTAAATAAAAAATTCCAAGTCCACTGGTAGAAGTGAGAATATTCTAAGACACTGAGAACAAACAGAAACACAGTTATTCTTTAAAAATCCAAACCAAAAATGATTATACTTCTTCTGTTGTCGGTTTGAAATATTCTCAATTTTAAAATATTACTTTATTTGTTTAACAGTGACGCGTCCATTTAATATATTCACGAATGAATTAATTTTACATTTTTTAAGTCAATTTCTCTACATAATATATTGACAAGTACATGAATGCAATCGTCATTTTACTTTTTTATTTACAATTGCAAATGGTTTTAATATATATTTGTTATCATTTTTTTGCTTTTTTTTCGGGTTTTCCTAGTTCATATTTAACTTGATGATCTTTTTTAGTTGTTTTAGTGATATTTATGGACATCCCAATCTAATTTGCTTAGTGGGGTACTATTTTCTTGTCATTTTTATTATTTGGCTAACTTCGAAGTACACTAAATGATGAGAACAAGTGAACAACGGTAGTCCACCGCTCAAATTTAAGTTGAGAAGTCCAACAAAAATATAAAAATGTCTACAAATATTTTGAAATTGAAAATGGAGTAGAAAAACCTAAACAAAAAATTGATAAAAAGTGGTTCAGCAAGACCCGGTAGAACCAAACAACTGGGTTCCGCCCTGTCTAGTCGAACCAAAACTCTCGGTTCAATCAAACAGGGCCGAACCTACTTGTGTAGGGTTTTGGAGAGAAAGAAAACGTAGACGGCATTGAGGGTGAGAGTTTTGAAGAAAGGAAGAAAAGAGTGGAAAGGAAAGGTAATTTTGGAGTGGGGGTTACGATTTTTGGGAAAAAGAAGACGTTGAGAGGGAGACGGTTGGTGGTTAGGGTAGCTCTGGTGTTTTGGATTTTTTTTTTTTTTGTGTAAGTGTAATAGGATGGGTTAAAATTAATAAGTGGTTAAAAACAACTAAATTAAGTTGAAATGTCTATAGACATCACTAAAATAACTAAAAAGGTCTAGGTAGAGTAGGAAAACCCTAAAAAAAAGGCAAAAAAAAGAGGTTCGACCAGGTCACATAGGTTCGGCCACACAAGGCTGAATTGATGCCCAATTTTTTGAAAAAAAAAATACTAAAATAAACTAAAAACTTACTTTTGATTCATGTACATGGTTACCTAAGTTTAATTTTTATGTCATAATGATACCAAAATTTGTTGATAGTGGGAGTTTTTGAATGTGTAGAACACACAAGACATTGAAGATGGAAGAAGATAATGGTAATGGGTTAGTTTAGTAAATGAGTGGGAGAAAAATGGTAAAATATTTGAAAGTTCCATCATTTTGAGGAAATAATTTTTTAAAGTTTTGTGGGGGGTAAGGATAGTGTTTGGAGTTGGGTTCAAATAACAGGCATAAAAAATAAAAAATAAAAATTCGGAGTACAGCCATAAAAAATTAAAGCTATAAGGAAGTGTACAAAAATATACAATTTATTAATTTAATGTCTTTTATTCAATTCTGTGTTCTTCCAGACTGTTCTTTCCGCTTTTCCCCAAATACCTTACTATATTATGAAGTATATAAGACAAATTGCAAATCATACCTTCCATTATATTTTAGCAACTAAGTGACTAAATTAACATAATTAAAAAGTACACTTAGGATTAAAAAAAAAAAAAATCGCAAACGGCATTTTGGTCGGCTCAAGTGTCCAATTCACGCAGCGATATCATGTCGAATATGCCGGAGCACAACCGGAATCACAATATCCGGCGAGCTCAACTGCGGAAGATGACCGTCCGACGGCATCACCTCCACTATGGACTCGCCCCCGAGGTTCCTGTGTAGATACTCCGACACCACCACCGGCACCGCCAAATCCTTACTACTCTGAATAATATGGCACGGCACCGTAACTAGCGCCAGAACATGCCGTAGATCGCTCTGAAATACTGTCTGAGCCACGCTCAACGCTATATCCGGCCGGATATTGAACAGAGTCCGACTGAATTCCTGAACCGCCACCGACTCCATGTCGCCTCCCACCGCCAGCGGCGCAAACCCCGAGCACCACGCCTTGTAGTTCGATCTCATTGCATCGAACAGCTGATCTAGATCTTCTTGGTCGAATCCTCCGTAGTAATCCGTGTCGTTCAAGTACCTGCACCTCAGCAAATCACACAATTAGTTCAATTTCCGATCGTCTTCGATCAATCCGAAAATCGATTAACGAACTAATAAAAATTCTCGGTACCTCGGAGAACCGGAGATGAGGACGAGTTTGGAGAAGAGATCGGGACGAGTGATGGAGGCGAGGACGCCGATAATGGCGGAGACGGAGTGGCCGACGTAGATGCAGGAAGTGACTTGGAGCTCTTCCAAGATAGCGAGGAGATCGTAAGCGTAGCCTTCGAGAGTGGAATAGCGTTCGAAATCGAAGTAATCGGGGTTTGTCGGTCCTGCGCCCATGTTATCGAAGAGAATCACTTTGTAATCGTTCACCAGATGCGGAACCAGATGCTTCCACACCGATTGGTCCGTTCCGAATCCATGTGCCAGCACTATCGTTCTTTCTCCCGATCCCAAAACCCTAATGTTGTGCGCTTCTTCCACAATTCCCATCTTCTTCTTCTTCTTCTTCTTCTTGCAGGTTTGGGTTCGTTGCTGTAAAGCGGTGTTGCTTTATACTAGCGCCACACGTAGCCGTGCATATGAATCCGGATATAGTTTTGGGAAATGTTCCTCTGTGAACCGCTAATATCAGTAACTCTGTATGTTTTCATCACTGGCCGTTGGTTCTATTTACCAAATGTTGTGATCAAGGGTGGTTGATCGAAGACTTTTTTTTAGTTAGTTGATGGTAGCGATATCGGTGAATAAATTAATATCTTGCCGGCTTTTGGGTTATCTATGTGGTCCAGCTGAAGTCGAAGCCACCATGTGAATAGTCAGCGATATCTTGCGACAAATTTTTTGTGGGCCCAAGATGATGCGACATATCTTGTACTATTAATTAACGGTGGAGATCGCTGGACGTTATTTTTATTTTTTTGTTTTTTACTTGGCTCGACTTGTCGTGTGGAGTGATTAGTCAACAGATGTCTACTTCCTGTGCTGGTCCCACGGACTAAGGCAACTTGAATGACGTTTGATCCTTGTGTTTACTACCTTGCGCAAAGGGGGAACAGCTTGCTGTTTTTATGCCCGGGCTATTTAAATAAATGATTAATTGAGCAAAGCGTAAAAAATTAATTAATGGAATGAATGAATTGGGGTTAGTTTTTGAAGTATTGAGTTCAATTTTGATTTGTGATTTTTTTTTAATGGTGCCAACGAAGTGTTCGTCCGATGATAAAGTAGCAAATGGCAAAATTATAACTAGATAGAAGTCGGGTAACGATTCGTAACTAAAACAGATTAATAAACTCGCTCTCAAGAGTGGGCTTTCGTTATTTGACGGTTAAATTTTTGGGGTTGCGGGCTAACAATTATCCTTTAATTTTAACGTTATTATTAATGTTTTAATTAAATTGATGTGATGACTAATGAGTTAGCAAATTGGCTCGATATGAGATAGACATGGTGCCACTGAAGTAAAGCAGTTTATATATTGTTTCTACTAAAAGAAAATAATAATAATAAATTATGCCTTTGATGGTTGAATAAAAACAAACTAAATAGGCGGAGTAAAACTAGAGGGTAAAAATGAATGTCCTGCCCGCCTATCATTATTTTCTATGAAAGTATTCTTTTAATCCTTGTAGGTGGGAATGGGATGAGACTTGAGAGCAGTGTGTACAAGGCGCATGTTAGAGTTGAGTATGGTCGAAAATGAAATGGATTGAACAGAACAAGAATGGGATTACGACACGACGCGCCGGCCCAATTGTTTGACGCGTGTCAACAAAAAGAGCGAAGCAACGCATCACATAATAGAAACATTACGTGGAGTTTTTTCACATCATAAATCTAGGAACCCACTGATTTAAACAAAAAGGGCACGTGGGTGATGCTCGGATCGTTCGATCATCAAGTCCGTGGTGATTTAGACGATGGAAACAACTTTTACTTCACACTGGCCCAAAAAGTCAAAGAAGAGAACTAACATATTCTACTAACTTCTACAGGGTTGACCTAAGTCAACCATCCATCGAGCAAAGCCTATTCGCCCTGCACAATTGCAATTATAACCACTGATTGATTACCTAATTAGATGATGATGATGATGATGATGTGCCACTTTTTTCTTATGATTTTGCTACTTGTGGTTATCGTAGGTGATGATAATAATGTTACACCTAATGATATTTGTTTATCACCGAGTGGCTTGAAATATACCCAGTCATTTTAATTGTGCAAGTAATTATAAATATTTAAAACTTTAGGCTCAGGAATTTCATACAATTTTCTATATTTAAAATTTTAAATTTTAAAAAATAATAAAATATTATTTTTTAAGTTTTTTATTTTTTTAAAATTATATTCTATTTTTTAAATCATAAACCGCTTTAACGTCTCTATGCGATCAAAAGACTTTGAGAGAATATCTAAATTTAATAGTATTGAGTATTATTTCAATTTAAGAATGAAAAGTCTAGGGTCAAGGAATAAAAATCTCCTATTACATTTAGAGTTTAAGGCTGCCTTTCATTCGTGATTTAAAAACAAAAATTGAATTTAAAAAAAAAACTTAAAAACTGACTTTTTATTATTTTCTTAAAACAAACTGTTTTCTTCACCAAATAAAAAAAAAGTAAAATTATTCTTAAAATCTTATGAATCAAACAAGTTTTTGATGTTTTTAAATTTTCAAATATAAAAAACTGTATCTGAAAAACGAACCAAACGCAGCTTAAACTTTTCATTGATTCCAGAACCTTTCCCTTTCAAACCAACAAGACAGCTAAAACCTGTTTTATCAACTTCTTCATATCTATCTTTATTTCTGGATCTATAGTAATAAAGCACAAACAACAGAGCCTATCTTTAAAACCAACAATTTTGGACATGAAAGAGAAGCAAACCATCTTTACCCTTTCATTGCCAAAGCTTGCAAAAAGGCCTCCAATGAAACTCCCAAACACATAAAAGTGATACAATAAAATTAAACTAATAAAATGAGGAATTTCCAGTCCATCAAGCCTCTCATGTTTCTTCTGTCTTACTTATACCTCTTGAAGCATCAAAAGAGGAAACAAACAAAGCAAACTATGTCTCAAAAACACTTAACCAAAATTGAAGGGAAACAAGGAAGAAAATGCATCGAGAGTTACAAGTTTCTTGAGTGAGACAACAGAAACAGAGGGCGGGCGAATCAATGGTAGCTTCGAGCCTTTGACCTGTCGAAATTTCTCTCTGCAGCATTTCATATGTACATTACCCTAATCTTTTATAAGCGAAAACCATCTTGTATTATATTATTCCTCATATGTACTTATCATTTTTATTCACAAGGGAAGTAAGTCAGTGTGTGTAATAAACTAGCTTGAGGTATAGGTTTAATTTAAGTAACAGCATGAATGGGATCATCTTCATCTGCATTAAGAGAGAAAATGTCCATAGGTGCACTGGTGCAGTCAACAGAGCCATGCTCCTTAAATCTACCATTATGAGAGCCTTGGAGATGATCAAGATAGATTACTATAACTGTAATGTCATCGTGGAAGTGACGCCTAACGCCCTTTTCAATCCTTTTTATGTCATCGTATCTCATCTCCCTTTTCTTCGCAGCCTCGTTAAGAGCAGCTCTTACCAATCTCTTTGCTATACCCTGGCATATATTATATAGTTTAGCAGTCAGCAATGTGGAGCGGTAAAAAATGGCGCAGACTTCGAATATGGATACGAAAAGCAATGTTGGTATTTTAAAGTCGTTTTACAAATTGAAACTTACTGCTCTTGGGTTCTTGAAGACAATATCTACAGCTGCTTCATCACTAAGTTGCTCCCAGAGGCCATCTGATGCAAATATTAAAAACATGTCTTGTGGCCTTAGCTTTCTAATTCTGATTGATGGTTCTGCTGTCATCACGGGTCGTTTTAGAGGAATTGGAGCTCCAAATTGCTGGAAAAGAGGACTCCTGTTGAACTCAGGTTTCTTCAAATAGATATCTCCGATGGATCTTGACACCTTAAAACATAAAAAAGAGTCATTGTAAGAACAATACTGGTATCTTTCAGTGTATGCCTTGCTAAATTAAAGACCAACATAATACATAACGGAATACATTCCCTTTGGCATTCTGGAGTTTTGTTGCACTGGATGTTAATACCAATTGAACCCCTAAAAAGTAGTTGGAAGAGAAAAAGGCTGATGTAATGCTCCTTCAACAGTTTTCCCTTACTTTTTGTGCATTTATACCTTAGTAGTAGAGTGGGGCACAAACACATCTCAAAACTGAAAATAGATTTCTAAAGGAAAGAATGTTAAAGATACAGATTATTCTCGTCGAGGACAGCAGATGTCATATCTATGGCAAAAACAATATCTTTTTGAGATAAACAATGTATATCACATGAATTGAATGCTTCCCACTTGGTTTATATTTATTGCATGAGGAGTGTGGTTGAAGATGCCAAGCATGTGATTTCTGAAAAGATAGTGTCAAAAAAGGGTAGAAGAATTTGCCATCTTTGTTTTTTTTATGGTGGTTTGACTAGCAAGGACAATGCAAGGTAAGTATATTAAGCCAAAATAAAAGGAAAAAAGAAAAAGAAAAAGAAAAAAGATAAGGTAGAGAGGACGACCATGGATTTTATGCTTGATTGGGATCTCAAGATGAAAAGAAGCACTTCAATAGTTCCTATAATTTATAAGATTTACCAAAGCAGTTTCTCTACCATCCTTTTGAAAACTAATAGCAGTTCGAGTGCCTAAAACGGCATGGGGTTACTGTTCTACAGCACCACATTTCAAAATTATGCTGTTGTGCTTTAACAAAGAATATTGCTTTTGGGCTGAGCTTTGGTGAGTGAAACATAAAGACATCATATTTCCTTAATGAAGTTTTCTCTAAATACTTAGGAGAGAATTGAATAAGCAAAAATACACAACAAACCATAACTGTTGGTTTCTGAGTGGAGCAAATGCCCCGATTGAAAAACTAATAGCTGATCAATCATATGACTGTTAGTATTTTCTAAAACTAGAAATGCCAGGATAAGCATGGAAATCTGCCTAACAAAAACAAGAAATCAAAAAATCCGATACTTACTCTAATGTGGCTCAGAATTTTACTTGTTATATGTACAAACACATTTATTATTTTCCAGGAAATCTGTGGATGGTATTGTACTTGTTTCAGATTCTGACTTTAAAAAGTAATTGATTTTCATTCAACTAGCACAGATAACACAATGGTGGAAAAAGATTATTAGGCATTCTACTTAAAATTAAGTCTTGTAATTAGTGTTGTGTGGTCATCCAAACAAGGTCCCGGCCCAATGTGACAGAAGCTTCTAACTGTATGTGACATGATCAAGAAAGGCCATGCAATTGGTCGCCCTCTCTAGAAAAAGAGAAGGTTGTGAGGAAAGTTAAAAGCCTCACAGTATACACTTTATCAGCGCTAAAGCATCATTTTCCAATCAGCATTCCAGAGAATCAGATTCGGGACACAAGTTTCAGATTTTCCACAGAATTATCACCATAAAGAATCGTAAGAAATTATCAAAACAAGATAAAGAGATAAACATTTAAAAATAATAATATTGCCAACTCATGTATGAGAAAAAACAGCCAAAAGACCTCATAGTTGAATGTTAAAAAAAGTTGGCTTCTTTATGCCACTTGCTCCACTTTTATAGCTGGTGATCTAGTCTTCTAGACCTCATAAGATAAAACCCACTAGCTCCTTAGTGAAAAAACAGTATTCAAACCCTAAAGTCACTGTAATTCAATTCACAAAGTAGAAAAACTTCATTTCTACCATTTCAAACCCAAAAATTATAGAAACAAACACGTTCAAAAATTCAGAATCCTAGCAATTTCAGAACTCAGTACACACATAATTCACTGCCCATCAAACAAAATAAAGAAAAATTCATTCAATTAATCATTTCTACCACAAACTAGTACAGAATTCAGAAAGAAATGAAGGAGGAGATGGGAAATAATACCTGAATTATGCCCTTAATCCGCCAAACTCCACGAGTATACACAACAATATGTGAATCATCAGGATGAAGAGCTTCAACCTCCTTCCTAACTTCCTCAACCGCAACATTATGATCAGTCGACAACCGCTCCGCCACCACCGGATTCATCTTCCCCTCCACCGCTCTCCGTCCCAAAACCGCCCTCGAATCCCCAAGATTCGCCACATAAAGAATATCATCAGAAATCGCTCCCACCAAACAACACGACCCTACCGAAGCAATCTGCGGCCGCGACGGCCACGATCGCTTCACCAATTGCAAAAACCCCTCTTCAGTCGCATCAAACGCCTTCTTTATCACATCCGCAGATAATCCCCCTTGCTCTGACGCCAACTCTACACACAAAAAAAACAATACCAAACCAAACCAGGTGTCACAAAATTGGGGAAAAACTCATAAAAATCGAAACTTGACATGATTTTCCGACTCAAATGAACAAAAAAAAAGGGTGGCTTAGGCTTAATTACTGTGAAGATAGGGGAAGAGATGGTTGTTGATGAAACGAGAAGCTTCGGGGCCACCATGGCCGTCGTAAACGCCGATGTAAGTAGCGGAAGGAGATGTGAAAACTTGGCTTTGATCTTCGAGAGAAGAATTAGCTTGAACCACTGCTATTGAGAAATCTCCCGACGCGTGTGGTTTCAGTTCCATGTGCCATAGTAGCCCGTCGCCTCTTCTTCCCAAACACCGCTCCAGTGGTCTGATACATGTTCGCAACATCGATGTATCGTCGCTTTTTTTTGTGTTTGCAGAGAGAATCAACAAGTTTTTCAGTGTAAGTTTGCTTGAAAACCAGAACTTGTTTTAGGATGGAAGAAATGAAGAAGAAGAAGTCGCGTCGATGCCGCGTTAGAGGAAACCCAGGGCTACTGCTGTTTTCCACGCGTGAGACAGAGTCTTCTATTCTTCTATTTATTTCTTTTTTTTCTTTTCTTTTCTATTTTTCTTTGGGTTTTTATAGGTGAGTGGTGGCTATGGCTAACGTAGTAACGTGAGCTTTGGGTTCGCCATTTTGACCATATATATATATATATAAGTGAAAACTTTACTCTTTCTTCTCTATCTTATATAAGTGGACTCACAGCTCATGGGCGTATGGCACGTTGGGAGGGTCGTTCTCGTTGAGTGATCAAACCGCAATCCTACGTGATGCATCGAAAATATTTTTTTAACTCAACTCACCTAATTTTTTTTTTAATTACAAATTGAGCGGCTATTAAAATTTATTTTATATAATTTTATTAAATAAATTTAGGCTAATTATCTTGATAAAATTTTCAATATCTAACATAACCCTTTTTTTTATTTAGGCTTATGAGTAATTATGCTTATGAATAGAAAAAAAAAAATAATCCGGCGATTTACTTGTTTATTTTCATTTTTTTGAACTTTGGTTTATCAATTTAGCTAAGCCTTTTTCTTACTATAGATCTACTGTACAAGTATGTTTTGAATAGTTTTGTTAAATAGATTCATGCTAATTATCTTAATAAAGCTTTACGTTAATTTTTACTATTTAACATAACCATCTTTTTTTTATTCAAGCACTTGTATTTATGAACACATAAAAAAATATAATCAGACCGTTTTTTTTTTCTTATTTTCTCCCTTTTTTTAAAAAAAAAAGGTTTAGTTTCTCAACTCCATTAAGCATTTTTTCCAACTACAGATCAATTAAACAAATATATTTTGATATAGTTTTATTAAATAGATTCATGCTAATTATGTTGATAAAATTTTACTATCTAAATTAACTCTCTTCTCTTTATTTAGGCTTGCGACTAGTTGTATTTATGAATACGTAAAAAATATATAATCAAGGAAAAAACCTTATTAACAAAAGCGGAGGAAGAGAAGAGAAGAGAATAAGGTACAGTTCATTTTCGCCACTTAGGATTTCTAAAACCCTAAGTGGCACTTGAAGATCGACACCAAGAGCGGTAGCAAGAGGCGAAGATCTTGGGTATTGTCTCTTCTAGGATATCTTTAGTAAGAGCTTTTTTCGTCGATATTGTTCGATATATTATCTCCCTTACAATGGAGTGCACTAGTAAGTGATCTTGACAAATTTGGAACATTGATTTGATCCATGCTTGTTCAAGTTTGTTTTTGGAGTAGTTTAAGTAGTTCTCCCTATTCTCGATTATACTAGTAGCTAGATCTTTATGCAAATAAAAGAATTTTGTTGCGAGGCTTTCGCCCTATTTTCTTGGCTTTTTCCCGTTTGTTAGGAAACTTTTGTTCTCTATTTTTGGATTTGCCTATTTTTTTGTGAGCCTATGAGATTTGTATTTCTGAATGTGTCATCTCTTTTGGAGAGAATGTACCCAAAAATTAGAGATTGATATAAAAATAGAAATGCATCTTTTGACCCAAAAAAAAAAGAAAAAAAGAAAGGCAATTTATTTTTTGTTTATTTTTTTATTTTTTTTTAATTTAGGTTTTTTTTATGAGTGGGAAATGATGATCTGTGATGATGATGGTGACACCATCATGTATACTCCGACCAGAAATGGAGACGGTGTTTTGCCATGTTGGTCATGTCACGGTGTCCATCAATGTCAAGACCCTAACCTAATGTAAAATCCTAGGCCATACATACATGTCACCCCATCGTGATGCACCATCGGATGGCTGTCAATTATTTAGTTGGTCAAGTTGTGTTTTTTGAGGGTGAAGGGACACGTGTCTGACGTTGAGGGAATTGGTGATGAGGTGGAAGGCAGTGGCAGCCTTGGAAGTTCGGAATTTTCAAAAAGCAGTGGAAACAGAGAAAAAAAAGAGAAAAAAACGAAGAAGAAGAAGAAGGTTAAAGGTTTGATCACATAACGACTACAATTTTCTATGCGCGTTGCATTGCTGATGCCAGTGGAGGATTCGTACAGGGAGCGCATCTTCACCATCTGCGCATTCTAGGTTTTTGACAGATGAATCCGCGTTTTTCTGTTGTAATATACAGTATACCAAGCGATTAAGCGATTATAATAAAACAGACGTAGGGTATGAACGTGACGTTAGGTTTAATTACCCAAAAAAAAACGAGAATGTGATGTTAGGTTTAATTACCAAAATAACCTAATTGATTCAGTTTAATTTACGGTTTGATATACTGATAATCAATCTAGATATTGATATTTTAATTTTAGTATTTGTGATTTTTTAATGATGTGCATATTACTCTACATATTCACATTATCATCTTATAGAATAAGATTTTTTTTATTTATCAGATGTACGGCAGATTTATTTCGTGCATATGTATATATTTAATTAATATATATTTAAAATTTTATAGCAATTAACATCAATTAAACTAAATTAATTATGTTCAATTTAATTTGATTTGATTTAAATTTGTTAGATCAGATAAAATTGTTGAAAACTTCTCACATAACCAAAATTAACGCGAGAGTTACAAAATTTTTATTAAAGAAATTATGAGAAATAGAATTATAAAAAATTAATATTTTGTTGTATCAATAATACAACAAATATATATATATATATATATATATATTATGATGTCAAGTTTCTTAATTGGTAGTGAATTAACTTGGGATGTCAAACTAAAATTAAAACTTAAAAGTCAAATATAATAATTGTAGAAATAATAGAAAAAAATAAACTTATAAAAGTTTAATAATAAAATAAAAAATCGTCACGGCGTTAGACTTTTTGGAACAAAAATTAAAAGAGTTCAAAATATTAGATTCTTTAAGGTTGTTGGGAAGTCAAGCAGATATATGTTTCATTTCCAAAGATTTAAGAATTGAATTTTCCTGCAACGGTTGGACAGACCGTAAGAAGCCACAGATTCTGCTTTGCTCACGGCGTAAAGATAGAATTTAAGTCCACCCACGCACCTCAACTAACTCCACCCAAATTCGGATATGAAACCACCGACCAACAACAGTTCACAATTCACAAAATGTGGGCCCATCACATATTAACAGTTACAACTACCGTTACAACGACCTTTTCAACTGCATTATATATCAAGGCACCCCCGTCTCCCTTGTCAAGAAAACGGTAACGGTGGCCTGCATTGAAACTGTTAAACTGATGTCACTGAATCTGTTGGGGGCGGGTTTAGGTTAGATCCTAAGATATAAAAAAGAAGGGGTAGGGAGAGAATCGTAAGTAAAAGAAGACCTACGAGTTCTTGCAACTACGGATTGTAACTGTATACCACTATTAAAGTGTGAGGAAGAAAAAAGATGACCAACGCGAGTATCGTTATTGGAACAAAAGATAATCACAAAAGTGAGTTTTTATCGTTGTATGCGTGTTCAGTTGCAAAGAGGTGTAGTAAATCGCAGTTGTGCACAAGTAGGGCATCGTACTTAAAGTTAGCAAGCCATTGTTGCTGTGTTGATAGATTATTGGAGTGGGCAAGAAAAATACATTGTAGGACCAGGTTGCACAGTGTTGATTGAAGGTTAAAGAAGTAGCTGCGTGTGGGTTGAAAAAGCATTACGGTATATTTGTCGTAAATTGAAGATAAAAGATTGTGGATACTGGACTTGTTTAGTACAATGATTGGAACAACTTTTCAATAGTTTCAATCGCAACAACTATTTTTTAGCACGTTTGATGATGAAGCTGGCTTTTTTTATCATTACCTATTTTTGACATTTTTTATTTTTTTTATTAGAGGTAATGTAGTCCTTTTGTTAAAAAAATATTTTTTAAATTAGCAAATAAACATTTATTTGATACTAAAAGCACTTTCGAGACATGGTTGCTAAACAATTATCACCTACTTTTTCATAAGCACTTTTATTTTAAACACTTTTGTAAATAGTAAAAGCTATAAGAAGAAAAAGTTGTTTCTAATTAATTAAAATGTGGATAACTCTCTAATAATCTTATTAAAAAATATCAATCATAATCAACATAGGTTTAGTTGAATTAAGAATCTGTATTATATTACACTTATTAACAAAGAGTAATTGCCTTCTTCACGAAACAAATTAACCCTCTTCTTCGATTCTTCCTCCCAACTTATTGAATGGTGGGAAGATTTGTTGAGAATAAATAGATGGCATCGCTCCAAAATTTAGGATTTTCAGCCGCTATTTAGCTGACTGATGCTACCCCTCAACTTAGGTAAGAGCCTGCTTCAAGTAAAACAAAGATTAATAATATCCATATATATATATATATATATATATATAGGGGATAATCTATAGTCGTCTATATATATGACAAGTTTTCTATATTTTTTTGGATAGCGATGGATATTGACCAGTCTTCTCAAATTTTATTGTTGCTTGCCCAGATAGGTGAAAGATGGAATCATGAAATATCAAACCCAATTAATTAGTCAATTTGGTTAGTTACTTTGCAATTCAGTGTGCCCTGATCAGCGGGGGTCCAAGTTGCAGTAATGTTTTATAGAAATAATATGTTGCTTTTCAAGTTAATTTTTTGAAATATAATTATGAAGGTAGTCAACATTAAAGTTTAGACTTATACACAAAGAGCATTTAGATACTTGAATAAAATTGAGAAGAATCCGAGTTTAAAAACTGTTTGCATTAAGAGTACATATCAACAAAAATTAAATTAAAAACATTTTTTTTATATTACTAATACATGGTCAGACATCATCACGACCCAGTGGAGGGAGGCGCATCAGTGAGAGGCTCTCCCACAAGGGGAGACAGGACTCCACTACCCAACTTTTGGTTGCGGGGGGGACTCGAACCTCTTCCCTCATAGAAGTAGTGACAAATCTAGACATTTGATTTTAAGAGAGTGAAGCGAAAATATATAAAATATTTATAATTGAAAAAGTAATTATTAACAACTTTTATATATAAAAGATAGACTATTTTTTATAGCATAAGTAATTTAATAATTACTATATGAACTAACAAGACAAAACTTAGTTTAAAAGTGTCAAAATTAACCTAGGTCATTAGACTAATCCAATACACCGAACCTAGGCACATAAAAATTAAGTGAAAAAAATCATGTAATACAAGTAAAATAAAATTATAGTTATCTATGTGTCTATGATCTATCAAGATTAGAAGAACCAAAAATATTTTATACTCAAATATTACTTTTTGATTTTTTAATTCTTTCAAACTGTCAAAATTTTCTAACAACCAAAAAAGAAGAGTAAAATTTTGAAAATATAAAATCTCATACCACCAAACAAAAAAATATAATAGTTATTAGTTAAAGGAAAAGAGAGATTTGAATATCCATCAAACCTTAAATTGGGTATGAAATTAGAGGAATGCGAATGGATGCGAGTCATGTGACTATGAGAGGAGGAAGATGAAAGATGGTGCAAATTCAAGGATAAAACTTTAAGAACATACACATAAAATTGAGAAGTCGATGATGAACGAGTTGAGGAGTAGATAGCTTTACTTCTGCTTTTTTTTTTTTTTTTTTCAATTCACAGATGACAGAAAAATTTAACCCACAAGTTTGAATCAATAGATTCAAG
This sequence comes from Paratinospora sagittata, assembly GCA_035771175.1. NCBI lineage: Eukaryota > Viridiplantae > Streptophyta > Magnoliopsida > Ranunculales > Menispermaceae > Paratinospora > Paratinospora sagittata. The sequence goes on from CM069603.1 coordinate 37,367,777, forward strand.
AGAAGAAAAAAAAAAAAAACAAAGAAAACTAAATTTTAATCCCAAAGAGAGAGATAATTGATGATAAGATGAAGTAAACTTGTAATTTGAGCTCATAACTTCAAGAAAATAATTTAGAAACTTCCTAAAACATTTAAAAACAAGTTTCCTAAGCTATTTATAATATAATAACAACTTTCTAATACTATTACAACTCTACTTAAACACTTTTGGACACTTTTTAGTCCCATTAAATCACAAAAAATAAATTTAGAAACCTCTAAAACTAATACTAAAATACTAAAATAGAAATTTCTCTAAGAATATAAACTTGACTAAAAATAAAAAGAAACTACAAATTAAATATTAAAACTTTCTAAAACATTATTTCATGTCCTACAAAAAAATTAATTAACTCAATGAAAATTTAATTTTTTGATGAAGATAATAATTTTTTTAATGTTGAAGGGGCTGTGTAATAACTTGTAAACAAATATTGAGAGGGCCAATAATAATAATCTATTAATTTTTATTTTTTTTACAACATAACATAATTATAAAAAGATATTTTTAAAATATTGAGTGGGTGGTGGCCCCCTCCCCCATAGATTCACCACTACAATTTTTATAAAACAATCCCGATGTGAGAGGTTCCCCTTATTAGTGACACTGTGAAATGACTAACGCAATATGCATGAGACATGAATGGTGGATAATGGATATGCTAAATGTAAAGGTAATATTGTGCAATATAGCTAGATTCTGGCAAATTCATACTATCTTTTCATGAGGAAATTTGAAAAGATCATGTCTATTCTAAAATATCTTGTGAATGGATATAAATTCAACATCGTATTAATTTTGTCCTTGATTCCTTGTTTTATTTTATAAGTATTATCTTAATTTTCGTAATTTCCTATACCATAAATTAACTAAGCTGAAAAAAGCATTAGATACTGAAAAAGATTATTAATGTTGATGACAATGTATTAATGTGTAACGATTAGTGGACATGGTGCATGTATGTACTGGATGATGAGAAAGTTGATGTTATGCCATATAGATTCCCACGAATACATAGGAAATCTGAGATATCATATTTCCAAACTATCTTCTAAATAAACTGTTCCTTGTTAATGACATCGAAAACTTGTGAACTGTCACATTATCTAATTATTTGCAAAATAACACACATTAATTAGATACTAAATAAATACCAAAAAGCTATATATGAACCTTCAAATTATTATTTTTTAATTAAAGAAAATACATATAAGCCCTTATTTAGTTCCAATTAAACTAGAGTAGTATTGCTACATTAACATTCAAATGTATATTAATAACATATATCACTTTTATACATCATTAGATTGCTTTAATTTATGTGTTAAATACATAATTTGATACTATTTAATGATATATATATATAAAGGTGATATATATTATGAGTGTACCATTTTAGATGTCACTTTATCGTTTTCCATTAAACTATTATTATTAATTCGATCTATAGATCAGAGTCTTTAACTTTTTGTAGCACTTCTCTCAATTAAATTCAAGGTAATTCTAAATTTTCATTGAAAGAGATACAAGTCAAGAAGCTAGTCACTGAAATATCCTATTTTATAGCAAAAGCTTTGAGTAAAAGGGTATGATTATCAACCAGATGGTAGCTCAGTTCGTTGAAAAATTAAATATAAATGAGATTGAGATCCAGATATCGAGTTCGAGCTTAAACGTGCCCTTATATTATCTCTTATGTTGGGAGGGTCAGTCATACCTGAGTTTGGGATGATTAGTCTTGGCCAAAGAGAAAAAAGACATATCTCAGGTCCCAAAAAATTGGTAACCGAAAAAAAAAGAAAAAAAGAAAAAAAAAGAAGAAGGTATGATTATCATATAACTATCATCTAAAGTTTCATCATTTAATCAACAAGAATGAAAGAAAGAATGAGAAAAGTATATTTCACTATTCTAATAAAACTAAGGGAGTAGACGGTTTTGAATACTAAAGCTAAATCAAAATAAATTAATTTAGAAAATACAAGGACAGCTGGCTAAAAGGAAGTTGACACTTAAAACTTAGGCTAGCTAGCTTGTTTTTTATTCCTTTAATAGGCCACACCCGGCCCTCTCCTGACTCAAATTCAAATTCTTAAATGCACGAGCTCAAAATTCAAGGCAATCCTGTCCCACCCAGTTAGTCGTCTTCAGTGAGAAATGGATTCAGTAGTACTAGTATATATACTAGTTTGGTTTGCAGGTAATAATTATGTAACTTGGATTTTATTTAAAGTTAATTAATAGTGTTCATTTCATAATATTCTTTGTTAAAAAGCTTATTGGGTAAAGAAGTAAAAAAAAAATGGTAGAAGTATAAATTGAACTAAGTGTAAATATATATAGACAGCAGAAGAGAAATATTATGATTGAACATATATAGTATATATTGAACATTGATTTAAGATGTACTGATCTTAATACAACTAAAATTATAGTAACGTAAAAATAAATATAACATAAGACATTTCTTAAGCTTAGTGTACAGTCATTTTTACACACTTTTTTCAATACTCAAAAAGATCGTTTATATTTTTTTTTTGCCCCAAGAAAACAACATAGTGGTAAAATCATATTTATATAATTTTTTCAATACTCAAAAAGATCGTATATATTTTTTCTGCCCAAAAAAATAAAAGTTGTCAATTGTAAGTCAGCAACTGGACAAATAATGAGACACTGAGTTGCATTCAGGTTTATCAGTACTTTGATTGATGGATGAATTGGAGTCTTGTAGAACATCACAATGTTGATTGACATTATCTGAAGTTTCTCCCTCTTGCTGAGAAGATGTTGCAAATGTTGTGGATATGTCATTGTTTTTTACTCTTGTTTTGATACTTCTTGTAATGCCAACTCTCGTGAATCATTTGATGTAGCATAATCTTTAGTTGGATCAAACATAGATATTATCTTTTTTTTTTCTTGATTAATGAGCTTGACATTGGATGTAATTGTTAGTGGGTCCATGTTTGGAAATTCCAATCTGGATAACATGTTTTGATGAAAAGTTTTTTTCATGAACGAATGATTTATATTAAAGATATATAACAAGAAACATCTAAATGGTAAAGATATGTAAGTATACTACATGATACCTTTGAGGTGAGTTCCATAAGATCTTGTGCAACATATGAAATCAATGATTCTGCATATTTTTCAAATAGTGTTACAGTCATACATCCAGTTTCGTCACGTAGCTCCACACTCATTCGACACCTTTATATAGAAGGGTTTCTAAGACTTAGTTATGATGCTGAAATTAAATAAATAATGAAATAGAAACATGAATAGGGAGGCAAAGTATAAGTGACCTTGGCACAGCTTTGGCTTTTTGAGCTTTGCAATGGACACATGAGAATATATCATCGTATTCGGCACTTGTGAATCTGTTACATTTGTTGCACGACATGTACCAAAACTTTTGATCGAAGTTTGTGAGCGATATTGTAGCTTTGATCCAAAATATAGAACGTTGTATAAAATAATTGCTAGTAATAATTTAATACAATACATAAGAAATGACAATAGTTAGTTGTTTTGCAAACTATCAATAGCATTAATTTTGATAATGCTCTCAGATGATGGAAGTGTTAAGTTAGAAGGAGCAATGAGGTACAATTTGTTGTTGATCAATGTCATTCAATTTAGTTTGGTTAGCTTAGGACCTAAAAAATAAATAAGATATGAGAAATGTAAATTGACTAATTCGAAATGTTATTGAAAAGTAATGGTGTTACCATTTGTGTAATGATGCATCCTCAGAAATGGTCGGATTCAACATAAAGAGCTTGAAGGTCTTATGGACAAAGAGATGTCTATGTCAACAATAAGATTAAATAAGATTTTGTTGATAATATCAAATTATTGCAAATTTAACGAGATTTACAAACAAATAAGTATAATAGTTTTACCATTATAAGAAACAACTTTTAATCTCTTTGTAATGATGACCGGTTTGGTTCCCATTAAGTTTGCAATAGAGACAACTTCACTTTGTACAAAATGATCCCACATTGTTATCGTTATTGGCTTTAAACTACAAAAATAAAAAAGAAGATTTGTTAGAATCATTGTTTTAACTTATTAAACATACTTGTAAATTTAAGCAATCTAAAAAAACAAGAGTTTAGAATAAACTTTTCATCAATGAGAATCATCTCTTGAATAGTCGCGCTTCCAGTCTTTTTATGAATTTGCTTAGATGGTTCTACATCAATGTCAAGTGCAATTATATCTACAATAATGCAAAATAATGAGTGAGTTAATGCCAAATAGGAAATACATGAATAAATGTACAAATAGATATAAGTAGGTTAGAAGTAGTTATAGTACATACCGACACTTGTACCACTATCTATATATCCTCGTAATTTTGTGAGTGGAACAAAATCAAATGCATGCTGAAATTCTAATGTTTGTTTTTCCTCAATCTCTTCGATCAATGTCCTTGCATTTACGATTTATTGATATTCGTTAGGTACATGGCTATATTTTGGTTTTATTATTCTTATTAAAGCATTTGAGATTGAGTATGTTTTGTGAGGGTGTAACGTATGCTCAAAAAGTTGAATATCTCCACTAAATATAGTTGCCTAAATTCTGGTGCCCTATAACAAAGAAATATTTTTTTGTTAGGGAAAGAATATATAAATTAATGTATTATTGTGCATATGTTCAGTAAAAATTGTATAAATTAACAAGAACCTTAAGATAAGCAAAGTACATAAGGATGTATAACTAAAAGTTTAGTTAGTTAACTATGCTAAAGTTGATGTGTGCATAAAGGTGAATCAGAACCTAAACATATAGAGATTTATAAATAGAAGTGTTCTAATTTCAACATGATAAAAGTAATTAAATATGGTTGTACGACATAAGTTAATAAAGAATAAATAGAAAGTGATTAAGACATTAACAAAAACTTGAAGATAAGCAAAATACATATAGATAGGTAGCTAAAAGTTAAGTTAGTTAACTATATATGTAAGTAAAAAGTTAAACATAAGTCTATAACAAACTTTAAGTTTATTTTAAGTTATTGTATTTAGGAAATAAGTTTAACTTTGAGTATTTTGTTATATAAATTAGAAATTATAGTGTTTAGGAAATAAGTTTAACGAGAGGTTGATTTGTTGAAAATTATAGTTGCAAAGTACGAATAAAACTACAAGAAAAAAGTTTAAAATCAAATTTAAAAACTCCAAAGATAATCGAATTTAAAATATTTTTGATAACAAGTTGAAAAAATAAAGTTCATCATTTGTGAAAAATTGAAGAAAGGTTTAGTTGTTGAAAATAATAGTTATGAAGCATAAAAAAATAACAAAAAAGAGTTTAAAATCAAACCTATAAGCTCAAAATAATAATTAAATGTACATAAATTCTGGGTAAGAAGAAAAAAATATACAAAATAAGTTTAACGAGAGGTTGATTTGTTAAAAATTACAGTCGTGAAGCACCAAAAAAAAATTTAAGATGAAAAACAAGTTTAAAAAATTAAGTTTTTGATTTCTGAAAAATTGAAGAGAAGTTGAGTGCTTGAAAATAATAGTTCTTAAGCACAAAAAAAAAAAACAAAGAAATGTTTACAATTAAATCTATGGGCTCCAAATAATAATCAAATGTACATAAACTTTGGGTAAAAAGACAAAGTTAAAATAAAAAACCTTACTGTCTATGAATCTCAAGCACAAAAAAGGTGGATTTAAATAAAATCTGGCAACTCTAATTATTATCAAATATAAACAAAATTTTGGGCAAAAATAACATAACTATATATGAAAAACTTGAAGAGAGGTGGAGTCGTTAAAAAACCAATTTGAGGCACCAAAAATTAAATGTAAAATAAATAAAAAGGGCGAAAATAAATTTTTTTTAAAAAGGGTCACGAGCTATGAAAGATTGAAGAAAGGAGAGTCGAAGAAAAAAAAAACAAAACAAAAAAAAAAACAAAACCAAATCCACACAAACGAAATTAGTGCAAGATGAAAAGATAGATTACTTTTTTAGGTTGAAAAATAGGTCTACTTGCAGTAACATCTGCCAAAAGAGTAAAATTAGAAGCAAGATGTGAAGACGCCTAAATGAAAAACCTAACTTGTGAGAGAAATAAAAATAAAAAACCAAAGGAGAACTTAACCAACGTAATAACAATGCCGTTTTATTTTACAAGGCAATAAAGTGAGATGGTTAAAATTTGCAAAAGGAACGAAGCAAAAGAGTAACAAAGAAACGATAATTCGAAAGAGTTGCAAAATTTTCTATATAAAAACAGATGTACAAAAGATGGAAAAAAACATAGCAAATCATAGATAAAAGAGTATGATGCGCACCTAAAATCGAAGATCAAACACCTGAGAATCATGAGCACGAGAAAAAGGAAGTTGCCGTGTGAAGAGCACAAACGACAAAAGAAAAGGAGAAAAAGAAGGGCAAGAGAAATAGAGAACAAAGAAAGAGAAAAATAGTTAGAGAAGACAAAGAAACTTGTCTATGCTAGTAGAGTGGTAAGTTTGTCATAGGCAGCAAGTAGAAAAGTAAAATAGGCATGAAAATTGAGCAAGGGAAAAATGCTACAGTGTAGCAAACTTCCTCTTTTATAATAGGTATAGATATACAATTCTATTTTGAATGTGGCATTTAATTTATCCACTAATTAATACATATAATTACTAAACCAGATCAATATTTCATTCTACCCATCCAGCCTTTTTTTTCCAAATAATTACTTAACAATCTTAATCATTAATTACTTAGCTAGGCAGCTCGTGCTGTAGATTTATTAGTTAAGTGATAGATTAAACTAATTAATCAATTATACCCTATATATATAATGCAACTAAAAGATTAATTGAGAACTATGACTATATTTATACCATTGTTGATGATCACTAAACAGCTAATATAAAAAGTACATATATAACAAGTGCTTTAATTTACCCGATCGAGCTGCCGGTCTACATATAGTGGAAAACTTAATTTGAAACAGTTCCTGTGGAGAAAATGTGATGAAAGCAAGCAGGAGGCAAGAAAGAGTGCATACATATTAAATCATTTCAAATCGCACTTCTTTTGAGCCACATTCACACGGCACACATCAACACCACAGCACGCTTGCTTTCTTTATAGATGATCTGGTCCCACTGCCATTGGTCGCCATAGCTAGCTAGCGTCTTAATTCATTTGGTTTCCGAGGAAGAAGATTTAGACATGCACACGTATATAGCAGGTTCATATACTAGGAAAGTGAAATTCTACTTCTTTGTGGGCAACCCACTACTACTCTGCTAGGTGTATGGGTTTTTATTTCAAAAAATTTAATTGGGTACTAATGAGTAATAGATCCATATTTATAATATTCTATGTGAGTGATGAACTTATCTTTAGTTTCCGACGTGATGATGCGTGACTATTTATTTTGATCGACAAACATATAACACTAATTAACTACTAAAACTTAGATTTTCAATCATTAAATATATGAATAATATTATATATTTGTTGGGTGTCAATTTTATTTTTTTAAATTAACATTTAACTTCCTTGAATATTTTAAAGATCCGTAAGTATATATTATACATCTCTAATATTTAAAAGAGACCAAGTGTCAGTGATAAAGATGTAAATGCATAAGAACTTATGCGCTTTTATTAGTTAAAATACATTTCCTTTTAAGGACCTTAGTAAATTGACTGAAGAGTACATTAAAAAATGTACTCAGGTTCTTAAGTTTCATAGATCAACGTAGAACTGCTCAATATACGCAGTTTCATGTTCATCAAATAAAGTGTATGCCAAAGTCACTTAAGTTTCCAATTAGTAAATTTCTTCAATCTCAAAAATACTACCGTTCCTCTCCTGCTCTTACTACTACTAAACTTTGTGTGGTGGAGGCTGGTGGGGTCAAGAGAGACTGAAACGCCACTTTCAGGAATCTCTCTCTCTCTTGCTATTCACTCATGCCGTGGCCACTAATAAAGAGCTCACGCTTTAATCATGAACACCACCATCTTCTCTGTTCAACTTATCCACTCATTTTGCTGAAAGAGCCTCTACTTATTATTCCATTGTTTTTGTTTTTTTTTTTTTGGTCCTCGTAGATTGAAAGGAACGGTTGAACCTGAATATATGTGATTTAAAGGTGTGGAAAATTAGGTGGGGGTTCCCAAGAGTTTTAAAGCTAAAAATAATTGCCTTTGACCTTTCAATTACCTTGGAGGAGCCTCATGCGGAACAATTGTATGAGAATTAATAATGATCTAACTTGCATTGTTCCCAAGATCATTTGAAGAGGAGCATGTCAGCTAGCTCCACCCAAGTATATGAAAGAATTAATTATAATTCTTTATTGTTATATATGTTAATGAGACATATTGTCATTTAAATTTGCTTGATTAATTTGTAATTCTCAGCTACCTGATTGACAGTTAATGTATGTCCTTTCCTTTCTACTCCTTAAATGTAATCCATCGATGTAACATATGATATCAAATATATTTTTATTTAAATTAGACCAACCTGTCATGCAAATAGATTAACCAGTTTTTATATATAGCTGTTGAGAACATTAGATATACACGTTAATTGAACTGCTTCAAGTGATCTTGATAGATACACTCTAATATTGTTCATCAATTAAGAAGCCCAAAAAATAAGAAATTATCAACGCTATCTAATTATGGCCATCTAGCTATTTACCTGTATTAATTTATAAAATAAATAAATAAGATATTACCAAATTCAATTAAAGTAAAAAAGAATAACTAAAGGAAAGCAAAAGCAAAAGCAAACCAAGGAATCCAGCCTTTTGAATTCGTTGAAGATTAAAGTCACAAAATGCCACAAATATAATTCTAATCAGAAGCTCATAAAAACAAAATAATTAATAATAACAGTAATTAATTAAGATCTAGATGCATAAGCTTCATCACGTTCATCATCTCCAATCGAAAGCTCCTTCAACCACTCAAACGTTCGTCTGTAATACATTGCTTCCTTCCTCTGTTTCTTCTCCTTCTCCTTATTCTCTTTCTCTTCTTCCTTCACAATAATTTCTCTCTCATTATTAACCTTCTTCTTCTTCATCATCATCATCTTACTGCTCTTAAGAATCACAACACTTGAAGAAACTGTCCCAATTGCATCAACTGAACACTTACAAGCCTCAAAAACATTTCTCATCTCCCCCCTTTTCCTCTCCTTCTTAACCACACTGCTGCAACTGTTGCTCTTAACACTAATACTACTACTGCTACTGAAACTCTTATTTTTGTTCCTATTAAGCTTATAATTAGGGTAATGTTGTAACTCAATCTCAGGTGTCTGAACCAACCCTGGTCTAAACAGACCCCAAATTGTTGATCTTCTGTTCCGGGCACTTGGATTTTTAGGTCTAGATCCTGAAAACCAAACTTGTGGTCTTGGGCTTGGGTGACTGTGGAACAAGTTTCGAACTTTAGGTTTATATGTTGTAGAACATGTAGTGGTAGTGGTTGTGCTACTTGATGAATTGTGGCTTCTACTACTACTGCTTCTGCTGCTTGAGCTGGTAAAACCAGATGAAGAACAGTGTTCTAAGGAGTCTGATGATCTCGAGGTGCATCTGCTGATGATTGAGTTGTTATGGGTTGTCTGATCTTGATGATGGGCTCCTGTGCAGAAGTTTTCATGAGAACCTACTGATGAAAGGCGTAATGGAAGGATCTGGCCTTGGAAAAACACGTCTTCTGCTGCACACATATTCTCTGATTCTGTCAAAATAGAACCTGCCCATGAACCGAACTCGAAGTCATGATCAGCTTCTAATGGTGGAGTTTGAGCCTTGCTGTTCTGCTTCTTCTGATCTTCCTTGGTTACTACGAGAGGAAGATCACATAGTGACAAAGCTTCTTCTTCTTCTCCTTCATCTTCTTGTTCATCATCATGTTTTTCTTCTTCTTCTTCTGGTTGTCTCTTGTAGCCACAACCCATTTCAGCTTGCCGTGTTTCTTCAAACAGTATAAGAATTTAGAGTAGAGGGTATCCTTTGAAGAGAGGTAATTAGTGATGAGAGGTTGAGATTTTATAAAGGGTGGGGGAAGAAAGAGAGAAAGGGAAAGACAAAAAAGAGAAGATATTTGGATATAGACAGAGAGAGACACAAATGGAGTTTTAACACCAAGTTAAAAGAAAAGAAAAACAAAATGGTAATAAACTAGGTAGTACAGATTAAAAAAATTATAAACTACAGGAAAGGAGCTTGGATGCAGGCGACCCAGATACATACATGTTTGATGGGTTTGGATTGGATGAAAATAATAGTAAGAAGAAAGAAGTGAAATCTGTGAAGCCGGCCTTCCCTTCACCTAAGAAAGTAAGTCAGAAGGGAAGGGTTTCAAATATTTTGAATCACAGTTGGACCACTGAGTTGGGTGTTTTGGATTGGTATATTTGTATTTGAATTCAATTATTTCATTATTGATAATTATTATTATTATTATTATTATTTTTGCGGTTGAAACTGTTGATTGAAAGAAAGCCGAAAAGAGACGAAAGAAAGGCTTCTCTTCCTTTATTCTCTCGGATGTCTGGATTTTATAGGCAGTGGAGGGTCGGTGACTGTGACATTCAAACACAGAGAGCTTTCTGGGGGCTCCATTTTTTTTTTTTGTGGTGGATGATCTTAAGATCTAAAAGAATTAAAGAGATAAATACGGTGATAATGGAAGGCTCGTGAGTGCTTTGCGTGAACTTGGAGGTTGGAGGGCAGTTTGTCCGTGTAACTCTCTTTCAATATTTAATTATTTTTTTTAATATTTAATGACATTTTTTTTAAAAGATAAATTTTCTCGATATTTTTTTTTATTAAAAAAAAACTGAAAAGATGATTGGTCAAAGAGAACTCCTGTCCATTTTTAGCACCACGTAGCACGTATTCCATTGTAATTGACTTGCTAGACTTCTTTAAAATCAGATGGTTTTCAAAAATCAATGACAACTAAAATAAAAAGAAATGGCAATATATGTATGTAGTGCGTGTACAATGGGTTCCCACATGACAAAGTTAGGTTCTAGCCAATAAAATGAGAGCAGTTCAAAGGGTCCAACTTCCAGATCCCAAATGTCATCGGTAGCTTTGAAAATGGGTCTCAGCTTGCACCAACTTTCTTCAGACAGTCAAAGTAATATTTTAGGTCAAAACATTCGTATCGATGTGTCTCCTGTTTATATTTAGAAGGAAAATACAGGTAGAAAAGAGTGGGAGACACCAAGAAAAGCTATAGAAAAGACACCCTTTTTTTTAAGGTGACAAGGAAGTGAGAATTTTTACACAGCTATTGAAGGTAGAAATATCGGTGGTTTTAAAACCATAGGGTCCTGTGCTCTTGCATGCAATTTGCAAATCCCCAGTTGGGTTGCTCTTTCGATTCACGGGTTTCTCGGGGTGTGCCATTTAATAACGTAAAAAATCTCAAACAGAGTAGGATCAAATTGTCACACGACTCTGCAGCTAAGCACTAAAAGAATGATCAAATTAAACAGTGTTGTGATTTGATGAGTATTTAAATTGGGCTTTGTAATTTCTAACATTAAGTATTCAACTCTCGTCAAAAGGTTCAAGACTGATACAAAGCAAAAGTTACCGAGGCCAAGTACAAGGTTTACATCAAACTAGATAAGAAAATACATAAAAGGGATCAAAATTAAAAATATATACTAGATCCTTAGTCGTCCCCAAAATGAGGTAACAAGTCCTCTGGGACTCTTCTTCCCGGTGTTATTATTATCGTGGAAAAGTATACCTGTCCGACAGTATGGGCAGTCGCCACAAGTCCTCACCCATGGAAATAAACATGCTGTGTGGAATCTATGCCTGCAAGGTAAGTAAATTAAATCGTCTCCCTCCAGGAACCGCTCCAAGCATATGCTGCACTCCTTCACCATTCCTGGAGCAGCTTCATCATCTTTTTCCTCTACTTTGAAGACCTCCTGATGTAGGCATTTTAGGTCCTCTTCACTCAGTCCAGGAGGCTTTTTAATGTTGAAATCTTGCAATGAGGCCAGAAAGTCCATTTGGGTGGTTGATTCAGTCAATGGATAACCACCTGCAAACCACTCCCTTGATGTTTCAGTCTCCCAATCCCCTGATTCAGCAAGCCTGAAGTCTTCGCCATATGGAAAATCATCCCAGGAGATGCTTAATGGTGCTCTGCCGTTTTGCCTGTCAACAGGAACAAGAAAAATTTGTTATCACCTATAAACCAGTAAAAATTAGATATAAGCACCCCAAACCACACCAGGCAGCTTTTGAAACTATGTACACAAACGTATCTATGGACAAAGAAATAAAGTAACCACTTGGGATAGGATTTGAATCAAACTCAAGACTTGCATTTATCGAGGTTGCATCTTGGTCACCAAATAAATCTCTTGAGTTTAATATGTGTACTGTGGCTAGTGAAGTCCAATCAAATTTAAACTACTTTCACATGTACTGCGCTCCAAGGCACTTACATTACTTCACATATCATGGTGCAATCCCAACATTGTGCATACTAGATATCATGGATCAAAAGATGAATGAATGTAAATTAAGAGCACACAAACCTGTTTCCACTAAGAGATACACCTCTTAGTCTCTCAAGAAGCCTTTCCCTGGCCAATACCACAGCTCCGGGAAGCCGGTCATTCTGATCAAATCCAAGTGCATTGGCTCTCCTACTTGAGCTTTCTGTACTGCTACTGTTTCCAGCACCAGAATGGTGAATTCCGTAATCCAGTCGAACTGATTCATGTGTCTGTGAATGCGAAATACCATATACAAATAAGTCTGGATAAATGCAGATAGAGGGGAGGAACAAATATTGACTAGTCCAACCTATAGGTTATTATTATATTAATCAATTTATTTTGGAAAAGCTGACATTTCATTTGGGTGTAATTAAGTAGAACAAATGCTAGCAATATTTAATATGTTAAACCAATATCATATCTGTCAAGAACATTTGCTACTTATGTTTAATAGCGTGAGATCTTCCTCAATCAAGGAAAAAAAGGAAGGAGCATCAACATTTTGTAGGAAAAGTACATTTCTTTAAAACTATCCCAACAACATATGCCATCACAGCAAATCATCACTTGGTTTAGAGGTCAAGAACATTTCTTTTAATCCATGAGAGTTCGGGATATCAAGTTTCCATAAGAGCAAAAAATTGTGCCAAATACAATATCTCCGGCCTCTTATTGCCCTTGTTGTCCAAGTCCTCACATGCCCACAATTGAGTGCTCATCAATATGAGATCTCGTCTCCCTCTGTCCCAGTGGGCCAGCTTGACCAAAAAAAAAAAAAAACCACCAACCACACGTACACACACAAATAATAAAGAAAAGAGTACAGAAAAAAAAGAAACAAAAATACAAAAACAGCCTACAAACTAGACCCAAAAGTGTACCCACACTAATATGGTGAGTGGTGAGTGGTGGGTGGTTAATGTTACTTTTTATTCTTATTTTTTTTTCCCTCTTTGATGATCATCAGTTTGGGTATAATTTTAGGTTAAATTTGTGTCTCGTTTTAGCATTCCTCAAAAAGAAAATAAGGTCTCCTTTAATTTTCTGAGAAATCAGATTAAATCATAACAGATTGAAGCTACACCAAGAAAAGAATTAAATTTATAAGTGCAAGCCACCAGCCACCCCCATGTAGTTTGAAAAAGGCTTAGTTAAATTGAAAAGTGCTAGCCACCGACAAGCAAGCACATGCACAACTTCTCAACAAGAGAAGCACGAGTACTAAAGATGAAACTCAAAACACAGATAGCAGTGCGAGCAAATGCAAATGAAGAGAGTCAGCAGACAAGTGATTTCCAAAGCAGTCGCCAAAATAATTCATTCAATTTCCAAGGGGAAATCTCACCATGCCTTAGTTTGATTCAAGATACACCCAAAAAAACAATGCAAGGACAGACTGCTAAGGTAAATTTTCCAATTTCTGATTTCCATGAAATGAAAGGAGTCCAATACCTAAACTAAGATAATTGAACTTTAATATCCACTGATAATAATTATCTTTCTTTCTTTCTTTCTTTTTCAAAAATATCTCCATTTTTTCTGCTTTTGGAGACAGTAAAGTGATCAGTAAATATCAAGTCTTAGCACATCAAACTCCACGGATTGAATTGTCACCAAATTGTAGTAATAAATTCTAAATTAGAGAAACAACAGAAGCATCGCTATAATTGCATCTATACAACTCCCCTGGTTAATAAAATCGTTACCTCATGAACAAATTAACCGACACACATATCCAAGACAGGCTTATCAGGTTTCGGAAACCTTTATGAGGTAGCAAATTTTACTACAACCATCAACAAAGAATCAAACAATTCATATATTCACTCAATCCAAACCTAGAGTTCCATTTCCAAATAAACGAATCAAAAACCGACAAATTCAAACAAAATCATTCTAACAGCGATAGAAAATGTCTTACGCGGTGGCAGGGATGCCGGCTGTGCTGATGTCGCCGGAGCGGATCACACTCGCCGGAGACACGCCGTTGGTGGCCTCGACGACGGGAGTGATTCTGGTGGTCGAGGTGGTGGAAACTGCGACGAAGAGAAGAAGAAGAAGAAGAAGAAGAAGAAGAAGAAGAATCGAACCCTAATTCGGCGTCGTTGCGGCCAATACGAGATCTCCTGTTGTAGAAAAGCTCCGAAGCGCTCGTCATGCAACTTCGTCTTCTGTGATTTTAACGATCAACACAACCACTCAACAAATCCAGATTGAGATCTACAAATACCTAACTTAGATCGAAGAAGCAATGTCTGAGTAAGACTCATTAGATTTTTATATATGAGCATATATAGATTTTTATATATGAGAATGGGTTTGCGCTACGCTTTTTGCATGGCACTGATTGGATGGGAATCATTGGGATCTATCAACCTGAGAGACACCGGAAAATGTCCTGTCTCACTATCATAAGTTGCCGCGTGTCTTTGCTTCCTTGGAAGTTGCGTCGTGGTGGGGGTTTCGCGGACCGTTCGCATGTTGAATTCCATTCCAAGCTGGGTTTCAATTTTAATGGGTTTATATATACAAGAAGTGTATTTTATTTGCTTGAATATAAATGATGTCTTCCTTATGAGAATTATAAATAGAATGCGATGGTTTTGAAATCTTTAAAATTGACAACTTATCTAATCTAATTAATTTTCAAACCAGTACATTCAATTAATTGGTTTTTAAAATCTTTACTTTCAACAACCCACCTAATCCAATTGATTTGTAATGGTTACACTCTAACCCAATCCAAACAATAGAAGTAGTGAACCAAAATTGTTGGAATTTGGTATTTATTAATTTAAAGGATTTCATTTCTTCATTTGAAGGTATATGAGGCAGTCGTTCGGTTTGGTTGGGTATTCAAAAATAATTTTTTTATTCTCAGGGTACTTAAATTTTTTTAAAACCACTTCACCAAACATGACATGTGATAGAACCATAGACTCATGCAAGTGATGACTTGGTGTTGGTGACCAAGAGCATTCATGTCCATGTTTGAGGGCAGACATCAAATCTTCATGGGTGCAAAGATAAATTTTATTCCCTATAGGTGGGAAAATAAAGTTATTTACAAGAATATATACTCTTAGATCCTATAGGCTTAAAAGTTTAGATGCTGTCTATCTAAGGGTTCACTTGATCTATATGAATTATCCCATGTTTGTGGGCAGACATCAAATCTTCATTGTTTAAGATCATGGTACTTTGGTAGTTTCTTCTCAGTATTATTTTTCCTTTACTGATTCACACGTATAAGGCCGGACTTTTCTACTTATTCTTATGTGATTCTTCCACCGTTCATAAGATATTGATCCTATGTAGCATCATTTCCTTTTTGTAAGAAACGCTCGCTTTTGATGTGTTTTTTTTTCTTCTTCTTCTTCTTCAAATATAACACACTTTTTCAACAACATCATTAGTGATTACTGAGAGAAGTAGTGGGCCGAAGAGCGGATGAGAAGGAGAATAAGTTGACTTATAGAGGAAAGAACGAAGAAAAGAGACGGTGACAAAAGAGAAAGAAACTTCCACGAATTAGGGGCGATATTAAAGAAGCAAAAGTTTAAGGTAGTGTTTAACAAATTTAATCTTAAAAAATAAATTTTATTTTCTTTTAACTCTATTTTAATAAGAATTTAATCAATGTTTTAACATTTAATTTTAATTTTAAATGAAATTTAAAATATTTAATAATTAACACTTAATTCTTTTATTAAAAGAGTATTTGATGACAATTATATTATTTATAATAAGAAATTTAAATTAAATATTTATTAAAATTATCCATTATTGATAATTAAATTATAATTATTAATTTATTTTTTAAATAGTTTTTATTTTTAGATTTACAAGGATTAAACAAATACATTGACAAAAGTATATTGAAAGGATTCCTCTCTGCGGCGCGGTAGAGGGCCCTCTCTGTCTTTGTGATCTCTGCTAAGAGGGCCAGTTTTTCTTCTTCTCCACCTGGCCTCCACCCCGTCAACAACTTCACATTCTCAGCAGCAATATCTGCAGAATTCGAAACAAGTCTCGAATGATACACCCATCTATGCTAACAACCCACCCCAAACCCTATCCAACAGGTTCTTTGATTGCCTAAAACCCAATCCCTCCTCTTCCCTGGTAGTTCCACCGCTTTCAAGATCAACTACAAGGTCTCTTTCTCTCGGAACAGTATGATCTATAACATGCCCGAGCTTCTCAACCTTTTAATAGACACCTCCAAATCATAAAAAAAAAAAAAAAAAACTCAAATTTCTCCCCATTTGAATAAAAAACGAAGAAGACGAAGAAATCGGGAACAAACGAACCCTAGATCTAACCCCAAAACACAAAGAATTAAAAGGGTTTGAATCCCCCCATCCCAAACACAAACCTCTTGTTAACCCTTTTGGATCTCGCGCATAAGATTGTGAGGGAGAAGAGTTACAGGGGAGTTCGGCGAAACTATTTTTTGAGAGGTTTAACGTCTATTTTTCCAATTCCTCTAATTTTTTAAAAAAATTTAAAATTATTACCAAACACTCTAAAACTTGCTAACCTCTATTTTAATGAGAGGTTTAGACAATTAGAAGTTTAAAATAGAATTACCAAACAAGCTCACCTAAATGCACATTTTTAAAAAGTTATAAATATCAGTATTCTAAAAACACAAATACAGAGATAGTCAGGCTTTTACACCTAATTTATTTGAATTGCATAATCTATATTGCAGACTAAACTTAGAACTTCTTCTAACATTGTAATTTCCATATATGAAACTGAGCTTACAAGTCTGTCAATATAATATGCCAACTCACTGATCCACTGCATTTGGTCAATGTCACCAGGAAAATTACAAAACATACTAATGCAATCTTTTTCATTTTTTTGGGTGCAATCTATTTGCCTAATAATAACCAAGCCCTCTCCAAGGTGCAGGTTTTCACAATTCTTGAATCAAGAAAATCAATTGCCTTCTTTAGGGAGAAAGGAGGGGGGAAAAAGGAGGAAAACAAACCAGGGGCCCTTCTGAAGCTGTTTTTATCTTCCTGTTCCTCTTAAGGCAAGTTAGGGTAGAAAGAATTTTTTTTTCACAAAAAGATAATAATAATAAA
Organism: Paratinospora sagittata; assembly: GCA_035771175.1. Classification (NCBI taxonomy): domain Eukaryota; kingdom Viridiplantae; phylum Streptophyta; class Magnoliopsida; order Ranunculales; family Menispermaceae; genus Paratinospora; species Paratinospora sagittata. The sequence goes on from CM069603.1 coordinate 37,385,467, forward strand.
AGAAAATAAAAGAAGAAGACAATCATATTCAAATGAGAACAGCAAATATTTTCTGACATAAGGAATGTGACAATCTTAAAAGACACCTTTGCCATCTCCCAAAAATTATAATCATCTCCCAGAATGCAGTGTTCACTTCTGCACATATTTGCAATACCCTGAAGCATATCTCATATATAAATGGAATGAAAAAAATTTCAAATACCTGAATTGGGTGCAAAATTAGAAAATGAACCTGCCTCCTCCCCACCAACTCCATCATGTACAGCCACCGCCAAGCTCCAAGTTTCCAATCAACAAATTCATTTAACTCCTCTAGATTGCATGAAATGCAAATAAAACTACAGCAGTACAGAAATGCATCATCAGCATCACCATCACTATCACCATCATAAGCCTTATTCTTTAAGATATCAAGAATGGACAAGCTTCAAAAATAAACAAGCATCTATCTATCTGTAACATGCATAGGGACAAAAACTTTGCTATGTAATTTCTAGTTCACGTCAATGATTTCCTTATATTAAACATGAATTTATGAAATGCATGAATGGGGCAATTAAAGGTTTAATTGGTAAAATAAGTTGCCACTAAACGGTAAATTAAGTTGACTCTACAAAAAGATAATATAATGTTCACTGCTGAATAATGTATCAATAGAAAAGAAGCCGTGAATATATTGTTACACAGGGTAAATAGGAGATGTCATCAAAAAAATAAAAAAACCTGCATCAATAAATTATAACTTGAAGTCGAGGCATTTTAATCAATTGGTCAATCCAAGCCATAATTTGATCAGCCAGTCCAATATGGTCAAAGCAGTTCAGATGTTAAAATCAAGTAGGAGAAGATCAAGGAGATTTCCTAGGAAGCAAAGTTCAATCAACAAGATTGCGAGAAGTTTTACGTCCACACATGCCAAAAATGTTTCCCTTATAGGATTTTCCAATCAAGGGCAAGGCTTTGATATCTCAACAATAGGCGAATTGTCAGGTTCGATTCATCTGTGAAGGTCTAAACAGCATGTTAATAAAAATCTATCCTAGCTGAACATGTCAATTTCATCTTTTTAATTCTTAAAATGCCCTTCTTGCACTAGGCTTTGAAGGCCTAAAACTATTTAAAGCAATGAAACATTGTCGTTTCAATTTGACCCTCAATTAAACAAAATAAACCACAACATTGATGTGCAGTCCTAACTCTTCAATTATAGCAATGGAAATGCACTGACAGGATAGAGGCAAGAAAAAGGATAAAGAAAGGCCGTGGAATGCAGCAGTGGCCCATGTGCACAGCCAGCAGAATAAATTTTTTGTGCATACATGTTCCGCAATATTATAAAATATAGATGGCTTCACTTGTCCATCATTAACAAAGTATTAAAATAATTAAACACAAACATACTTGGGCTGCTGTAACTCATTGTGATCAACATCTATTTTCCATTGGGTCGAGTATTAACTCTTTATATTAAAAAAAAACAACGATACTGGATTATCAAGTGGAATAGTGGCTTTTAGGTCTCTTTTATGTTCCTATAAACCCCCCCACCCCCCTTTCAAAAAAATTGTAATATACTGTTTGCACCTAATAGTCTTGTCAAAATGTGAATTACCAAGGCAGTTAGTAAGCTAGGTTGTAAGGTCTTTGAAAATTTTTATCATAAGCCTAATTATAAGTTCAAATGAAAATCTAGAGGAGGTAGATAAAAGGTTGCCTGGTACCTTTCAATCATGTCCTCCTCCTTTCTCTCTTCTTTACAAGCCCTTGACTCAAAAAACCCTAAACTAGTATAAAATAAGATTATTCGAGAAAAGTAAAAGTTGTTAGAAAGTTGTTTTTGCAGCTATTGCATGTATTTTTTTGTTCTTTTTTTTTTTTTACTATTATTAATATACTGTTTATTAAGCAAAAGTTCTCAATTAACTATTGTCAAATATTATCTATAGAATCATCTGCCACAGCTGGTCCCAAGCCCAGGTAAAGGAGGAGGGTTGCATTAGGTAGCTAACAGTCAGCGTAAAACTTTGTCATATCAATTATGACATGAATCCTATTCAAACCACGTGAATGAACACCGACTTAGCCCTTGATAGAATAAAGTTGAGAAGTGGATTCTTGCAGTCGACCCTATGTAGTTGGGAAAAGGCTTAGTTGAGTTGAATTTACTATCAATAGAATCATGGTCTCTTGGAATGATTAATTGTAAATATTTTTTTTTTTAACATATCAATATTTCTTATAAATAGGTGGTGACCGTGGTGTTGGCTTTTATTAGATCAAATTGACTAAGTTTATTGATTAATGATTGCATCATGGGCAGTGTAAATTTGTAATCGATTCTTGAATTTTATTTCATAAAATGATTATTTAATAACTACTTTGTGCGCGAGTGTGTGTCTCTATAAAACTTATTTCTCGTTACTGCCAATCTAATGCAGATCATGAAACTGATGCAGACCAAGAAGAGAAAGAACTAAAAAGTATAGACCAAAGATAAGCAGTCATTAACATGAATCCGATTTCCATTTAATTTATAATGAAATCCAACACTCTTAACATTCACAAATGATCAACATCCTATTTGACTCAAACAAAGACTAGGACTTCATAATGTAATTAGACTAAACAATTGAAATTAGACTCTTACAAAAACTCGAAGACAAAAATGTAATATAATTAAAACTCTAATTATTTAGACTTGTGTTAGTGTCAAAAATATTGGTGAATATGAATGCTATTATGATTAGCATTACCATCACCTACACAACACCTTGACACCATTAATTTTTCCATGCACAAAGACGTAACCAAGCTTCTGGTTAGCCATCTTCAGAAAATTAGCAGTTGCCAAAAAATAGTCTCCACCCGCCACAAAAATAGTCATATTTATCATTATCAGGATCTTCAACAATACTGTAAATGAAAAAAAAGGACAGCCCGGTGCACGAAGCTCCCACCTATGCAGGGTCCCGGGGAAGGGTCGGAACACATTTGGGTCTATTGTATGCAGCCTTACCTTGCTTTGAAAGAAGCTATTTTCATGACTTGAAGCCGTGTTTCAACAATCCTGTATATGTCAATCAGAAATCTCAAATGATCTAGCATTGCAGTACGCATTTTCCCTTATCTTCTTTTTAAAAGTGAAAAACACCATGTGAGTTTAGCTCTAGAGGTGTTCACGGGTTGGGTTGGTTTGGGTTATGGCTAAATACCAACACAACCCACTAAGACCACCGAACCCAAACCAACCCAACCCCATGACATCGGGTTGTTTGGATTGGGTTGGTCTACTTCATTATGTAGATTCTAAACTCTCATATTTTAAGCTAATTTTTGAAGTCAAAGATGAATATAGTTGTGAATTTGTATAATGTTTTCTTTAGTTATTTTATTTTGAGATTTAATGTGATTCTATTATGGTTGGTAAACTTAATAAAAATAATAACTAAAGCAACAATTGATATTTTTATTGAGTTCGGATTGGTTCAGGTTGATCGGGTTTTCTATTGTAAATTTTTACCCAACCCAAATTTGATCAGGTTACTAATTCTTAACCCAACCCAACCCATAAGGTTTGGGTTGGTCGGTAGGATGAACACCCATATTTAGCTCAATATCAAACCTAGACGCACATTCGTGTCATTCCTTCTAAATATAAGTACTTTTCTTCAATTTCAACCTATGTTACTTGGACTCGGGTACAAGCATCGGATACGAGTTTATATCTAAAGGTCCGACCATTTTCAAATTCTGGGATACAGGGACTTGGCTAAAAAGTGCCTCGAAATTTGAATCTGGGTACTTGGACAATGTTATGTTCACTATGAAGCTTGAAGCCTATATTATAAGTTGTTCTTTTTTTTTTCTACGTTTCACTCGTTTATTATCCTTTTTATTCTTTCACTTAAGTGAATTATTACCTATTAGTCATTATCTTCTTTCACACTTTCTCTTCTTTCCATTGAAAAATCTACATAGTAATATTCCAAAATCTAAGTGTTTGACACATCCCATACCCATGTCGTATCATGAAGTGTTGGACATGGGTACGTCGGGCTAAAGTAAAGAGTGGTTAACACAAATTTAACTCCAAAAATGGCATGAGCTTACCTTTAGAATTTTTTCTTTCTTGTATAATACTAAAGTAGAATGTATATCAAGGCCATCTCTTTAAACCTTGATAAAACCTAAAGAGCAACTCCAGAATCTTAGTCACGCGTCATAGTTAAAAAATTCTAATGAATGATCTAGGATTTCTAGAATAAACAATTGCCTGGTGGAAAGGTATAGATGCAAACATGATACCCAAAAGTTATATGAGATCAATAAAAGTTGAACAGAGATTCTACTTGCACCTAGAAATTGATTTTAGAACTTCCTAGACTCCAACTATGCATGCTTACTCTGGTTAAATTGCATAAAAGAAAGAAGGCATTAAGGAAACAAGAAAAGGAGTGAAAGGGGTTAACCAGAAGCAATCCCAAGCAGTCATGGCATGCTGCTGTCTTGGGCCTCTTGGATGACAAGCCAAATACACAAACAAGCATCTTTATTGTCACGAGGAGCTGATGACATTTTCTTTTCCCTAGAGATTTGAGGATACCCAGGCCTGTTAGAGCACTGCTTCCTGATACTTTTAGAACAAGTATCCCAAACCACATGTCAGTAACCTAAGATTTAATACCCACACATGGATTAATTTTTTCCTGTTATTGCAGTTCCTGTCACGTTAAGGGGAAAAAAGAAAGAAAATCACAGCAGAGTGAATTTTCTCATTTTATTTATTTAAGTTATATAACCATAGAGATGAAAAGGCAAGAAAAGTATACTGACGTAAATCATTGACAACACGTATAAAGGACCTCGACCAGGTAAAAGCGGGAAAAAACAGCAAAATATATCTATCAGCACATTCAACAGCCAATACAAACAACTGAAAAATTCAAAGGGTTTAAGGGTACCAAGGTCATCTTACCAATCAAGCAAAGGACCAGAACCATCCAAAACACTACTTGAACAGGCCGACTATACTGTAGTTGATACTGAGACCTTTGAAGCTGTCTCTGAAAAGCTCCCAGCCAACCATAGAGTTGCTTACCATAAGAATCATCGCAACTATTAAGGCTGCTCTTGTTTCTTTCATAGCATGAATCTACGCCCTTCAATGGTCAAAAATTTAGGAAACATGAAAAAACAATAAAGCATGAATTTTAACTAGAAACCAACATCTAAAGTGTAGAATTCAAGAATTACTCACTCGACCAAGCTGGTGAGGCTGCAAAGGAACAGTCTCTACTTCTTGATTGAGATCTTTAAGTTTCCACTTCCTAAAACCATTCTTCGACCACTGCAACTTGGGCATGGATTCTGCAGTACTTAGGAAACCAGAGAAACTAAGTATCCTTGGAGGGGGCTGATCGGGCCGTTTTCCATCAAAAGAGGACCGTTGGAAACTCTCATCCACAGCTGCAATCTTCAAGGAAGCACCAATGTCAGCACTTGCACTTGCTGTCCTCCTATGCCCATAAGGCCTCTCTTCCCTAGTCTCTTTTGAACCCCTCTCAACAGACCCACATGAATTATTCAAACAATCCGGCATTGCCTCCTCGTGCATCAGCTTTGATCGAAACTTCGTTTCTTCATGCATTCTCCTCAATTCCCCCACTTCTTCGTCTTCACTAGAAACATTTGTATAATTCCCATTACCATTCCCATTTGCAGATGAGCCCAACAGAAACAATGCGAGTTCATCTCGTTCGCCTTTGTCCAAACTTGCCCAAGGTAATGTCGACGACGGCTTCCCCTCCACGAGAGAAGCCTCATTTAGTGAATTCTCGATGATCGTAACCTGGCTGTCTAGTGCGGCAATAAATTGATGGTGCCTGGTTTTGGCATCCTCCATAGCTGCATTGCCATCATAGCTTGATTTTACGGCCCGTTCGAACTCCTCCAACTGCATTCACAATTCACAACCTCCATAGCAAATCAATTTCTCATTCGAAAACCCTATTTTAACCATACATTGCTCAAAAAAAAAAAAAACGAAAACACAAACAATTCACCTGCCATTTTGCAGTGCCAAGGGTCGTATGAACGTCCCGAAGAAGTTCGTCCTGATTACAGATAGTCGAAGCATCTTTACTTTCGTGAATCCATATTCTATAAGCGGATTCCATCCTTCAAACAGAGAACAAAAATTTAACCAAAAATAAAATAAAAATTTGATATGCAAAAACAATAAAAAAAAAAAAATCAATCGTAAACAAAATGCAGAAATGAAAAAAAAAAAAAAAGGAACGAATCGATCCCCAAAAATCAGAGTGAAAAATCTAAGATGAATTCTTCACAAACCTGTCTGCGGAATCCTGAACTTCCTCTGCTGCGGGAAAGAACGGATCTTTCTCCCATCGATCGATATTCGAAGCCATTTTACGATCTCTTCTTTCAAAAATAAAAAAATAAATAAAATAAAAATCAAATTATGTTTGAGGCGGACGCATGAAGCGTAGCAGAAACTTTTGTTCTCTTAACGTCTCTGCAACCATTTCGCATGGTTGTCGGTAGATGGATCTCAGATCGAGAGAACAAAGAGAGAGAGAAGAGGGGATTCCTATGTACTGTGGAGCACGAGTTTCGGTGCACCTAATACCTGATATATCATCACATTTTGGCCGTCCGATTGGCTCGAAGTCAATCTTCGAAGCAATTCTGGATCCTCTGTGTCAGCGCTACCTACCTGTATTCTTCGAAACTGTCTGTGGACTAGGGTCGTTGGCTGCCATGTCAACAACATTTTCAAAAATAATAATAATCAAGATAATAAGGTAATGTCTCTGTTCGCCATGGAGACATATATATATTTCTCATGATATTATTCGTTTAGTTTTGTTATATATATATATATATATATATATATTTTTTTTTTTTTTTGTCTTAAAAATTAGTTTTAATATTGTACCGGTTATTCAGTTATTATCTATTAGCTTATAATTCATGCACCATTTTTGTGTTATATATTTTATATTGTTTTCAGGGGAATACACAATTAATTAGTTCAACTACCATATCTGAAGAAGATTTTGATTTTCCTTTCAGTACACATGAAAAGGGCCTTTATATAACCCGTTTGATTGGTGAGAAAATAAGGTCGACAAAATGATAGATTTTTTTAAGAAAATAAGAGAAAAGTCGTCTGTTTGATTACTAATATATTTTCATTTGTTTTTAAAGTCCCTTATTCTCTCACTCAAAAATTTTTTACTAATAAAAGTAAATTTTGTTATGAGAGAATTTTTAGTATTATTGATAATTTTTATTTTTTTAATTTAACTAGTCTACGGGTACGTGTGTTGTTAGTGAATAAAAAGGGATTGAAAGTTATCAAAAAAGTTAAAAAAGAATTACTAAAAAAAAAAAGAAAAGGAGAAAGAAAAAAGAAAAGGAAACATTAACTTTTTCTACGTGTGAATGTAGCAAAGAAGTTAAAGAGAGACGAGAATATGAGATCGGTTCAAGACAGTTTTTCAAAGAAGTGAGTTAGGCAACATGACAATCTTTTAGGAAGTCACGGCGTTTAACAAAAATGTTTTTTATTTCTTGTTTTTTAAGTTAAATATAATTTTAGTTGCGCATTCATAAATAATGAGTAGTTTTGATATTTTTTAAAAAAGTGACAAAACGTTGTTAAAAAATTTTGGCTTTATAAATAATAATATAGATAGTATTTTTAATTCTCTTTACATCATATATGTAAGAACATTTTCTTTTTTCTTTTTTGGGTAACATGGATATCTAGGAAACTCACGGGCACCAACTAATTTTTAAGGACAAACACTAATGAGAGGAGAGAGTGACATTCCTTCAATAGATTTGTAGGTGTTTTTATATGTAACCCACAATGTAAAAAATTTCTCCATAGGCAAAGGTTGTGTCTACCCACCTGGTGTCAAGACTCAAACTTTTTCCTTATAGGTCATTAGTATTAGTACAAGCTCTAACCACTTTATCATTTTGTTTGGTTACGTAAAAAAATAATAAAAAATTCTTTAAAAAAATTTGATTAAGAAATTATTTTTTAAAAAATATATTTTTCAAAACTTTTTTAGTTATTAAACATACCGTTGTCGACAACTTCATTGTGTTGGCTAGAGGAGAAAGCGACTATTAGAAGACGTGATCAAATTAGGAGAACCTATATAAGACTATGTAATTCATTTTAGCGACTTATGCTAGAAGGACTTGGTCGGCAATCTTAGTTTCAGTATTTATTCTTCAAAGTAAAAGAAACTATATGTGCAACTGTATTATTATAGTCATTAAATCATGCACAACATATATTAAGATGTGTAACACTAAGAGTTCATTTGATGTGCGATATTGAATGAAATATAACTTTTTTTAATTCCAAACTCATGTTTGATTGCCGACCAAAATAAGATAAAATAATCTCATCCTCATTTTTGTCCCATCGTAATGTATTTTGTATTTTTTTTTTATTGTTTAATCTTATTCAATTCAATCCAATCCAATCCAATCTTATCCAAACCAATGACTCTAGAAAACTACTCTAGCTAAATTAGATTAATTAAGGAGCTAAGACTACTCTTTCACATGAAAAGCTCCTAGTTTTATTCAATACGTTCGAGGGCTTGCTATATATATACTACTGTCTGATTACAGTATTCTTTTATACTACTGTCTGCTATATGCATCAGTATTCTATTCTATAGTACTGTATATTACTGGCAGGTGTGTTATTGTTGTTGGATAATACTACAATGGCACTTTCTGATAACACTTATGAGACGTCCATAATTGCACATTATTGACCGTCCTTGAATCATCTTAAGCTACAAAGGGATTCTAGGAAAACCAATGGAGTACAATTACAGGTATTGTCTTCGTAAGTGTTTCAGAAGGTGCTTCTCTTATCTTTACTCGATGTGGTTATGGAGACGAGATTCATGTTCATGTGGGAACGGTCCTTCTACTCCTTCAACGCTCCTCAACCAGTAAGTATGATCGAAAGAAGCTGCACCATCAGGAACATCATCCATCACCCACTCCTTTCCTTTGGGGTAGTAAATCCCATTACGAGGATGAGGAACCCAAGAAGAAAGATTAACAGCACCAGTACTATTATGATCTTCTTTGGTTGCACAGCTGATCAGTTCTTCATTCTGTTCTACCACACTGAGACTGCTCACACAATGCTCAGTACCGCACTTGATTCTCCTGCAAGATCTGAAAGATTTGGTTCATCAAGGAAAAGAAAAAGTTAGTTTTCCACAAAATAATGAAAGCCCAGTATCAGAAAATTAAAGAACATTCAATCTATCCATCATTTTTTATCGGTAATTTCTGCCAACTGATGAACACACACCAATACGGGGGTTTGGGAGATGTTGAGCTGTCTCATGACTAGTGGGTCTCAACTAGTTTTTATAAAATGGAGAACCCTGCAACTTCAACTTAACTGTAAATGAAAAAGAGAGTGAAATCTGCAACAGATGATCTTGATGACCAACACATCAAGTGAGAGCTAAGATGTAAGGATGTCAATTAAAGCATTTAGTTGCTTTATATATCTGATGTGCCAAAAAAAGAAACAATTATAGAGAAACACATACCGGATAAACAAGGATTTTGGTTTCAGAAGCCCAAATCTGGTCATCACTGGAATGAAGAGAAATTGAGATTTTTTTAAGAAAAAGTGTCCTACTTGTGCCCTGAAATTAAATTCTACCAAGTATTCACACCATGGGAAGATTAAACAACGTTACAAGGTTTCTTATACTACCCCAAAACAAATCATTTTCTCGACGTATTTCATGTTTGAGAAAGAATCAAATTCTATAACAGCACAAACTAATTGCAAGGACATTATTACTGCAAATACTAAAATAGCCTGCCAAAGATTAATATTCAAAGCTATTGCCTTTTGACCCAGATGGGCATCTGATGGTGAGTGTGTGGTTATGGCTCCTTGGACTAAGTACCAATTGCTTGTACTATTTCATTAAAAGGAAAAAGGGAGAACCATTTTGTTCTTAAATGGAAAATCAGAAAAACTATTGATCACTAGCTGTAAATTGTAATAACTACCAGAATGGTAACAATTTAGTAAAGCCACATAAATTAAATTCCGAAATGATGAGGCGCTGTACGGGCACATGCAAGAAAATGTGGGCACCCTAAGTCCATGTAACATTACCCAATTAAATTTTGTGTCTTTTAAGTAGCTTCTGTTAATAGTACATGTTCTTTGGAGGCATGGGTCTACCAGTTTGTGATGTGCAGTTTCTTTACCAACCTCACTATCTCTTACCATACAAATATGAACAAAAGTGATGGCATTATTGAGCTCTTCATTTGGGTTGTTGTTCTAAATTAGGCACTATTGAGAACATGTTTGATTTGCCTAAAGTGAAGATGCTGTTCTTCTATGCAAGCTGCTTTCACACAAGAAATGCCTTTTTAAGTCTCTAGCGACCATCTTTTTCCTGAGGTGTCCTTGATATTTTCTCATAGACTTTTGAATCCATCTTCCCATTCACTCTTAGTGTTCTCATCCTCATCTCCTAGCTAGATCAGGTTGATCAGAAGGAATCCTAAGCTTCAACCACCAAAAGTCATTTTCCAACCTTATTCATATATAATATATCTTCTTCTCCATGCAACAATGCTTGTCACCACATCCTATGATTGATAGTGCCAAAAGATTTAGAAGCATATCTTGAACATTTGGTTCTCACTATCCTAATTTGCATTTGGTATTATATATAGGATTAATGGACATTTAATTCAGAATAAACTTTATACCTGCATAATTTATAGGAAAACAATGCTTTTCTAACTGCCAAAACAAAAGGTGTAACTATAAAAAGGATTGATAGTAGACATGAAAACATAGCCGCATTTCATAGTAACGGCAAAACCATAACAGCCATATACACTCAGCCACTCAGGAAAAGAAAGTAAATTGTAAAGAATTATAGAAGGTCTGGTTATCCATAACCATGTAAAAGTTTATAATATATTATGAAAAAAGCTAGAATTACTGATAAACATGTATTTTGAACAGTATTGGCATCAATATGGAATGAAAAATGAAATCCAACATCAAAATCTCTTTGGCATATTATAATTGTACCATAAAGGACAAATTTGCCAGGATTTCAGAAAGTGAAAATATGCTAGCTAGGAGAGTTCTTGCTCATAATGGTTCAAGTACTACTGGAACATACATTGCTGCGACAGAATATTGGTGAAAAGGAGAGGTGTCATCATCAAGATGTACACTAGCATTTGCAAATAGAGAAAGATTAACACAATTCAAAAATTGCCAGACATGTGATTCAAGAAAATTGAATGAGATTGGATGATTGCAAATTCGCAATCCACTGTTACCAAAGTTATGTCTCAATAGCATCACTCTTTGCACTTGCAGATTAAAGTCCTGCCTCCCTATCGATAGTGAGCTTATCCCTTGAATGGTTAATACATTCATACCCCACACATACGAGATAGGCTGTGAATGATCACACCAAGATGACTACAAATTCTCAGACTTCAACCTCATTCATTCTCATTTCTTTTTTTCAGCTTCAACACCCAACAGATAAAAAGAGAGTCAAACAGAATTTTTGGCTTCTCCGTCGCTAATATGTTTATTTACTTTGAAGAGCACTTTCTGGTGGATCTTCCCAAGTATATGAGAAATAAACTTGACAGAATAGAAACTAAGAATACATTAGGAGAAGAAAGGGAAAAGCTTAAAATAGCAACAAATGATCATTAATGTTGAGAACAAAGTTATGTAAGAGAGACGATTAAACATTTCTTTCTTTGTTAATCTATCATCATAAACCAAAAGATTTTCTAGAACACTATTGATGAAGCCATGCCCAGTATGATTAAAAAAAATATCCTTGGGCTTTCACTTCAATTCCCCCACAAAATAAACCTATCTCTAATATAGAGATACGCAAAATTTATAACCACAAACACAGCACATCATTTTAGAATACATTCTCTTGAAATCATGCCATGCATCCAATCCTCAACAATATGATGACAATATGGAGTTGAGAGAGCATTAAAAGGAGAATGGATTCTCAGAAAATTACTTATTTCATATTGAAAATCATTCAGAATCCTCTGAAGACTGACAAACTGGAAGATAGTATGTATCTAGTTGCCAATATTTCTGTTTCACACCCTCCCAAACTTCTTGTCGCAGGCAATCCTTGACAGGTAAGGGAATGAATTGAGTAGAGTAACCCAAATTCCCAAGTTCTAGCGAAACTAATTGACAGTAGACCAAATGAAAGAACGCATTATCTCCACAGAGACCATTAAAGAATGAATAGATACCACCAGGCTTCAATAGTGCAGGAAGATGCTGATGAAATTCCCTCAAGTCTTCATAGTATTCCCCATAAGTGTCAAAGAATATCCCTGTAGAAATGCAGGCAAACACATCAAGCCTCACATGTATGGGAAAAGGTAACAAATGAAGTCTAAATGCATTTAGGTTCAGAGGATTCAGCAACTTTGTCACATCTTCAACCATTCAGTGAGATAAAAGATACAATTATGAGATTTCTACTATATACAAGATAGTCGTAGAGCTCAATATGTGAATTAGCAAAAAGGTGATAGACTAATAACGTAATGATGGAGAACAAGCAACTTAATCTACAAACAAATAAAGATGGTGACAATCTGGTTGCTATTAATGTTTTCTGTGGCCTAGTTCTTCAGAAGATGAATAAGCATAGAAACAGGCAATCACTTTTTAAGAGCCGAGCCGAGAAGTAAGAAATAACCCATTGCTTAAATAAGACGAGCAAAAGGATGAATGATGAATCTGTAAACAACAAACTGAAATTAGCAATTGTGCGTCCATGCCAAGGCACCTCAAATTCGCATCAACCAACATTGAGATGAGGACGAACAGATTTATGCTTAAAATTATTGGTGTTCCTGGTGTTGAAAGACATCTGAATAATTCCAGAGACTACTTGAAACTATTTTATTAGTTCTCTCGTAATTTCATCTGCCAGACTGCCACTTTACTAGAGTGAGAACTAAACTAAAAGCCCAAAAATCAAGTTAAACAAGGGAAGAACAAGAAAAAACTACATTACCAACACATATGCATGAGATAGTCCTATCCAATAGCTGATATCTCAAAAGTAATCCCCATAAGCAAGTTCTTCCATGATGCAAGCTTGCCCATAAGTACATTTTCCAGTTCCTATCACAGGGAACTGTAATTGGCAATAAAATGGTAAATATAGTACATGAAAGTAGGGGTGAAATTGGGTTGGGTTGGGTTGGGTCGGGTCGGGTCGGGTCCCGACGTCCACATTTCTGGGGGCCCAACCCGACCAACCTAGGGTCGGGTCGGGTCGGGTTGGTCAGGTCCCATTAACCATCTTTTTTTTTTTTTGCCCAGCCCAACTGATTTTATTTTATTTTATTTTTTTGAAAGAGAGAAAAACAGAGAGAGGGGGTGGGCACTGGGCAGACCAGAGGGAGAGAGAAAGAGGAAGAGAAGAGAGAGAAAAAGAAAGAGAGAGCAGACCAGAGAGAGAGAGAAGAAGTAAGAAGAAGAAGAAGAGAGAGAGAGAGAGAGAGGGGGGGGGGGCACTGGGCAAACCAGAGGGAGAGAGAAAGAAGAAGAAGAGAAGAGAGAGAGAGAGAGAAGAAAAAGGGGGGTGACAAGAAGAGTCGCAGGGGGCGAGGCGAGAAGAAGAAGAGAGAAGAAGAGAGAGAGAAAGAAGAGAAGGGGAGGGGGGGAAGAAGAAGAAGAGAAGAGAGCAAGAAGAGAAAGGGGGGCCGAAGATGGGAAGAGTAGCAGGGGGCGACGAGAGAAGAAGAATAGAGAGAGAGAGAGAAAGAAGAGAAGGGGGAGGGGCGGAAGAATCGCACAAGGGCGAGAGGCACGCACAGGGGGGGAAGAACCAAAGAAGAAGAAGAGTGAGAGAACAGAAAACAAAGAGGAGGGAGAGAAGAACAGTCAGGTCGGGTCGGGTAACCCGAGCTTTTTAGGCTAAACCCGCGACCCAACCCGAGCTGGTTGGGTCACCCAAAAATAGACCCGACCAACCCGACATTCCTTCTAAACCCGACCCAAAATGGTCAGGTTTAGTCGAGTCGGGTTGCTTTCACCCCTACATGAAAGGATTGTTCTTACCATTTACTGTGAAAAATAAGATGAATAGGGGATACAAAAGTCATCCCTAGAATTGTTAGAAATATCAAATGAAGAAGTAAGCTAAAGAAAGGATAGAAATAAATGTCTATGTTTCATAATGTAATTGAATCTTGAGATTACCATCATAAGATTCAAGCTGAGAAAGAACATCTTGCCAGCGACCAAATATTATCTTTACATTATCCTTATCCCCCCATCCAGCACGAAGCATACGTTCATAAACCTCTGGGTGTGCCTCAATGATTGTATGACTAATAGGGGAATACTGCTGAATAGCTGTATCAACAAGACCCATACCAAACCCAATGTTCAAAATGTGACCACCACCAGAGCAAACAGCTTTTGCATGAGCTTCCATCAATGGTTTCTCCCAGTCCATCATGATGGCTTTGCTATCAGAGTCCATCAGCTTATCCTCACTAAAAGTAACTCTATCTTCCAAGTAATCCCCACAAGAACTGTCATTTTTACTTGTTTTCCTTGCAATTGTTCCTAGTACCAGCTCAGCCTGAACCCCTGCACAGCTATATGAACTGATTAGTGAAATAATGGTTTATAGTAATTGCATTCAGGACTGTATAAAATGTATATGGAGATCATGCAAATGTGTCACCATCACAATAATGTGTCTATCATTTGAGTCATTGCATTGGGGTCTCCACGGATGCACATAGAAAAAAAGTAAAAGCAAGATAATAGATGGAAAGTTGAAGAAACTCCATTATAACATTTGAAGTTCTTATATAAATCGTAACCAACTGCTATCATTCAGAAAAATATTAAATAAAACTCCAACTAACAAATTATAGAAACATATCCAGCCTTGCAGAATACAATATCACTCTGTAAGCATTGCAGATAGTTTTCATTAGCAGAATACAAACTATAGTTCGTTTAAGTTGGCTTATGGAGTGCCAACTGATTAGGGAAGTTATAGTCTTGAACTCAAAGGTCCAACCAATACAAAGTTAATTAAACGAACAAAAAAGAGGAACATCAACAAAAAAGTGCACAAAAAATAAAAGCATGGTAATGTCATACACCATGCAATAAAAGGATCATCTTATATGCAAAATAACACTTACTCTGTTACTCGAATAACATTTTAATTATTCATATATGAAGCTGATCTGTCTTTCTCCAAAGTAAAGTCAGCTTTACATCATAAGCCTTTGGAAACATTGCTGAGAATGATGTTGTTTACAGTTTTCAACACAAGCAAAAAGAGAGAAACAGACAAGTTTTTGGTAGAAAGAAGGATAAATAAAGAACATTATCCAATGTTCCTTCGGCCAAGTTTAATCTCCCTCCTTCCGGAGAATCTCTTCTGCTCCTGGCGGATGTGGTGGGTGTCCCTTTTGAATCCTACTATAATTTAGAAACTAAAATCCTATTTATATAAAATAACTAAAATCCTACTAAATTAATTAACTAGTTTCCTAATAAAATAATAATCATTATGATTATTATTTTATTTTTTATTTTTTTGAGCAGAAACAAATGGAATTTTATTAAAATAACAAAGACAACTACAATGACCAAGAGGCACCAGAAGTGCACCCCTAGCAACAAGACAAAAAAACAGCAAAACACAGATCTCCTTTGAACATATACACTCTAATATCATGCACCAACCGTTATAATTGGTGCAGACATCTACCCAAGTCTAAAACCTAATCTGATAAAGGGGGACCCTGAACTAAATTGGTTGCATGGACCCACGAGCTGGCCACAAACTTAATGTCATCCCATAATCTGGACATGTCCTTAGCTTTGTCATTAAATATCCTATTATTGCGCTCGAGCCAGATATGCCAGAGTGTAGCAAAAGAAGCAATGAGAGCCACCTCCGATGCCAAGCTCGACTGTATAACTGATTGAGAACGAAACATGCTCTCCTCTATAGTCCTGGGGCAAGAGAATCTCCTGCCCGAGAAACTATACCATTTATCCCAAATCCATCTCACCAAAGGGCAGTGCAGAAAAAGATGATCGGGATCCTCGTCAGCCTGAAAGCAAAGAATGCAACACTATGGAGACAAATACATGCTAGGGAGTCGCCTTTGTAGTAAGTCCATAGTATTTAGTCTCCTATGAGCCAATAGCCACGCAAACACTTCAACTTTTGATGAAATCCATGACTTCCAAATAAATGGCGATAATGGGAAACGGGTGCAACCAAAGATTACAAGAAAATACACCATTGGCTTCTAGGGACCAAGAGAAATAATTCGAAATGTTAGACAATCTTACTTGTTCTAGACTGGCAAGAAGATCAATTATCTCATTTTGCTCCCTATGGGTTAAGGCTCTAGGAAGGTGCAAGTTCCATGATAGGTTGTTACTTGGTGAGGATTGGGTCGGGGTTATGAAGGAAGTAATAGGTTGATCATGTGAGGTAGAGAGTCTATACAAGTGTGGGTATGTTCTTGCCAATGACTGATCCCCCAACCATCTGTCCTCCCAGAAGCGAAAAGTTTCCCCATTGCCAACTTTTGGTTGAACATGTTCAAAAAACAATCGGCGCCAAAGAGGCAATGTACTTCCATAGTCCTCTAGGGGAAAGGGACCAAATACTTCTCATTCCAGCACCACGATCAGAAAATGAAACTCTGCCATATCTACTAACAATCACTTTTGCCCAAAGAGAGTCTTGGTCACTCAGAAGCCTCCAAAGCCATTTCTCACACAGAGCCATATTCTTCTCAAAAATGTTCCTGATTCCGAGTCCACCTTCCTCAATTGGTTTCTGAACTGTCTCCCATTTGACCAAGCTTTTTACTTATGTACCTCTCTCTCCTGCCCCAGAAAAAGGATCTAATCTTCTTGTCAATAATCTGCCACACCCTTTGGGATCTTGAACATGGATAAGTAGTAAGTTGGGATCGCCAGTAGCACTGGCCTTATGAAGGCTAATCTCCCCCCTTGGAAAGGAAAGCATGCTTTCACCCATATTATTATTATTTATTTTTCTATTTACATTCAGCATTATTAGCGGTCTAGTTTTTTTTTTTTTTTCCCTGAACCCCCTCAAAAAAAAAATAATATTAGTAGCATTAAGATATAGTCATTTTTGGTACAGGGCTATGGTGGCACTCTTATTGAATCTTTTGTTTTTCTAACTGTGATGAAGGCATAAAGAAGAGACAGTTGTGCAAGTTTTGTAGTTTAGTTAATTGGTAGGCTACCTCAACCTAACATTTTCTCCTTCAGCCATTTGCTCCGTTCTTTCCCACAATTCGAAAGAGGAACAAATATAAAAAAAGAGATCCTGTACATCAAATAGATTATAAATTTCATCGTACAGGTAGAAGGCTACTAAGTGTGTGTTTCAAGTTAAGATTAAAACAGAACGCAACTTCTACACGCTAAATTTCTGTAAGCAGTAAGCAAATGATAGCACGAACAAAGATAAAATACGCGTGAGTTTATTCAAATCGTTAAATCAGTGTAAAACTAATTACACAAGCTTACACAAGCAAGGGCTAGGTTCGACTAAGCATTAAAACACGAAATTACTTGAGACCTTTACTCTATAATTAATGTTAATTGGTAAATACCTAGCATTCGATTAAAATATCACTTCCAATCGTCTCTGAGTTGCCTCAGAAATATACTCACTTAACAAGATTCTGTGGAAAGGTCAAGAAAAATCGAAAACACTCCTGACTTCATCTATAACCAATTCGTCGGCCTCCACTCCAAGAGATCAATCAAGAATTTTTTATTTTTTTATTTTTTAAAAGGCGGTATTCCAACAATCATCCAAATCCTTTTGTACTCATCGAACTCGGGCCAAAAATCTAAATAAATAAATAAAATAAAATAATTTTGGTGAAGCAATCGGTTAATGTTAGAAAGGAGATAGTAAGAACCTGCATTGAGGAGGAGGTCGAAGGCTACCTGGCGACTGGAATCCATGGCGAGGTCTCCGGCGGAGAAATTGGAAGGGGAAACGGCGTTCCACGGCGCTCCGGCCTTGAGTAGCGCCTTCACTACGTCGGCGTGGCCGTGCTTGGCCGCGTACATCAACGGCGTCAGTCCTTCTCCGTCGAAGTAAGACACGTCTGCTTCTTCTTTGATCAGAGATTTCACCTCCGCAGCGTCGCCGGACCTCGCCGCCTCGCACAGCCGCTCGCCTTTCTCCATCTCCAATGCCTCCCCAGTCGCACTGTCACACAGCCTTCACACACCAGTAGGGAGTTATTTCTTTCGCATTGAAAGCACGGACCTTTGTGCTGGGCCTGTCAACAGATTTATCGGGCTCGAGCCCATTAACGGCGCCCAATAACCCAAGGTTGAGTGTTTTCTTTTTTTTTTGGTACCACTTTTCCAACACTTGCAAGTGTCCTTCTTCCCTTTTGAGGCCAGACTATTTCTTCCGAGCATCTTAAGATACGAAAGGTTGAGTTTGGCAAGCAATTTAAAAATAATTTTCATAATATTAGAATTAATATGATATTATATTTAATTGATTTATAGTTTTTAAATATATGTTTGACATCATGTTCAAAAATTAAGAAATTTTTTTTTAAGTTTGTTTAAGATTTCACAAAAATAAAGTGAAGAAAGCTTATGTGAGTCCCGTCATTACAAAAGAAAAACTCAGAAAATAACTTTTGTATGATTTTTTTAAAAAACAAGCCTTTTATTAACCTTTTTTAAAAATATTTTTTAAATCCTACTAAACTAAACAAGTTTCTTGCAACTTTTTTAAACTTTTTGTTTTTAAATACAGGAAACTGAATTAAAAATGGATACCAAACACTACCTAATTGATTTGAATTGGTAGAGTGGAATTTTATTGTAGCTTAAAAAAATGTAATTACACATATAATTATATTATCATGATTATTAGATTGTGTTATACACATACAAAAATCTACGGGCACGTGCATTACATGTGAATAAATGAGGGCTAAAAATTATGAAGAAAAACAAAAAAAGAAGGTTGAAAATGACAAAAGAATAATTTTTAAAATAAGTCTTATATTTATCAATATTACAAAAGAAGTCTTGTAGAGTCTTATTATCAAATTAGCCATAAATATATTTTTTCTATATAAATTCATTTGACAGTTTTTTTTTGTATTCAAAAGAGAATTAACTGAGTACAAGATCCTTTTGAATGATTTGAAGAAGCCAATCAGCCAATCTGGGACATCTAGCATACTGTAAATTAACCACAGAAAAATTATCAATCAACTAGTAAATATCTTGTAATATTGGTTGCATCTAAGATGGAGGGTGTCTTCTTTCCTTTATCACTCGTAATATCTTGTAATACTGTAAATTCATTTGATAGTTTTATAAATTATATAATTAACATGTGTATTTAATAAATACAACAGCATAATTATAATACACTTTTGTTAGTTTAAAAAAAATAAACTCTTGATTCGTGTGTCAATGCCGCTGCAACGCGAGAATGAGCCAAATTAAGATTCAAAGGAACTTATCTAGGAAATAAAATCTTATCCTTTCCTGCACCCCAAAACTAAGACATCTAAGTCGTTGATTTCCACTTGTCCTGTGAGACAATCCATTGATTCTTTTTATATATAATATATATATATATATTTAATTTTTACATCTTGGACTGCAGAGCAAGAAATCCATTTTCTGCCTCCCTGCCTTCTTTTCCCTCATATAACAATAAACTAAACATTAATAATTTTAAAAAAAAAAAAAAAAACTGAAGCCGACCTTCGGTTGCTTGTTCGCTTGTCGGAAAAGAAAGTTAAAAAAATAAAATAAAATAAAAACACAGTTCATAACAATTTTTTTTTTTTTCCTCCATCCAATTTCTGAGTCGAACCGGTCGTCACTCGTCAAGCTCGCTTCAAGTCCAACTGAGCGCAATCGGACTTCCCACAATATACTTCCCACCCGACCATTCCAATCGACCGAACAGATTCGTGCCAGATGGCATCGAACCCGTCGCGATCGTCAACACGTAAGATTTCTTCTCGTTCTTAGCAACAAAACTCAGTGAGTCCGGCTCAACGGATACCTTCACCGAGTCAGACGGCGGCGACACAGTCACCTTATACGTGCCAGCCGCACCAACATTGGTCAAAGTCCTCGTAAACTTGACCACGGTCGCACCACCACCGCCACCACTACCACCACCAATATATGCGGTCTCAAAAGCCGCGGCGAAAGACGGATAATTCAAATCCCTAACACTATACTTCCTGCTCGTGTCGCACGTGACTTCCCTCTTCGCCAGGCTTCTAATCTGCGCCGCTGTATAATTCAACGCGCACATAAAATCTATATAATCGTTCACCGGGATATCGTACACCAGCCCGGGATCAAGAGCCGAAACAGGGTCCGCGTGTCCCGCTCCATGATCAAACGGCGTGGACGCTTTCCCCGTAGCCACGTCTTGTAGCTTCTCGCCAGATTTATACGTACTGTACGCGGTGGTCATGAGCGCGGACCGTATAGCCGCGGGGCTCCAATCCGGATGAGCCGCTTTGAGCAGGGCCGCGAGCCCGCTCACGTGCGGGCACGACATCGAAGTCCCAGACACGATATTAAACGACACTCGCCTGGTGTCTATAGGTAATCCTGTGGGACCCAGCGCTCCTGACCACCCCGCTAAGATGTTGACACCTGGCGCGATTAGATCGGGTTTGAGAATCTCCGCGGTGATCGAGTTCGGGCCTCGGGAGCTGAACGCTGCCACCACCGGCGACGGTTGGATTCCGACCTTCGTACCGGCGAAGAGGATCGAAGCCGTCGGTTTTGGGTCGGAGAATAAGTATTCCTTTATTAAGTCGCCGTTTTTCAGACCCACCGTCGACGCCGGGAGCAGATGCGCGTCGGCGACCAGCTCTTCTCCGCTAGCGGCCGTGTTCGCCAGAACCATTCCGGCGCCGCCAGCGGCCTTCACCACCGCTCCCTTTTGGACCCTCGCGTTGATTCCACGGTCGCACAAGACGACTTTTCCGGCCACTTTTTCCGGTGAGAGAGTGCCCGTCATGCAGAGATTCCCATTCGTAGCGTTTGAAGCGTTGCCGGCGTAAACAAACGGGAGCAACGTGTCCGGCAACGGCCTTCCGCTGTAGAGCGACACGCCGGAGAAGTTCTTCCCGTTGCCGAGAACGACGTAAGCCGGGAAATCCCTGTCCAGAGTTCCGGCGCCGACGGTGACAATCCACGGCGCGACGTTGGACAAGGTGGACGGGCTCGGGCCGGCATTGCCGGCGGAGCAGGACACGAGAATTCCCCTCTCCGTCGCCGTGAACGCTCCGATGGAGACGCTATCTCGGTAGTAATCAGCCATTCCGCCGCCGAGCGACATGGAGAGAACGTGAACGCCGTCTTCGACGGCTTTATCCATCGCCGCCAGAATATCGGCGCTGAAACAGCCGCCGACCCAACACACCTTGTACACGGCGACTCTCGCACGTGGCGCCATCCCACGTGCGGTGCCGGAGGCGTAGCCTAACAAGCTCGCTCCGTCGACCGCAGATCCGGCGGCGGTCGACGACGTGTGGGTGCCGTGGCCGTCGTCGTCTCTCGGCGATTTCGACTCCCTGGACTCGTCGATGGGTCCCAACGTGGCTTCGTATCCTTTGGCAAAAAATCTCGCGCCGATCAGCTTATTGTTACAGCTTGAAGCGTTGAAGGTCCGTCCAGTCTCACACTCGCCTTTCCATCCGGCGGGGATGGCGGAGAAGCCCTTGTCGTCGAAGCTCTTGCTCTCCGGCCAAACGCCGGTGTCGAGGACGCCGACGATGACGTCGGAGGAGTAGTCGGAATTGGGTTTTGGGAAGAACCCATCAGTCTTATCGAGTCCGAGAAACTCAGGTGTTCGTGTGGTGTGGAGTTCGTATCGGAGCTCGGGTAAGACGGAGAGAATTCCGGGAAAGTTCTCGAGGGACTGAGCTTGTTGTGGGGTGAGGCGAGTGGAGAAGCCATGGATGACGTTGTTATAAGTGTAAAGCATTTCAGCGGATTCGGAGACTTGTTTGAGAGATGATTCATACCAATTAGAGTGTTCTTGGTAAGTTAATGGCATTTCGGATTTCGCCATGTGAATGATGTAAGTTTTCTTGGTCTGTTGTTCTTCTTCTTGGTTCGCTGCCCATGAAAAGCCATTACAAAAGATACCCAGAAGCAGAAACAGTAATAGAATTCTCATCATCTTCTTCTTCTTCTTGTGGTCTCAGTGAGGGAGAGACATATAACAGAGAGGAGAGATTGGATTAATAAAAAGAAAGGAAAGCTTGCCTGGGTCCAGGTGTGAAATGTTATTTGAGAAACAGGCATGAAGCGGAGCAGAAAAAGTGGTAGGGACGGTTGTGGTATTAGGCTTTGGTTACTTGAATGATTGCGTAGAGACAAAAGAGGGGCCAGCTTGAGCCGGGAGAAATTAGCTTTTGTCACATGTAATTCGGCTTTTACCAGTCACTGGGTCTCTTCTCAAGACTCCAGTGGTTTTTTAACCTTTGCACAGGGAAATCAAATATATTAAAAGAAAAAGAAAGCAAGTATTTTAAAGGGTACAGATTTGTTGTTTATTAATGTTAATTAATTAATAGATCCCAAATGAAACAGTATTCTATTTTCTTTTAGCTGAAGTGGGTAATTTATAGTGCTCTAGCACTGCACATAAATCTCAAAGTACCTCATGGATCAGCAGAGGAGGTACAAGAACGGAAATGAAATCAAAATGATACAATTTAGTTAATAGAGATTAACAAAAAAAAATGTTTTTATATAAAAAGCATGCACTCAATTAATAAAGCAGTCAGGGTCAGAAAAAGAATATATAGACATGACTTTATCTTTAGAATAAAATAAGACTTTCAAATTATAAATAATATAATATAACAGTTTAGGTCAAGATTTTTAAAAATTATATTTAAAATTATATTTATACTGATGTAATATATGGTAAAAAAAAAAAAATTTATTTTATTTTTTTTCTCTGTGATAATGTGGTATATTGTCACATTAATTTAGGTAAATATCTGAAGTCGTTTTAACACTCTTTTTATTCATCTCAAATAAGTCATGATTTTCAATAATAACTTACAGTAGTTTTGATCATATTCAAACTTAGATACAAATATTTACTTCTTAATTTCATTTATTTAGTAATTTTATGCTTCTTTATTTTAAGTATAGTTTATATTAATGTAATATGCACCGAAGGTATTGATTCAATTAACATTACTTTTTAAGGTGGAGAGTGAAGTGACAGTAACTCTTAAAGTAGAAGTATTGGTGTAGATGGTTGTGGAATAGCGGTGGAAGTGGAGGTGGGGTCTCGCAGTGTAGTGTAGTGTAGTTGTGCTGTAATGGGAATTTTGTCATGTCAAGCCACCTATAATTTTGGAAAAAGATAGGGAACAAGGAAACAAAAGATGAAGCAATAAATCAATAAGTAGCCGATGAATTAAGTCATGATAAGATCATTCTGCTTTCCAACCCAAACTCACCCACACCTCCAATTAAAGTTTCCAAGAAGAAGAGGAGGTCTTGTATTTGCAGAGTAAAGGTTTGTACAATTAAAGGATATTCATAAAATTAGAATAATGATTAAGTAATATATTTTTTAAATATACTTTATTCATATTATTATTCTTAAGAGTCATTAGATTGTCAAGAATTATGTGTTAATACGTAATTTGAAGCAATCAAATAACTTTCAGGAACAATAATTTTGTTTGAAATAGCTTTTTCTAAAGCGTTTTTTTAACAAGTCTTTCTAGAAAAAATATTTTTGAAAAAAACTGGTCTCTCTTAGTTATTTCTGAAAGCAAAAAAATATTTTTTTCATTATAATTTAATTAAAAGAAGGTGTTATCAAAAATTTTCAAAAATTCTTTAATAGGATCAAAGTCTACATAATATATTTGAAAAGTATATTTTTTAAGCATTTTTCTTAAATTATTCCAAAGTTTTTGTGTGGTCATGTGAAAATGAAATGGGGGTGCCAATAAATTCAAAACAAATCGTCAGAATATTGATGTACTTTACACGAGAGTTCGTCTTATTCTTGTATTGTATACCTAATATATTAAGACCATTAATAAAATTAATAAAGAAAAGTTGGATTAAGATGTGTGTTAGGGCGTCGTCGTCACCAACCTCTTTTGTTTCTTACACTAGATGGAGAAGGAGTAAAAAATTACTTTACATGGTAAATAAAAGTTTTTTTAGATCTCTATTTAATATCTTTAGTTGCGTCTAAAAATGCTTTTTGTTTTTTTTTAAATGAAGAAGGGTGACGTATAGAAGTCTTAAAATATAATGTGACAGAACAATTGATTAGAAAGATAAATAAATAACTTAGAAGAATGGCTTATTTAAGTAATTAAAATAAAAGAAAACTCATAATATGTACATGAAATTGAGGTTAAAATGACGAGGGCCATGTCTTTGATATATATATATATGCTTGGAGAAGAAATTCACAAATTTAACATCATCTATTTGAATAAAAGGGATTGATGGACTATACTCCATTTTCTTTTTTAGCGTTATCTTGGCATTATCCTTAAATAGTATATATCAATCAATGTTTTTATTTATCTATTTCTGTTATGAAGTTCAGTCTAAACGTTTCTGTCATATTTAAATTCGAAAGAATTAGTCTCCCTAATATATATCAATAAATGTCAATCACTTATTTCTTTAAATTGATTGGGATTGTTGTATTATTCCATTTGACATTTCTGATGCTTCTTGGGTGATTAATTACCTCCACTACTAATCATTATAGAATATTCTTGGCCCTATAACTTGCATGGAAAATAGATAGATTCAATACTTGTAATTGCTAGAATTGATAAATAAATTACTTGTTGAAATTATAAATTACAAGTATACAATCCAAAAATCATCATGTAAGATTATCGAGAACAATAATAGATCTAACAAGAATACTTAAATTCAGGGCAACAAATGTAAATGAGTTTGCATCTTCCACAATCAAATCGCTGTATTGCTCAATACATGAGTTCTCTCTCTAAGATGAAAAAAGATGAGAAAAACAAAAATTAAGAGTATAATTTAACTTGAGGACCATCATCCTATAAGGTTCCTTCTATATTAGGTTAATTAGAATCTCATCAACTCTAATAAATTAGTATCGAGTCTCTACACATTACAAAACTCATACTCAATAGATATTTTAGAGCTCAAATTAATAAATCACTTATTTGACCATTTTAAGTTAGATAGTCAATAATATAATTATTAATGTGTATGTGAATCCACATTATTATGATATTAATTAAATTAAAATCCTAACAGTAACAATAAACTCCGTGTAAAGAAATCATCTACTCCCTTACAAGAAAAACAAGGAAAACATCATATATATTTTACCATCACCATGCATGTGCTTCGATCTCCTATATATATTGAGCTAAAAGCCATACAAACAATAAGATATGTAAGCCAAAAAGAAATATATCCACAGGTTGTGTTAAGCCTTCAAGCCGAACCTGTGAACCTGTTTCACAAAGAAAATCAGACCTCATAAATTTCTTATGGTCAGATGAGCACAAAAAGAAGCAATATAATATTTTAAATAGAAAATATTATTCTAACTACAAATACAACTACATGTGTATTATATAGTACTTTTAGTTTATTGATTTGTATATTTTACATATCTCAATATTTGTAATAAATAATTTAATATACATAAAAGTATAGTTACAATTTTTTATAGTTAGAATAACATTTTCCTGCCTCGAATAATCTAGATGTGCTAAGGTTAAATTACATCTACTACACTATTGTACAACTGATAGTTTCTTAGGAGACTTAAAATTAAAACCTTATGAATAAGAAGAAATGCTCTTAATTACCTTTATTAATCTTGAGGATATTATGTTTAAGAGTAATGCTACATTGACACTCATTTTGTATATTGAAAGTGTACATCATTTTTATACACCGTTGTATTATCTGGAATCATGTACGTTGGTATATGATTCGAGACAATCCAATAATGTATTAGTGATGATGTACACTTTAAGATCCCGTTTGGTACATAGGATAGGATGAGATTGGAGTAATCCTATATTTGGATGCGAGGTGGGATGAAATAAAAATAATCTCACTTCATCATGTTATCCCGTTCTAATGGGATAAAATAATTCCAACCAATATTGTAGGATTATTTTATCCCACTATTCTTTTTTTTTGCTGCATTTTGCGTCTCATCTTCTTCTACTTCTTCCTCATTCTTCCTTCTTCTTCTTTTTTTTAAAAAATAATAAAATTCATCAACGACCACGACTTTGTGATTGTGAAACCGTTGTGGTTTTGCGATTTTGCAAAATCTATGGTTTTTTTTATGTGATTTAATCTTTTTTAATTTAATTATAAAAAATAATAATTACTTTTCATTTCAATCTCAAATATACCACCAAAACATAAGATAACTCTATTTTTAATTTTATTCTATCATATTCAATTTAATTCAATCTCATAAAAATAATCTTATCATATAGACCAAATGAGTCATATATGTACAAAATGAGTGTCACTTTAATATTTTTTTATATTTAAATTTTGTATATACATCATTAGATTGTCTGGAATCATGTACGTTTGTACATTATTCGAGACAATCTAATGATGCATTAATGATAATGTACAATTTAAATGTATAAAAGAAGCATAGCTTTAGCGTTTTCCAATGTTTAAATTTTGCGAATAGAATCAATCTATTGAAACAATATAATGATCCACAAAAATAATTGAATATCGTGGAGCTAATACCTAACCATGATTAATTTATTGAATTGTTGTGTTTGCAAGCATGATTAAAGTTTTAACCACCACATGCACGACTTGATTATACTGGACACCTAACACAATTAAATGCTATAATGTTGCTTTGCTCACAATACACCCCGATCACGTGAGATTCCACCACCTTTTTATCCTAAAGTGGACCCATTTGAGTCTCAAGAAGAATATTCTTAAATGGATTAACCGATTTTGAGGTTCATTAACCGATTTTGAGGACCCTAGGAACCATGAATAGCTTGATAAGTTAGAGCCTCATTGATGCAAAGGATAAAAAGGCTACCCCCTGATCTTGAGATGTGGGCTCCATCTTTTAACCTTCCATGACCCCACCTTTTTTCATCATATTTTATAGTGTCAGAAATTTAATTAGTAATTATTTTTCTTTAACCCATTTTCCTATTTTTTTTATTCAACTGATTTAACCAACCTATACCTACCTCTAAAGAAAAGAATGATCAAAAGATTTATAATAACTAAATCTAAATGTTTGGTTTTTAAAATTAACTGGGTTTGTGTGTGTTTGTACTTTGAACAAATTAACTTGGAATTATTAGAATTACATATATATATATATATATATAGTGGTGGGTATCTTTTCATTTTTGTATTTTTATTTAATTTGATTCATCATATCCTCCATTCACTTTAGAAAAGTAGCTACTTGAATGCTTCGTGACACTCAATTTATTTTATTTAAATAATATCATGACCATTTATTATCTAATAATATAATAAGTTGAACTTAATACTTAATAAATCAGTAGGCCAATTTTGTGTGTGTGTGTGTGTGTGCGCAAGTGTATATCTATATCTATACAAAAATAATAATGCAGGTACTATGATTTAATCCGTCTGCCCCTTTATATCTTGAATAAAAAAAATATGTTAATAACATGATATAGCTGTAGCCCATGCCAGTGGCACAAAAGCTCATTCGTGGACAATAGTTATTGTCCATGAATTCATACATCAACTAATCACTACTTTTGACTAGACTAGCCACCAAAAACAAATAAAGAATTAAAAAATAAATTAAGAAACAAATTGGAGCATCCATTGGTCATTTTCGATTCGGTCCCTCTTCCATGTCGTCCTCTATGGGTCGCCTCTCCAATTTGATGGAATCAGCTAGAATTGTTATTGTGACGTGATTTAGCATATTGTTTAAGACGAACAATATATAATAATTGAATACTATTATTTTTAAAATTTATATATATGTTATAATTATCTATAACAATCATGCTAATAATAGATAACTAACTACTTGTAACATGGGTCTTGTAATTAGTACAACTTTTGTAAAAGTGTTTTCGAATTAAAAGTGATTTTGGAGGCAATTAGCAATATGTGCTTTTGGATGTCTAAATTACTATAAAAAAATAATTTTTCTATTTTTGAAAAAGTTAGATGAAACTAGTTTTTGTAAGAAATCTTTTCTCTAAAAGAATTTTTTTAAAGAAAAATATTTTATGTATGTTGGGTGTCAACGTTATTTTTTGACACTAGTACTAATTCTCTTAATTTTTTTGAGAGAAATATATATTATGCAATATCTTAATATTCTAAAAAAATTGAGTGCTAACGTCAAAAAATAATATTAGCATACGTATATATAACATTACTCTAAAAAAAAAGGGCAATTGGGGCTATAAATGTAAAAAACTTAATAGTAATAGAGGAGACAAATTTATCATTATTATGTACGTAGTTGGGTTGAAGAAATAATGAATTTGATATTTACTTCGGTCCAATGCTATTGTTTGATGACAAGATTAAATAGTACCTTTCAAAAAAAAAAGTTTGAATTGTATATATAATCATTAATGTCGTAGCTAGGTTTGCCTACTCCATCTTGAAATCTTGTTGAGTAACATATGTGGTAAACAATTATGGTGTATATATAACAGTAATCTCGAGCGAAATTTGAAAGAGTAATTAAAACTATGGGACAATTCAATACATTATACGAGACATCAACTATTATACACCATTGATCTTTACTAAATTATTGATGCCTATCATTTTTTAATTTTAAGAGAAACCTGTAAAAATAATATTAAATAGAAAATATTATTCTAACTTCAAAATTAAATATGTCTATATATGTGACTAAATTATTGTAGTTATTAGATACACATGATTCATTAATGACTATAATAATAATGTAGTTAAAATAATATTTTGCAAAACTAAAGTATTATAAATATAAAATAAGTAATGCTAAATGCACAATGAATGTTAACGTTATTTTTAATATTAATTTTTAGTATTTTTTAGATATTGAGATGTGTAATATATACATATTTTTAAAATGTTCAAAGATATTGAGTATGTGTTAAAAAATAGCGTAAATATTTAATGTATGTAAAACATTTTTGATATAAAATTTGGTGGGAAAAAAAAAAAAAAAAAACAAAAGAAGAAACTCAATGTTCTCTATGCTGCATGCATAACTGCATTATTGTACTGTAGGACAGTGTGAAGTGTTTGAGAAAGCGTTGAATAACTGCATCATTCACATTGTCTTATCTTTCCTACCTATAATTAATAATAGTTGATTGGACCCAAATTGAGTGGCGTAGGGCGTGATTGCGTACGTGATTCTCAAATGGGGTAGTATGCTGTCATTCATGAACTCTCATTTACCTGATTGAAATATATACATATATATATATTGTGGTGTGGGTGTATATTGTGTGTAGGTCCTTTTCCCATTACTGCATTTTATGGCCTTCTTTGACTTCAATAGTAGTAGTGTTGGCCGCAGTTGTAGAAAAACTTGCCAATCACTTTTGAAAAGCTATTAGTGATCACCAGTACTCCACACTGCTTTTCACTACGGGATCCCTTGTAGTA
Source organism: Paratinospora sagittata (assembly GCA_035771175.1). Taxonomy (NCBI): domain Eukaryota; kingdom Viridiplantae; phylum Streptophyta; class Magnoliopsida; order Ranunculales; family Menispermaceae; genus Paratinospora; species Paratinospora sagittata. The sequence continues at coordinate 37,415,345 of CM069603.1, forward strand.
TCAATAAGGATAAAGATGGTTTTATTCTATTAAAATTATAAAAAAAAAAAGTCGAGAGATTGACGTATGGATTTAGACAGCACTACCGTTGTTGATGTGGTAGATGAGTTACGACAAGTAATATGCATGGATATCAGATAAAGAAAATGCGTAATGGTATCTGAAAGCTGAGCGCTCCACAGCTTCCTTTAGATATCTTAGTATTTAAAAATATTATAATATATATATATTTTAAATATTTAAAATAATTGAAACGTTTTAAAAAATAACATTAACACTAAACGTACATAAAGGTAGAATTAAAACACATGCACATATAGTACACTGATGGCCATCTTGAAATGAGGCTGTCAACTGGGGCTATATTGGTTAATTTCTTTTTTCTTTTTCTTAAAAAAAAAAAGAAAAAAATCAAGGGTCTATATAGTAACTATACTTGATAACTAATTATTTTCTTCAGAAATTATTTATCAAAAAACTAATACATGAGAAAACTTAATTGTATCTAAGAAAAAAGCTTTTCAAAAATTAACACACTGAAAAAGTGTCTTTATTTATTTTTCATAGAAAAATATGATCTCATTTTTTTAATTATGTTTAAAATTATTTGTCTTAAAAATTATAGTTATCCGATAAAAGTCTAAATATGTATATCAAAATAAAGATATATAGATATTAATATTTCTTTTCACGTGCATGATAACACGTAAACTTAATTTATATTAAAAAATATATATAATTAATAAACAAGTAATAAAATTTGAACACGATACCTCTAGAATAAAACTGTCTAGATACCACGTTAAAATTATTTGATTATTTAAAAGTTATAATTATCAGAGTCCAATTATGTATAATAGATAGATATTAACAAATTAAGAGGGAAAAAAATGTTTATATTAAAATTTTTAATAAAGTTTGAATGAAAAAAAAAACTGAAAGAATCTCAAGATCCTTTTTCAGACATATTATGTTAATTTAATACCAAACATGAAAAATATATTATTTTCATGAAAAATAATATTTGGTTGCATGTGGGTGAGGCGTATATGCATGCAGGCAATCAGACAAAGCCGAACATGCAAAACAAAATCAACCCCACTATAATAGCATTCCTATGACAAGGATTGGTGTTAGAGCTAATTAACCAATAAAAATTTGGATGTTTGTAATATGTCCAACAAGTTCTTTATTATGCGGATTAATAATATAATATAATATAAAAAAGAAAAATCCAGGCAGCCTCCTTAGCCAGCTAGCTAGCTGTTATGTATGTGGTGGTGATGGCGTTCTAATCCAAAACTAACTTATATTGTTGATGGATTGAGTTGTCATCTTTTTAATTCGATTAAGATTGACGTTTAAACAACTAACGTTACTTTCATGGATCGATGTCACCGGCCCCTCTCCTATTATTAGACTTCTTGATTGCTTAATTTTTTTTTTCTTTCTTAACCTCATTTTAAGATGAAAATAGCTTAGTTCGAGATCTTCTCTCTCTCTCTCTCTTTTTTTTTTAATAAATAAAATAATGTAGAAAGGTGATAAATGTGTTCTATTAATTTTTTGAAAAATTAACGTTGGGCTTGAAATTATTAATTAACTTCATATTTATGAGCATGATGTATTAATACAAAATTAGAAATTACCCAAAGTGACGTCGGTGAGTTGAATAAGTGGCTCACTCCCACTGAGGATGTGAGAGTTTAAATTCGAACTTTTTTCTTTCTTATAGAGTCATACCCACTTTAGCAAGTTCTGTCAAAAATGTTTTACAGTTTACCTGAACTCTAAAAGAATTAGTTTCAACCCAAAAAATAGGACATATCCGGGGCCGAAAAACCTATAGCAAAACAAAAAAGAAAGAAAGATGTATTAATAAATATAACCTTGTAAAATTAAAATAACAAAAATACACACTTCATAAAGCATATAGAAAAAAATTGATTACTTAAATTATTTCTTTTTAAAAAAATATAGTTTAAAATCAAAATTATAATTAAGAGTATTTTTGAATGAATTATAAAAATAATCGCTTTTAGCATTATGATAGTATATATTATATATAATACTTTTGCTTGGCCAGTCAACATAATATATATGTTGGCCAATACTTTTATTCTGACGGATGAACACCAACATTGAATTTTACGTTGGTGCTGAGCATTTTCCTAATAGTAATCATTAAAACAAAAAGAAATTTGAAGCCTTTTTCATAAAACAAATGCTGATAGACATTTGACAGCCCGGCCCACATTTTCAGCTCTTCCTGAGTCACTCTTTAAAGTTTAAACTATGTTGTAACTTCCGATACAAAAGAATTCAACTACCAAATTAAATCAAATCAAATGCAGGAAGTTATATACTGACGTGTGATTTCATTTCATCTTTTTTCCTCTTTTTCAAAACAACTATAATTACAGTGAAATGTGAAGAAGAATGGTGAGGAGTTCCAGTAATTTAATGGATAATTAAGCTACTTGTTCTGTTTCGGAACATTAACATTGTATAGATCAACGGTTCTGTTCCATTCCCGTGCTTGTTCGTAAGAGTGATAATTCATGTTATTGTGTTGTATTCGGTGATATCATAATCGTATATAATAAATTATATTATAAATTAAAAACGTATATGTAAACTCTAATCCGGCACGTTTAATAAACATGTTAAACAAATTAACCTGTTTATAACTCCTTAAAGTTTAAATAAGTTTATTCTAACATATTTATCATATATAAGTTCTAAATTAATATATAAATCAAAAACTTAAAATTATAATTATACAATCATATAATAAAGATTAAATAAAATATTATAAAGTTAAAGTTTCAATGACATAAAATATTAAAAAGTTTTCACACATAACATAAGTCTCAACACAAAATATAATCATGTTAAACGGATTAATTTCGGGTTTAGTAGTTCTACCTAATTTTGACCTTAAATTTAATCGTGTCTAATTAAATTTAACATATTTTGACCCACACCCGTTTATGCAAAACTCAAATCCATTTATTTCGTGTCGATTTCGAATCATATTATCGTGTCGTGACCTATATTGCCACCCCTACTTATTTGACAACCAATTACCTGTAATTTGCAGGTGCAATATTGTAGTTGTGATGAATTACTTTTACATTTTTCCATATAAAGAGAAAGAGTAATGTTATATGTATGCTGGGTGCCAACGTTGTTTTTCGACGCTAGCATATATTGTGAAATACACGTATATCTCCAAAACATTATAAGAAGCTGGTTGTCAGCGTCGGAAAATGACGCTACTACCCGAGGTACATAAAACATTTTTCTAAAAAAAATAAATAAAAATTCTATAGTGGATTTTTCAACCGTGAAACCTGTTAAGGCCGTAATATATATAAAAATTTAAATTACCTGATCGAATTTATCTTTAATTGTATCTTCAACCATTAATGTTTCAACCTTCTCTTTTTCCTCCTTGTTTCCATGATCTTCTTCATCAGTTGCCAAGGTGACAGGACCCTTCTTCTGCGCCCCACTCTTCCCCCACAGAACACTGTAAAGGCTTCCAGCTAAAAGGATCCCGCCAACAACACTGAAACAACAACATCAAATTAGTGGTCAGATAATCCTAATCAGTTTTTCTGATTCTGAACTGGGAATGAAGGAATTTTTGTTTTTGAAAAGTTGGGTTTTTTAAAAAGTAGTATTTTTTATAACACAACGGTATAAACATTTTTATAAGTAACTTAAACTAATACATATATCATTATTATTAGGAAAATACTAAAGTGGCATCTAAATGTAAATTCAAGGTGTATATTACTATTGTACTCTATTAAATTTCCTGAAATTATAAACACCAACATATGATTCGATCATTCGAGATAATTTAATAATATACAAAAGTGATGTATATTTTATATGTATATTTTGGACGATCAATGTGACATCACTCTAATTATTGAGTACGGGATATTCAGGTAAAATTGAGATCAAATGAAATGCAACCTTAATGTAGTACATTTTTAAGGAAGATCAGTAATATAGAAATAAGAGTGTTTTTAAAGGTGTATCTTTAATATTTAATAAGAGAATTTTAAATTGACTCCAAAAATAGATTCAAATTTATAAACAAGTTAATGTGTCAGTCACCACAACATCATATAGAGCAGAGAGAAAGTCATAAAAATTAGAAAGAGAACTCATCATTTACCATGTTGGTATGAATTTGGATCTGTTTTTTGAGTTGTTTTTATAGGATTTTTCATAAGGTGAGTTACGTAGGTCATCATATTTATTGATTCATAAAGCAGAATTGATTGGAATGTTATTAATGAAAGTTGATCCGTTGGCCCATAAAAAAAATGTAATCAGATAAGTTTTTTGAGCTTGGTGCACCTTATCCATATATTTTAATTTAATTATATAGGTCATGATATGGGCGTTATTTAATTATATGTGTGGACTTGGACAGTAGGCTCATTTGTGATTTATGATGTATATGGGTCTAGCACAAATATTTTATGTCTTTTTGTTTGTTTTGAATCCTTGTAATAACCTCGTATAAAGGCTAATCTAAGCTCTTTTCTTAATAAATGTTCTCATACGTTCTCTACTCTACGTGGTGAGAGAAAAGAACAAAGAAAGAAGAGTGGAAATACAAAAGAAAAGAAGACCCCGGTACAAAGGAAAAAGATGTAAAATTAAGATTTACCTAGCTAGAGGAATGTCTTGTATTGATTTGCTGCTTTAATAGTAAATCGTTGCCTATGTGGATGTAGCAAATTTTGGTGAACTATGTAAAATCTTGTGTATTGCGGGTTTGTTATCTTCTTGTTTTTTTTTTTTTTATTATGTTTTTTGGTATCTTTAGTGCATTGCACATTTGTTTTGGTGTTACCATTGTTGTTATTATCAAATAAGTTCTTGGAAGGGGTGGTGTACAAAAAGTGTTTGAAGAAATTTTGTAAAAAACATTCTTGAGCGTTTATCTCCATTTCTCTACAAATCGTATCAGAACCTATTGTTTAAATGAGACGCACATATGTTAAGGTAGAGCACACGCGTATGCTCATGGGCTGTAGATAGTTCATCGAGTTCTTCCTCATCGAGATGATGACAACAACTAATCTAACAGATTTATTGGGCATATATACGGGTCCGTTTGGTGTGAGGGATAGGATGATATTATTTTTTATAGGATTAGATAGGATATGATAAGATAGGGTTAAAAATAGAGCAATCCTGTGTTTGGTGCAACACATGAGATTAGTATGAAAATTAATTAATTTTTTTAAAAATTTTATTTTTTTTTAAAGAAGAAGAAAAAAAAGGGAGGAAATTGAAGGAGGAGGAAATCAAGAAAGAAGAAGTGTGGGATAAATTGGTTGGTCGGATTATTTTAATCATATTCGAGTCAGTTTTAGCTATCTTTAGCCTATGTGATAGAGTGTGCTTGTGGGGATACTCATGACTGAGTTATCCATAGAACTTATCAATATTGCATGGTCCGGGGCAACACTGTGCAAGAACTGTTATCGAAGGTATCTGAGTGATTATTCGACGCTACGTACAAGCGAGATATTCGAGTACTCTGCTGTAATATGAGTATATGTGTGAATGGCTGACCAAAAATATGTGTATTCGAGGTGCCGCATGGATAACATGTATGTCTTACAGATATGCTCGTGACAAGTGGTATTAGAGCTGAAACAAGATTGCACGAACCTTGTAGTGAGCTAGTGCAAAGAAGAGATACAGTCGAAGAAATGTGTGTTGTATGCAATGGAACCATCATGGAGAATGAGATATACAATAGTGGTGTTGGTACAATGCCTAAAGTGGCACGATGATGGGAGGATACTCGATACAATAGTTAACACGAGCAATATCCGATAAGCAAGTAGAGCTTTAATGGTCGACAAGTGTGTTGACATAAGAGCATGCATGAGGATGTATGTCAAGTGAAGCATATGGGACAAGATGGCTATAATCGTCGTTTCGGGTTGCGAAGACAAGGCATCAAGCGCATGTCATATGTGAAATGATGGTGTGATTCAAGCAGTTCCCTTTAGATGAACTCTTGAGAAACGTATGGACATATACATCGGTTGCGGTGATTATTTCTTCTTGGGTGAAGACAATGGTCGAGGTACTGGAAGAAGCTCCATCAATGAAGAAAGTTTGTTATTGTGGAGGTAACGCAATAAAGGAGATTAAGAATCTAGTAGGGTAGCCCTTCAGCATAGTGTTACTCCATATCGTGATTGGTTCGAGGTACTAGTGCAAGCAGACACACAGGGTAAAGAACAATCTTAGTGAGTGGAAGCACGAAGGTGCGAGAGTGAGCTACATCAGGTAAATGATAGCTCGTCCCAAAGGAGAAGATCATTGCTACGTCAAATAGTAGCACAATGCCTAAGTGTAAATGATTATCGTAGGACTGAATAGGATAGTAGTTCCTCATGCAAAGAAGTTGAATAGGATAAAGTTCCAGGTTCAAGTCAAGCAGCGAAGCCACGAGTAGGGGTGCGACAATTAGAAGGTGCATATAGAGATGCCGATGAGAGATGATCTGTCCCATAAGATTATTTTTAATCTTATTCCATCATATCCCCCCTTACCAAACAACCCCTATGGATTGAAATAATAATCCTACATCGATAATGGACAAGTTTATTATAAAGAATATAAGTTAGAATATCATCTTTATCAGTACTAAGGCCTTTTGAAATAAAACTCACACCTTAGCTCATAGGTGTTAAATTGGAGACAATATCAATACTAGTACACATTTAGACCTGCTCAACACATAATATCTTCTTTATGTCTTCCCAAATCATCGGGTTCATGTATATTTTCTTTTTCATTATAAATTAAAACCATACTTATAATTATTGATAAGATTATTTAATGTTAGAAGTTTTCTTTCGATTTTATCATTTTTTTTTCTTTTCTTCTAATCGATTTAAACATTCACCTTCCAAGGGTAATCGATTCACTCCAGAGAACCGAAGAACAGATGATAGTGAATATCAAAGCCAATGGGGTCAAACATAGCCAAGAAAACGGGGCCTGTCTTCTCCCTGCACCATGCTTGTAAATAGAAAATTATGGCCGTTGACATGGTTCCCTGCAGTCACATACCCATACCCCCCACAAGTAAGACATATAAAAATGAAATAAATCATCTAATCTTCCTATCTAGATATATGGTATATTAACATCAATCTTAGAGAGAAATACATAACACCAAGTAAAAAAAGAAGTAATTACAGTAGCAGATCTGTATTTTTTGTATGATATTATACACTGTAAATGACCGCGAGAAGTCCAATGTCCATGTGCAATTTCCATTTCTGAAGGTTCCTCTGGAAAATCATGGCTACCACAAACGACTGGATGACGCTAAAAATGCACTGTAGAGTTGTAAAGAGGATTTTTTTTTTTTTTTTTGGCAAGGTAAAGAGGAGTTTGGATGGGTAGCTTTCCAAAAACTTTGCCTGTAAAATGACCAAAGTCTGAATATTAATTTTTTATGCTCTATAGTAAACATATATTCAAATATTAGAAATATTCATTCTCACCCTTCCACCCTCATTCACAAAAGAAAAAAAATATTTATTAATTAGTTACTTACTAACATTACTATAAAATATTCTCTAATATTTATATCAACTTTTGTTTTATTATAATGTAAATAATTGAAAAATCAATAAAAAAAAGTTGTCCATTTATATAAACATCATTTAGTGTGGCTATTAAAGAACATGAAGCATTATTTTTATGGTTGTTGACGTTACTTCGTTGCAACATGAAAGCAGGTGTTCGAATTTAGAAACAACCTTTTCAATATACTGCATACGGCCCTTATATCTAGATTGTCTCACATAATTTTAATATCACTTAATACAGATTAAGAAATAAGTAAAAGATAATATTGACAATTTAATTAGCAAAAATAATTATTCTGGATTTGAAGAGAGTTAAAACGACTTAAAATATATATTTAAAAATATACTCAAGCTGACGTAACAATCTACCATATCACAATATCAAGTCACGACGAGTATGGTTTTGAATATAATTTTTGAATAGTAAAAGCATTTTTCAGATCAAATTCTTTCTGTTGAAAATGAAGAAGTTTCGAGGCTTAATCATGTAATTACCTTGGATTCGGTTTCCTCACTGCATGAATAATTCCAATCCTCTGGTTTTCTTTGAAAGAAAAAAAAAAGAGAGGCATTTCATGTTATACTGTATGCATGAATAACAATAACAAGACCAACAACAACAAAAATAATAATAATAATAATAATAATAATAATAATAATAATGTATGTTATAATGTGCCTTTCTTCTAGTAGTAATTACCCACCAATCCACTATATTCTACCCACTACCCAGTTATTTACTTTTTTTTAGTTTGAATTCATATATTCACAATTTCACTCCTTTCGATTATAATCTTTCCCTTATTTTAACCCATATTCTTGAAAAAATCTTACCTTATAACTTATATACAATAATTATTTGAAATAATTAACCTTTTTGATAAATAATAATATTAAATTAAAAATTGCTTTTGTGTTGTTTTTTTTTTTAATTTCTTCTCTCGCAATATTTGTATTTTAATTCTACCTAACTTCTTCTCGTTTTGTTTAATGATAATTATTATCTTCATCTTTACAATTAAGATTATTTAGAGACAAAATAAAAAGTATGATAAGAGTACTGGTAAGGGTGCGATCATACCAGCACTAATGCACCGGATCCCATCAGAACTCCGCAGTTAAGCGTGCTTGGGCGAGAGTAGTACTAGGATGGGTGACCTCCTGGGAAGTCCTCGTGTTGCACCCCCTTTTATTTAGCCAATCAGCGGTATTCTCTCCGACAATGAAAGCACTACAAAAACAAAAGGGATGATATGATGATATCTCCGTCAAACGAACACGATCGCTTCTGCAAATGCAGTTTCTTTTTCTGATCTGCTCTTTTGAGCGCGGATTTCACCATGTCGAGCGTGCATACGCTCTGGTAATCGTGAGAAGAAGTGACGAGTTTCAGATCCAAGCGTTTTTCGAATTCGAGTTGCAGAGTTTTCGATTTTGATGATGCAGGTGGTAGATTTAGGTCTTGAAGCTCTGGATAAGATTTCGATGAGGATGATGGCATTGAAGAAGATGACGAATTCGAAGATCTGTCGGATCTCTGCAGAACGAGAAATGATGCCCTAACTTCAGGAGAATAGTAGCAAGAATAGGCTACTGCAGAGATCGGAGGCTGAGCTTTTGTGGGGAGCAAGATTTACAAAATGGTTTCAACAGAACAAAGAAAAAGGTCAGTGACGATGGAGGTGAAGCCGTGCTGAGAGAAAGTCAGACGCCGCGTGAGCATTGCGGCCGCCATTGCAGATCGTTGGGAGGAAGGTTTCGAGTTGCAGAGAATATCGAAGAGCAGTTTCTTTGAGCAGAAGAAACGTAGCGAGAAGCTTTGGCTGGTTCGGTTTAGGGTTTTTATCTCTCGTCGACGATCTCGTTTCCTCACCAGATATCAGATTCGTAGCGTTTGAATCAGCGGCAAAGCTTTCAAGAAGAAGAAGAATCTGCGGTTCTTACAGAAATTCTCAAGCTTCCATATCAGATCTGTAGCGTTTTTGAATCGACGGCAGAGCTTCCAAGAAATTCTTTGAATCGGCGGCAACACCAGCAAGCTTCTTTGAATCGGTGGCAGTTCATCACAGATACAGCTGCGATTTCACTAACTTTTTCTCCGTTCATCGGATCACTACCCCCTGCGAGATCTGAGTGTAGAATCTGCCTTGAAACTGACGGCAGAGATTTTATTGCTCCTTGCAAGTGAAAAGGAATATCAAAGTATGTCCATTGGGAATGCTTGGATCATTGGAGGGCAATAAGGGGCTTCATTAACCAGAGCAAGCGGCTTCCCTTCTGGCGAAGTAAGACGATCTCTCAGCGTTGCTCAGGCGGCGCTTTGAACTCTTCTTCGCTTTCCTCTCCATTGGTGCGGCGCAGAGCTGCTGTTGCTGCTGCTTCGTCTTGGAACGCGCCATTGGAACACTTAGGTTGGGTTTAGCACAGAAACTCGGCTCGATTTCAATGGTCCGGTTTAGAGAGAGAAAGCTGAGCAAGGCTAGCTAAACTTCTCGGTTTTCTGCGGTATCTCAATGGCGTCTCCAAGTTGAGCGCTGCTGGAGCGTTCAGGAGCGATGTGTTCTCCATTCCGGTTGGTCCAGTGTTCCCCACAGGTTTTCTATTTTTTGCCCTTTCGATTTTATTGAAGGTGCTCTTTCTGCTTTGTTCTTCACATATTTGTTGTCTTCTTGTTTGATTGGGGTTTGATTGGGGTTAAAAACTTGTATTGACGGAGAAGACGACGGTGAATTTGAGTCTCGAGCATGGTTTTATGAAGGAGGTGGATTCGTTCACAAGTTTTGTTTTTGATTTGGGGCTTTTGATCACGTGATAAGGATTTTGAAATAGGGGGATTTTGGTGCAGTGATGGTGGGTATTTTGGATTCTCGGTGAGGAATATATATAATGGTCGGATTTAGAGCGGGGGTTTTGGATTGCATGGGCGAAGAATGCGTGAACTGCGTAGCGGAGTACGTCGAGGCCGTGCTCCGGTTGTAGATCAGCCGCGGAAACCACGGGATCGAGGCGGAAAGAGGAAATCAGAGCCCTTGGTCGGAAACTACATCAGAACTAGAGCTGCAGTGGCGAAGGAAGCGGCAAGAAACCAGGTGGTGGTTGCTGCCGGTGGCGGTGGTAGTGGTGGTGCAGAGGAGGAGGCGGCGGCGGCAGCAGAGGTGAGGCCGAGGACGAGATTGGATGCGGCGAGGAATCGTGCGAAGGCGGCTGCGGTGATCGTGATTTCGGACAAGAACGGTGAATCGGGAGGTGGTTCCGATCAGTTTAGAGAGATTCAGGGAGAGATTCCTCGGAAAGATATGATGGGAGACGACAGTGGTGGTTTGAGTGCTAACAAGGCTGGAGGCCAGGAAGAAGAAGGCAACACTGCTCCTTTTCCGGAAAGGGAAACTGATTTGCTTGAACGAAGTAACAAAAAAGTTAAGATGAATGTGGATGGAGTGGAACCAGATTTGTCGCCGATGGCGGACGTAAGTATGGTGGAGGAGACTCAGGCATGCAAGGAGAATGCTGAGGGGAATGGGATGTTCGCCCCCTTGCCAACATTTAGAGACAAACTTTTGGGCTATACGGGACGGATGGATGATGGTGAGACGTCCGATGAGGATTGGACCTCAGATGATGAAGGAGAGATGGGGGCTGAGGAGTCCGAATCCGAGTGTCCAGTCATTCACATATCCAAGGAGGAGACGAGGCGCTTACGTCGCCCATGGCGACAGACACTTATTATCAAACTGTTGGGCAGAACAATTGGATTTACATTCCTGTTACGTAAGATTAAGACCTTATGGCGTCCGAAGGCTCCTATTGAATTAGTTGCTATTGATCAAGACTATTTTCTTGTCAAGTTTGCCTCCAAGGAGGATTATGAGTATGCAAAATTTGAGGGCCCATGGATGATCTTTGATCATTATCTGACAGTGCGGCAATGGCATCCTAATTTTGACCCGGGGCAGGAGAACATGGATAGATTGTTGGTGTGGGTGCGAATCCCTTGTCTCCCAATTGAATACTATGACTATGACTTCCTCATGAAAGTAGGGGCGCGTATTGGTCGTCCGGTGAAGATTGATGATGCAACAAGCAGCGTCTCTAGGGGGAAGTTCGCGCGTATATGTGTGGAGGTAGATATAACCAAGCCACTTCTATCTAAATTCACTTTGCGACATCGGGTTCGACGGATTGAATACGAGGGGATCCATTTAATTTGCTTTGATTGTGGATGTTATGGGCATCGGAAAGATGCGTGTCCAAAGAATGAGGGCCAAGAGACACCTCATCACGGTGGACCGGCGGAAGTGCTGGCCGGAGATGTTAGAGATGTGGTCGGAGTTCAAGCTAGGCCGGCTGAGCCTCCGGTGAATCAGGAAATAACCGAAAGTTATGGGCCATGGATGTTGGCTTCTAGAAGACCTCGTAGAGGTATGACCAAAACTGAAAATGGTAAGAGTGGGAGAGCTGGACGTGATCCTCGGGATATGCCACTGATTGGTGCTAAACAAAATGCTAGTTTTCAGCAACATATTTCTCGGTATGCGGCTTTAGCGGTTGAGGATAATCTTGAGGAAAATATTGATAGTGATCAGCGAGATGGGCCGCATCTTGATAAGCATATTGGCGTGCACAGGGGCCCAGGGATATCACTTAATGACTATGTCAAGAGTAAAGGGAAAAGGCCCAATATGCAACAAAATACAAAGGAAGTGGATAATGGCCCAAGCACTCAAGTGGCTGTAGAGACCAGCAATGCGGTTCGAATAAAGAAGAATTTACTGACTCGTGACATCACTTCTATCTCCTCTCAGTCCAAGCAAGCTGCCGCTGCGGAGGAACATATTGTGGTGCGTGGGTCCAATAGAGGTCAGCTGATCTCTCGATCGGTGGTCTCTCATCCCCAGCATCAGGTCGAGAACATGGAGGGTATTCATCCTACAATTAATTCGATACCAGAACATCATCAAGATCCTCCTATTGTGGTGGAATCTGGGCATGTTCCTGCTATTGGTAGGCGGGAACTTGGTGGAACAAAAGCTAATATGGTGGGGGTGCATAACGAAGCTCCTAGTGACAAGGATGAATCGCTTGGGAGGATGGATATTGTTGATGGAGGGTTCTCCTCTTAAAGCCGTGCTTGTCAATTTTTTGGTCTTCGGTAGGGGTGGGTAGCCTATTTTATCTTGTTTTTATGGATTTTATGATCTGGAATTGTCAAGGGGCGGCTTCGAAGGAGTTTCACCGTTCCCTGAAAGACCTGCTTAAGATGCATAAACCAGGCATATTGGGGTTGTTAGAGCCCAAAGTGAGTGGATCTCAGGCAGATTTTCTCTGTAAAAAGCTGGGATTTGATGAATGGGTCCGGGTAGAATCATTGGGTTTCAGTGGTGGTATTTGGGTGTTCTGGCATAGTTCTTGTCAAATAAATATCATTGCTACTCATCCCCAGTTTATCCATATGAGGGTTCGGGATAGTAGTATGCATCAGTGGTTGTTATCTGTTGTTTATGGTAGTCCTACAGCCAGCCTGAAGAAGCTGTTATGGAGGGATCTCAATAAGAATGTTTTTGATATGAGTGAGCCTTGGATTATTGCGGGTGATTTTAATGCGGTGGTATGTTCCGAAGAAGTTAGTAGTAGGAATGTTGTGGCTCATCATGGCAGCTCTGGTTTTGGGGATTGGATTTTTGATCATGATTTGCTGGACATGGGATTTTCCGGACAAGCCTATACTTGGAGTAGGGGTATTGGGGATCAGTTTAAGGGAGCTCGCCTGGATAGAGTTTTATGTAATTTAGCTTGGAGGCATATGTTTGAGGACGCTAGAGTGCTTCACCTTCCTAAACATCACTCCGACCATGTTCCTATCTTGGTTCGTTTAAAGGGTTCAAGTGCCATTGTGAGGCCAACGCAGTTTAAATTTCAGGCAGCTTGGCTGACTCATCCGGGATTTTACAATGTCATTAAGGAGAATTGGAGTCATGACCGATCTTTGGATACAAATAATCGGCATATAGCCTCGGTTCTTACTTCATGGAATAATACCGAGTTTGGGAGTATTTCTAGGAGGAAGAAGAGGCTCTGGGCGAGACTTGCAGGCATTCAACGTGTCTTATCTAAACACCCTACACACCGTATTCATCTTTTGGAGTCTAAGCTTAAGAAGGAGCTGGACCTTGTTCTGTATCAAGAAGAACTTTCGTGGTTTCAGAAATCTAGAGCCGACTGGATCCTTTCGGGTGACCGCAATACCAAGTTCTATCACGCTACTACAGTCATTCGTCGGAGTAGGAATGTCATTGGGAGGTTAAAAGGTGCAGATGGAAATTGGGTTTCAGATTCAGCTCAGTTGAAGCATCTAATTCAAGATTTTTATACCAGGTTATTTTCAAAAGAACCTTGCGGGGATATGTCTGATTTTCCTAAAGGGGGTTTTCCAATTCTAGATGGTGCTGTCATGGCAAGGATTCATCAGCCCTTTGAGATTGAAGAGATTCGTCAGGCTTTATTTGATATGGCTCCCTTCAAAGCGCCAGGCCCGGATGGTTTTCATGCAGGTTTTTATCAACGCCTCTGGCCTACAGTGGGGGCTTCTGTCTACAAGCTTGTTCAAGACTTTTGGGTGTCAGGAAAGCTTCCAGATGGGATCAATGATACTCTGTTGGTATTAGTACCGAAGGTTCAGCATCTTGAATTATTGACCCAGCTTAGACCTATAAGTCTCTGCAACGTGGGCTATAAACTGATTACAAAAGCTATGACAAATAGGCTAAAAATGATCCTCCCTAGTCTTGTTTCTCCCAACCAAAGCAGCTTTGTTCCTGGTCGCCAAATTACAGATAATGTCATTGTGTATCAAGAAGTCCTTCATTCAATGAGAACTAAGAAGAGTGGTGTATCTCATATGGCAATTAAGATTGATCTTGAAAAGGCCTATGATCGTTTATCGTGGGATTTTATTGAAGACTCGTTGAAGGAGATTGGTCTTAGTGATGGGTGGATCCGAAATGTGATGCATTGTGTCTCTTCTTCTAGGATGTCGATTGTCTGGAATGGGGATCTTTTGGATTGTTTCTCACCTGAGCGCGGAATTCGGCAAGGGGATGCAATTTCGCCTTATCTTTTTGTTCTGTGTATTGAAAGATTGGGTCATTTGATTAATGGGGCAGTGGAGCGAAAGGAATGGAAACCCATACAACTTTCTCGTAATGGTCCTTCTATCTCCCACCTTTTCTTTGCAGATGATATGGTTTTGTTTGCGGAAGCATCTACAGAGCAGATAAAGGTTATTATGAAGTGCCTGGATTTGTTTTGTGCGTGCTCGGGCCAAAAAGTTAACTACCAGAAATCTCATATATTTGTATCTCACAATGTGGAGCTTGCGGTGGCTCAAGACATCTCTACTATCTCTGGTATCCCCCTTACGGACAACCTGGGTCGGTACCTTGGTGCTCCCTCCATTCATGGGAGGGTCCGACCTGCTGACTTTCAGTACATCATTGAGAGAGTGACTACTCGATTGGAGGGGTGGAAGACAAAATTCTTGTCCTTTGCGGGTAGATTGGTTCTAGTTAAATCGGTGCTTAACTCTATTCCCATGTACATCATGCAGACTATGGTGTTACCAATAGGGGTGTGTAATACCATTGATAAATTAGTTCGACGTTTTCTATGGGGAGGGTCTAATGAGAAGCAGGGTGTCAACCTCATTAAGTGGGAAATCATCATCAAACCTATGGAGGACGGTGGTCTTGGCATTAAGAGTATGGCTCATATGAACTTAGCTTTTTTGGCCAAATTGGGATGGAGACTAATTACAGATAAGAATAGCTTTTGGGCCAGAGTTGTTTCCATGAAGTATCTGCATCGGGAAGCTACTATTGATAGGTTGCAGCCTAAGAATGGGGCTTCCAATGCGTGGCGGGGCATTGTTAAAGCCTCGTCTATTTTACGTAGCGGGGTGCGGGCTCTAGTTCGTAATGGTAAGGACACTCTTTTTTGGCTTGATACATGGGTAGGTGAGGTGGCCTTAATCAATATGAAAATGCGGGATTTGAGTTTGGTGGAGATGTATAGGCCTGTCTCAAGCTATTGGGTGAAGGGCTCAGGGTGGGACTGGAATGCTCTATCAGGTTTACTCCCTTTTGAGGTTGAAAATAAACTTGCTGCTGTGCTCTTATGGGATGAGGAGGAGGTTGCAGATGGCATATGTTGGGGAGCTTCTAAGAGTGGCATATTAACGGTGACCTCTGCTTATACTATTTCTACTGGCACTCTTATGGGAGATCCTAATTCCCTTTGGAGGATGATTTGGAAGCTTAAAGCTCCTCAAAGATGCAAGACTTTTTTGTGGATGGTTGCGCATCGAAAGATCATGTGCAATGCTGAGCGGATGAAAAGGGGTTTCACCATGGCATCTGACTGTATTGAATGTGTGGGATGTATCGAGGATGTTGATCATATTTTTCGAAATTGCTCTAGAGCCGTGCAATTATGGAAGCGTCTATTGCAGCCAGTTGAGTATCATCTTCAGAGCAATTTGGATTTTCAAAGCTGGCTTGCTCATAATCTTGCTGGCGTTAATGATTGTAATGTTGACTATGACTGGGCTTCCTACTTTACAGTTGCCGTGTGGGCTCTTTGGAAATGGAGGAATGATTTAGTTTTTCGTAATCTTCGTTTTCACTTCGAGTATAGCATGACTTGGCTTAAAGGGAAAGTGGCTGAAATTATTCATGCTTTTCGAGCCAAAGTGGCGGTCCATGGTGCTGGACTGATAGAGAGGGTGAAGATGGTAGGCTGGTGTGCTCCCAACCATGGTTGGACTAAGCTTAATACTGATGGATGTCTTAAGAAAGCTTCATCGCGAGCAGGGGGTGGCGGTCTTCTCCGTGATTATCGTGGTATGTGGTTGAGGGGGTTTGTGGCTAATATTGGGTCTTGTACTGCAACTGAAGCTGAATTATGGGCTGCTGTTCATGGCCTCCGTCTTGCTTGGGATGAGGGCCATCGTTCTATAGTTTTCGAAACAGATTCGGCTATGGTGGCTGGTTGGTTAAAAGGCAACAGTATGCCGCAGCTTAGCCTTTCCAACTTGGTAAATGAGTGTAGAACACTCCTTCAGAGAGATTGGATAGTTCAAGTTGAGCATATTTATAGAGAAGGTAATAGAGCAGCAGACTATTTGGCTACTGAGGCTTTGAAGTTCAATCGGGGAGTGTGTATCCTGTCTTCCCCTCCCCGTGGGTTATTCAATATTTTGAGGGAAGATGCAACTGGGGTTACTTGGCCTAGGAGAGTTCGAGATGTAGTGTGCTAGTTGTTTTTGTTGGGTATTCCCCCTCTTTTTCTTTCAAAAAAAACGTTATTATAACTAAATTAAATTAAATTGGAGCCCCTAAAAAGATAACTTGTTGGTCATGATTAATGTATAGTTACCACTTAAATTAATTCTAAATATCAATAATGAACATCTTTAATTAGTAACTATAGCAATTTGTTGATTCAATTTAACCTTCTGATATTAATATTGATGTAGATTCATCACAAAATCAAAAACAAAAATATTTAAAAATAATTAAAGTAAATTGTATTGATCCGATTACTTCAAATATTAGATATCATTCTGCCAAAAATCCTATTTATAACAAACCACCAAATACGAGTTCTAAACAACTTTCAAATAATTAATTAAGTGAATATAAACCACATAACATGGCCCACTAAAAAATAGACGAAACAGAATTAAAAAAACATTATAATAATAATAATAAAATAATAAAATATATTATACACGTGTTTCATGCGTTCCAACATCAAACACACTTTGCAATTATTACTTAATATATAGCATACGTGGTGCTTTTTATATTGTAGTATACTAACGAAGAGGAGGCTACCATATTAAATATAAAATTTAAGGGGAACGATTGGATATCTGAAAAGATGATCAATATAATGCCCTAGGGATGGCTCTAGGGCAAGCACTTACCAGCTATCATGGTTATGGATATATATTAATTAAAAGTTGGGTAAACATTTTTATATGATTCAATTATTGGTATGGTTTGCCCACAAGATCAGAAAACCAATCTTTCACACAATCAAATCAACTTTTTGACAGATCTTTGACATAATGCCGATCTCAACTTTGAAATAGAACATAATATATCCTGAACAAAATACTAGAGATTTAGTTTGTTAGATTGTAATTCTCCATGGCTTCTATTTTCTTCGTTATTTCTACAATAAACCTTTACCTTTAAGAAAATTAAAGGAATAAATACTATTCTATTTATCAATACTATTTATAAAGCCAAAATCCATCGTGCAAGTGCGCCACTTTTTTAACAAATTCCAAAATTACCCGCTCTTTCTCAATGTTAAACTGAAAAAAAAATCAAAACATTAAGGATATTTTTGTAATAAACCACTAAATACAACCTAAAATAATTTTAGATAAGATTGTGATACTGATTATTTCTAACTTCGGTATCCCGAAAAATACTCACACCCTTTTCAAACGGTTGCCAAATTTAGCAACTGCCACCATCTTCACAGGTTTTGTTTTGCTTTGACAAAAAAGGAAAATAAAGTTTCTTATTTATGTTTTATAATTAGAAGTGAAATTAGGTGGTTGGAATTTTGTCGCCTTCTCCACCCAACCTGATGAGGTCGGGTAGTAGAAGGTTGGACCCGATGCCACCCGACCTCGGTTTGGTCGGGTTGGCCCCCCATTAAATAGCTTACTTTTTTTAAAGCTTAATAACTACTATTTAAATTTATATTAATAATAAAATATATTGAATTATCATGTATTTAACTTATTAAACTACTATTTAAGCTTTAAAAGATGAAATTTCTCTTTTTTGAAAGAACTCATACATTTACAAGTCAAGCTACTCTAAAACTTGACTTATGAGAATGAAGATGAACTCATATATATATATATAAATTTTAAGAGGTCGGGTCGTATTGAGTTGCTAAAACATTAACCTGATCAATCTAACATATCAATCAAACCCGACCCGACCGAATCTAAAATGGTTGGGTCGGTCGAGTTGCTTAAACCCCTATCTATAACTATTCATTAATGCTTTACTAATTTATTTTAGTATTATTTATTTTAATTTGGTAAGTTTTAATCCCCTTCAATTTTAATCATGTGCTCGTGCACTAGTTTAAAAAAATATAATTACTTGTATAATTATATTATTATAATAATTGAAGATACATATATATTACACATTTGAATGTAATAATACAAGATTAAATGACAAGGATAGTGTTGCTTGCATCTTTTTTTTAATAGTTAAAATGATGACATTTATTCTAATATATAGAACACATATAAGTGCCATTAGGAATGTGAGCGTGTACATGCAAGAAAATATGAGCACTTATTTTACATCTCTAAACCAACATCTGTTACTCTCTTTCTATATATATTTATATTCGTCATTAATTCGAAGTATACTATCAATAAGAAGAAGAAGTAAAGATAAATTATTGTGGGAGGTCTTTTAATTTAATTTACTTGCCTTCGGAATATAAAGGCGAAAGGGAAGGGAACAACGGGTGTTCATTAACCCGACCTGATCAAATCGAATCTTTTGGGTTGATTTGGGTTGGATTAAATAAATAGTTTAAGTTGGGTTGAGTTTTAAAATACCTAACTCGATTTGTTTGGGTTGTGTCACGGGTTTAACCTATAAAAAATTAAATAACCCAACCCAAACCAAACCTTAATATTAGTTTCAAAGTCATAAATTTTACAATTACATATTTATGATTTAGAGTTTTAGTAATTTAAAAAAAAAAAAAATAACTTACTAACGCGGAGCTTAACAATCATAATAACTTAAAATTGATTTTTTTTTTAATCTTTTTTGTATCCTTTTTGGCTTGACTGTGTACTTTTGTCTTTTATTTATTCTACCTTATCCGTTCTTATGTGTGTTTTTCCAACTATTCGATAAGAATTTTCAGTGTTTAACTATTGATATTTTTTAGCAATGTAAAAATAAGTCTTTGTAACAAGTTATGTTCATATCAAGTTTTAAAGATGTAAACCAACAAGAGAATTAGATCATCATCATGAGCATAAGTTTCATAATCACCAATCTAAGCTATTATAATAACATACTGTAAATATTGGGTAAAAGAAAATGACTATCATAATTTGTTTTGTAGCAATTATTTTATAAATTATTGTTCGAAATTATCAAAACTAGACCCAAATTCAACCCTATCTACCGACCTAACCCAAACTGAATCTGAACTATTTGGGTTAGGTTGAGTTGAGTTAGAGGATAGATTGGGTTGAGTTGAGTTTCAAATTTAGTAACCTAAACTATTTAAGTTAGATTAGATTTTAGTCTCAAACTGACTCAAACCAACCTATGTACACCCTAAAAGGAAGGATGGTGGCAATTAGCTATCTATAGAAAACGAAATATGGCTGCATAGATTGCTTGAACCAGAAGAGCGGCTAAATATGGCTAAGCCCAAAGTTTCATACTTTCTGGTTTGGTTTAGAGTTAAAAAAACAAAAAAAAATTGGTTTAGAGTTAAAAAAAAATAAACAAATTGGTGAAAATCACAAAAACACAAAAAAGTAGTGAGTAAAAACAAAGGGAAATGTTAATTTATCTAAAAAAAAAAGTGCAACCAAAAGGACATAAATGCAAAAATGACCCAAAATATATATTCAAATTCATATATAGCTAGACTGATGTGTATGTCAGCGAAGTGAGAAAATAAAAAAAATAAAAAAATAAAAAAAAAACACATACATTACTATTCATCACATTAGCTTGGGATATGAATTTAGGTATGTATTTTAGCATTTTTGTAAACGAATATAGTCACTATATACATTAAATGAAATACGCAATAGATGCATTAATTTCAATAACCATGATGATACTGGTACATTTATATATGACTGCAATTTTTGTAATTAAAATATCAAATTTCTTGCTAAAACTAAATTAAGTATGTAAGACCCTTCTCAAACACCTATAATTATATTCGATTATATTATTATGAAGTATATTATTACTTCATTATAATACATGATTCAAGAAAGATCATAAACAATTTGATTCCAATTCACATTGCACCCCTAATTGCAATATTGTAATTGTGATGAATCAATATTAACCTTTAACATTTTCTATTAAAAATGATACTCTGTTGTGGATTTCTCAACAGTGAAATCTATTGAGACCAAAACATGTAAAAATTTAAATTACCTGATCCAATTTATCTTTAATTGTATCTTCAACCATCAATGTTACAACCTTCTCTTCCTCCTTGTTTTCATGATGATCTTCTTCATCAGTTACCAAGGTGACAGGACCCTTCTTCTGCTCCCCACTCTTCCCCCACAGAACACTGTAAAGGCTTCCAGCTAAAAGGATCGCACCAATAACACTGAAACGATTACAATAACAAAATGGTTAGATAATCTTAATCCATTGTTCTAATTCTAAACTGGTAATGAAGGTAGCAATTTTTGTATGATATTGTAATCCATTGTTATACGTTGAATTTTCTCGAATCACGTTTTATTATATTTTAAGAAAAATCACCACACGAACTTAGGTGTATAAATTTGGGTATGTTTTATTGTATCATTTTTATAATTTTTTCTAGAATGAATTTAAACACTTACCTTCCAAGCGTAACTGATTCACCTAAGAGAACTGATGAATAGGTGACGGTGAAGATCAAAGCCAATGGGGTTGACATAGCCAAGAAAACAGGGCCTTTCTTTTCCATGCACCATGCTTGTAAATAGAATACTGCGGCAGTTGTCATGGTTCCCTGCAGTCACATACCCATAAGTACTCACAATTAGTTACTTGCTTATATATATATAACCATCCAATCTTCCTATCCAGATATCATACAGTTTATTAAGATCAATGTTAAGAGAGATATAACACAAGATATAAAAAATAAAATAAAATACATTAGTAGGTATTTTTTGTATGATATTATTACATTGTAAATCACTGACAGAAGTCCAATGTCCAAGTGCAATTTCCATTTCTGAAGGTTCCTCTCGAAAATCATGGCAACCACAAACGATTGAAAGGCGCTAAAAATGCACTGAAGAGTTGTAAAGAAAAGTTTGGATGGGTAGCTCTCCAAAAACTTTGCCTGAAAGATGAGCAGATCTGTGTGAATATTAAGTTTTGTTGCTCTTAACCCTGTTTTCTATTTGACACATTGCATTGTTGCACTAAGCCTTAATAGTAAGATATATTCAAATATTAGAAATATTGATTCTGGCTTTGTTAGATGTGTGGAGACAGAAATGATAGTCCCACAAAGTAAAAAGTTCATCATTTAACATATGGTGGATTTCTGATCCTCCCCCATTAGTATCAAGACATTGTGGAATTAAAACCTATATATACTTGAGCTCAATAGTAGGTCTAGAAGTATATAAGTGGGGGATAATATCGATACTAACTAAAATTCAGATGATGGTATAGAGCCCAACCGCTTATGATGTGTGTTGAGTTTGAGCAAGCTATCACTAGAGCTTAACATTATGTTTATAAAGTACCGAGGTCTTTTAAAGGTGGTTAAGTACAAACAGTCGCACCTCCACATTTTTTAATGTTCATGAAGAGGTATTAAACAACAACAAAAATTAGGGGTGTTCATTGAGACCGACCAAACCAAAAAATCAAACAAAACCAATGTGATCGGTTTGGTTTGGTTCGGTTTTTGTGAAGTTCGGTTTGATTTTTGGTTTAAGGAAGGAAAAAACCAATCGGTTCGGTTTGATTTTCGGTTTAGACATTAAAAAACCAAATTTAACCGAACCGAACTTGAAGGTAATACTGTCATTTCTCCTATAACCTTAAGCTTTAAATATGTAGGAACATGATTAAAATATCCTTTGAACTTGCTTTTAATTTTTATTTGTTTAACTATTGGATACTTGAAATTGAATTTGTAGGTACATAAAAAAATTGTCTTAAGAACGACTTTGAATGAAAAACATGTAGAAAAGTTTCATGCCAATCTCTTTTATTATTCCTATTATTAAATGTAATAATGTATTTTGTGTTTTAATAGTAATGATAGAACTATATATTATATTTTTCAAAGGATTGAATGTATTTTGAAAAGGTAAAATAGTGTTAAGTAAAAGATTTATAACCGTAAATTGATGTAACTAACCTAATCAACCCAAACCGAACAAATTCGGTTCGGTTTCTGTTTCAAAAAACCCAACCCGAACCAAGATTTACACACCCCTAACAAACATAGTTTTCCCAATAATGTAAATACTTGAGAGACTCAAATAAAAGAAAAAGTTTACCCTTTATATATTTTTTTTTGAAACCCGGGCATCTAGGCAACCTTGCGTGCATCTAATCTGACTAATCCCAGTGGGGTGCAAGCCCTTTGCCCGCAATGATGACACCCCTTGAAACCCCAATTTTTTTTTTGTTCGGGCTCATACCTTAGAATGACGATTGGGAAATGAATCCCAAGATCTCAATCAAGTAAAGGCTCGGGCACTCCCCATTCAACTACTCCGCCACACCAAACTTTGGTTATCCTTTTATACTATACATCATAGTCGGGGCAATTAAGGAACATGAAGTATTATTTTTATTTTATGTATTTTGATTAAACTTGACATAATGGTTGAAGTTGCTCCATTGTGATTTGAAAGTCACATGTTTGAATTTAAAAACAACCCTTTTCAATATGAAGCTAAGGCTACCTATAACATTCCTTCCTTCTATACCTCATGATGTCAAGAACCTTGTATACTGAGCACGACCCTTATATATATTAGGTTGCCTCTCAAATTTTGAATTTTATCTTTTATACAGAAATAATATGTAAAAGATAATATTAAAAATTTCACATAGTCATTGGTCTATATGTATGCATGCATGTAAATGTTACCTGCAAAACAAACCATAAACCCCCTAAGGTGTTGGCAGTGATAATGACGAAGCAACCTATGATCCATCTCTTGCCTGAGCCCATAACTTCTGGACCTTGTACTCTTTGGGCACTCTGATGGCCCAATAGGCGATGATGTATCAAAGGATTTAAGTGGGGGCCCTTATAGAAAGCCAGAGTAAGTGCACCACCCATGCATAGTACAAGACCAACGAGCTTAGCTATCCCTCTTAGTGTATTCAGCTTCATTGTTTCCATCCTGTTACATTCACCAATGAGCTGCTTTTTATATTTCTTTCGATAGTACCATATCATTGATTTTAGTTTATATAAATCAAAATTAATATTGTAATATAACTTATAAACTAAATGAAATTAACTTTTACAGTTATTGATAATAACAAGGCTTATAAAAGTAATGTTTACAAATGACGAAAATAAGCACATATATATATATAGGTAATATATTATTATTCTTAGTGTGCTTAAAATAATTTATAATCTGATTTGCATTAGGTGCTCTTTTATATTTTAATTTACTAACAAGAGGGACCTACCATATTGAGTATTAAATTTTAGACACGGGCATTGGATGACACGTCTCAAAAGGAGATCTATATATGTATATTGCATGTGACTAGATAGGGATGGCTAAAGGCAGGCACTTACTAGTTATCATAGTTATGGAGAAATATTAATTGATAGCTGGATAAATATTAATTCTGAATGATTCAATTATTGGTAAGGTTGGTCCACGAGATTGAGAAAACCATCTTTTACCATAAATCAAAGGAAGCAAATTGTACGGATTAGTAAATTGCTGATCTCAACTTCGAAAGAGATTACAATGTATCCTCAACAAATTACTATATATCCAGCTCATACAATGGATTGGGACAATTTTCTTTGAGATTCTTTTTTGTTATATTATAATTTTTTTTTTCTGATTTGAAGTTTATTTGTTGTTGGTTCAATAATTTTTTTTTTTTTTTAAAGAATTATTACGATTCCAACAATTCTTTATTTTTGAAGCGCATCATGCCAAGTTCACAAATCATTTGAATAAAATCATAAAAAACCAATAATTATAGCTGCCCAAACCTCCCGACGTATGAAAGGAAGAGGGTGTCAACCACAAGAGCAAATGCTCATTGACCACTATCATAGTTATTGTATATATATATTATGCATCTCAATATAACGCACGATCCAGTACTTAGGATAATTTTCGTTTGCACCTTTTTGTGGTTAAAATAACACTTCCTATTATATAAATGAAACATATATAAATGCTATTAGAAATGTTGCCGCGTGTAGGTAAAAAATACAATCACTTATCTTGCATTCCAAGACCACCAACAATATGTGTCTAGAGTTGTGTGTTTTAAATAGGGGTGAAATCATGCCGGGTCAGGTTAGGTTTTACCCCCTAACCCACGTGACCCGATGAGGTAGCGTCGAGTTGGTCGGGTTTCCATTAAATAACTCAATTTTTTTTAAAATTTAAAAACTATTATTTAAGCTTATATTAGTAATAAAATATGTTGGATTATTATGTATTCAACTTATTAAATTACTATTTAAGCTTTAAAAGATGAGATTTCTCGTTTTTGAGAGAACTCATATATGCACAAATAAAGTTACTCTTAAACTTGACTTATGAGAATGAAGATGAATATAAAGTTGGTTGACTTTTATAGAGAATGAGAGTCTTCTATTCTTTCCAACAAGCAATATGAGACTAAAATAAAAAAATTTCTTTTTTAGTCTCAGATACCCATCTTATCATATTCTTCTTACCATCTAACCCAACAACTCAAGAAAAGTAATTGAGGATTATGAGTCTTCTTAATTAAAGGCCTTGTATGTAATAATTTTTTAGTATTTTTTTTATATATACATACACACACACATATATATATATATATAAATTTTAAGAGGTCGGGTTGCTCAAAAATTAACCCGACCCGAAATGGTTAGGATGAGTCTGGTCAGTCGAGTTGCTTACACGCTTAGTTTTAAGGTAAGAAAATGGTAAAAAGATATTTCTAGTTGACATGATTGAAGATAATTTAATAGTGTATTGAAGTTAATTTATATTTTAAGTTTGCAATATTAATAGAACGGAATGGAGTGAACGAATCCATGTAAGGCTTAATTTAGTGGTGTATTTTAATCCAAAAAAACATATGATCCTCAAGTTTTCTTCAGTATATGTACATGTCTTTTTTTTTCCAAAATTTGAAGAAGAAAGACCTACAAGTAAACAAAGGGTACATATTTTAAAATATGGAAAAACGTTAAATTAATAAAAGTAAGAGAACTATAACACACAGAGAATACAATTTAAATTGAGCGAAGAGAAGTTAATTTTATTAGTAAAAATAATAAAAGAGACTTTGAGCAATGGAAAGCAGTAGCGTATGTATATACCGGGACAGAAGTGCGAAGATGAAGGTGGCGACTGGAAGAACGTTGATAGCGGCAGCCCCCATGGTTGCGGAAGTGTATACGATCCCAACGGAGGACAAATTCAAGCACAGAGTACCACTGTTTTGTTTTTATATATGAATAAAAAAAATCCCATAATCCCATTAGAATTCAGGTGTCAAGATGAAAAATAAAATTTAATTCCATTAAATCAAACTTACCCCAAAAGAGAAATACCAAAAATCTTGCACAAGATCACAAAAGACAGCGGCAGTGCTCTCTTTCTTTATATATATATATATATATATATATATATATATATATATATATATATATATATATATATGTCATTAATTCAAAGTCATAATATCAGTAAGTAAGAAGAAGAAGAAGAAGAAGAAGAATTTGAAGATATATTATTATGGGAAGTCTTGTAATTTAATTTAATTACCTTCGGAATATAAGGGCGAAAGGAGAGAGAAGGATGGCGGCAATTAGCTGTCTATAGAAAACGAAAACAAAGCTGTTCATGCCACCATTGAATGCGGATTTGGAGATGAGGAACATGCCTGCATATATGACTTGTATCAGAAGAGCGGCCAAATATGGCTTCTTGCTACTCATTGTATAATTAAAGGAGAGATTATAAGAACAAGAACAGTTTGATGCTTTCTGGTCTTGTGGCCAATGCCGATAGTATATATACGAGGAAGAGGAGCCCACATCAAAGTACAAATCTAACGTGGCATCATCTATGTAAGATTTGTACTGCTTTGCTTGCTGATCTGCCTTTATAATTAATGCTAATACTTGGGTTACTTAACTAATAATATTTAATGCTCATTTTGAACTAGTTAACGTGGGTTAATGCTTTATAAAAATACTCTTCAAACACAATTTATTGAAATTATCCGAGAGAGTTATTCAATTATCTCAAAGCACGCATTAACATATAATTCGAGATGATTCATCAACTATAAAGGACAATGTTAACAAAATATATTTAAAAAATGTGTTAGTTATAAATATTACTCTTACATATATTTATTATTATCTCTTAACTTGAGTTAGATACTTTGAATAAACTTTTTATGTTCCAGACGAAAAAATATTTAGTTTAAATTTAATAAAAAAATGACTAAAATTATTAAAAAAAATATAGATGAGGGCAATTAGGAGTAGAACTTAGACCTTAAAAAAGATAAATTAAAAAGAAATTTTAAAGGCTAAAATGTAAGGTGTAAAAAAAATTAAAAATTAGTTAATTATAAAATTATAATTTTAGTCCCATTGACAATAAAATTAATTTTAAAAAAAATAAAAATAAAGTAAGCTTTTTAAATAGTTCTATTTCGTGAGAAAATAAAAAGTCTATTCAAAGTACCTAACTTAAGATTAAAAGCTAAGATATAACACAATAAATATCTGTAATTAACTCAGGTTAACTAATTCAAAATGAACATTAAATATCACTAGTTAAATAACCCAAGTACATACTAGCATCAATTATAAAGACAGGTCGGCAAGCAAAGCCTTACAAATCCAACGTGGATGATGACACATCATATTTGTACCATGTGGTATGGGCTTTTCCGTTTATATAGCATTCCTCAATGCTATGTGGTAGTTGCACAAGGAAATCTTTATTAACTCTCTTAATTCTAGTTTACCATTTATTAAACATGAGGTTTTTCTTGAAATAATTAAGATCATATTATCCAGCAGAGTGAAATATAGGAAAGAAGTTGGAATGATAAACCTAGTTTGATTTTTTATCTAAAGTTGGTGTATGGGGAATCTTTTGCTTTTCCACGTAATATAAAGTAATCAGACACTTCAAATTCAAATGAAAAAAGCATAATGTTTTAATCCTAAACTTGACTTTTGACAAAAATAACTTGACTTAAATATAGATTACTTTATTAGCTACACTTTGATGATTTATTTAATATATATGCACTTCATGTTGCTTCTTTAGCTTTAGCACATTAATTGAACAGAAAATATTTGTATTAGGTTTTTTTGACACATTAATTGAACGGAGATGACTTATTTTGATACATTGTTTTGTTAGTTTATTGATGGTGGAATGTCTTTTTCATCTTTTCCTTTAAATCATAATTGTGGTAATGAATAAATGTTCATATTCTAAACCCTCGAGTTGTAACTTTTTTCACAATGAGCGTCACTTTCCTAATAGGATATCCACTAGTAGTTTTGTAGTTATACAAGGAAAGGTTTTTTTTTTTTTCTATCTTTTTTTGTTTGTGCGCATGGCGGATTGCTTTGGCTGGTGAGATTATTAGTGGGTCTGGATCTCGTGGACGGAGAGTATCTATTCCTAAATAAAAATGTTTTATGTACATGGTGTTAATGTTATTTTTTTAGATGTTATAAGAATGCGCGTGTATTACACAGAATTCTTAAAATTACGTGTATTTTTAAAATATTTTAAAAAATTTAAGTGATAGCATCAGAAAATAGTATTGAATTCAGGGTGCATATAACATTACTCATTTCTAAACTACATAAAAGTCTTGCATTTCTCTCTCTCTTTCTTTTTTTTATTTTTATTATTCAGTTTGCAAAACTCTTTGAAAATTTGATTTTAATTCATAATAATTCTGATAACAATGGTTGGGATGAATCCAACTTTATATTACAACACAACCAAAATGGTGGATTTCTCAACAGTTAAATCAACATGCAAGCAAGGCCAATAAGCCTTCAAATCATCTCTAATAATTAATTACTCTTTAGTTGTTTCCCCAATTACTACAACCAACCTTACATCTTTCACTTCCTTATTGTTTTCATCTTCATGAACTGCCAAGCTAACAATCTTCTGCTTGTCTTCATCTTCATGAACTTCATGAACTGCCAACCTAACACTCTTCTGATCCCCGTATTTACCCCACAGAACACTGTAAAGCCCTCCAACAAAAAGGATCCCACCTGAAATACTGAACCAACAATATCAAATAGCTAGATAATGTTAATCCATTAATTGTTCTAATTCTAAATTGGGTATATGAATATTGATTTTATTTCATTTAGACAGAATTTGGAATTATTCCTTGAAATTTCATTTCATTATTTTTTTAAGCATTAAAAAGGTGAAAAATAAAGAAAATATAACTAGTTGTGATAGAGCAAAAATAAATAAAAAATTAACCCTTTGTACAACAGTGTAGAAAACAATGCATATTTATGTGTTTATGCTAATGCAAAATAAGTATCACTAAAACCTATTTTTCTTGTAGTGATGAAGTAGCATTTAAGAAGTTATAAACATATTCAAGAGATTAAGTTAAATTAAAATCAATAATTATCATTATTTTTTTAATAAGTTTTATCTCTCTTTATATTGGACAGTAATGTTTTATACATCTCGAACTATATAATAAATGATTTAACAGTTATACATGTATAGTTGCACATATAATTGTAACTTTTTACAATTAGATTAACATTTTGAAAAATGTTAAATTAATTGCAGCAGTTACAATTTTCTTTTGTAACTGCTGCTGAGGTGGTGTGATATGAGAAGATGGTTGTTTATGCCTTTCATTTAATTGTCTTTTGTGATACGAGGGACAACCCCTCGAATCACACCACCTCAACCCTAGTTACATTTTTTTGCAATTACTACTATCAATTTAGCATTCTTTTTTTTTTTTTTTCTTCTTCTATTAAATGGAATCAAATCAATGTACCATATAATTAATATACAAAATCAATTAAAACACTCACCTTCCCAAGGCAACCGATTCACCCAATATATGTAATGAAGCGATGATGGAGAAGATCAACGTCAATGGGGCAGACATGACCAGGAAAACAGGGCCTCTCTTCTCCAAGCACCATGCTTGTAAATAGAATATCATGGCTGTCTCCAAAATTCCCTGTCATACATACCCACAATTACTTATAAGTAGCCTTAAATATATAAATATATATATATATATATATGAGGAGAGATGCTACAATGACTTTTAAAATGATTAATATTAACTTAACTTTCAAACTGCTATATGTTACTAATTTTAGATTTCATTGAATCACATGTTAATTCATAATTAAAATGCAATCTAAAGGTGATGAAGTATTATAATATATACTGCAAAATAATAGCCCAATCAATTTAAGAGTATTTTGTTCATTTCACATAAACCCTTTTTTAGGAGATTCATGTGATAAATGACACTTTTGAGGTTATTATAATATTTTTCTAAAAATATATCAATTTAAAATCATGTTCACACCATATGGCATATCAATATAGGTATGATTTTAGGCATATATATGTTTTGGATCATTTCAGCATTTCAATTGTAACAATAATCAAAATAAAATGAAGTTAATTGGCTATGATAGAAACAACAGAATTTTAATTAATGTCCATTAGATCAAGTAGTGTACGCATCAAGATGTGTGTCATATACGCAGCTAATGGACATTATATAACATTTCTAGTCTTTATTAATGTAGCTCCCAATGTTGTAGTTAGAAAATAATATTACAGTGCAAAGCACGGCAAGAAGTCCGATGTCGAAATGCAACTTCCACTTTTCTAAGGTCCCTCACGAAAATGATGGCAATAAGAAACGACTGAAAGATGTTACAAATGCACTGAAGAGTTGTGAAGAGGAGTTTTGATGGGTAGCCTTCTAAAAACTGTCGGCAAAATATTGAAGCCAACAATGAACTGAACATTATTCTGAAGGTTACATTATTAATCTAACTACAAAATATTGTAACTACAATATAATTATATATTCATATTTATTGGATGTGTATGTTATATATATTTTAAGGTATATACTAAATTATTTAATGAATATAAATGTGTAGTTGTAATATTTTGTAGTTAGATTAATATTTATCTTTCTAATTATACATTAAAAAAATTATTCATGATTAATTAAGAGGGATATTTAGTTTAAATTTCAAATAAAAGCAACTCTACTATAGCAGCCCCACATTCATTAATTGAAGAAGTTACTCTGCACATGCTTGTATTAGAAAGGATTAAGGATGATGCAACAGAAGAATGTGAAGTATTATTTTTATTCTATGTATCTACCAAGATAATGTCAGAAAACTTAGATTATAACATAGTTTATATATATCAATCCTCTTGCACCAACAATTTTTAGGAGAACTTTTTCAAAATATATTTACTTTAAAAATAATTTTAAGATATTTGATAATATTTGCTTTTAATAAAATTAAGATTAACCAAAAAAAAAAAAAAACAGCTTTCTGCATTTTAAAGAAGTTTGGCCTAACTAACTTTTTCTAAAAGTAATTATTAGAAAAGCTTTTTCAAAGGCAGTCATATTTCATCCGTGTAAATTTCAAATATCTATTTTTTCTAAAAGGAAACCTTTCCATCTACGTGTACTCAACAATTAATGCAAGGAGAATATGTTAAAAAAAGAGGAGTGAGGTTACTTGCAAAACAAGCCATAAAGCCCAAATAGAGCAGGCAGTGAGGGTGAGAAAAGCAGCCTGTCACAATCTGTCGGGACACACCTAAATAGGCGGTATATTCACAGACGGAGCACGCATTTAAAATTATCACAATGACAGCAGAGTACGTAGCAAAAATATAATACAATACCAATCTGATTTTATTAATTTTAGAATATAATTGTACATAAATATAGTCAAGAGAACATTCTCCCTAACATTCCCAATAAATAATACAAAAGATATAAAATGTGAGCTCAAAAACCTGCACCTAGTCCACCCTAACTTTCTGTGAAAAATTGGATAACAACGGGGTGAGTTACGCGCTCAGTAGGTAAAATAGTTCTTAAATATAACAATTAATAAAGCAAACTTCATAATCAAATATCTTAAATACACATCAGAGCATCATAATCAATCAATATATATGTATGCATAACACCGTCTCGTATTGGTTTGATGATTATACATCGCCTGAGTTCACGTACAAATGTCCTTCCCCAGGCGTAGCTAGGCTCTCATTGTACATCCCTCCTCAGGAACGATGCTCTGGATTCACGTACAAATGTCATTCTCCAAGCGTAGCCAGGTTCTCATTGTACGTCTCTCTCTAGAGAAATATAACGAATAGTGAGCATTGCTCCTAGCTATTCTATGAATCATAAACCACACACGTCCCTAGGTAGTGATATGTATGATGCCAATGCATGAACTGGTCCGGTCTTTACTTAACATTTAGACAGGATTTGGCAATGTCTGGTGATCCTTATCAGGGTTGGTATCACGACGTGCAAGGTTAGGACATTCAGTATTACTTGTGTAAGCTGATAGCTTTCAATTAAGACCAACCAGATCAGTCTCCAGTTGATAGGTGAGACATGAGGTCTGCTTACATACCAATTGCTTAGAGCAGCACGCTGCCTCCCGTTCACTATTTAAAGTTACTGAGGACAAGACTGAGTCAGATTGACCACTAATCCGGCATAGTAACAGTGTAATACATGAACTCCGGATATATAGGCATAAGTATGACAGTATAAACGTTATATGATATAATGCAGTGTAAATAAATAGTAAACATGATGATAAATGAATATAAACTTTAATAAAAGTTATAAGACACGCAAACCTATGTTTCGTTACCCACCTTCAGATAAGAACTTCTTTCAGAACTGGTACTTTCCCCCGGGCAGAACTGCGTTGCACCGCACAGAGAGTCTCAAAAGACTAAAACTCCAAATGAGTGAGAAAGAGGAGGAAAAAGCACAAGGAGAGTGATTTGGGTGTGAGAAATGAGGACGGGGAGGGTTGTTTATATAGAAAATTTGGCGCCTGAACGTTTGGGCATGACATAAGGCCTTTTTGTCACACTCCGCGAATGTGATGAGTACCCCGCAAGACATACTTCAACCATAGCACCACATAATATTGTCTCATCATGATCCAGACCGTCATCACAAGGACGTCTCTACGGAATCATTTGTTCACACTATTTATGAATAGTATTAGGCCTCCCCGGATTCGAACTTCAAACCTAATATAGGTTGATTTCACAATTCGAGTAAAAGACCAAAAAATTTTGCCATCCCTCTTAATGTCCTCAAATTGACTTTTTCCATCCTACCCGATAAACAAAAAAAAAGTCAAACAAAAAAGTAAAAATAATAAGGGTCAAGGTTAACTCGAACCAGCACTCAAAAACACCTATTTCAAGCTCTTTAAGAGAGCTTTTTATTCTTCCTTTCAATTCTTTTTATTCTTTTTTGACAAAAAAATATTTTTCTTTTGAGAAAATCCTTTTGGAGAACTTTTTTTTTTCTTTAATTATAACCATAGTATCCAGCATTTCGACTAATTTATAAGGTTGTCACCCACTCACAAGGTCACAAGGTCACAAAGTCACAAGTGGGGAGACCAAATGGCAAAAAATCCACCACGTCACCTAAAAAAACCCTTTTGGAGAGGTTTTTAATGATATTGATTTAACAATATTAGTCCTAATAATTCAATATATTAGCGCCATATATTTTAGTTTTTAATTCTTTTTGATGTTTTTACTACATGTGTTTAATTTTTTATGAGATTTTTTTTTTTCAGAAGATAAAAGTAGTACTAAATAATAAACAAAAGAACTTCTTTCCAAAAAAAAAAGCAAAAAAGTTTGAGAGAGGAAGCTCCTCCGTCATCGGACCTTTCTCTCTTTAAAAGAAAAGAAAAAGTTTTCTCACAAATTCTTAAACAAACCGACGTAGGGCCCAAAACTCTGTAAACACCCACCAAAGTCACGTTGTGAGTTTTCTTATGAGTAAAAAAAAACTCATTTCTCTTTCAACTGGGAACCAAATGAATTTAATAAAGGTTAGTCTAATATCCGATTCATGTAAAGGATGAGGAGACTCAGCCACAAGACGCTCAGTTCTACCCAATGACAAGAGAGAATTTCAACCAAGAAAAGTTTACAACTAATAAAAGATATATACCATCCTACAAAAGATTCCAACATCTAAGTTGACCTAATTCAAAACTATTTTAAAATTAATAAAAACGTGAGCAACAGTCCATTACGTGACTTTCGTCCTTAAAATCCTAATATTAAATAGAATCCTAACCACCCAATACATGTATGTTTATTTGCAACTAATAGAGATACGTATCAATCTGAAAGCATGAATCTTTTGCTTATTGGAACTGAAAAATGTTTTCTTACTCATAAACACACACATTACAATACAAAACAAGTTTTACATAATGAAACTTAAAAAAGAGAAATGCTTTAAAAACTCTTGACGTGACTCAAAACGAAACTAGAAGTGTTGGTGTTATAACTTAAAAGAACAAAAGCGATAATCTTGATTGAAAAGTTTTGTTATGAGTTTTTTTAATACCTCTCCTTAAAAAATTATAGTTAACATATGACAAAAGACAATGTAAAAGTTTTGGAGATATGCATTATTTATTATATAGTTTTAAATCACTAATCATACCGGAATAGAAGAGCAAAAACGAAGGTGACGACCGGCAGAGCATTGGAAGCCGCAGAGACCAAAGTTGCAGAAGTGTATATCCTATTCATATATCCATAAAACCAAAACCCAATTAGATTTCGATTAACGACACAAGAATGAAATTTAGTTCCATTAGACAAAACTTAATTAATTACCCGAATAGAGCAAGGAAGAAAATCTTGCACAGGGCCACAAGCGAAAGCGGTGGCGCTTTCTTTCTAATAATTTAGTTCAAAGAAAAAGTGGAAGAAGAAAACAAAGATGTTATAATTAGTTCAAACAAGAAGAAAAAAAATAGAGAAGAAGATCATATTATTGTTACTAATTTAACTGCTTAAAGTAGAGAGAATAATGGAAGCTACGACCTGTCTATAGAACACGAAAACAAAGTTGTTCAGGCCATTGCTCAATGCAGATTTGGAGATGATGAACATGCCTGCGATATATTATATGGTGTTGGGAAAAACGATGGATGTAAAGAAATAAATTCTACAATCCCAGGACAATTTCCCAAACTAAAAATACAACAAAGATAACACCAAAGATTTTAGCGTGGAAAACCCTCTAAAAGATGAGGTAAAAACCACGGGACCCGTAGGCCGCTTAAAGAAACTTCCACTATAATAAATGGGATTACAAACGTCACCTTTCGGTGGATCTCTCTCTCACAAATACACAATACCTATGTATCTTCAATTTGTGGATAACACTTCACAAATTGGCTCACACTTTTTCTTCTCAAAAAAACTCTTTTTGAGGCTCTCTAGATCTCTAGAATTAGATCTCTCTCGGATCTATCGAATGAATTTTCAAGTTGAAACAAGGTTCTATTTATAGAGTTATGGAGTAGGGATTTTTCTGTAATTTCTTTTGGAGCTCCCACGTGTTTCATGTTTGCTGCCCACGTGATGTTCATTTCCGCCCATGCATTTGACTGCCCATTGCCCACGTGAAGGAGGTGAGGTTCAGCATCTTCAATAGCCGCCCATGCATGAGTTTTATTTGTTTTTTGTTTAATGAGTTGATGAGGTGGACCCCATCAAATCTCCCCCTCCACCTCATGTGGAACAGGGCTCCTCCACACCGGCAATCTCTCTACATATAGCAAGCTTTTCTCTGGTCAGGGACTTCGTCATCATATCTGCCCCGTTGTCATTCGTGTGGATCTTCTCAACTTGCAGCAGTTTATTTTCCAGCACATCACGAATCCAATGATACCTCACGTCGATGTGCTTGGACCTTGAGTGAAAGGTTGAGTTCTTGCTGAGGTGAATTGCGCTTTGACTGTCGCAATAAAGAACATATTTTTCTTGGTTCTGCTGCAATTCTTGTAGGAACTTTTTCATCCACAAGATCTCCTTACAACCTTCAGTGATTGCAATGTACTCTGCTTCTGTGGTACTTAAGGCAATACACTTCTGTAATCGTGATTGCCATGAGACAGCTCCCCCTGCAAATGTTATTAGGTACCCGGATATCGACTTTCTCGTATCCACGTCGCCAGCCATATCTAAATCTGTAAATCCTTCTAATACAGATTTATCATTACCAAAACATAAACTATGACTAGTAGTACCTCTAAGATACCTGAGTATCCATTTGACTGCTGTCCAATGTTCCTTTCCAGGATTTGATAGAAATCGGCTCACAACACCAACAGCATGAGCAATGTCTGGTCTGGTGCATACCATAGCGTACATTAGACTGCCAACTACCGATGCATAGGGTACCTTGCTTATCTCTGATTTCTCCTCCTCGCCTGAGGGACACTGGCTCGAAGTAAGCTTGAAGTGGCTTGCCAGTGGAGAACTAACAGGTTTAGTTTTGCTCATGTTGAATCGCTCTAAGACTTTCTCAATATACTTCTCTTGAGATAGCCAAAGTCTATTGTTCTTCCTGTCACGAACAATCTTCATGCCAAGGATTTGCTTTGCGGGTCCTAAGTCTTTCATGGCAAAGGACTTGCTCAACTCTTTCTTCAATGTGTTAATCTTGCCAATATCTTGGCCTACAATTAACATATCATCAACATAAAGCAAAAGAATAATAAAATCACCATCAGAGAATTTCTTGATGAAGACGCAGTGATCAGCTGTCGTTCGGTTGTACTCCGTTTGCTCCATGAACGAGTCGAACTTTTTATACCACTGCCGCGGTGCCTGTTTCAAACCATACAGACTCTTCTTCAGCCTGCATACCAGCTTCTCTTTTCTTTTGACTTGGAAACCTTCGGGCTGCTCCATATAGATTTCCTCGTCAAGATCACCGTGTAAGAATGCGGTTTTTACATCAAGTTGTTCAACCTCCAGATTAAGACTAGCTGCCAAGCCAAGAACAACTCGGATTGAAGACATTTTTACCACCGGTGAGAAGATTTCATCGAAGTCAACGCCTTTCTTCTGTCCGAATCCTTTCACAACCAATCTTGCTTTGTATCTAGGTTGCGAGCTACCTTCTTCGCTTTTGATCCTGTATACCCACTTGTTCTTGAGGACTTTCTTTCCCTGTGGTAATTTCACCAAGTCAAATGTGTGGTTCTCATGCAGAGATTTCATTTCTTCCTGCATGGCTTTCATCCACTCAGTTTTATGCTGGTCAGTGATAGCTTCAGTATAGCTCTCCGGTTCTCCCCCGTCAGTGAGCATCACATAGTCACTAGGAGGATATCTTTGACTTGGTTGTCGCTCTCTGGTAGATCTCCTTAGCTGTGCTTCTGGTTGGACTTGTTCAGGAACTTGTTCAGGAATTTGTTCAGGAACTTGTTCTTGTTCTGAACTTTGAGCTGGTGGAACATTATCATCAGTATCTGGTGCAACTCCCTTGCCATCTGAATTTGTTGATGGTGGGACTGGTTCCAGACTGACTGGAAGTTCTTCTGATTGTGGCTTCTCAGGTTTCTGAAAATCTTCGATCGTCTGATCTTCAAGAAACACCACGTCTCTGCTTCTGACAATCTTTTTGTTGACAGGATCCCAAAGTCTGTAGCCGAATTCTTCATGGGAATATCCCACAAAGATACACTGCTTCGCTTTTCCATCCAGCTTGGACCTCTCGTATCTAGGGATGTGAACAAATGCTCTGCAGCCGAATACTTTCAAGTGTTTGTAAGAAACGTCTTTCCCCGTCCAAACTTTTTCTGGTACGTCGTAGTTCAGTGGAACTGATGGAGAAAGGTTGATTAAATCGACCGCTGTCCTCATTGCCTCCCCCCAATAGGAGTTTGGCAGTTTTGCATTTGAGAGCATACATCTGACTCTTTCACAAATGGTTCTGTTCATCCTCTCTGCGACACCGTTGTGTTGAGGTGTCTTTGGTACCGATTTTTCCAGCCTGATGCCGAAATTTCTGCAGTACTCTTCGAATGATCCTCGATACTCACCGCCATCGTCTGATCGTACACACTTCAATCGTCTGCCAGTTTCTCTCTCAACTTTTACATGAAATTGCTTGAAAACTTCCTGCACTTGATCTTTAGTTTTCAAAGCAAAGGCCCACACTTTTCTAGAGTGATCATCAATAAAAGTCACAAAATAGTGAGCACCTCCTAGTGTCTTACAACTCATTGTACAGACATCTGTGTGTATTAAATCTAGAATATTTGCCTTTCTAGATGGTGGGGAACTACGAAATGCAACTCTGTGTTGTTTACCCATAATACAATCAACACAAGTACGTAAAGATGTACCTGTCATTCCTGGCAAGTGCTCCTTCTTGGAAAGAATTCTGAGACCCTTTTTCACTCATGTGGCCGAGCCGCTTATGCCATAACTCGGTGGGAACTTCTTTCCTCATGGTATTTACTTCTTCTTTACACAGCTTGGCTTCTGTGTGGTAGAGTGATGCATCTTTCTTGCCTCTGGCTACTACCAAGTTTCCTTTGGTGAGCTTCCATTTTCCTTCACCAAAGTTATTATTGTAGCCATCGTCATCAAGCATTCCGGTGGAGATCAAATTGAGGCGGATATCTGGAACATGCCTCACATCTTTCAAGAGTAACCTGTATCCAAGGTTAGTTTCTAAATAAATATTACCGATGCCGATAATTTTGGATGCATCATCATTTCCCATCCTCACTCGTCCGAAATCACCTTGCGTGTAGGCTGAGAAGAAATCTCGTCGTGAGGTGACATGGTAGGACGCACCAGAGTCAACTACCCATGTAGAGTCTTGACTTGCAAGGTTGACATAATCAGCATCTCGAACAATGACGACTTCTTCAGTGAGAGTTGCGGTGTCATTTGTTCGGGCTTCTGCTTCTGGATTTCTGGATCGTTCCGCCTTTAACTTTCAACATTCTCGAATGAAGTGTCCGGGCTTGCCGCAGTGATGACACTTCTTGTCATGCCACGATCTGGACTTCGAGCGTCCTCTTTGCTGACTTTGGTTACGAGGATATCTGCTTTTACTCCTTCCGTGCCATTCTTGTTTGCCTTGTTTTTCCATGACAAATGCTTCACTTTCAGGAGTATAACCATTGTCTTTTCGTCGAGACTCTTCGTTCAGCATTCTGTCTTTTACCATCTCCATGGTAAGCTTGCCGCTAGGAGCTGAGTTACTAACTGACACAGCTAGAGTGTCCCAACTTTTTGGTAGAGAACTCAGCAACAACAACGCTTGTAGCTCGTCATCTACGATCATCATCATAGAGTTGAGTTGATCTACAATGCCTTGGAACTCACTCATGTGTTCCGATACGCTGCTTCCATCTTTATACTTCACATTGACTAATCGTCGTATCAGATTAGCTTTATTCTGTACGGTTGTCCTCGCATACATTGTTTCTAACTTTTGCCAAAGAACGTAAGCATTGTGTTCATTAGCAAAATTTTGAAAAATGCTTTTGTCGATCCATTGTCTGATTTGAGCAGCACATTTTCGGTTTAGCACGGCCCAATCAGTGTCTGTGCTGGTTGTTTTTGATGTCTTGTCATCTGTTGAAGTTGTAGTCACAACTTCCTCCTTTGGCATTATAATCGGCTTCCACAGATCTTTAATGTATAAAAGATCCTCCATCTTCGGCTTCCAAATTGCATAATTAAATGCAGTCAACCTGATCATATTGCCTGTGTACATATTGCTTGTGCTCTCCTCCATTTGAGTCGTCAGTCAACAGGTTTCGCGGAGCTTGACACTTTTCCGACGATGAATAGTACTATGTGAATAGTACTCAATGAATAGTACCCCTTGTGAATAGTACTATATGAATAGTGCCCTTGTGAATAGTGCTCCGTGAATAGTATTCTATGAATAATATTACTATTCTAAATAGTGACTGCTGACACAATAGTACCGTATACGTGAATAGTACTGTACGTATGAACAATACCTTCGCTAAAAACGACCCAAGCTCTGATACCACTTTGTTGGAAAAAACGATGGATGTAAAGAAATAAATTCTACAATCCCCGGACAATTTTCCAAACTAAAAATACAACAAAGATAACACCAAAGATTTTAGCGTGGAAAACCCTCTAAAAGATGAGGTAAAAACCACGGGACCCGTAGGCCGCTTAAAGAAACTTCCACTATAATAAATGGGATTACAAACGTTACCTTTCGGTGGATCTCTCTCTCACAAATACACAATACCTATGTATCTTCAATTTGTGGATAACACTTCACAAATTGGCTCACACTTTTTCTTCTCAAAAAAACTCTTTTTGAGGCTCTCTAGATCTCTAGAATTAGATCTCTCTCGGATCTATCGAATGAATTTTCAAGTTGAAACAAGGTTCTATTTATAGAGTTATGGAGTAGGGATTTTTCTGTAATTTCTTTTGGAGCTCCCACGTGTTTCATGTTTGCTGCCCACGTGATGTTCATTTCCGCCCATGCATTTGACTGCCCATTGCCCACGTGAAGGAGGTGAGGTTCAGCATCTTCAATAGCCGCCCATGCATGAGTTTTATTTGTTTTTTGTTTAATGAGTTGATGAGGTGGACCCCATCATATGGCTCTAATCAAAACAACCACCAAATAAGGCTTCTTGCTGGCCATTATTAATTATTTGCTAATAAAATGATGCTAGCAAGAAACTATATATAACCCTCAAGTTTGATGCTTTCTGATCCGGGCATCTTCAAATGCTCCAAATTACACTTACTTATAGAAGAGAATTTAATTAAAGTCTCAAGTTCACATTTTCCAAAGAGCTAACGTGAAAGATAGGATAGCAACACTTTTAATACAAACAAAACCATGCATTAAAATATTAAGTAATGCTAGGTTGACTATTAACGTCATTTTTTTTATGCTAATACTCAATTTTTTTTTGGATGTTAAAGATGTTACACAATATACATACATCCCAAAATATCAAAAAGGAATTGGGTGTTAGTGTCAAAAAATAGCGTTAACACCAATATATATTAAACATTATAGTAAAATATCTTTAGAAATAATAATCTGATTAACCTATGAGCAACTGTTAATTGTTGGCCTTTTTACAAGGATTCAAATCTCGTCATCAACATAATAAATGAGACACTTATGGTTGTTAAGTTCTTCATAATCTTGTCATAGGCCTATAGCCCTTTAGTTTATGCCATGTGTCTCTCTTGCCTTCATGTCTTTGTTCACTTTGTTGTGAGGCTTATGCTCTTGTCTCTTTCGTTCTATAAAAACATTGTCAATTATCTTATGTCTACTCCAAATAATTTATGATGTCAATAGTAAGAGGTACTCCAAAATTGGAGAATATTGTAATTGTCAAAATATAATAACAATATTTTAAATACAAAAGATACAACTACATGTTAAAATACCTCCTAACTATATCTTTTTAGTTTCATATTCTATCAAATTTGGAAAAACCACAACAGCCGTATTAATAGATCAAAATGGACAACAATGTTTAAATATTAAGTAATAATGAATGGTTTATTTTATTTGAAAAATATTAATCTAATTATAAAAAATAAAACTTCAAGTGCGACTACC
Source organism: Paratinospora sagittata (assembly GCA_035771175.1). Lineage (NCBI taxonomy): Eukaryota > Viridiplantae > Streptophyta > Magnoliopsida > Ranunculales > Menispermaceae > Paratinospora > Paratinospora sagittata. Next base: position 37,456,785 of record CM069603.1, read on the forward strand.
CATGCACAATCACTGTATTATTTATTACACATTTTAATTAAAATGTGCAACACACACCTATCCAAAGGTTATGAATGTATAGTTGCACTTCGAGTTTTGTATTTTTTGTAATTAAAATTAACATTTTTCATTTTATTTTATTTTATGAGAAATGTTAATTTAACTGTAAAATAATATAACTACATATTCAAGTTCATTGAATATGTATGTTTTATAAGTCTCGAGGTATGTAATTATATTATTTTACAGTTAGTAGCATTCTCTTATTTTATAGCATGTTTATATTCAACCAAACACTCCTAATTAACATTCAATCAATTAATAGTCATAAATTTTCATAGAAAATGCTAATTTAATTATACATTTTTATAATTATATATATACCTATTAAATTATTTATTTAGATTAACACTTCCCAATTTTCACTGAGTTAAAGATTGATTGGTGTCGCTTTAAGGCAAGCGTTGGCACAAGTGATTTTCTATGCGTGCCAAATGGGCTAAAAAATTATGTTTTCCAAAAAAGAAAAAAAAGGGCTAAAAAGTTATCTGTTCACTAAAAGTAAGTTCTATTTAAGAGGAATACCCATTTAATTAAAAGCAGTTTTTGGCATTTTGCATCTAAAATAGCATTTCTCTTATTATACAACAGTACACATACATTGTACATTACTTTTCTATTTCTTAATTAGTTAAATTAAAATAGGATAAGCATGTTATGGGAAAAAAATATAAATATTTATGCCTTTTTTTATTTGAGTAAAATAGTAAAAGTAAAATTTTGGAATATAAAAACTTTAAATTTAAATGACATATATAAATCAATAAAAGATAAAAAAATTCAAAAAAAAAAAAAAAGCTTTACAATAGTACTTATAATTTCTAATTTTACCTTTATCAGTCTCCAAAAAAAAAAAGAATTTAGCTTTATCACTTTTTATATTATATCATTCTATAATATTATTATTTACTTGTATAAGGTACAAATACAAAGTCAAGCTAAGCTGACCCGAGGGCAAATGACATTGAGACACAGAAAAAATAAAAAGTAAGTACATTAACTAAAAAATATGTACACTTCAAAAAAAAAAAAAAAAATGAACTAACTACCATAATTTAGATTGTTTGAGGTTGCTAACGGCTTCAACAACTTAAACATTGACTATAAAATTAGTTTTAACATAAGACAATTAAGATATTTTGTATTTAGCAAAAAAAAAATGATGAATTGAATTAAAACACACTTTCAAAGCAAAATTTGTCTGATTTATTGAGTCAAATTTGGTGGTTGAGTAAGGAATTTCGCTTCACCAAGTATTCATATAACTCATACACTTGAAAAAGAAAGTCACGACTTCAAATGAATAAGCAGACAGAACACCCAATTTGACGTAGAATAAATGCTTCTTTAATTAATTGACTCTGAGTCAATACTCAGTTCTTCCACACTTTTTCTCAAAAAGAAGTCATCCTACAACGCACTTGATCCACTAAATCCGGAGGATGTATTTTCCTCCTAGTATGTTGTACTGCACTGTCAAGCCGAATAAAGAGGAAGGTTGTCACACGTTACGTAGCTAATAGTCAGCATAAAATGTAATCACATCAACTATGGCATGAATATATTAATATTAAAACTATTTTCTTGATGAAAATTAAGATAAATTTTAGTAGAGCAACTTTAATACTTTGACAAAAATGGTTTTACATGGAAAAAAAAAATTGAAGTATTTTCAATATAAATAGTAAAGATAATTAGTATTTTGATTGCTAACTTCAATACTCCTTAATTCCAAAACTACCCACTTTTTTTCAATGTTAAAATGAAAAAAAACTCAAAACATTAAGGGTAATTTTGTAATAAACTACCGAATAGATTCTAAAACAATTTTAAATAAAATTGTGGCACGATTATTTTTAACTTTTATATCCCAAGTTTTTTATTCATGCTCTATAACTATTCATTAATGCTTTGCTAATTTATTTTAGTAACTTTTAACTCATTTTACTTATTTTAATTTAGTAACTTTTAATCCCCTTTAATTTTAATTCCATTGTCTTTGGGAGGTACGCATGAGAACACAAAAGAAAGAGATTCAATATGGCGTCCTATAAAAGGTGATTGTGACAGTCATAAGACAAAGACTTCTCTTGCTACGAATCCAAATTTTGATTTGCTACATTAAAATTTAATAATTTATGTCTGGATCGCCCATCACATTAATAGTGGCAAAACTAAAATAGAATTCCATGTTGATTGGGATGCAAGCAACAATTAATATAAAGAGACCTGAATTATATATTTACTCTATTAATTAATTATTAAAGAAAAGGGTCAATTATGTTCTTAATTGAAATAAAATATTTTTAATAATAAAGAAATAATATATATGAACTCCAACCAACCCAAACTTATTGCAAATATCAGTTATTATCTTATTTACTATTTTCATTATAGTTATTCACTATAGCTAAATTGCCTAATATGATATAATAGATATAATAAATAAAATAAAATAAAAAAACTTATTATAATACTCCAGTTTAACTTTAAAAAAAATTATAAGATAACATTTTAGAATATGAATAAACGAATAACCATCCTGACCTAAACTAACCCAAAGTCATTAGATTGAGTTGTGTTAAAATTTTGTTAATCTAACTTGATTGTGTTAGATTATTAATTTGATCAAAATCCAAACTAACCCAACTCTTGAACATTCCTAGCTTGAGGTTTGGGATCGCAAAAAATCGAGTATGGACGGGACCGAGTATGAACAACGCCTTATATTAATGGACATATAACGTGTCCATACCCGGTTTTGTTTGAAAAATAAACAACAAATGTTTATTTATACCCGTGTGTTCTAAAAACTAGGTAACCCAATTTTGTCTGTATTTGTATACTTTTTTAAAAATATATGTTGATAAAGTATGATTTTTCATTAAAAAAAATAAAGATCTCATGCCAATAAAGACGAAGATTGAAGAAAAGAAAAAAAAGAAGATAATTAGAAGAAAGAAAGAAATATAAATAAAAAAAGGTTGAACAAGATAGGGCATTGATTAATTAAAATATATATAACATATTTACTTAATTTACGCATGGTGCTCCACTTTTAAAGGTCTTATTCGGACCCAACCCAGTTTTCCTAACCCAATTTTTAAAATAGTCATAGATTTTTTATTTGTACTCGACCCAATTTTTAAAAGACTATCTGTTTTAAAGCTGGCTGAAGCAAACAAATGAGTCCAAGCTCATTTTTCCAACCCTACTTGAGGTTCTTGGTTTTAGAGAAATTGGGTTTTGGGTTTGATCCACCATTAATTAATTTGGGAAACATTTTGAGAAGCCCTTGGGCTTATTTGGTTTTAAGAATTCCATATAAATCAACCCTCATTATTAATTATACTTCATGCTTTTCATTTGCAATATTCCATTTTTTTTTTGTTTTGTTTCAAATCTCACCACAGTAAAAGGTGTTTCAAAGAAAAAGATGGTGTTTTATTTTTATTTTTTTGTTTTTAATGGTCAGCTGGAATTCAAAAGATATGATCGCCTACTTACTTCATTACAGGTATAAACATATAGAGCCAAAGGTAGAAATTGTAGTTGAAATGACTTTCTTTTCATAAATGTTATATATATTTGAATCATATACAAACTTCATTAATTAACTTTTTCAATAGCGGAAATACAACAAGACCAATTGATTATATTTTTTTTTAAATTTAAATTTTTTAAACCATCTCTAGAGTCTTTTTGGGCTCTTGATCTAACACACTTGTATCTCTTTGTTCCTTCGTTTTCCCATATTCTTCTAAAGCTCTTTGTTCCTTCCCTTTCCCATCTTGTTCTTCTAAAGCTCTTTGTTCCTGCCCTTTCCCATCTTCTTCTTCTAAAGCTCTTTGATCCTTCCCTTTCCCATCTTCTTCTAAAGTGAGAGCGGCAGCTTTTCGTTCCTTGCTCTTCCCCCACAAAACACTGTAAAGTCCTCCAACTAAGATGATTCCTCCCAAAACTCTGAACCAACATACATAACAAATAGTTAAATTACATGAGATAAAATAATAATTAAATTAATCTCATCCTTAGCATGAGGATTTGAACTTAGGACTCACCACTTAAGCAACCCTTTGGGTTATAACTTAAATAACTTCTGTAGATTATAAGATTGCAGTAGCGCTTATTAGCTTAATTATAAGTTTTTATTTTAACAAATTAAAGCAGTTTAATTATAAAGTCAAGGCGTACATAAACTGACTTAGACAATAGACACTCATATATGATTATTAAAATTAATTAAATAAATCTTGATCGAGTTGAATCTCTCACCTTCCTAAAGTAATTTGTTCACCAAGAAAAACTGCAGAACTGAAGATTGTGATGATCAGTGCTAGAGGAGTAGACATCGCTACGAAAAGAGGGCCTCTCTTCTCCACGCACCAAGATTGTAAATAGAATGACACCCCTGTCACCACAATTCCCTGCCATAAATCACAACAAAGCTACCTTAATTAATCACTCTAGCTAGATTAAAAGACAAATATATATATGTATGTATGCATATAATTGAAATAAGAATAAACAAGTAAGCCTGGAAGACGCAGAAAATTGAGGTTTAGAAAAGAAACAAAAAGTAGTTTCTTACACAGTACGCTACAGCAACAAGTCCAATATCGAAATGCGGTTTCCACTTCTCAAGGTCCCTCACGAAAATAATTCCAATTATAAACGACTGAATGGTGCTAAGCAAGGCCTGAAGTGCTGTCAACATGAGCTTCGAAGGATAAATTTCCAAAACTTGTACCTGCACATCCCCATTCATCATAAATCACATATGTTTATATATGATGGTTTGTGTAAAATTTTCTCTAAATCAAGTGACTTAATTAAAAGTTAGTTATAGTTATAAGTATAGATGCAACTATACATATAAAGTGAGTATAAATAGTGGTATATAGATAATGGTATGTAATATACAACTGAGTATTATTATTAATCATGGACTCATTTTCAGTACACAAACCATTAAGCACATTGAATGTCATTGAATTGTGCACAAGTACATAGTCATTACAAGGAGGTTTGATCGCAGAACAAAACTCTGATATCATGTTAGAAATTACTTCTCCTAATATATATATAACTAATAAGTAATTAGCTAATTACGAAGACATCAACAACATTATGTTAATTAGTCTAAAAGACCTGTATTTCAATCTAATTATGTTTAACTTTCTTTTCTTTTTTTCATTTTTTTTTACTAAAGGGTTTTGGGTCTCTTAGAATACCCGACTAATCCCTTATATATATATATATATACCAATATAGATTCATATTTTAGCTACATGTATATGTATGGTGTAAACAAATTAAAGAACTAGAGAGGATAAGAAATATTTAAAGAAGAGCTAGCTTAATTACCTGAAATACAAGCCACGAACCCCACAAGGTGTTGGAAGTGAGCATGATAAAGACACCTTTTACCCATGACTTGTTAGTAGCACCATCAACTTTTTGATGCCCTAGCAGTTGATGATCCACCAAGGGCTTCAAATGGGGGCCCTTAAAGAAGGCAAGAATAAGGACACCAGCCATGCAAAGTGCAAGACCCGTAATCTTAGCCTTACCAGACCATTTCTTCAGGTTCACAGTTTCTATGCTGCAACAAAAAGTTACATATAGCAGCTGAATCATGAACAAAGACAAGAACTAGGAAATGGAATAAATAAGAAATAACTGAACCAAAAAGCTAGCTAGCCCCATAAGAAATAAGAAATAGGAAATGGAGAGAGAAAAAAAAAAGATGAAAATATGTAAATGTCAATTACGATACTTGAACTCAAAATCTCTTACAAAATTAACGCATTGATATATTATATTAAAAACCACTAAACCTAAAAATTATAACTAATAAATGAAGGCCTACCAATACAAGTTGAAGCTTAATTATTTTGGTCCGCCTCATTGTAAGATATTTCCTCTCCTATAGGCTCCTAATTGGGACTACAAACCTGTTAACACGTGTCTTAGAGGCAAATCTTGAGGGATTTTATGTCTCTTCTTGAAAAAATGTGTGCAAGGAGACTAGACTTCACATGAGCCAAAAGAACAAATTGGTTACGTGGGAGTAATTGCTCGAGTCAAACCCAACAACATATGTCAAACTATTATTAATAGAGAATGAATTGTGTCAGGAATTTTGGCTCAGGTTAATTATTTATCCTGATTATGTATAGATTACCAGAAATTAATTTTAAATGATCAGAATCAGAAAAGATTATTCTGTTCTGGTTCAGGCTAGCTAAATATATAAATACAATTATACTGGATAATTAATGATCCAATCAAACCGTAATAGCTGTCGTAATCCCTACAATCTAGCTAGCTCCTATATACATTTAAGAGGGGGACCACTATAAGAAAATGGCTTCCCATGCCTTGTTGATATTGTCAATATTAATGAGGTCTTTCATCTCAAGTTGCATCCATCAATATCTTAGTTAGGTCTGCAGTCAGCACTAGGGATCAAAATTTTTTGAACTGTATTATTGGGTTGGGTTGAGTTTAAAAATTTGTAATATGATCTTATTTGAATTGGGTCAATATTTTATAATTAACTTAAATTAATTCGAACTAACCTTAATTAATAAAAAATAATAATTATTACTTTATTTATTATTTTCATCATAAATATTTTTTATTATTGAATTAACTAAAATTTTATAATGTAAATAATATAAAAAAAATTATCTAAATAACCATCATAATATTCCTTTGACTTGTATATAATTTTATAAAATATTATTTAAAATTTATATATATATATATATAACTTGACGCGCGTTTTATTGCCCTCTATGAAGAAATTTTATGGATCGTACTCTCCTCTTTTGAAAGTTGGAACTCCGGCCAACCGGTGACTCTGGTTTACATTATGATTCTTTCCCGTTATTTCCTCCTCCCTATTATTTGATTAGTGGCGTTCGTGATTGGCCTCCTCAATTGTGTATGGATCGAAAGGCAGGGAATCTAAAACTGAACAAGGAAGAAGGGGTTTGGTGTGAACAGGGTCTTGGTATGTATGGGCATTCTGGGCAAGCCGCAAGAAACTGCTGGTCCAATGTTTGGACCAATCACAATTCATCACCGTCTTGCCCGCTTCCAATTGATGACTGGCTATTATATAAGTGTTGACCTAAGCCCCTGCGCACATAACCAAATGATTGTTTAGCCTATGATGGATTTCGTGCCACGGAATGGATCGAGTAACTAAGGACGTTTCCTATACCGACAGCAGATCCCGCTGAAGCAATTGTAGCACAACGACCCAAATCAACCTGAACATATTGGATTTGGTTTAAGAAATCTATTGAGTTGGGTTGGATTAAGTTTTCTTCAATTCAAAATTAGTTGAATTGAGTTGGTATTTGGCCGATACGTTACCCAAACTAACCCATGAATACTCCTAGTCAGCCATGAATGTGGCATGAATTGGGAGAGATTTAATATGACCTTGCAGCAAAATTTGTGAGCCAACAATATGGTAATCCAAAGAGTAAATTTAATATGTGAACCCAATTGACAAATTGAAGAAATTAATAAAGAAACATAGCAAGCCAAAGCCTGTATATACCTCAAACAAAGAGCCAAGAAGAAGGTGATGACAGGAAGAGTATTTGTACATGCAGCAGCCAAAGTTGCAGATGTGTAAATGAGAGCAACGTTATAGACATTCAAGCAGATTGTAATCCTAAAAAAAAAAAAAACAATATTATTTGGTCATTATATGATCCTTATTAAATCATGACTTGAAAAGTAATATTAATCAATTCATGAATTAAAACAAGCATACCCAAACAAAGAAAGCATGAAAATCTTGCAGAAAGTCATAAATGACAATGGTGGCGCTTTCTTCCTGTATTACATAAATAACATAAAAATTGAAATAGTTAGAACATTTCTAGTCATGAAACTTAAATCTGAGGCAAAAAAAAAACACAAAAGAAAAAAAAAAAAGAATAGGAGAAGAACAGTAAGAAGATTTTATTATTATTATTATTAGTTTAATTACCTTTCAAATAAAATGGCGAATGGGACTAGAGCTACAGTGGCTATCGCCTGTCTATAGAAAACAAAAACAAAGCCGTTCATGCCATGATTGAATGCAGCTTTGGAGAGAATAAACATGCCAGCATATATAGTTTGTATTAGAACGATGGCCAAATAAGGCTTCTTGCTATCCATAGCTCTAGCTAGAACTTGTGGAACCAAGAAATACAAGCCTCAAGTACCCGACAGCTTTCAATTGTAAAACTTCATAAACTCAAGCTGTATATATATAGAAGAGGCTGGTAAAGCTTACTGAAACTACTTTGATGGATTTGTGGAGAGTCTTTTTAAGTAGCAATTAGGTAAGATGTGAGGACATGGTTAAAGGTTGAAAAGAGGGGATTTCCTGTTGTCTACATCTTCAATAATTTTAAAAAAAAGAGCCCCACTTGGGAAATGCCTTTTTCCGTGCCTTCACATTAATGGCCCAATTTAATATTCACTTAACCATTGACTGAATCTTCAACAATTAAAAAAAGAAACCATTGACTACATTGAATTGCGTACTTCTGCTTCATTTATTTAATATCTGTTAAAAGAGTGATTTTGGGCCAAACGCGTCATTAAAATTGATTAATTAGCTGGAGCCCTTGACTATGGCCGCATTGCACAAATATTTTTTTGTAAACGCAATTTGGCTACTGTTTGGTACGTATCTAACGTGTTTGCCTTTCAATCGTGATTTAAAAGCATTTTTGAATAAGCTTTTTTTTTTTTTTTCATATTTTTGCGTTTGTAATTTTTATTTAGAAAAAACATTTTTATACACAATGCAGCCCCTCCAAATTGTCACACCTGTGAATGTAATGAGTACTTCTTACTCGCGCGTATTCTAATTATAGCATCACATAATATTATCTCATCTCGATGTACAACCCGCTACACAAAGAAGTCTCGTATTCCTGAAATCATTTGTCTACACTGTTCACACATGAACAGTATGGACAAATAATCTTAGGATATTAAATATTGTTAAGTGGGTTATTTATTAAAATTAGACAATATTATATGATGTTATAACTGAGATATACTCGAATAATAAGTACTCATTATATCTGTTGGTGTGACACAAATAAAATTACAGTAGATTACTTGATTTTCTTTGGCAAAAGTAGAAATATATATATATATATAAATATATTCCTAATTTGTAGTCTTTTCCATATTTATGTTTTTGTCTCCTTTTTACGGAATAAATTGGACCTTAATTTTGTCAATTAATTAAGCATTGCACGAGTTTTTTCTCAGCTGACCTCAGCATTGTTAAGCTTTGGGAAACGGGTTCCTTTGACCTACAAAGTTCATGAATCTATGTTGGATATATGATATATAATTGTAAAAGGAAAATATTTATCATAAGGTTTTAATATTAAGAATTTAGTCATATTATGTATTAATTAAACATGGTAAATATCTAATTTGATTTAAGTAAGGTTATCTTGAGCTAGCTAGCAAATGAAAGGAGCTGATCACATCAATCTAGATTTTCAACCATTCACTACGAATAATTAATTAAGCAGGTAAATGCTTTGGAATTGATCAATCGAATACCACAAAGATGTGATATTGCTAAAGGTATTAAAGCCGCCCTGTAAATTAAAGTAATAAAATAAATAGTCGTTTATTTATCAAGAAAGAATCTTTGCTTTTTCTTGACCAAAAATAAATTATTTGACCCGGCCTCTTCTTCATCAATGACGTACACTCAGGTTTGCGGGGTGCTTTCATCTTACAACAACATTAAGAAAATATGGCGGTCAGACAAAGTTTTAGATTTTCTAATATGGAATAACTTTGCATGCACTTTAACAAATGAAAAAAAATGCTAATGTCATTTTTTACGTAGTACACCTAATTTTTATTTTTATTTTTAAATATACATATATTATGTATATTTTTAAATACATATATATTTTTAAAATATTTTAAAAAAATTAAATACTAATATTAAAAAATAATATTAACATTCAACGTATATATAATATTATTGTTAAAAAACACACAAAATTGAGGCCCTAAGACTTATTAATATAAGTTATGTAGTAAAAACATTTCCTTTCCAATAAATGGAATGATATTTATATATATTTCATAAAAAAAAACCTTTATAAAGATCTAATAAATAGAAAGAAATTATACCACTTATGGAATGAGTATGGATCTCATCTAATATCAACTTTATCTCCAACTTGATAACCTTTGAAGCTTTTGCACAGGGTTTTATTTTAAAAATCTCTGATAAAAAAATAAAAGTAATCGAATTTTTTAACTATGTAGAATTATTATTTTAGTCTATAAAATCATATCAGAATTAATATAAAAAGAGTTTGCAGTCAGCTTGATTGACTTTATATGGTTAAATTTTTTATTTTGTTAATAATTTGTACGTATGTACATAAGTCACATCATGAGCTTCAACAAAAATCTTTTTTTGATCCTCTTTGGTCTTTCTAGACGTTCTGAGCGTCATATACGAACGTTGATCAACTAGATGTCTAAGTAAGAATATTTGAAGATCTAGGAGACAAGAAAATATCTATTGATTCTTTTTTAATTTCTTGTAATTTTTAATAATTCATTGGCAATGTCGTGTTGTTTTCTGATTTCATGGTGCAATACTGCAAGGTCGACGAAACTGACTTAGACATTTTCAAATTTGTGTTCTTCTGTCATCTACTCCGATCCAATGTTCAGTAGACGTTACATTGATCCGTAATGCCCATTGGCTCGATGGTCAAAAGACTTTGACTAATTTGGCATCAGATATTAAGTGCATTACTTGCATAAGTGAGATGTTGATATAACTCTAATTACATGTGGAATTTACATTAATTTGGGGAGCGTCAGTAAAATTTCAAGCAAATAAGCAATTGAAATTGTGACTGCCAATAACTCATATGATTAAATCTACCTTTATATCTTCTCAAAAAGAAAAAAAGAAGATGCAGATAGCATACAAAGACGAACATCAACGAGACACTATACCTCGCTTTCTTTCTTTAAATGATATTGATGTTGCATATACATATATATGGCCCAAAAGCCAGAGCATATATATGTCTTCTGTGAGAATCTAATTAATAATGACTATAGAGATTCAAAACCGAAAAAGAATAGATGAAAAAGTTTTTGCTTTGTCAATATATCTTGAAGAGTACAAATCTATATATAGCTTTTATACACGGCCACAAGTTCCTAATAAAGTGTAACCAGATTTAATTAAATTATCTATTTTAATTGCCTCGCTATGCCAATGAGGAATTAGTCGGTTCCTAACCTATTAATCTCCCTTACCTAAAAAGTACTGAGACAATAACAAAAATTGAACTTAATTGTACCAACTCCATATTGACAATTATTTATTTTTATTTGAGGTCTCAAAGTACTTATTAGTCTATTAAACATACAATATTTCCCCATATATCTTTCTTGAAATAAGAAATCTCTTCACCATTTTATATATGACCACTAGGTCTTACGATTAAGATCATACTTTTTTTTTGGGTGTGATGACATAGGACATGCATTTAGGCCGATGATCAATGACAATGTGAGGGCAGTACACCGACTAGTCTCTAGAAGATAAGGCGCTTCAATCCCAGGACGTCCCTATATGATCAGTGGCCGCGCGTCTTGGATCAACTTGTCAAGCCATACATGCTTGGTTAAGATCATTCTTCCTTATAATGTATGACTTGTCGTGAGCTCTTTAAGGCCTCTAAATGTGTTCACGTTTTTTCTATAGTTGAGTGATAAATATATGTATGAAGTCTAGTCTCCTCTTAATTAGCCTAATGGGTAAACTTGAAAAAAATAAATAAATAAATAATAATAATAATAATAATAATAACAAATAAATAAACTGATATTCAAGATCATTAATTTGGATAATCATTCAAGATATATATCCTATATATGTGTGTACGTGCAATTAATTATTGGCTGATCATTGGAAAACTATAGATCACTGATCAAATGTCAATTTCACTTCTTTTTTTCTAATATTGGCACGGGAATCATTAATCACGTGCGATTTATCTCTTCACTTTCCTCATGATTCATCAAGACTTAAAGAAAAAAGGGAAAATCTTAAAAAAAAAAAAAAAGGAAAGGAAAAAAGCTCATGTGATGATTAATGAAAACATGAAAACCAACTTAATTTATTAGTAAAATCACATAATTAAATGCTTTCAATACTCAATGGCTTTTTCACTTGGACAAGCAAAATATAAATACGCATGCTAAAAGGGAGAGACATGGAACGATGGATTCCATTATCACAAGTGGTCCTCCTCAATTTTAAAGTGAGAAATACAGAAACAACTAATCATGCATAAAGATTTCAACCCAAGTTTAATTAAATAATCAATCGTAGCTAGCTAGATCTCGTAAGCGCTAGTTGGGTAGCCAATCACTTAAATCACTCTTAACCAATTAATGTTTGCAAAGCAGCTAAATCAATATATAAATCCGAATCGAACCTGTCCTTAAATCGTCACTGATCACTATATACATATTAAATAATATAGGTGGCTAGGACTAAGAGGTTGAACCTTGGACCGTCTGAGTTCAAGAACACGTGCGTGTTCCCTATGTTGTATTTCTAGATCAGAACAACGACCTTATTTAAACATGGATTCCATGTTTAAGGATTTTTTTATTTTCTTTTTTGAAAGATGTTTAAGGATGTTTAGTGATCGGGCAACATATAATACTTGATGTTGCCAATTTTGGACGATGAGATTCTTTGTTTATGGAAGTTACTGAGCAGCAAACTCCCCGATAATTATTAAAAAATAAAGCTAAGAAATTACAAACACACTCAAAGAAAAAATACAGAGACCAGAAATTTAACGAGATTTGAAAAGAAATTCCTACGTCAACAGAGTGCACTAACACTTAATCCACTATCAATGAAGGCTTACAATAGGAAGCCACTCTGTGAGCACTCTCTTACAATTCTTCTCACCTCTCAATCTATCTCATCTAGCATAAATCCTAATTATAATTAGGTTTATATACTAATTACATATGAAGGTACAATTGTACTTTTGTAAATAAATAATAAAATAACTATTTTGCCTTCATAATATAACAATCTTCCACTTGAAGACCAAATAATTATTTTAGGCTTCACACTCCAACATTCTCCCACTTGAAGACTAAAACACATGTGAACATTTGTCTTCAATGGCTAGTGAAACTGGTGCACTCAAAAGTCATGTCTTCAACCTTGAATACCAACTGAAGCTGCGCACGGCTCCAGTTTCTCCATAGTAACTGTTTTGGTCAACATGTCAATTGGATTCTTACTACCTCGAATCTTCACCAATGTCAACACCCCATCATCAAGCAATGATCTAATGAAATGGTAACACAGTCCAATATGCTTGGTCCAGATTGAAATGTTGAATTTTTTGTTAAGTGTATCGCACTCTCACATTCACTGTGCAAGACATTCACCACTTGCTTGAATCCCAACTCTGCTAACAAATCTTGCAACCAAATCAACTCCTTACTAGATTCTGTCACAACCACATACTCTCCTTCAGTTGTAAATAAGGTCACAATCTTCTGCAACTGAGAAATCCAACTGATGGCTGTAGTACCCAATGTGAACACATATCCTATAGTGCTCATTCTGTGATCTACCTCACCAGCAAAATCAGCATCTACAAAGCCTTGCGACTGTAACTCACCTCTACTGAAACATAAACATTTTTCAGTAGTACCTCGTAGATACCTAAGTATTCACTTAACTGCTTCCCAATGTTGTTTGCCTAAATCTGGCATAAATCTGCTCACTGCTCACATTGAATGAGCAATATTTGGTATCGTGCAAACCATAGCACACGTTAAGCTCCCAATAGCTAAAACATATGAAACTTTAGCCATGTATGTTTTCTCCTCATATGACTGTGGACTTTGCTCCTTGGACAATCTGAAATGATTAGCGAGCGGTGTTTTCACTAGCTTAGCATCACTCATACTAAACCTCTGGAGTACCTTACGAACATACTCTGCCTGAGATAACTGCAAAGTACCCTTCTGTCTGTCCCTGCTAATCTTCATCCCAAGTATTTGTTTTGTTCCACCCAAGTTCTTCATCTCAATTTCTTCAATTTATTTATCTCTTCCAAATCTACACCAGCTACTAACATGTCATTAACATAAGGTAACAGGATAATGAAACTATAACCAACTGTCTTGAAGTAACAACAATGGTCAACATTGCATTTCAAGAAGCCATGTTTCTGCATGAAACCATCAAACTTCTTATACCACTGTCTAGGAGCGTGTTTCAAGCCATAAAGGCTTTTGGTCAACCTACAAACCATATTTTCTTTACCAGCCACTACAAAACTTTCTGGTTGCTTCATATATATCTCCTCTTCCAAATCACCATGGAGAAAAAACAGTTTTCATCCAACTGCTCAAGATGTAAATCCTTTACTGCTACAATGCTCAAAACTGAGCAAATAGTACTCAACTTCACAACTGGAGAGAATATATTTGTGTAGTCAATGCCTTCCTTCTACTGAAAGCCTTTGACCACCAACCTAGCCTTATACCTCTTGGAACCATCATGTTCCTCTTTAATTCAGTACACCCACTTGTTATGAAGAGCCTTCTTACCCTCTGGTAACTCTATCAACTCCCAAGTTTGGTTAGAGGTAAGAGATTTCATTTCATCCTCCATTGCAGGCTCCCACTGGCTAGCATCCTCAATGTAGCATGCCTCATCATAACATTTTTGTTCTCCTTCATCTGTAAGCAGCAAATAACTCAAATACTTTCTGTTTGGTACATGTGGCTTGCTAGATCTCCTCAAACCAACATCAGAACCTTGTGAAGAACCAACATCATGTGCCTCAGATTCTTTGCCTGAAACTTTATCTGGGATAACAACAAGCTTAAAGAAATTAGGTTCATGTTCAGGTTGTACCAAACTAGAAGATTGTACTGTGTCTTTGTCTTTATACATAACCTTCTCATTACAGATGACATCTCTACTCGTGATCATCTTTTGATTATGGTCATCTCAAAGCTTATAGCCAAAGTCATCACCACCATAACCAACGAGAATGCATTTAAGTGATTTAGCATCAAGCTTATTCTTAGCATAGTCACCAATATGCACATAAGAAACACAACCAAATATTTTCAAATGAGAAAGTTTTACCTCATGTCCACTCCATACTTTCTTTGGAATTTTGAATTCAAATGGTCCTTGGTTGATCAGATAATTTGCTGCATTGACTGCCTCTGTCCAGAACTGTTTTGGCAAACCAGAGTGTATGCTCATGCTTTTGGCCCTCGCAATCAATGTTCAGGTCATTCGTTCTATTGTACCATTCTGTTGTGGTGTACTAGGCACAGTCCTCTCGAGTTTTATCTCACTTTCATAACATAACTTCTTAAATCTTGTGTCTCCATACACTCCACCATTATCAGACCGCAACTCTTAATCCTCAACCCTGTCTCATTTTCAACCCTAGCTTTCCACATCTTGAAAACTTCAAACACATCAGATTTCTGTCTCAAGAAGTAAACCCATACCTTCCTAGAGTGATCATCAATAAAAGTCACGAAATACCGCTTCCCACCTATTGATGAAACTGAAGCTAGCCCCCAAACATTTGTGTGAACAAACTCAAGCTTGGATGACTTTAGACTTTTGCCTGCCATCTAGAAACTGATCCTTTTATGTTTCCCATATATGCAGCTTTCACACAAATCAATATCCACTGATCTCAGTCTTGGCAGCTTCCCTTGTGAATGCATGACCTGTAGCTCCTTGGCACTCATGTGTCCAAGCCTCTGATGCCACAAGTTTGGATCTTCTTTACTTTATGTAACAGTAATAGAACCACAATCATCAATAGTCATATAAAGAGATCCATTTTCTTACCCCGGGCAACAACCATCGCACCCTTCGACACTTTCCAAGTGTCACCTGCAAAGGTGGTTGAATAACCATCACTCGCCAACTGCCCAATAGAAATCAAAGGTGGTTGAATTTCATTAAGAAGAAAAAGTTGAAGATTGAAGTATTAATTACTGGATTGAACGTATTAATTAAGGACTTAGAAAGATTGAATGATTATAAATGTTTTGTTCGTGGTGGAGCATTGTGAAGATTGAATGATTAAGCAATTATAGATTGGATGATTGATTAGTTGTTTGTTCGTTTCGTGCGAATGATTGATTGAGTGTTTGTTTGCGTTATTGCAAAGATCGATTGATTCGTTGGTATCTCAAAAGATTGAGATAGATTGTTTGATTAGTTGATTAGATGATTGGTCGCGT
Organism: Paratinospora sagittata; assembly: GCA_035771175.1. Lineage (NCBI taxonomy): Eukaryota > Viridiplantae > Streptophyta > Magnoliopsida > Ranunculales > Menispermaceae > Paratinospora > Paratinospora sagittata. Next base: position 37,473,210 of record CM069603.1, read on the forward strand.
CTTGACACAATAATTGATTGATTGATTGCATCTCAATGGCATGAGATGAGTGTTTGAATAGTCGATCAAGATATGAATGTTCGTGATTAGGTGATTGTTCGCACACGATACAACGGAGATTGAAAATTGATTGCTTGGTGAGGTTTTCACGAAGATAGAGATTGTTGGTATTTTGGTTCGAACTCAAAATAAAAAGTATCTAATTTGAGTACGAGTAAAATATAAAGTGTATTAGTTTAAGTAAGTTTCTAATTATAATAGATGTCTAATTTTAATGTCATGAAGTTTGTAATGCATGCAAAATTTATAGGTGCTAATTAACTAGAATTTGCATGACCATTAGGTCTTGTGATTAAGATCATTCTTTATGAGTGGCCGTTCAACTTGTCAAGCCATCCTTGTTAAGATCATTCTTCCTTATTCATGAAGTTGTGACAAATCTCGTTGAGTAATCAATATATATGTGAATTCTAATCTCGTTTTAATTAGCCTAACAGGTAAACATGACAAAAATAAATAATAATAATAATAATAATATTAATAATAATAACAAACAAATAAACTGATATTCAAGATCATTAATTTGGATAATCATTCAAGATATATATCCTATATGTATGTGTATGTACAATTAATTATTGGCTAATCATTAGCAAACTATAGATCACTGATCAAATGTCAATTTCACTTTTTTTTATAATATTGACACGTGAATCATTAATCACGTGCGATTTATCTCTTCACTTTCCTCAAGATTCATCAAAACTTAAAAGGAAAAAAGGGGAAATCTTCAAAAAAAAGAAAAAAAGCTCATGTGAAAGAAGAAATAATCGATCACATGCTAAAAGGAAGAGTCATGGGACGATGGATTCCATTATCAGAAGTGGTCCTCCTCAATTTTAAAGTGAGAATTAAATAAAGAAAGGAGCTTATTAATTAATTAACGACTGATCGTGCATAAAGACTGCAACCTCAGTTTAATTAATTAAATATAATCAGTCGTGGCTAATCATTTAAATCACTATCAATGCACATTGGTAGCAAGGACTAGGAGGTTAAATCGTCACAGCTGATCACTTAATATTAATTAATACAGATAGGTAGCAAGGACTAGGAGGTTGAATCTTGAACGGCGTGAGTTGTACAACACGTGTTCCCTGTGTGGTATTTCAACGACCTTATTTATTGCCGCTTGAGACTTAGACTAAAACGTCGGTCACCTTTTCTTTCTTTCTTTTTTTCTTTTGTAAGATTTTAGTGCATGCGAGCCATGTGGGTTTGCATGCGAGACCTACCCATTAGTTTGACCATCTTCTAGGCTGTGAGTGGCTGCCCCAAAAACCTTTTTTTTTTTTTTTTTTACCCAAAAACTTTATAGACGAAATGGAATTTTTGAGATTCTAGAAGACGCATTGTTTGGGCCTTGTGTTGTTGGGCTTAATGCCTGGTTTATTTCATGCACTTTGTCTTTGTGGCCATTGGGACTTTGTTAGCTGAACGTCCTAAGCTCCTTTTCTTTGGTCTCTCTTTTTGTCCGCTGCTTCTCTGTACGTATGTAAAATGTGGTACCTATGTAAAAAATAAATAAATAAACTTTCAAAAGCGATGATTTATGATTGGGTTCAGCTAAATTCACTCACCTTTTTTTTTTTTTTTTTTTCTATCCACCCACTTACTCTTTTCATCCTTTTAAAATTTTAAAACCAAACAATCTCTCTCTCTCCACTCGCCCAAATTCTTATTTTGCCCCTCTTATTTTCATCATTCTCAAACCTCAACACTCCCCTCCTCTCTCGTTTCTTCTTCTTTCTTCTCCATCGATTCATTATTTCTTTAAGTTTTTCAATCATTCAAAGGGTTAAAACAACATTAGGAATGTTTGTGAGTAATAACCTAGCAAAATCTTATGAAAAAATCGAGTTATTTCGAGTTTTGGAGGCGTCTAACTCAAACCGGTTCAAGTCAAATCTTAGATCACAAATCGGTAAGTAAAACATGATTTTTACATGTTCTAAGTAGATTTCAATGTGTTGTTGTTGGATTTGTATATTTTTTCACAAAAAAAATGGTGGAATAAGGCGACAAAAATGGGTTTCGGCAACCCATTTTTGCCACTAGATTTAGAAACGTCCGACCCAACAGGGTCGGAAAGTTTCCTTTGGGTCGGACAATGCAGGCTTAAAATTTTTTTTTTGAATTTTTCTTTTTCTGTCCGACCCTAATGAGCCGAATATAGGAGATATGTCTGACCTGTTAGGGTCGGACAAACTTTATTTTGTCTGCCCACGCAAGGTTGGACACACTCAATCCAGGGGTAATTTTTCTGGGTTTCGAAACTCATTTTCACCCCCTTTTCTTTTTGATTTTGTGTATGTTTTTGCAAAAAATACTTCAAAAAGGTGAAAATGGTGGAAATGTATGCTTTTAATTCAAAAAATACAAGAAAATTATGAAATTGAAGATTGAGATGAGTTGAAAAGTTGAAGGGTTAAAGGGTGTAGGGTAAAGAGTGGGTGGGTAAAGAGAGAAGGGGAGGAGGGTTTAAAAGGGTTTATTAATGTCTTTTTTGGTAATTTCACGTGAAGGCTTTTTTGGCTCTTTAATTTTTTGATTAGGTGGGTGAACTGAGAAGAAAGGGCTGGTGGATTTAGTTTGACCCTTTATGATTCTATTTAGGGGTACACATAGGTTGGGTCGGTTTGGGGCCAAAACCTAACCCAACTAAAACAATTCGGGTTCAGTATGGCTTGGGTCGGTTGATTAGGTTGGGTCGGTTGATTGCGTTGGACTTGGGCCTAATATTTGACCAATTTCAAGTTACATTCACCTTTAATTAGAGGTTAACTTTTAAACTAAATTTACATTTTTTAAAATTTAAAATCCATGTAAATAGCCTTAAATAAAATCTATTTGGCACTAATATTCTTAATTTATTTCACCCATTATTATCAAGAAATAATAAAATAAACATAAATATAAAAGATCATATATAAACATTTAAATACTGAACCTGTGACTCAATCCAAACATTTTGTTTAATCACAAACATTAAATTTCTTTAATGTTGGTAATTAATTTTGGGTTTATGTTGTTTTCAATTTCGATTTTTGTTTATTTTTTCCTGTTTATGGATCTATTTGCGTTTGAAATAAATAAATAAATGGTTTTTTTTTTCTAATTCTGGGTGTGTTTTGGAATTGGTTTTCAATTGTGGGAAATGCGTAATTTTTTTTTGTATTTATGACTCTCTTGTGATTTTCTAACTACGTTATTAATTAATTAATGTCCACCACCTGGACCTTGTTTAATTTTCAAAAAGGGAGTAATGCATTTTCGGGTGAATTTAAGAAGTAATATTCAATTTACGGTATTTGGGTTAGATTATATGAGTTTATAGATTTCAAAATTGGTAATGTTGGTTCGGTTCGGGCTACTCGGATTTTCATGGGCTGAACTCATGATCCAACTCAAACTGATCGGGTTGAGTATTTTAGAACTCAACCCAACTCAAACAACTTATCTAACTTAACCCAAACCAACCCAAAAGGTTCAGTTCGATCGGGTTAGTCGGGTTAATGAACACCCTTAACCCAAGATGTTATTGTTCTTGTAAATGCTTTGATCATTCAAATGATTAGAATAACCCCACGCCTGCTCTTTTTTTTTTTTTTTTTCTATTTTTTTGAAGGATTTTAGCTTCTAATAATAATAATAATAATAATAATAATAATAATAATAATAATAATAAAAAAGCACCCCCGCCCGCTCTTCTTTTTTTTTTTCTTTTTTTTTGAAGGATTTTAGCTTTTAATAATAATAATAATAATAATAAAGCATGACATTGATTTCTGCATTTTACAAACGCCAAATCATTAACCTAAGTACTAAAACTGTCTCAACCCCTTCTGACTGGATGATGTTATGATCGGCACAAAATTCCAGGTAATGCCATTCCAAGATAAAACCTGAGCCCTTATTAAGCCTTTACATTATGCGCCGTCAAAATACTTATACAATAATTGCAACTTGTATATGACATCATAATTGAACCATAGTATTTTTCCACATTTCATTCACAAACAAAATATATTATCATGTACATTATTCATATGGTTCAACATATATAAGATCACCTGTACAACACAAATATCTACAACCTCAAAACATGTCATATACATTCCTCATATCCACAATTCATCTATATGATAACATATATGTGATAGTTATATACATTACCCAAAATAACAAAATAAACAAGATGTCCCAATGTCCCAAAACCCTGCTCACATATAAATCCAAAAGATGGAAGGCTGCAAATCTGCCATCTAAGCTTTGCCCTTCCCTTTTGGATCTAAACCTGACAACATAAGGAAAAAGGGGGTGAGCAAATAACTTGCTAGTGAATAATTCTGACAAATAATTTTCATAAATACACTTATAAAGCGTGAATGTCATTGAATAACAATTCTCAAATTCAAATGCATTAGTATAAAGATAGCATGTACATGTTTCAAACTAATACACATAAACCATGCACCAGTTTAGGAAAATTATGCAAACACCTCAACTGAGGTCACCAACGGATCATTCAGTCTACACATCTATTTCATGACAATAGAAGATAGTTAGAAAAAAACATCCAATTTTTAATCATTCTACCCTTACATTCTTTAGTAACGGAAAGTCATTTCCACGGTGTACTACCCAAGTAACATCGGAGGCACGTTTCCTCAAAGAACAAGCAAATAGAAAGACAATACATACCACAATATTTAATCCAAAATACGAAGGCAATCCAATGCATAAAACCATTTTATGATCATAAACACAATGCACATATATCATAAATGCATACATTTAAACAAATCAATTATATATATATAATGTCATAAATGAAAAGTAAAAGTGAGAAATACTCACAACCGATACCACGCGAGACTTTGCCAATCACACACAAAACCAACCAAGATCACTATCTACTAAGATCCTGTAATGTCAGAATCATTCATACTTCGTCAATATATATATACTCACATATATAAGAAGATATAAGTATCCAATATCCAACATCGATTTCTAGTTTAAGTCTTACACTTAATCTTAAGCATTTACATTAATTTCAATACAATTCACATGGAAATGTTGTAAACTCCATAATTTCCAACTCTACATAACATAATCCATTCTCTTTCCAATGTACTCATACTATGTGTAATCCATTAATTTAAGCCATTAATTTAAGCACATGCTCATCGTCTCCATCATAATAGGATTATCATAATCATAGTAGAATTATCATAATTTAGCACATAAGAAAACATTAATTAGCCCAATTCATACTTAATTACATCAATTAGGTCTAACTCAACATAATCCAATCCAACTATAATTCATGACAATTTTATGCCTAATTGGGTACAATTCATCTCAATTTGGGTCCAATTTATCGATTCTCAAGTCAATTACATCAATTGACTTTAACAGGAGCAAAGCCTCAAATGTATGCATAACCCATATTATACTACATATGGGTTTCCAACATGTACATTTACTAATTAACATCATAATTTACTTCTAATTATCCTCTTATTTAACATATATAGCATGCATTTAACCTGAAAATTTTAGACCAAGTTTCTACACTTAGGTTATTCACAAAGAATTCACCATCAATATACTCCAAATTACATCTAGATTCACATATAAAACATATAAGCTTTAATTCAAACATTCATTCCTTCACCACTCCATCAATTTCCTAAATTGATGCAACTAATAGCTTAGAAATGTAAGAATAAGAGGAATTATAGAAAAAAATTAAGGTTTTATACCTCAATTGATGGAGTTTTGATGTAAGTCCTACGCTCCAAGAGCTCCCAACTTTCTTCCCTTGTTTTTTTTTTCTTTCTCAATTCACAAACTCTCAAATGTCCAGCAAGAAAGAAATGAGCTTACATGCACTCTTTATACCAAGTGTATGCTTTAGTTACAGACCTCTACCCAATCACAACCTCACATGTAATCTAACCCCAATCATCAAGCAACAACCAATTTCTTATTTATTTATTTGTTATTATCTTTTCTTTTTTCTTTTTTTATCAAGTCATCTCATGGCCAATAGCCCATGCTTAAGTAATATGATATTTATATTAATGTGCTTAAATGTGTAATATGATATTCATTATTCTAATATGTTGCCCGCATCAAATTCCTAATACACATGTATATATTAAGATAGCCCATACATAATTTACAATATACACATATACACATATATATTACTATAATCCATATGAAATGAATAGTATACACATTATTACTAATATATTAGTATGTCACTATTAATGTCTTACTTTTAATAATGTGCATTATTATCACTATTAATGTATGTGCCGGTCGTAACATCACCCTATTAAGAAGGGTCACGACAAAACCGCCTCCTCATTTGAAAGGAAAAAGAACAAAAACTGAAATTAATTGTACTCTTACATGTAGAAACTTGGAATTCTTTGTAAAGAAGTTTTCATATATGTAACTTTACTTGTGCTAAGTATATTCGCATATCTTTAAAACTCAATCGGTCTCAAACCTCTATAAAGGAGCTAGGATGATTAAGATGCATAATTGGCAACAGAGATAAAACTTTATTAAATCAATTATGGCATGAATTTATTAAATTAGATTACACAATGGGTTAAGATGTACATCCCAATAAAAATAGAAAATTACTAATCTATCTACAAAAAAATAAAAATAAAATAAAATAATAATAATTACATATTCATGTTCATTGGATTTGTATGATTTACGTACCTCGAAGTGTATAATAAATGACATAATGAAGATGAACATGCAGTTATAGTTATATTTTTTTTACAGTTAAATTAACATTCCTCATAAAAATAATTAAGAAAGATACAACTACTTATACTATAATATTAGCATTGAAAAATACTAAAGGAATTGAAAACCTCATAGCGATTGTTACAAATCAGATGTAGATAGCCTCCACATCAGATTTTTTTATTATTGAAAAATTATGTTGTTTGGATGAATTTAAGTTCTAAAGCTGATGTTACAATAATTGTAGCAAATGGTGTGGGGTTTTCAATCCTTCTGGCATTGCGAGAATAAACTTAGCTCTTGATTGACTGAAGTGGAGGGGTACTTCTCTCACCAAAAGTCAAACTCACTTTACCTGCTTATTTATTTATTATTATTATTTTTTTTAATAATTTGTACTACTTTTAAGAAAATTACTAAACACCGGAGTTCGACCAATATTGGTTGAACCTTGACACTACAATTCGGTCAGCGATGGTCAAACAACAAACCTTGGAGTTCCGCCAACAATGACCGGACAAGGGGTTTGCCCATAAGGGTTCAACCAAAAACTTGGAGTTCGGTAGGTGCTACCAAACTCCAAGCTTGAAGTTCAACCAATGTTGGTCGAACAAGGGGAAAAAAGTGCCTCTTTTCTGGCAATGGTTGAACCCCTCCGTAGGGGTTTGGTGATTAGGGAATAAGGGGCCTTTTTTTTGCACTTTTTAGTGTGACATATCAAATTTAGTTGAGCATGTTTGTTCTTCCCTTACTTTTTTTTTCCATTAGAAAGTAATTTTCGAACAAAATAATAAATTAAAAAGTGAACAATTCATGCCTGAATTTGAGAATGAGTAGAACTAAGGGTATGTTTGATAGCTAAGAAAATTTTTTATAATAAAATAATATTTTCTTGAAAAAATACACTTGAGAAAATTTTTTCTTTATTGTTTGGTTGAACATGAGAAATTTTTTCATGAGAAAATAATTCAGTAAATTTGATTAGGGTAAATTGAGAAAATCTTGAGATTTTGTAGGGGTAAAAAATAAGTGGGTGAAGTGGGTTTAACTCTTATGTGGGAAGAGAAGTACCTGGAGCGGAAGAAATTGATTAATGTAAATAACCTTATGTAATTAAGAAATAACTTAATTGAATTGAGTTCATTTTTTTGACCCAAGTTGAGCTGAGTTAAACTTTCATACATGCTTGGTACACTGTTGAAGAACCGTATATATACATAATACAAGCACCTTGTTACTTGTATCAAACCATGCAATGGAGAAGGCATGAGCTAATGCATAAGACACGAAAGAAACAAACAGGGCAATGTATACTTCAAGTTGAAAAATTCATGTGGATTGGACTTGTGGAAGCTAGTTAAAAATAATCTTTCATTAGATGAGGAGCGACTTGAACGTGGAGCTACCCGTCCTCTTGACTGCGCTTTAGATAAAAGCACGGTAAAATCCAAATCCAAAGGGAATGATGCATGTACTAATAATATCAAAGTTACCTAAATTTGTCCAAATTGAACAGGCTTTCTTTCTTTGAAACAATGAAACAGAGAACATGCTTTTACTGGATAACCAAAGGAGCAGAGCTCATGATAGATATTTATATTTATATATTTTAAAGAGCTTTTAAAAAAATAATAATAAAGTATTTGTGATTTGGGGAATGCTAGAAGCATTAAAATACATTAGTCAACCGGCATGTGCATTCCACATGTTTAAAAACATTGAATATTTTAAATAAATTTGTTGTATTTTTATCATATATTCCTTTAATAAGTTCAAGTAATGCTCCAAAATTTACAAAAATTTAGTTATATTAGAGTAAAAGAATTGAATTTTGAGGAAAATTGGGGAAACCTTTTGAATTATTTTAGGTTTAAATTGGGAGGGTGTTAGTTGAGGAATGTGACAAACTTATTAGAAAGCTTGGAATTTGATAAGGTTTTTTACAAAAATGTCCTTGTTTCTTTTGCTTAAGCTAAATGTAATTTTTAGTTAAATATTAATAAATGAAACAATATAGCAAAACAGAGAAATAACATGAAACTAGAAATAGAAGATGAATGGGGCCGAATCTGTCTATGTTTTGTATTGTTCAACTCAAAGAAGGAAAACAAAACATTCTTACATTTATACAGGTGGTGGTGACACATGTCACACTCTCATTGATGGATTCAGATCTGTAACTAACTTTACCTAACTATGGTAAATTAACTGCATGGTCTAGTCTGGTCTAATAGCCCCCGGCAAGCTCAGGGTGGAAGGGACAATAGTGACCTTGGACCGAAAAGCGAGAAAACGAGGAGCTCGAAGAGCTTTAGTCAATGCATCAACTAATTGATCTTCGGAAGGTGTGTGACGCACAAGTAAGGACTGATTAGCAACGCGCTCACGAAGAAAATAATAGTCAATCTCCACGTGTTTAGTGCGAGCATGCAAGACCGAATTTGCTGCTAAATACGTTGCATTGATATTGTCACAAAGTAATAATGGCAGGGAAGGAAGAGAGACACGAAGATCACGCAAGATGTACTCAATCCAAGTAACTTCAGCAACACTATTAGCAAGAGCATGGTACTCGGATTCAACACTAAACCGAGATACAACACGTTGCTTCAAAGAGGACCAAGAAATTAGATTATGGCCCAAAAATGTACAGTAACCGCTGGTACTACGACGATCATCCGGGCAACAAGCCCAATCGACATCGGTATAACAAAGTAAAGAAAGATCAAACAAAGCAGTAAGCACCAACCCAAAATTGATAATGGCACGAAGGTAGCGCAAAATGCGCTTGACAGCTTGCCAATGCGACGTGGTGGGTGCATGGAGAAATTGACAAACTCTGTTCACGGCCAATGTGCAATACTGCGATAAGATGACGGGTTGTCAAGAGAAACACCATCATATAAAAAGAATGGGGAGCCAGAAGCCATAGGAGTGGAGTATGGCTTTGAATCCATCATTTAGGCACACTGCAGAACATCATGCACATACTTGGCCTGACTGAGATGGAGAGAAGAAGAGGAACGTTGTACCTCTATTCCAAGAAAATAACTCAAGTTGCCAAGATCCTTTAAAGCAAAGGATTGGTTTAAATCAGAAATGAGAGAGGAAATCACCACAGTGTCGCTACCCATGACAATGATGTCATCAACATATATAAGAACCACAAGCATAACAGAGGAGGAATGATAGGTGAACAGAGATGCATCAGCTTTAGAAGCACTAAATCCCCAATGAGACAGCTGAGAGCTGAGCTTGGTATACCAAGCGCGTGGAGACTGTTTTAAACCATAAATCACCTTATGCAAGCGACAAACAAGAGGAGGAGAAGCCTGTGTAACGAAGCCCGGTGGTTGCTCCATAAAAACAACCTCATGCAAGTCACTATTAAGGAATGCATTGTGTACATCTAGCTGCCAATGATCCACCCACGAGAAAGAGCAAGAGTGAGCACAATACGGATAGTTGGAGGCTTGACAACCGAACTAAACGTCTCAAAATAATCCAAGCCATGGACTTTGTGAAACCCCTTGGCCACAAGTCTAGCTTTGTGGCGTTGAATAGAGCCATCCGAATTGTGTTTAAGCTTGAAAACCCACTTGCAGGCAATTACCGGCTGATTTGAAGGGAGAGGAACCAATGTCCAAGTAGAGTTGCGAGAGAGAGCTGCAAGTTCAGATTCCATAGCATTGCACCACTCAAGGCACGATAAAGCTTGCTTCACAGAAGGAGGTTCAGTACATGAGGCCATGGAGGAAGCATCAACAGTCAAGGCCTTTGGAAGGAAGACACCAGACTTTGACCAGGTTTGCATGGGGTGGGTGTTAGTAGGTGGTGGAGGACGATGGATAGAAGTAGCAGGGACAATAGGGGGGGTCGGGGCAAGTGTAGCAATAGTAGGGGCAGACAGAGGAAGTGGGGATGATGAATTAGAGGAACAAGAGGGTGAGGCTAGGGGAGGGGAAGAAGGAGTGGCAATAGCCTCTAATGATGAAGTAGGAGACGAAAAAATGGGAATAAGAGGGACTATATGCGTTGCAGAATTTAGGGAATTAGAAGAGAGAGGAGTGGAGAGAGGAACACAAGACTCGTTGAAGACAACATGACAACATGACGAGAGACATAGAAACGACCGATGGGGACATGAAGGCACAAATAAACCCTTATGGGAAGTACTATAGCCGAGGAACACACACTGAGTAGACTGAGGTTCCAACTTATGGTTATTATAAGGACGCAAAAATGGGTAACAAGCTGAACCAAACACACGCAAATGAGCATAGGATGGGGGTCGCAGGTACAACAACTCATAGGGGGATTTATGAGCAAGAATAGGAGATGGCAAACGGTTAAGAAGATAGACACTAGTGAGAAACGCATAAGGCCAAAAAGACAAGGGCGAGCCACTATGAGACAACAGGGTGAGTCCCATTTCAACAATGGACCGGTTTTTGCGTTCAACTCGACCATTTTGCTGTGGTGTATACAGACAAGAAATACGGTGAAGAATGCCACTAGAGGCTAAATAAGATGTAAGAGAACGAAATTCCCCACCCAATCACTTTTCAAAGCCTTAATCTTAAAGCCAATTGCTTCTCAACCATAGATTTGAACTTAAGGAAACAGGGGAGTGTTTCATCCCTGGTTTTGAGCAAGTAAATCCAAACAAAACGAGAGTAATCATCCACAAATAATAAAATATAACGTGCACCAGTAAGAGGTGGAACTGGGGAAGGACCCCAAACATCGGAATGTATTAGATCAAAAGGTTTTACAGCCCTTGACAAAGACACTAGAAATGGTAAACGATGGCTTTTGGCAACTTGACATGATTGACAAAAATTATCGGCTGGCTTTTGGCCACTTGACAAGATTGACAAAAATTATCGGCTGAACCCACAAGAACAGTCTTATTACAAAGCTGGAAAATCTGAGAAAGAACAACAGTAGACGGATGGCCTAAACGAGAATGCCACAACGATTTATTTTCACGAATTGTGGTGGAACACGCAATAGCAGAGGAGATAGCGGGAGGAGGCAACGCCCTTGAGATAGGAGGGGAATGAGGTTGGATTTGCAGCTTATACAATCCATGTTCAGTTGTGCCCTGAAGTAGAACTCGATGGGAGTGTCGATCCTTAATCAAGAAAAAGAAATGATGAAACTCAATAAAAGCATTATTGTCGAGACAAAACTAAGAAACACTAACAAGGGTTTTTGTAATATGAGGGGTATGCAAGACATTGTGAAGGATAAGAGGCTTAGAAGAATAAGAAGAGGGAAAAGAAACAACACCAGTGTGTTGGATTGGGATACACTTACCATCACCCACCATAACTTGATCAGTACCTTGGAAGGAGGTAAAGTTGTGTAGAGCATTGAAGTCTGGTGTTAGGTGGTGGGTCGCACCAGAGTCCATAAACCATGAAGTAGCAGGGGCAGGCGGTTGTGCAGAGCTAGAAGCACTATACAAAGCAGTCGGAGTGCATAAAGTAGGAGTAGCAGCAAAAGGTAATGGAGCAACTGACGGTGAAAAGGCAATAGGGGTGGAAAAATGTACTTGCGGTGGAACATAAAAGTTTACTTGAGGTTGATAGCCCAAGTTAGCACGATGATAATAGTGGAAGGTGATGTGGCCAAATTTTCCACAGATCTGACACTATGGTTTACCCTTATTGTTAGCAGAATTACCCCGAGGATGCCATGAACCAGGTGGCCGTCCAACAAAGCCAGTGGGAGCAGCAGGTGCAGAATAGGGGAATCTGGATCAAAACCCATGCATAGAGAAATCGTGGGGAGGCCGGTACTATTGAAACACAGGTGGAGCAGGAGAACAAAAGAAACATTCACTTGTGGAAAGTTCAGACGATCCACAGAATTTTGTCGTTAAAGACGAAGAGCAAAACTCAGGAGCAAATTGTGAACCTCCTCAAGTGACGATAAATCAGATCTAAATGTAAGCAAAGGAAACTGATAATGAAAATTATTATTCAAATAGAAAGATAACTGAGGCTTTTATAAAGCCTTACAAACAGAAAAATCGAAATACAAGGAAGACACATCTAAACAGAATTGAACAAATCAACTCCTACAAACTAGCTTCCTTGACAGTTTAAACAACAATTCCTACCTATTATTTAGCTATCACGTTGCAGACCAAGTCAATAGCTCCAACAAATTCCTCCCCGTAAACTGAAATATGCTGAACCAGCATCAGTTTACTTCTCAAGTCGTAGAACACCAAACAAGCTTCTGAGTTGCACAAATTGGTCCAACTTAATTGGTTTAGTCATTATGTCTGCCACTTGATCTTTAGTTCCACAAAAAACTAACCTCACAGCCCCATCAGTTGACAGATTGCGCAAATAATGGTATCTAACATCAATATGTTTTGTCCTTCGATGCATAACTGGGTTCTTTGACAACTTAATTGCTGAACTATTATCACACATAATATTGATGCACTCACAGTTTTTGACGCCCAGCTCCTTCAGAATTCCTTTAAGCCAAACTCCATGACATGCACATGCAGTGGCAGCCACATATTCAGCTTCTGTGGATGATAGAGTGACAATTCCTTGCTTCCTTGAACTCCAACATATTGCTGCTCCACTTAGAAGAAAAGCATAGCCTGAAGTGCTTTTTCTATCGTCTATATCTCGTGCATAGTCACTGTCTGTGTATCCCAGCAGATTTACATCTGTGCTCCTTTTGTAATAGACTCCAAAATCCAATGTTCCTTTTAAATATCTCAGTACCCTCTTAGCAATCATTATATGTTCTTCTTTAGGATCAGCCATATAACGAGAAATCAAACATACCACAACAATTAAATCAGGACGAGTTACCGTTAGGTACATTAAGCATCCTACCAGCTGTTTGTACAGTGTTGTATCAACATTTTTGCTGCCTAACTTTGACAAGACAGTGCCAGGAACTATTGGATTCTTTACAGCATTGCGATTCCACATATTAAACCTCTCCAAGACTTCCTTGGCATACTTCTTTTGACACAGATGAATTCCTCCTTTGTTTTGATAGACTTCAACTCCAAGGAAGAACTTCATTTTTCCCAAGTCTGTCATGTCAAACTCCTTCTGCATTGACGACTTAAAATTTGTGCACATATGCTCATCATCTCCTGTGTAAATCAAATCATCAACATAAAGGCTTACTAGCAACAATTTATCTCCATTGTTCTTCAAGAACAAGGTGTGATCGTAATTGCTTTTCTCAAATCCTTCCTTCTTGGAATAGCTCTCGATTCTACTAAACCAGGCCCTTCGAGCTTGCTTTAAGCTGTAGAGAGCCTTCTTCAGCCGATACACCTTGTTTTCTTCTCCCCTTTTGACAAACCCTTCCGGCTGATCAACGTAAACCTCCTCATTCAATTCACCGTACAAGAAAGCACTCTTAACGTCAAGTTGATAGATGCACCATCCACGTTGAGCTGCTAGTGCCAACAGAATTCTGCTTGTATCCCATCGTGCTACTGGCGCATACACTTCATTGTAGTCTACTCCTGCTTTTTGTGAATATCCCTTGGCGACGAGTCTAGCTTTACATTTGTCTACTTTGCCTTCTTCATTTAACTTCGTTTTAAAAACCCATTTGACACCAATTTTCTTTGCTCGATGTGGCAATGGCACAAGCTCCCAGGTCTGATTTCTCTCAATAGCTTGAATTTCAAGCTTCATGGACTCCTTCCACTTCTTTTCCTTCACCGCTTCGTGAAAGTTTATTGGATCATCGTTGGAGATGTGAAAGGCTAAGCTTTCGTCTGATTCTTCTTCTTCAGACAAGCGTTCACCACTTTCGTAGTCGCGCATCCAAACAGGCTCCCTTCTTCTTCTTGTCTGTTGTGGAAATTCTGTTGAAGATTCCTCAACTTCTGGAATTGCTTCTAAATTGTTGTCTTCTACTTCATTAGGTTCTCCATCAGTCTCTTCTCCTTCAGACTCTTCTGTGGCTATATCATCATCGTCTCCCCAAGCCAACACATTCTGCTCTGCCTCTGTTGTACTCATGTTCCAATCCCATTTTCCACCTTCTTCGAATATGACATCTCTGCTTATGATTATTTTCTTCGTCACCGGATCATACAAACGATAGGCCTTAGATTCGTCACTAACTCCAAGCAAGATGCATTTGTGACTTCGATCATCAAGCTTAGTTCTCTTTTGTTCAGGGACGTGCACATGTGCAATCGAACCGAATACTCTGAAGTATTCTACATTTGGTTTTACTCCTGTCCACCTCTCCTCAGGTACCATGTCCTTGACTGCCTTTGTGTAACTGCGATTCAAAACATGAGCTGTCCATCTAGCTGCTTCTGGCCACAATGATTTCGGCATCTCCTTCTCAGACAACAGACATCGTACCATGTTCATGATGGTCCGATTCCTTCTTTCTGCGACTCCATTTTGCTGTGGAGTGTAAGCTGGGTGTTAGTTGTCGTTTTATGCCATTATCTTTGCAGAATTTGTTGAATTCATTTGATGTGAATTCTCCTCCCCTGTCAGTTCTGAATACACATATGGCTGTTTTTGCTTCTTTTTCAGCAAAGTTTTTGAAGGTTTTGAATGTTTCAAAAGCTTCTGATTTATCTGCAAGAAAATAAATCCATGTTTTCCGAGAGAAATCATCTACAAGCACCAACAAATAGTTCTTACCACTGTGGGAGATTGGAGTGATTGGTCCACAAAGATCTCCATGAATTAATTCCAATTTATTTGATGCTCTCCACTTGCTTTTCTTTGGAAATTCTTGTCGTTGCTGCTTTCCCACATTGCATATTTTGCAAACTTTGTCTGCTTCTTTTAATTTTGGCAGTCCTTTCACCATTTGTTTCTGCTGCATAATTTGAATAGACTTGTTGTTTAAGTGCCCATATCTCCTGTGCCAGAGAATCTCCAAGTCTTCTTCTTCCATCTTCAAGCAGTTACCAGGCAACGATTTCATTTTCGCATACCAGGAACATGCGATTTGCAGTCATTTGTGTGTTTATTATCAGGCCCCTTTGTTGATGATAGATTCTGCAGGTTCCTTCTTTGATTAAGATCACCAAGCGCTTCTCTTGTAGCTGGCCTATGCTTAACAAATTGTTGGTGAGATTGGGGACATAGTACACATTTGACACGGTTTGTGTGATACCTTATACTTCAAATCTGACGCTGCCTTTTCCTTCAACTGCCATTTTCGAACTATTTCCCAATCTGACAGATTGTTTGAAATTTTCATCGAGCTCAATAAACCAAGTTTTGTCTCCTGTCATATGATTTGAGCACCCGGAATCGAGAAACCAAATGCCCTTTCCTTCAGCTTTACTGACTTCTGTGTGCGTCATCAAGAGTAGTTCTTCCTCCTCGTCAAATTCAGCATAGTTGACGACTCCCTTTTCCGAGCTTGAGCATTCAAATTGATAATGTCCTTGCTTTCCACATCGAAAGCAGTTAATGGCTGACCTGTTGACAAAAGGCCTAGCTCTTCCCCGTCCTCTAAAGTGACTTCTTCCTCTCTGAAGTGTCCCTCTACCTCTTCCTTGTGCATTCCTTGGCTCATTCTCCACCTGTAGAACTTGCTCTTCACTCCTCTTCTCAATCACCTTTTGTTCATGTACAAGCAAAGATGCTTGTAATTCATCTACTGTGAGTTTGTCAATGTCTTTGGATTCCTCAATTGAGCATACTACGAAGTTGAATTTTTCTGTGAGACTCCGAAGTATTTTCTCAACGATTTTGACATCGGGCATATCTTCTCTGCAATTCCTCATGTCATTAGCAGTAGACATAACTCTTGCAAAATACTCAGACACACCTTCTCCTGACTTCATTTCTAGAGTTTCAAATGTTCTGCGAAGTCGTTGCAGCTGAGCCCGCTTCACTCTAGCACTTCCCTGATACTTGACTTTCATTGAATCCCACAATTGCTTGGCAGTCTCCTTCTGAGTGATGGTTTTCAAGATACTCTTATCTATGGATTGAAAGAGATAATTCTTTGCTTTGAGATCCTTGAGTCTTGCTTCGTCGATTGTTTTTTGTTGTGCTGTGTTTACGGCTTCATTTCCCTTTGGTTCTTCGAAACCAGATTGAATAACGCTCCGATACTCCTTAGAACGCAGGAGATTTTCCATAATCAAACTCCAGTGATCGTAGTCTCCGTCGAATTTTGGAACACTTGGTGTTGTGAAGCTTCCTGAATCAGTTGCCATTTCCTGTTTTCGTGTTTTTCCTCTCAAACACTCAAATTGTATGTTTCTTTTATCAGGTCCTTGCTGGCTCTGATACCAAATAAAGGAAACTGATAATGAAAATTATTATTCAAATAGAAAGATAATTGAGGCTTTTATAAAGCCTTACAAACAGAAAAATCGAAATACAAGGAAGACACATCTAAACAGAATTGAACAAATCAACTCCTACAAACTAGCTTCCTTGACAGTTTAAACAACAATTCCTACCTATTATTTAGCTATCACGTTGCAGACCAAGTCAATAGCTCCAACAGTAAGGGCAGTAACAAAGGGATTATACTCCGATCCCAACCCTTGAAACAAATAGATTAGCTGATCTCGAATAGAAACAAATTCACTGATCGAGACAAGCGATTTAAGTTTAAACACATATTCATCAGCGGAGAGGCATTCCTTCTTGATCGATTGAATCTCTGTGCGTAACTCAAGCAGACGAGACTGCGATGCAGCGACATATGTGTGCTCTAGCGCCGACCAAATTTCTGATGTTGTTGTATAAGCAACGATCTGACTGACCATGGATTCCGAAATTGAAGAATACAACCAACTCATGATTAAGCGATTATAGCGCTGCCAAGAAACATATTGAGGATTTACCTCTTACTGCTGAAAATCCTGAAATTTAGGAGGACATGGTTTTGTTCCATCTATATAATCTTCTAAGCCATGGACGATAATAACATTCAACAATTGATTCTTCCATAAGAGAAAATTACTACGGTCTAATTTGATGCTCAGAGGCTGATTAAGACTTGGCAACTTCAAACTTACAGGAAGAGGCAGAATCAAAGCTTGAGCAGAAGTTGAAGACAATCCTTGAGTAGTAAATGGCGAGGGATTTGCTGCTTACATTTTTTAATTGAAGGGAGCTCGATGGCTCTGATACCATGAAACAATATAGCAAAATAGAGAAATAACAAGAAACCAGAAATAGAAGATGAATGGAGCCGAATCTGTCTATGTTTTGTATTGTTCAACTCAAAGAAGGAAAACAGAACATTCTTACATTTATACAGGTGTTGGTGACACACGTCACACTCTCATTGATGGATCCAGATCTGTAACTAACTTTACCTAACTATGGTAAATTAACTACATGGTCTAGTCTGGTCTAATAATAAATAATGGATATTTTTTGTATTTTAGTAAAAGTGACTCACCATCGCTAAAAAATATTAACTTTATAAATAGTATAGATGTTCAAATTCATACCAAGATGTATTGATGATAGTTTGATATACATTATTGAGTTTTATCTGATAATTATAACTTTTAGCTCAAGTGGTTACTAATATGGTATTTTATGTGCAGAAAGAGGGCTGCACGTGAGAGAGTATTGATGATAGTTTGATATATATTATTGGCATTTATCTGATAATTATAGCTTCTAGCTCATGTGGTTTCTAACAAGAGTACAAAAAATTAGACAAAAAAAAAAAAAGGCGAACGCCACTCACCACCCACCACTCACCACTCACAACATAACCAGCTAGTGTAAGAATGTTGAACCTCGTGAGAATTAAAATAAAAAATAAAAAAATGTGCGAATCAGAACATCTAATTAAAAATGTTATCGACTAATAATAAGAGTCAAAATTCCTAAAAATTAAAATGTTGTTTCTAATAATTTTTATTTTCTTCCTAAAAAAAAATTTGTTATTTTCTTGTGTCCAAAAACAAATAAATAAGTAAAAATTGTTATTTCCTCTTTTCCTCTGTGTTCCTTCTCCACTAGCGATAATAGCAGACAGCGAGAGCGCGAAGCTGCCATGCTATAGCAGCAGCAGCGAACTGACAATGATAAATTAGTTGCCAGCGGCGATGGCGATTATTTCTTACCGTCGAATGGCGTTCTGTGCCGCAAGAACCACCGTATTTGCCGCGGCTTGTACTAAGAGGCGGTTTAGTTCGGAATTCGCCGAGGCGGAGGACTTTGTGGGAAAGAACGCCTACGATGTGCTCGGAGTCTCGGAAAGGAGCAGTTTCGATGAAATCAAAGCTTCTTTTAGAAAATTAGCTAAAGAAACTCATCCGGACCTGTTAGGATCATCGACCGATCCAGCTGCCTCTCGTCGATTCGTTCAAATTCTCGCGGCTTATGAGGTACTTACCTTTTGTTAATGTCATTTCTCATTTCTGTTTGATTCCACAATTTTTTTTTTATTTTTGTTTTGTTTTTTTGGAAGAATTAGAGATTTTATTTAGGTTCTTGAGCTATTTACAAACATTTTTTTGAATCTTAGCAATTTGTACTCTGAATCGGTTAGGGTTCAATGGAATTGGAATTCTTTTAGAACATGTTGGAAACTAGTTTTCCGGGAAATGAATCGGCGTGTTGAATCACATTGTTGAGTTAGTTGAATCATCTGTTGTTGTCCAGTTTAAATGCGGAAGGGATTCTGGAATTGTAGAAGGATGTTCCTTCATGGTGGTAGTTCTCAAGTAGGACTAGATGGAATGTACTACCTTCTATTACGAGATTTTGAGGTTTCATAGTTTATTTCAAGAAATTTACCATGGTGATACCAATGATACACTTGCCACTTGTGATCACCATGGATATACTTGCCACTTGTTTTAATGGTTCACATATGTAAAGATTTAAAGTTTAATCCTGTATAGAACTATCATGTTCAAGTGAAGGAATAAGGTAAACTTTAGTTGTTAAAGTTTAATTCTTTCTCATTTTTTTTTGGGTTTTGGTTTTGGAATGCTAATTTAGGAGTCAAAAAGAGTCATAGAGGAAATTTCACAATAGACTCGGCTAAAATTACTCCATCAACATTCACATTAGGCTACATAAGGAATACATTGTGTTTTGCTGTCTTAAGATAATTCGTCAAATACCTAGCCATTGATAATTTCCAATGCTGTTGTTGGCTTTTCCCTTCATGAGAAGGGGTAGTGAGTCTAATGACATACTTTCTCACCATGGGACATTGTTTGTGAATATATCTTGAAAACAAGATATGCATATGAACCTTATCAGAGAAACCCTTCATTAGGTAGTGAATCTCAATATATCAATATGAGACTTATTCATTATTGTTGGTTGGCAGATTCTTTCAGATGCTCAGAAGAGGGCCCATTATGATAGCCACCTCATCTTTCATCGAAAACTTGTGCAGAAGTATCAAAGACAAGGTCCAACTATGTATACATATGAATCTCATATACGAATTTCAAAGCAGATGGAAGTTGTAGAATGGTTAAAATGGTACAGATTTGCCATCAATGACATTGTGGCCCAAAGGAAGGAGGTGTCTGGCTCAGGATATTTTGATTTACTTGAGGGGGAATTCTACTCGGCTATACGTGCAGCTTATTTTGGCCCTACTATTGAGTCTATGGATCTTCTTCCAGACTGTTTTGAAGCTGAGGAGAGGTCTGTGTATTGTACTCCTGAAGTGCTTCACTTAGTTTCAGGACGTGATCTTTTCGGGATTGTAGCTATAGTGAATAAGTGTCCTGAAGTATCAAAGGCCTGCTATGAAAAATTAACTTCATTTGCATCTGTTGGCAACAACCTGTTTCAATCTGTTAAGAATGCGAGCATCAGCATGGGCTCTGAATCTTTGAGCAATGCAGAGACCCAACAGGATCAAATTGTAGATAACTCGTATGGCACATCAGATATTTATAAAGACTTGGAATTACATATTTTTGGCAGATTGGTTGCAATGGCTACTAGGATTCCTCCTAAAAGTTCTTGTCATGGTAGTCAAAATGAAGATTCTCAAGATCACATACATGTTTTTCTTATTTCACATGAACATCCAATCTATGATAGCATAGGCATGTCCAAAAACTCGTTTGCAAGTGGTTCTGTTGGATCCCGGACTTTATTGGGAACAATAACTGGACTAAGAACCAAACCGGAAGAAAGCTCCTGCTTTGTCTATAATAGCAGCGGTACAAAAACTCACGTGATTATGAAACATAGGACATTAATGGTTTGTATATTAATTCTTCTCTGACATATATCTATTCTGCTTCTTTCCATACTTGAGATAGGTTTGTGTCTATTTACTTTTTTCTTTTTATTGATGGTTGTTCTACTTTATTTTTCCACTCTTTCTAGGTAAAAAAAAAAAAAATTTTAAGTGATATTTTCCATTGTATTATTGTGGAAGGAGCATATTTCTCTTTCCTGATTCTTGGAGATGATTTAAGGGTCAGTTAAATGAATCCTATTTATCCATTCAAATTTTATGCTTTCTGAAAATTATAGTCTATAGATTTACTCTTTACATGTCAAGCCTCATGATTTTTCAACTATTTTAACATTTCAATCCATCAACTCACTTACGGATGCCCATACCATCTTGTTTGAATTTCTGTAGTTGATCACCCCTAATCTCTTGCATATTTACTTATTTCTATTTTATTTCCTGTAGCTGTCTCACTCATCCATCTTTACATTATCATGTCTGTAATGTTTCTTCGAAAGTATCGAATATGGTATTTCTTCTTAATTTCCAATGTCTAGCTTTATTAATTAGAATTAAAAATAGGTTTTAATTTATACTTCCTTGTAACTTTTGAAATGAGGTTTTTAGTGCCTGAAACAAAGCACGTGACTCTTGTAATCTTAATACTGTGTCTCCTTAAAGAGGAAGTCTGCCATATCTTGTTCACGTGTGGACATTTCTTTTGAATTAATCATGACCAGTATTTTTTTCTGCATTGAAAAATTTCAGCAGTGTGTGTAATTATAAGTATGATATTTGATTTACTAAAATTGGGTGACTTTTTGGTGATTTATAATAATTTATGTATTTTCTTGACAGACCTGGTTTTCTATTGGCATTTCAAGTTGCAAACTTGTTGCAGGTGAAACACATGCACTGGTATCAACTTGGGGATGAAGTTTCTACTTGTGAATGTCGGTGCAGCAGAGCTCATCTACCACCTAGCAAGTAAGTTTGAGTCTTTCTTAGACTCTCTCAATATCTTTTATATAATAACATAGTAAAGAGATGGAGGGAAGGAGAAGAAAGGATTTAGCAGGAACAAAAAAAAGAAGATTGCAAGTTGCAACAATAATGACACAATAAATACAAGTCTCTTTGTAATTCCTTATAACTTATAAGTTCTCATTATCATGTTTAACTTTTAAGCAAAAAGCTCTTATTCATATCAGTATTTTCTGGTAGTTATATCCTGATTGTTAAACCACATTAGCCTTGTTTCACAATGTTTACTTTTTCTCCCTCTGATTTTACAGTGGGCATCAGTATGCTTCAAGTTATTTAGAATTCACATATATCATCATGCTTATGCTTAGTTTGAACATGGTTGAAACACAAAAGTCAAAATGCTTAACTTTTATCCATGGGTCCAGTCCTAGTCATGAAGATTGAACTTGTTTTTTATCAAACCTTAAGGCCTGTTAAAACTGAACTCAAACTCCATTTGAACTCTAAAATGATCATCTGCTTGTAGTAGGTGTTAAAACCCTGTTTTTTTAAGAAGTTCTATATCTACTTTGTGTTTGATATAAAATTGATTAATATTCTAATCGAATAGTCTAATTTTACTAAAATCTACTTCTTCTAAATGTTGATTTAGAGTTATCAAACACCACCTTATTGTTATGATCAATGTTTATGTTGCCTTCAGGTTCACATGGGCATGGACATATCTTGCTGTTATGTTTTTTAATTGGAATTTTAATTTTTAAACCCTGTGTTCGAAAATGGTTTTCAACTATATGGGAGTAATCATTAAGAGCTGAAATCCAATATTAGATCATGAGTTGCTGTTTCTATCATCAGGATTGTTATTTTGAGATACAATATGTGTAAAGTATGACTTCTTGGCCAAATAATTTGTTTTTGGTATAACAAGTGCGAAAAATAGTTCACTGTATGTGCTTTCACAGTCATACCTGTTGGACCTACCAAGCTACTACATCTGGTTCACCTTCTTCCAATCGGTTTTACTATTTTCATGCTCCTGAGCGTTTCATCAATGCATGCCCAAAGCTGACAAAGAAGAGGTGTCTTTTTGTTTGGATCATACCCTTGGTGTCTCTTTGTTTGGATCATCCCTATTTTGTCTATTTGCCTTGTTTCTACAACTACAACTAACACTTAGATGTCCGGAGGCTAAGATTTTTAAACGTCAAAAGTCTTCAGTCCTTTGTGCCTTTTTTCATTCTTGCAAACCATTCTTCTTTATTTCCTAAAGTGGTTGAAGTTCATTTTGCAGATTTTGGCTGTTTGGGCCTCGTTGTGACATGCATGACATTGGTGGTTGGTATGTTGAGACATTTGGTCGTGCTAAAAAGGGCAGGACAGTCCCATCACAGAGAAGCTGGGATGATTTTCTTGCAATAGAGCAACCTGAGAAGTAAGTTGTTGCCACTTCTTAATAGGCCAAATTGTGCTCTTGCAGAGTTTCATTAGAATAATAATCTCTCTCTCTTTCTCTGCTTACATGCTTTTTTCTATCTTCCTTTTGATATATCAAATCAAAAGTTTTGTACAGAATGACTTTTCAGATGCTAACAAAATTTTGGTGTTACTAATTTATGTGCAGGAGACTCCATCCTGCAATGTATTTGTTGGCTTTAGCATATAGAACTCTAGACCTTGAAGATGCAAAAAGAAGGAAATGGTCATTTAGAAATATCTTTGAGCCAAAACTGTTTAGCTTCCTCCGGTGGTGCAAAAGACTTCCATAGAGAAATGTGAATTGGGCTTGAATTGACTGTACATAAGTTTATCTCATTATGTGTAATACCCTGTATTTCAAAAAAAAAAAAAATAAGGCCTTTTTGTCACACCCTAGGTTACACAGCGTGCCCCCTACCCAGGTGTGGGCGCACCCCCTCGGGGCGAACGCCTAGCCATAGTACCACATAATATTGTCATATCGCCATGTAGCAACCCAACCGCAGCTGGTCTACATCGAAGCGATTATTTGTCTGCCACTATTGCCCCGAGGGGGTGCGCCCACACCTGGGTAGGGGGCACGCTGTGCAACCTAGGGTGTGACATTATGACTGTGGCAATATAGCAACGATGAAGACTGTGAGATGCCATTGTCACCCCGACGACTTTATATCAAGATTCATGAAGATGGTTTTGGAGATTATGCTTCTTTCATATCATTATCCATTTTCATGAGAACAGTATAAATTGGAATTGGCCTCTTGGTTCTGCTTGAGTTACTCTTCAAGGTTCTACAGGCCTTATTCAGGGAATGATATGCTGTCTAATCTCAAAATCATCTGATGAGTGACCTAAAGGATAAGTCAGAACTTTGAGAGTTCATTTACCACCTACTGTTTTCAACTAGAAGCTAATGCCAATATTTCATGGGGATTCCTGTTCTCTTCCAAGTACTCCTATATGGAATTTGAAGCTTTCGCCTACTGCTTCTTTCTGGGCTATGTTGTCTTTTCATAAAGAGAAAGCTGGTCCTGTAATTGCTGACTTTGCTTTCTCCATAAAATGGCTCTAGCGAAGAACTGTAGATATGCTTTGATCCATTAAAGTAAGTTCTTCTCTCTCTCTCTCTTCCAGTCATACACCATTTTTATGATGTTTCTGATGCAGTATCAAATTTATTGCCAGTGCTAAGAATTACAATATTGACATTTTGAAAGATTTAGTGTTAAAACATTTAAGCCAAACCCCACTAATATTCTGACAATGAGATAGACCATGTCTTTGCGGTGCATTACTCAAGTAGATCTTCCCATTTGCAATACTGCCCACCTGCTAATGCTCGATAAAACCTATCCCTGCAGTAGACAGGCCTCCCATCTGCAGCCTCAGCAGCAGCAGCTGCTAGATCATCATCACCCATCACCTCCACTGGCAATCTTAGCAACTCCTTTCTATGGTTCCCAAGATAAAGTGAAAAAGATGATACAAAAAATTATCAAACATTAAAGTGAAGGTTTTGATTATCAATGCATCATCAAAACAGTGAAACAAATTTAATCTTGTACCTTGTATTGTACTTGACATTGTTCCTGGAAGATTTACTATTTGGCTGGTTATTTTCTGTGGCAAATGTTGTCTGGAAATAGTCTTCCACAGGTTTGACAAAGATAAATAGCAACACAGCTGTAACAAGGAGCACTCCTGTGCCTACAAGTGTTTGCTTCAGCAACTTGATTACTGGCTTTACCTAGACCATATATTTCAGAAAATTTTCATGTTTAGGATGGTAAGATGTGCATTCTTGATTCCAGTGGTTTCATGAGAGTATCACACCTAACTGAAAGGCATATTGCTTTTGGTTGCTAAATTTTGTGCTACGACTAAATCATCATTTCAGTAACATCATAGGCCAATTATTTAGGGTGTGCAATCATGTTTATCATAGTGATCCATTTATCATTAATCATAAAAAGAACCTTATCCTACCAACTTTTGCTACAAGTGAGTTTGAGCACTAAGTTGATCATTTATCATTATCCATATTGTTAATAGAACTGCATCTGTCACAATTTCCTAAATGTGGAATGGGACTCTGTCATGTACCTTGACTGAAGGTTCTTGATCTTTTTTCTTCTTCTTTCTTCTTCTTTCTTTTTATCGTTGTTGTTTTGTAATCTTTTTAGGTCACTTGAACATCCCAGACAATGTTTGTTTATCTTCAATTGTGAAATTTTTATTTATGTTAAAAAAAAAAATCTCCTGATTCATTAAACACAAGGACGCATGTTGCAAAAAGGAAAATCTGGCCAACTAGGTTATGGAATGGTAAGACCTTCTAAGTTGGCTTTGGCCATACTAATGTCAATTGTTAACAAAATTTTCATGATGGCTTACTTGTTAACATAAGAATTATACGAAAAGGGCCATGGACAGAGGCTGTTAATCCGGCTAATACATGAGATGTGGAGCACTGCACTTTTGAATGGCACAAAAAAGGAATTCAAGTGGCTATATAAGTATATTTAAGCCAGTTTTTTTTTTTTTTTTTTTTTTATTTATTTATTTATAATAATACCATGGAGATAATATAGGAAATGTCAAAGAAAAAGATGCATGTGAATCAAACTTAGCACAAACTAGATTCCTACCACCAAAGCATGACTCTTTTCATGGCTAAACAACTTAGAGCAGGGAACAATATCAATCCTCTTTTCAGAAGAAATATTTATATCAAATCTTTGTGTCATGCAACCTGATGCAGTGATGCGATATAATCCATTTCAGCACTCAGGTTTGACTTATGTGTTGTTAAATATTCAATGTTGATACAAGTCCTAAAGGTGGTCATCCCTGTTATGTAGAAGATGATTGTGTCCTAGATGTATGTCATATGAGAAACGTAGGAGACTCAATTGGTTACCTCTTTTTCTGT
This sequence comes from Paratinospora sagittata, assembly GCA_035771175.1. Classification (NCBI taxonomy): domain Eukaryota; kingdom Viridiplantae; phylum Streptophyta; class Magnoliopsida; order Ranunculales; family Menispermaceae; genus Paratinospora; species Paratinospora sagittata. Next base: position 37,499,635 of record CM069603.1, read on the forward strand.
CAATTGCAGCTTGTCTAGTACAATTTGGAGGAAGATCTTACATTCTGGTTTTGTGGATCTTCAAAGGATTCCATTAAATTCCAATGACTAATCACTATAAAAGAAATGATCAGTGGGAATTGATTGCTTTTGCTGTTAGTTAGCGCTCTGCCCACTGGAAAAGGAGAGGAGGAAAATAACTACATGAGAGCTGGAGTATACATAAGCTACAATCAGGCCTTCAAAGCTTTTGTTTTTCGTGGTTTGTCACTACAGTTGACTGTAAAGATCAGAGATTTGATGAAATTGTGCGATGAAGTAATATTACTGAGTCTTATTATTTACTTCTTTATTTATTTATTTTTATTTTTTATTTTTTTTGTGATTGCACTAATGTTGCTTTCCTCCACTTTACTTGTATGTGTTTGCATCCTTTCTTGTCTCAACACAGTTCTACACTTGTTGATAAAGGATATGAAGTTGTACGGGTTTTGTTTCAGTTGCAGGTCCTTTGGGGTGGCCTAGCGAACTGGTTGAGAGGTTGGGGAAATTCTTTCTTTCTCTCTTTTTTTTTTTTTTCAAAATCTTAGTTGCGGATCCTTTGTTGGCCTTCTTGGCCTCTGGTACTTTGACCTTTTCATTCTTGCTTCGTACTAAATCTTATTGTTTCTTATCAGGGGAAACAGGCTGTAAGGGTTTGGACCATTTGGTTTCTGTTGAGGCTTGACTAGTTCTGAGGAAGTTCCTTAATTAGATGTGGAAGCCAAGGTATAAAAGTTGCTGTTTATCATCCAAGCATAAAAGTTTCAAAGAAAAAAAAAAGAAAGAAAAGAAGAAAAGAAAAAACAAAGAACTCATTTACAAGAATGAAGCCTTTGATAGGACTAGTTTCTCTGTGAATAATCTGAAATAAGCTGACATATTAATGTTCGAATTAGAAGGCACTGAGAAACTGAGAAATATGGGGCTTATTTACGAAGTAGATCTACATCTTGGCTTGTATATCATAACTAAATTTTCAGAAAGAGTAGGTTAAACTCATGGCAACATGGTAACAACCTCTAAGATCATGGATTCAAACTCCATCATTTAACTAACAAAGAAAATGAAAGTATGATATGCGTCTAGGTATGAAATTCAATAGTGACCAGCACAAAACAACAGAATAAAACAAAGGAGTCTTTAAATCCACTGAGTACCTTATAAGAACCCAACAGCCTATCGCGAGCCAAAACCTATAATGAAAAAAAAAATATTATTATTATCAGAAGCAATAAGTGTAATACCTGACCTTTGGAGAATTAACTTAATGGAACAGTAAGCATTCATTTGTGAAGCCCTTGAAGATGGTTAGATAATCTTGAATTCTATTTTGTTTCAGAGAAGTTATCTTTCCTTAATCTTTACTAATTTCAAAAGGGATTTCTGCTTGTTTCAGTAGTACAGTGTAATTATTAGGGATGCTTGGCCATTTTGGGAATTTTTGTTGTGTGTATGTGTCGCACACGGCCGGGGGTGGGGGGTTGCCAGAGGCATAGAGTTAAGGTTTGAGAGGGTCTGCAGAGTGGTTGAGGAGGCAAATGCGCTTACCCCAGCTCTACTTGTGAAAGCTTTTGAGCAACCTCGAAAGCTCCTTAGTCCTCATTAGTCTTCCTGTTCATTTTAGCACCTAATTAGTCTTCCTTAAGCTTTTGGGCACCCTCAAAAGCTTTTGGAGTTTTTCCTGTCCATTTTAGCTCCTTATTAGTCTTCTTTAAATTTTAGTTATAATTTGGTTCGGACTGGCTACCTGCTCATCCAAGACTTCTGGCCTCCTTTTCCTTTCTTTTTTTGCCTTTGAGATAATTCTTCTTGGCAAGACCATATTTTTTTTTTAATTTTTGCCTTAAATTCTTCTTTTCAGTCGTACCGTAGAAGAAATCATTAGATTTCAGTAGTTATAGTTACAGAACCTGTTGCTACATCCAGTGTGTAAAGTTTCTTTGAATGTAAATGCTTATATGCCATGAGCTGTTAAATTGTTAGCGATTTTTGTTGTTCACCTAGCCAATACTCTCTAGCTTTCACTTCAGATGCTCTGCATGTATTATTTATGATATTGCTACTGAACATTTCTCATTGTTGAGGACTATCTTTGTGTCATTTACAGCCGACACAAGTATATAGATATACCGCAACATGTCTTTGGGCTTCTTTAGGGATGAGCAGGTTAAGGTACTATGAGTTATAATGGAAACAACATCTTATGTTGGTTTTTTTTTTTCTTTTTGTTTTTTTATCTGGACTAAATTCTATAGAAATTTTTGGTGTAGATTTCACATGCAAATAAGTAATATAGTAGAAGAACAAAACCAAGAGAATTAAAAAGGGGGTGTAGCACTAGCACCAACCTCTGGTGGCTTTACCCACATTTGTCCATCATACCATCCAGTTTCCTCATAAGGTATCACTGCTGACAAAAGTCTGTCTCCAACATAGCTCCAACCCTGGGACATGAATAAACAACTAGTTCCATTGTTTACCAAAACAACCATGTAGGTATAATGGACATCTGAAAACACATGGAACAAGAAATAAGACTATGGGGATCCCGCAGTTATTCCTTAGGCTGCTCGCGCCTGCCAACCTCTTTAAAACCTCCTAATTAATGGTTTAGCAACTTCTTCATTAATCATGTATGCTTGTAGTTTGAAAACTTCAATAATTGTGCTCTTGCAATTTTTTCTTCGTAATCAAAGCTTTGGTGCTTTGATGTAATACTATTGGAGGTTTCAATTTGTATATACTAGGGGTCCTTGGTTTTAATTTCAGGAGTTTACTATGATTTTATGGGTAATTTTTGAGATTTTCTAAATGGTATTTCATGCAATTATCTGACTTTGAAAAGTTGTGAAGTCTTTAAATATACATACTCATAAACAATTGTTAGTGGTGCATGCAGAATTTTCTAGACGGTTGGCTTTCTGACTATGTACCTGGATCCTTGAGGTATTGATTCCTCTTTCTCAATTATATTCCTGGTTCTACTGGTTGATATTCTCTAGTTGTATTTATTCCTAAGCTTTTCTTAAAATTTGTTTGTTTTTATTTACTTTAATTAAGAGAACCTATCAATTGTGACTATGTATGAAAATAACAAAAAAAAAAAGAAAATGATTGCTAAGAAGAAGAAAAGTTATATTCTTGTACCTAGTACAAAAGGGTGTGTTGGTTAGTAGGCTTTTTCCATTGAGGAAAAGAGGTTTCAGAATTTACTACTATATAAAGTTCACATGGTACTTTTACAAGAATTCAGAAGTACCAGTTGACGTTTATGTTTTTTTTTTTTTTTCATGTACTTGGATCTCATTTTTTTAGTGAAAAGTTTTATTTCATTGATCCAAAAGTGAAACCCAATGAAAACATAGAATCTGTTTTGGATCAGTGCCATTCTTAATCAATAGATTCACTATGAAGACTGACACCTGTAATCAGGATAAGGCGTGATCATGACCACCATGATACTATTTGAACTGTTCTACTCAATGTGGAAAAAGTTTATCCATGACAGCATAATAAATTATGCAATAAATAGAAAATGGATTAGAAAAGTTCAATTTGTTGACAAAATTATGAAGTTCTTTGAACCTATTTCTGCTGGAACTCAGACATGACTGCTTACTTAGCAAGCCAAATAAGGTAAATGGGAAAATGATTGCCACATCTGAATTTTCCGTAAATTATAACCTAAAGCTAAATTAGAGAATATTTTTGATACAAATGCATAAGATCTAGGGAGGGATAGATCCATATGCATCTACAACTGAACTCAACTCAACTAAGCCTTTTCCCAACTACATGGGGTCGGCTACATGAATCTACTTCCTCCACTAGTCCACTCCACTCTATCGAGAGCTAAGTCGGCATTCGAATTACAAAAAGTTAAATCTTTCGTAATTATTTCTGTCCATGTTATTTTAGGTCTACCTTTACCTCTATTGTTACCATCTAGTAGTAATCGGTCACTCTTCCAAACTGGTGCATCTAAAGGCCCATGTTGTATGTGTCCAAACCACCTTAGTTAGTTCTCTCTCATTTTATCTCCCATTGGTGCTTCTCCTATCATTTACCGAATATCCTCATTTATAATTTTATCTTTCAAAGTTCTACCTCATATCCATCTTAACATTCGCATTTCTGTTACACTTAGTTTGTTAACATGTTGTTAACAAACTATATTCATCTAAGCAATGGAAATTTTATTTGTGTGCTGTATTGATTTGAATATGGAGATGGATGGGTAGTGAAGCTACCAAAGGCAAACTTAGCACATTGCGCTAAATTCAAAATAGCCCCTTGTGAGTTATGAGAATTGACAGATGATTGAGGTGGTTTCATCATGTCAAATGAAGAGCAGTTGAGATGGGCTATTCAAAGTTGTTCAATAATGACATGACTCTGAAGAATGTTGGTGCAAGTCACCTTTCACCTGCTCAAAATGGCCTGAAGTGGATTGCAAGAAGTTCAACACTCCTAACAGATGATATGGATGGACTTCAATGGCAAAAGAGATCCATGTTGCCAGTGTTGATGAGTGGGAATATTTAGATAGTGATGTAGTGGCAGCAGGATATGAAGGGCATTTCAGAAAGAGTTGGCAACTTTATTTATGGAGGTGGTCATAAAGGCTTCCTTTTGCGGTTGTGGGCGTGATTTTCATTAAAACAAAAAAAAAAATCCCCTTGGAAGTATGTAGCACAAGCATTTAGTCCAGTCAGCAATTGACAATTGTATCTAGAAGAAGATACCAAATATATCCGCAAGACAACCAGTGACACCAGAAAAAGAGTTCCAGTCCCGGCAGCTAGCACAAATTTTAAAGGTTCCTGCAAGATTGCAAATGAATAATTTAGTGTTTAGTGAAGCCCAATACAGATTGACTAGTTATTGGTTGCTTGCGTTATGAGTGAGTAGGGAAGGAATAAAGATAATCTTTTAGGATCATAATATTACTTCTTTCCTGACTAAGTCATGTTCCCTCTTGAGGCATATAAATCAATCAAATGTGTTCAAAATGCATGGGCACTGATGTTATTCATTATCCAATCTATTCAACAGAAGCAAGAGTTAACTTTTAGTTTACCCTTGAAGGACTAAAGCTTGCAGCTGCAATCGGTACTCCAAGAACAGTGAAGGCGACCAACCAGAGGCTTCCAAGACGCACAAAAAAGGACCCAGGACTGAGTTCACCCCATGAGTACAAGGGTCCATCTTTCAGAGATGAGTACTCATTCACCTGTCACATTATAAATTACAGAGTAGTTCAAACAAGTGAAGTTTCAATCATGGCTTAGCTCCCTATTCTGTTTCTGCCTCTAATGAAAGTTCAAACTAGTGCATTTTCCTTGCTTTGTACTTAAAATTGCACCATATATATGCATCATCCTTTGATGACTGTGTGAATACTATATAGCTGTTGTGCTTACAGAAGTAGGACATTTTACTTCAGTCTTTCTTGCTATCAAGATCTCTTGTTTGAATACAAAACCAGTTTTTTAGATGTTAACACGATTGATTACTGGTGCAGGTGCAGCTGAGTATCTCTGAAGTGTTATTTTGGACCCTTTTTTTTTTTTTTCAGTTTGGAACCAAGAAAGAAGAGATGCTACCGACTAGCATAAGTTCCCCAAAAAATAGATAAATAAATAATGTAAATATTCACACCATATATGCATACATACCGGTCTCTGTTCAAAAGGAACTTCGATCTCGAGCCCAGGATCCCAGTTTCTGCCGGCATAGCCACTCCCATTTCCATTGGTCTCATCTCTTAATGCCTTGACGTGAATCAACCGAGCTGGGAACCGAGCTCGCCCGAATCGAACAACCCATAACCTTGAACTAGTAGTGTCAAGTACTTTTGCCCCTCTAGCTTCCGGGATTAGACGGCAAGGAACTTGCAGTCTAATTCTAAGCATCTCTCTAAACTGCGTGGTGTTTCATTAATTTTCTTCTTTACTCCTCCTAGTCAGAAAGAAGATGAGTGTGCAGGAAGGCCTATGAATGAAAACTTGTGATTCTGGGAGGATCGTATGAATTATTAGCCATGCATTTTTTACGTGGAAGGCAGAATATAACTTTTCATTTAATTATTGTTGTTTATAGGATTATTATCATCCGATTGTTGGGATTCTTTGTAGTTTCTGTGGCTAGGAAGGAAGGAGCTGTAGGTGCTGCTTGTGAGCGTGGCATGGGGGGTTCTCGCGCGGTGCGTTGCGTGTGGAACTCGAGTTTCCACATGTCGACCCCTCACCAAGACAGGGTTTTTTGCGTTCCCTTGCACGCATGGCAACTGGTCATTTTAAGTATGGAAAATGCAAAATGGGGTAGTGGAATCGTTCTTTAAATTATATTAGTTTTTCTTTTTCATAATTTTTTTGATAAATAAATACTCGAGCAAATTTTTTAGAAATTTTTTTTTATGGTTGTTCGATTATACATGAGAAGATAGTTTTTTTATACTCTTATGATGTAAAAAAAAATGAATAATAAGAAGCTTCATAGAATGTAGATATGAACATAACAATACGAAAAAAAAAATAAAAAAAAAAATTCTCCTTTAGAGGAGAGAAAATAAATGGATTGAGAAAAAAAAAAATTAAGAAAATATTGATCCCCGGCAAAGAGGCCTAAGGGAATTGATTTAGAAACATGAGTTGTTACGGGTGTATATCACAAGAATATGATAGCGTCCTCGTTTTTCTAACGCATTTATTCATTTCATGGCAAAATATTCGTTTGGTTAATTTTATGTAACTGGGTCAATTCTCATTTTAACTGAAAAATATTTTTTTAAACGTATTATATAAAAACTGGAAAACAGTTAACAACAGTATTTGAAATCAAAACTCATAATTTTAGATAATTTTACTCCAGCATTTTGAGGAGGGTAGCTTTTGCAAACATCATCGTAATTCAGTTTAGGTTATCATTCATCATTATTATTCATGAGAACAACACGTTCTTTTTTTAAAAAAAATTAATTAAGATTTTTATACGGTGATACATCTTATATTGTACACCTAATTAACAATTTATTATAAAAGTAATAATTAAATAGAAAAAAAGAAAAAAGCAAAAAAAAAGAACGAGAATCTGTAACCAAAACAAAATTGTTGCTGAGCAGCTGAAGTCATACAATACGTTCTTCGGACTCCACGTCACTCGCTGATTTACAACAGCAGCACGTGGCAACTCCTCAAGCTTCTATCATCTTTTTTTTATCTACACTATAAGTACCTAAACCGAACCTGAAAAAGTCGAAACTATTCGACCCCAGCGTTGAATCGAAGCAGCTTTCACTTTTCCAGTGACCGGGTGAAAACCTTTTGAATTAAAGCGGTTTTTATTTTTAACTCAAACTCATAGCGTCCACGTTTTGACTTACAAATCCGTGGGCCCAAGACCCAAAAGTCCATGCTTACCTGGGCCCAGAGAAATAGGGCCACGTGGTGTACTGTCAGCTATGTGCTCGTTGAATATTCATTCACGCGCTCATGACAACGACAGAAACCGGAAACGAAGAACTTCAAGAGCTCAACACCAAAACCAAAAAATAAAAAACTCCCGCCGTTTCAAAGTCTCGTCAGATCAATTACTCGCTAATCTCCACTGAATTCAACACTGCAAGAGAGCGAAACAGAAGCGAAAGATCCGCAGATGAAACCGAAAAGCAAGGGAGGAGGATGGAGCCAAGTCACGCACCTAGGGTTGCCGATCGTCTTCCTCTTTTGCTCCGTTTTCTTCCTCGCTGGCTTCTTCGGATCTTTGCTTCTTTCTCAGGTAATGTTATGATATGTTGTTCTTCGTTTTGGTTTGTTGAATTCGATGATTGTTCGAAGATTTTGGCTCACTTTACGGGGATTTTATGGAAGCAGGATATTAACGGCGCGCGGCCTCGATCGAGGATTCTAGAATCCAGGGATGTGGAGGAGGAGGAGGAGATTGAGTCGATTCCGCATGGAGAGACTGGAGAGTCTTTGGTTCATTCAATCCCTTCGCAGGTTCTTCGATCTTTTTGTAATTGAGCTTGTTAGAGTGGATTTAGTGGCATTTGCGTGATTTTTTGGCATGTTTTAAATGTAAAGTGAGTTTTGGTCTGTGCTTTTGTTCTGAGCAGAGCTGATTTTGATTTTTCATTTCGTTGCTTTGAGATGAGATGTTGTACAGTTCGAGATAATTGTACCGTGTATGTTGTTGAAACTTGGGGAAAGGAACAATATCAGTGCTGGAAAGATTTATAGGTGGTGGATAGATAGTTTTCTATGTTATTTAGGCGTAACGTTCCGTCCCAAACAAGAAGAGTTGTGACTGTCTTCTATTATGGTAGTTTTTTTTATGGATTCCAAGGATGGCATTAAATGTTGGGATATCGATCTCTGTTTGAACATTAATGATCTGGAATTTGAGCTAGTTAGTATCCTCCTTGATTAGCTATTTATGATAGGGTCATTTAGATCCATGAATCCATGACCAGAAGAGCCAATTCTGTATTGCTAGTTTTTTGGTTTCTTTGATCCTCTTCTTCTTTAATTTCCTACCACTGTCATTTAAGATCATGTGTCCTTTCGTGGGTGACCTTTTCCTCTTGTGTGCCAAAATTTGTAAACTCAATTTTCCATATATTTCTGCCTGTGTGTCGAATGCAAATTTATTTGATCATTATTAAGAACAAGGCTCATTAACCCCACGTAGTTGGGAAAAGGCTTAGTTGAATTGAGTTGAGTTGAGTATTAAGAACAAGGTTCGATGCTAAAGGTGTGTTGGGATGTCTCTGTTATATACATCACTGCATTTTCACTTGATACCTGTTATAATGATAAAAAGTTTATCTTCTCAGGACCATCTCTTGTATGTTGACTATTTGTTTTCACATTGCCCAGTCTCAACATTTGGCTGATATTCGTGAGCTCTTCAAGGTCTGATTGGCTTTTTCAAGATTCCTATCTGAGATCCTTGGGGTAGTTGGGTCAATTCAATTTTCTGCTTGATGTGTAGGCATTTGTGGCTGGTCTTTTGCCATGTGCTTGAGTATTTTATCTGATCTATACTGTTTGGTGTAATTACGAGGCTCTGTTTTGTGTCTCTTCTTTCCAGTTGAAAGAGAGGTTATGTTCTCTAAAATATCTTCCTCATATATTTCTTTCTTTCTTTTTTTATTTTTTTGGTCATCACAGATTCACAGACTTATATAATTTATCTCGATCTCTAAAATAAATAAACAAGTGAAAGTTTGCGAGGATAATCAGAAAAGCAAGTTCAGGAAGTCACCATATGCAATTACCTAAAACAAACATATGGGTGCTTCATAGCCCTCATCATCACTTTTCTTCACGTGGTGTTGTAGCTCCTGGTGCTTAAGGTTTTGATACTTGCATGAGAAATATACACACAGTATTGATAATAATTGATTAGCTAAAAAGGTCCTTACTGTTGGCATTCTAACAGAATTGCCAATATTTCTATTTCTTTTGACAAGTTGAAACTTGAATTGGATCATATCTTTGTTAACTTCACTTTATTGATATTCTAGTGGCTAGTGTGTCTTATGAGTTCACTTTGAATGCAGGTCTTGAGCTGGAAACCACGGGCCATATATTTTCCGGGATTTGCAACTGCAAAGCAGTGCCATAGTATAATTGAAATGGCTGAAGCAAACCTTAAACCATCAACATTGGCTTTGCGGGAAGGAGAAACTACTCAGAACACAAAAGGAATAAGAACAAGGTATTTCTCACTCACTCACTCACTCTCTCTCTCTCTCTCTCTCTCTCTCTCTCTCTCTCTCTCTCTCTCTCTCTCTCTCCTATGCTTATCTTTTTGCTATCTGATCAATTAGAGTTAAAGAGTACATTCTCATCAACTAGATGAATAACCTTTGTTTTAGATAATTCCAATGAGGAGCCTTAGGTTTGTGTGAAAGAGGTCCAGTTTCTTAATCTTTTTTTTTTCCTTCTTTTTTTTGTACTGTTTTTCCTGGATTTGATGAGTAACCTTTTCAATTGAGTGTTGGCCAAACATTCAAAGGCATTAAGCATTAAAATGCATACTCAATAATATAACAACCTAATCATCCAATCAATACAATTAGAACATCATAGTCATTAATTAAGTTCAACCATGCCCTAGTTTAAAAATTCAACTCATGCTTGGGGATGAAATACAACACATTAATACATTCAACATAGTCCTCACATTCAAATTTCACACAATAAGATCAAGAATGAAATATGAAAACAGCCCACATTAATGTATTGAACATGTTCATCAATCAAATTAAACAATTAAGCTCAATTAAAAGAGATGAAAAGATTAAGAAATGCTCAATTAAAATTCAGCTCTTCTTTCCTTCAAATACCACCCAAAACATGCCCAAATTAATGCCAACTTGCTGTTTATCAAATCAGCCCATTAAACACCTCTTTCCACCCTTGATTCATGCCAAATTCTAGTTGCAGCTTGTAATTAATTCAATCAAAATGCTTGCTAATTAAATCAGCCACTTAGTTGTTCACTTCATGCTGCTCAAGCCACCACCACCAAGCAGCCACCTAATTGAAAGCCATCCAACGCCCAAAACAAGTTGCAGCACTCCCTATTTAAATTTAGCTATTTGGATAGCAACTACTTGCTTCTTAACCCATCAAAACCGCCCAAAATAACCTTAGAAGCCACCATAATCTTGCCGCAAATTGAGGCCGCCCCGACACCTTCAAGTTTCAGCCCATTTTGTACACTATTTCACTGTCCAAACACCTCATGAGATTCATGCAACAAATCAGTAGCAATATGTCAAGAATGAGCAAGAAGCAAGCACCGTCCAAGCTTCAAAAATTAACACCCAAACCAGTCCAAGGGAAGGCTTCAATGCCGCCACCTTGCTCCTTAATTTTGTAGCCTCTTTTCTCTCAATTTCGGCTTACCCGTTTCTCCAATCCTCCTCCTTGTTCTTGTTTCCTTCAATTCAGCCCTTGCCATTCAGCATTTTTCCAAGTTCCCCCTAAAACAAAAACCCAAAACCTTCCAATGTGAGAGCTCCACTTTAGGGTTTTTCTCCTCTTTCTTTTGATATCACTTATCTAAACCCTTGGATTCTTTATTTTAATCCAATGGTTCTCCTTCAAATATCCACGTGAGCTAATAAGACCCTAAATTAGAGAGTTATTTTGTTGTACAAGCTCTAGGTCCAATGCTTTTTGAGTCCACTATTGACGTGTAATTACTCTTTTGCCCTTAATTTCTCCAATTCCCTACAAAATCAACAATTAGCCAAAGTTTGTCCAAATTAATTAAAATTCATAATTTCAAACATGAAATTAAGCTCAATTAGTCTATAATATGAAATAAATGATGGGTAAAATATCAGTACATCAATCATTTTTCAAGAATGCATGCATTATTAGGTAGTATGCACATTTAAATTCCTCTAATACTATTATCACCCTCGGCTGGCTGTTGTCATTAGGTTTCTGTTTCATGGATGCGGCATTACCTTAATGCTCTATATCTACCCCATCACAAAATGGAAATGGTTTGACCCCTTCAACCAACTTCTTGCGAATGTTGTGTGCGTCCTTTGTGTAACTGATTCCTACTCTCATTGAAGACTTTAAAACACAACAATTGATAATCACGTGCACTGCATTTGTTGCCATGGTTGTAGCTTCTGTTTTAGTGTAAATTTCTATCCCTTTCTATGTTGATGTGTGTACTAAGTGTATTCCTATAGTCATTATAAAGCATGATTTCCTTGTGATTGATGGTGTAAGCCTCTTTTTCTTCCAATTTTTCTCGTGTGTCTTCCCTTTATTTACACTAGTACAATCATTTATTGTGGATGCATCATCGCTATTTCCAGTCGATAGTGATCACATAATTGGAGGCATAGTAGTCAGAAGCGCGATTTGAATCGTTGAATGGTGCGATTCACGTTTCGATTCAAACCCCAAAACAATTCGAATCGGATTCATGAATCGCTATACCTGTGAATCGTTAAGTGAATTGGTCTTAATCGTAAGTGAATCGCTAGTTGAATCGTGGTGAATTGATCTGAATCGTGAATTTGTTAAAAAACACTAATGTTTTTATAACCCTATGTATACAAATATACGATTGGCATATGTGTCGTAAATCTTACGATTGATTGATCCAAATCCCGATTTGATTCATCAAGCCTCAAAATGATTTACTTCCGATTCACGATTTTGACTACCATGATTGGAGGCACTGGTATATCATAGCTTAAAGTAAATATGATTTTGTTATATGGAAGGTAGTGTTACCAAAAAGAGGAGGGAGGGGCGTTATTCCCTATTCATCACCCCATGAGTTTGTAAGACGTAAGAGGAATTTTTTTCCCATACTTTCAATGATTCAACTTATTGATTATATTTTGCATATGAAAATAGGATTAAGGGACTCCTTTGGTATATGCATACAAATGTTTTTTGCAAGTATTCAAGACACCTACTGTATTGCTTTGTTATCATTTCTAAGCATATGGGAAGAACTAGTGTTTCAATATGATGATTACGTCAGAAATTCTCCGGAGTATAGAAGAACAAGCCACATTGCCTTGTTAATTAATTTCACAACTCCACCTCTCATCACTAATGTGTCATTGTGTCTTTGAATTTCACTAAAGATGTTTACTTCATCTTTGCCATCTCTTGAATCACGATATCTCTTTGACTATGGTTTTGAATCTTGATATTTGATGTTTGAGTGGAAGCATAGATGGTAATGGTTGCAGAGAATGAATATTGTTATTGATTATGCTGTGGGTCTTTATGGCAACTGATTTTTCTGGTATTTTGAAAACAGTTCAGGCACATTTATTAGCTCCGCAGAAGACAAAACAGGAATTCTCAGCGCCATTGAGCAAAAAATAGCAAAAGCTACATTGATACCAGCATCTCATGGAGAGGTATTTATAGGCTTATAGCGAAATTCTAGTTACTGTTTTAAGAGTTTCTTTTCTTCTGGAGGTCTGATAAGTGCAGGAAACTTGATCATCGAATTAAAAAAAAAAAAAGTTGCAGGGAACTTCTATAACCTGGTTCATGCATGTCTATGCTTGACAGAGATGCAAAAGCATTAAGCACAAATCCCATAATAAATCCAACTTGAGTGCACATATGTGCAGTCACAACTCACAACTCACAAGCACTGGAATATAGAAAAAAAATGTGTTCATTTTGATTTTTCAACTTCATTTGAAATGTCTCACTGTTTTGATTCCTGAATTTTCCCCAATGAGGGAGGATTATGCATTGCAGGGTAAAAATGTTTAGCATTATTGTGGTGTTAGTCAATAGAACCACAGTATGTGTCAAAAAAAAAAAAAAAAAGAGAAGGAATTTAATTACATGACAATGGAGACCTCAAGAATGCTTGGGGGACCCATTTTTTACTCAGAATTATGGATTGCTTTCGTCTGCAACTGCAAGTGTCTCTGTACTAAGTCACTTATAGTTGCTTTTATGTACTTCAATATACCCAGTAGAAATAAATAAAATAAAAACCAAGATGACCATGGTTTTCATCTGCAATTTTAATATTTTTTCAGTTAGGCTAATGATAACTTGAGCCAGGTTTACATAAGGCCATGAGCATTCATTTCATCACTTTCTAATATTTATGTGGTTGTTCATTTTAGTTTCCTAGCTGAATGAATTATCATGCTTAATTTATAATTTTGCAAAATTTTCAGTGAAAATTTCCTTATATTTCCTTGAGAGAATTCATTATTTACACGATAGATTGGAAGTTCCTAAGAACTTCCATACCCAGGCCAGGACAATGCAATACATCTCAACATCATAATTCAATGCAGTAATTGCTTACTATTTTCTATACTTTCTCAAGAAGAACCATTTTTTAAATAAAAAAATTCCAGTGAGCATCATATTTGAGACAGATTCTAGATTAGTTTTAGTGATCAAATATATCTGTATGTTGCAGGCATTTAATATTCTACGATATGAGATTGGGCAGAGATATTTATCTCACTATGATGCATTTGACCCAGCTGAGTATGGCCCACAGAAGAGCCAAAGGGTACACATTAAGCAATAGTTGGTCTCTTTTTTACTTATGTTGTAGCATACTTGTTTTTTTAAGTGTGTAACATGTGCTTCTTTCAACTCCTTGTTTCTTCCACGGGGAAAAAAATGAGAAGTTGGTTTAGCTTGTTCTATAATTATTACCTTATCATAGTTTGTACAGTTAAAGGGGCTGCATTGGTTCATTTTGAAGTTTTGGTGCTGATGTCTTTGCAGTGGATGCTTGATTATGACGGCTTGTATGCTTGATTGTGATTCTTTTCAAAAATGCTTACGTGTTCTGTTGAGATTTATGAATTGTTTTCTGCTTTTGCACTGATTACCCTGAATTTGAATGTAAAATGAGATAAATAATTCACAATCCCAGTAGTGTAATTTCCATAAAACCACTGTTAGCTAGTATATCCTACGAAATCATAATTTTCAATTATTTATTTAAATACTAGTTAGTTATTTTATTTGTATTAGTTCAATTTTTTATGCTGTTTAATGCCAGTATGTTTCTAACTCTTTTAGATACTTGATTTGAGTTGAGGTCTAGTTTCTATATTTGAGTCGGATGATCAATTAGTTTAGTTGTTGATAAATAACAGTTTATTAGGATTTTCATGATATTGAGTGCTGAATTTAAGAAATAATACTTTGTTAACTCGTTGCTTCATCTGCGGTTCTTTCGGCACCGTGTAGTCCAGTTCTATTAGTTATTGTTATGCATTCTTGTGGTTTTGATTTTGGGTTAATGTACTTGATAATCTATGTGGGGAAGGGATCTTTCACATGAATCACATTGATGTGTTTCAACCCAGTGATGAATCAATTCGAGGTTGAGTAAATGTTCTCTTGTTGAGGGACATCACCTCCCTTATGTTCATGTTTACATGAACATGAAGCCTTTTCCCAATTATTTGTCAGCTAAACAAAATCTTGTTCTAGGATTCAACTCTCTTTAGATCCATACTTCTTTTAGTTAGAAGGTAACCTTGCTTTCCTCACTACTTGAGCCAGAGTCAATTTACGGATTCCTCTTACCTTCTAACATCTTGAGCTTGTTGTATTCTGGAAGCTTTAGTTAATAATATTCATGCATGAAAATATTGGACAAGTGTGTCTTCATTCTCATTCCTTGCTTTGTGAAAAATAAATAAACTCCTCCTATTCATGTTCTATGGAAGTGAAAATTTGGATTTCATAACTAGCGGATGATCCTTCGTAATTATATTTCGGCTGTACCATTTTGATATCCTAATGCAATCAGGTGGTTGAGTTGTAATAAATCTCTGTTAACTGCAACTCTAGTAAAAAATAACTGTGTTTCATACAAATCTGATATGCCAGATAAATGTTAGACATGCCTAGCAGGTTCACTCTTCATACTTGCATTGGACATGACGCACCAACACTCATGCTCAAATGTTTGTCAGATACATAGCAGATTGACCAAGTGAATATGATTTCTAAGAAAAGTCAAGCACCAAATTGTATTTCCACCCACTATGCACTAACCAGTTTACAAATCATATAGGTGAGTTTTTAGCAGATCAGCCCTTGGAGAAAATGTTAAAATTTTTCGTCCAAGTTTTGGTCAGTAGAAAAGATTCATAGATGCACTAAACTGATTGGATGTGCAGAGGTATACAATTTGCAGGTTTACCTGCTATGGTGCCATCAACTTAAGTAACCATAACATCTAACTTGGTTAAAATTCATGCAGATGGCATCGTTCTTGTTGTATCTATCTGATGTTGAAGAAGGTGGTGAAACCATGTTCCCTTATGAGGTGAGATAATAATGAACTTAATTTTTTTTTATTCTGTCTGTTTCTGTGATAACTGATGACAAGTTTTCTTTTTCTACAATTATCTTATGATGTTAATCTCAATGGCTAATGTCAATATGCAGAATGGCCTGAACATGGATGGTGTCTATGACTACAAATATTGTGTTGGCTTGACAGTGAAGCCACGGCAAGGGGATGGACTTCTATTTTATTCATTATTTCCAAATGGAACAATTGATCAGGTAACACTCCTTCAGTGCTTCCTACTTTGTTTGAGTGACCTTGATTAGTCAGATGTCTTCTGGTTTTTAAGCAAATGAAATAGCTTACAAACAAATCATTGAATCTGTGCTAATTATGACTCAAATTTAGTAGGATGATAAGGAACAGTGAGAGTTCAATAGCGGTTATTGTAGAAAAATAATTGGATAACAAACAGATACTAATCACTCATCATCCCCCCCCTCCTCCCCCCCTCCCCTCCCTCCCCTCTCTTAATCTTTTGAATGTAATGTGCATTTATGCAGATGTCACTCCATGGGAGCTGTCCTGTTATTAAAGGGAAGAAATGGGTAGCTACAAAATGGATCAGAAATCAGGAACAGGACGACTAGATATCATTCCCTACAACCCCTTAACCTCCCGACACATGACACCTAGAAAAAAATTGAGAGAGGGAAGAAAGAAAAGATGAGAAAAATAAAAGGAAAAGAAAGTGATATATGTGGTATGAGATGTATGTGTATTTTTTTTCTTCTTTTTTGTCTTCATTTTTACATCTGAGTTGTATCGTACTTGACATACGGGAAGTGCCCCTGGATGTTGAGCACCATCTTTTATGGGTCCCGGTTGCCAAAAATTTTACAAATAAGAACAGCAGAGTTGTATGAATGGAGTGCATTTACTATTATTTTTTTATTTTATTTTTTGGTGGAAGCATTTATTATTAGTGGTAGTATCAGCAGCCGTAGTATTAGTAGTAATTAGTAATTTAAAAACTGTTGGATAGGCTAGAACTTTGGAAGGACACTAGTGAAGAGACCTACATAACTCTTTTCATTTCCCTTTGCAGCGTACATATGCTTATTATATCATCCTTCACATCACATCATCTGTAGATTGCTGAAGCAACTCATTTTCTATATGCCACTTTGTACCTAAAGATCTAATCTAGCAAAAATACTTTCCAATTTGTTTCTGCAAGAGAAAGAAAGGACCATCTCTAATAATCGGTAGAAGTAGAAGTCCCTGATGCCATAAGATTTTATCTTTATGTTTTAAACGTGATCACCTGTTGCGTGAACCTGTTCTGAAGAAATATGAGCTTCAAAGAACAAATTATCAACAACGCTCACTCGTTTTCAACATATGCAATTTTCCAAGGCTTAAAAAATATTGCTTCCTTGACGCAAAACAGCAAATTCATTCGCAATCATTCATGTTGTACAACAAAAATCCACAATGTTATCATTCCAGTTGAGTAATCACCAGCCAGTGGCTTGCGCATGTCATTTTGGGAAATTCCAGATATATGAATTGAATAGCTTTACAATGAACTGCTTTCCAAACGCATACAGAGCAGCAATTCCACCAAAATCTGTACCATGTCAAAAAGTTTAGTTTTCCTTTGCATTTCAGTCAGTCAGCAAATTTGTACTATCAAATTCGTGAAGGATCAATGGCAACTGGGTCGTATCATTCCAAAAAGTTGCACATCGAAGTTCTTCAAATGCAGCTTCAGATTTTAGTGATGCTGATTAAACTCGGTGCAGCATTGCTTCGGCGTCCTGCAATTAATCCTAATTTTCTGTCCAAAACAAAATGGTGTTCACCAATGACAAGCAACTTGGTAAAAGCATCCCCATTATGGTCCCATCTCTTCATTCACTTGGCCTTTCTTCTCTCCCAAATCCGTCTATCCTCTCTATAAATAATAGCACTAGTAGTACAACCCTGGTATCCTTTGGCCAATGCTAGGATTTGATCCAGAAACGCGTATACCTTATAGTTTATGCCAGCTTTCATGAAATTGCTTCCCACACTGTTTCAACATGTGCATGCAGCCAGCTGCTGCAAACAGCCCAAAGGCAGCAAATGCCATGATGGATGAATTCCCCAGGCTCCTTTTGTAGCCTCCCTGTGAGACAAACAGAAGAAAGACCCAACAAAGGTCATTAATTCTGAGACTCACAATGATAGATAAAAGAAATTTATCTGAAGTACCCTAATTCATACTTTCTCATCATTTTGCAATTTAAGTTTTGGCAATGTCAGGCTACATTTAAGCATGGGCAGATTTGATGCAAGAGATTTAAGGGAACTTGATCTGATAGTCCTAATTATGCAACTTCTCAACATTCTGATAAAACGTCTACAATATTCTTCTGATAATCCAGGTCTTTTCCTTCTTTTTTTCCTTCTCCCCTTTTTCCACCTTTTGAATATTTAGCATCAGAGACCTCCAAGGTAGGATCAACCAATCAAGTCAACCTCTTGATCAGTCCCCAGTTGCATGTGTGTGTGCACCAAAGGTGCAGTTTTTTAATGCATCCAATCCTTGGTGTGTTCCAAGGCACAATAACACTTACTTGAATAAGAACGAGAAGCACTGCAGCATTTGCTGGAGCAAGAGACAGGCTAATCATCCCTCCACGTAGCTCATTTGGAACATACCTGTGCAAATAAAATGAAGGAACGTTAATTTCACTTTCCACAATTTGATCAATTCAATTTAAGAAGCAAAAGAGAAGATCAAATTTACATCGTCCTTAATCTTGCAAGTGAAGGTAACATTAAGCCAACACAGGCATGGTATAGGCAGAAAAGTGTCACTAGAACCCCAACTTCCTGCAAATGAAATCACAAAAGTGTGACCCAAGCTGGCGAGGAAAAGAAATAGATACAACTCCCAGACCAAACTGCTTATATGCAATTCTTTTCCCCATCAATAAGCAAGCAGTATACCTGATAATCATATGCTACCATAGAGAAGATGAGCCCTGATATAAGAAAGGCAACAGCCAAGCAGTCCTCTGTTCGAGTGTGTGATGGACCACTAAAAAACCATGAAACTGCAGTGCTCCCAAGCATTCTTGCACCCATCCAGCATGGAAATAGAATCCCTAGATTAACCTCTCGTCCATCGGCCTACAAAAACCAGAACTACGGTAAGGCATCTGCTAGAATATGATTATCACAAGATGATGTTAAAGATTTAAAAAAAAAACTGACCTGGCAAATTACTGTATTTAACTTTATATCAGGACCCATAATGAAACATGAAAGAGAACAGAAAACAAGATTTGTATGTTGGGTCTTAGTTGTCAATATCCAAATGCATATTCAAATAATATAGAAGAAAGTAAATGCAATGAATATGAGAAAATGCTGCAACAAACATAAACACAATATCATGATTCATTGGGGGCACAAGTAAGAACAAACCACATTGATATAGGTAATTAGTGCACCTTAAAAAACAATGCAGTGTCAGGAATATCCTTTTTAGGACACAATGTAGAATATATTAAAAAAAAACCTTTTTTTCAAAGAAATTAGAAATTCATATATGACTAAAAGTTACACAGCATCACTAGAGGACAAGTCCTTCTCCTTAGTACCCTCTGAGCCATTCGCTCAATCCCTTGGCCAATTTACCAGCACTCACCCAAAAAGAAGCTGCGCAATGTGAATTCTTGCACAACCAAGCATCATTCCTATCAATCCCTTTGAAAATTTTCATGCTTCTAAAAACCCATTGGCCAATTGCATTAAGGATTAAACCAAATTACAAATACAGATGTGGGGAGCGTAAAACAAAATGAAAAATCTCTTCTAATACATTTTCGCTAGCATTTCTCCAACAGGGCATACTCAGCGCATAAGACTCGCATCATTGTAGGGGCAGCAAGGTCAAGATATGAGCCTTAGCTCTGCATTACAGAGAGAATGTTTTGGGATCTGAACTCATGGCCTCCAGGTCAAGATGAAGCAATATTAACCATTGCGCCAGGGCCTGGCCTGCCCTTTTTTGACATTTCACCAAAAAAAACACAAAAATATAAACAAGCATTGCTTCACTTAATTAAACACAGATGTTATCACCAACTGAATACAGACTGCATTTAAATTCAACCTCTCAAAAGAGTCTTAGCAATTCAACAAAGTCCACATCTTTTAGGCATTTAGCTTGGTATGCACTCATGAGACATATTGCTCAAATTTTTTGGTATCAACTGAGAGAAAAGCCCGATAGAAATACCAAGCTCAGCAAACCACAATCACATATTCCACTGCAAAAATTAATAAGACATTCAGCTTGTCTGCTGAAAAGATATGGCTTCTTTCTGTGCAAGAATCAGAAATAGAGCAACATGAATGTTGCTACTTAGCATCCCCTGTTGATCTTGGAGATCAAAGAAGAATGATCAGGAGTGCATGCACCGAAACAAACATGATTGCAAGATTAACTGATAACAGTATCCAAAAAGCCACATCATATTAGCAGATAAGGTTCAAAGACGGTCATTATGCTCCCATCCAAAATCTCATGAACCTCGCCACCATGGAAATAAGTATAATCATCAGCGTAGCTGCTTTCCACTATATTTAGAAACATAATAATCTAACATTTCTCCAATAAGAATTAGTTTGGCGAGTTTGTGAATCCAATGACATTCTTCTATTTCATCAAAAGACCATTTTCTTCAACAATCTATAGTTCCAATGATTTCTCTAGTATCAATCCACATCCTTTAGGGTTCAATCCTTTTTATAAAGCAATAAAATGGCATCAATAGACCTCTACTTGTGCGGCGGTGCCACAAGTAGCCCCAATGCACATACACAAACCACCTCAACCAAACTCTGGAAGCTTTTTTTATCCATCAGAGCTACTTGCCTCCATGAAGCAACATGGAACCTCAAGTAAAAGAAGAAAAGCAAGTCTTAATTTAAAAACCAGAAAATTAAAAATAAAAAAAAATAAAATATACACACACATGCATATATGAACATTAACAAATTATCAACTAATAAAAAATTATTGAAGTGAAAAAAAAAAATCAAACAAGCATAACAGTAACCAAAAAAAAAAGAATCCAGGAAATATTTGCTTTCTAAGGGTTATAACAATCAAGTATCAGAAGGGTATGACTTTGAAAATAATGGAAGACAATTATGCAAAGTACATTAAGGAAAAAATGCTCCTTTATTTACTACCACACCTATCATTAAACTTAAATATTAAAATATTTTCATCACTTCTCATTTCAAAATTTTTGCATATTAGTCAACTTCAACTCCATATTTATACTATGAGCTAACTGATTAGTTGAACCAAAAAGTATTCATATTTGGCAAGTCAATTTGTTTATTTGTCTTGTTTCATTGTTTATATTAGTGTTTTCAAGCCGTCACCTAGGCGGTCGCCTAGGCAGGCGGTGGGGGGTTTGCGCAAATATTTAAAAAGTTTAAGAAGGTCTCTCTAATTAAAAAAAAAAAAGCTTTAAAAACAGAAATCCCCCTTCCTTTTTTAACCTCCGTCTCCCTAAGCCCATTCTTTCCATTTGCTCCGACCAAGAAACGCCGTCGAAATCTCCAGCGACTGTCGGTGACCCTCTGGTGACAGATATTTGTTGCCCAACATTTTGTGGACATGATTTAATTAATATGAAGTGTTTTTGATCATTTTATGAAAATTTAACATTCATTATAGAGTATAGTTAGATATATATATATATATATATATATATATAATTTTGAATATGAACTGTCCAGGGACCTGTAAATAATTGATTAATTATCTACGGACCTATAAATAAATATTTTTTATCGCCTAGGCCATGTCTAGGCTACGCCTCGCCTAGACATGGCAAATCGCCTAGGCACCGCCTTGGCGCCTTGAAAACATTGGTTTATATATATATATAAATGCATACCTAGTGCATGAGGCACCCGCTATTGTGGAATGGAAGTTGTATGCAGAATTACCTCAGTATTGGAGAGATTGTTTCTAAATTTGAGCCATTGACCTCCAAGTCTAAATGGGGCAATCTCAACCATTCCGCTCTAAGGCCTCTAAGGCCCACCATAGGTAGACCTCCTCAACTAAGTCTATTCCCAACTACCTGGTGTCGGCTACATGAATCTGTTTCCTCCATTATGTTCTATCAAGGCCCATAATGTAGAGTAAGGCTTAAATATTACCAATACCTCATGGCTCAAGCCTTGGGCAAAACCACTACCAAGTAAAGCAAGGCCTTTTATGGCCCTTTCAGGGCATAAACCTTGAGCCTAATAATTTGGTGTTGCCTTGGGGACCTGGGGTATAAGAAAGTCACAGGTTAAATACAAGACTTGAAAAAACTAGTCCTATCTTTTAATGTAGACATGGGTTTCCTCATTTTGTTGTTTCTCACTATTCATTTTTCCTTGGAGAAAGTGAATTCTTGTAGGAGAAAAGGCCTTGTTGAATTGATCTTCTTTTGCCATAAAGAAGGCCATATCTTTTAGGCCTTGTAAGCATCATTTCATGATAACATCAAACATTTTGTGTATGTTTTTGTCTTTCTAACTTAAGTTACCATGGTCCACAAAATCAAGACCATGATAACATAAGACCCTGTCTAGAACTATACCAACCAATTAGAAACCCTCCCCTCAATCAAAACTCATTCTCTTGACTCTCCATTGTTGAACATTGTTGTCACAAAATCACTAATTTTGGTTCCCACATCTTATTAGGTTAAAACTAAGATTTGGACTACAAAATTGCATTGAAGAAGAAGAAAGGACAAACCCACGCTACTTACTAAGAGTATGATAGAAAGAAATTCAAGCAGCCTAGTCTCACTCATTATGCTTCTGACCACAATTGCCAAAATGTCATCGACCAATAACAATTCTAAGAACAAAATCCCAAATCAAGAAACTAAAGTTACTAAACCAAGAACATTGTCATACTTCCACATCTCCCAAGAGGGAAAAGTTTGTGATCCATGTCTGCGAGACTTTCTAACCACCACCAAGGCCTTCTTCAAGAGCATAAGCAGTAAGGAAGCAAAACCAAGGCAACATGGGTCTAGAACTAGACAATATTGGGTGACAAGGGGTTATTGCAGTTAATTTACCTATTGCGCTTGTTAACTCTTGCTTGCTTTTCAAGTAACCTAGGATGGACAATGGCAAGCAAATTCTTGAGAATTGAAAGAACAGAGATGATTAACCATCTATTTTATTAATATATATATCTTCTATTTTCTGGTTCAAAAAAAAAAAAGATGAGAAATGATGGTGCACTCTAGATTGTGTTTTTTTTTAAAAAGAAACTATAGATTGTATATATGTATTAATGGTAAGATTGTAAGAGTTGTACAAAGATAGTGCAACAAAACAACTAACTCGACAGCTTATATGGATACAAAATGGTCCCATCCTCTAAGCCAATCTCCTAAAGAGGTTATTTGCAACCCAGAAAGAGGCTAGCATTTGGGACTTATCCCATACTCTAGCAACAAAACAAAATTCATCATGAAAGACTCTGTTATTCCTCTCTTTCCACAAAGACCAAATCACTGCCAAACATACCACCCTCCAGTGATCCCGCCATGAGGGTTGAATAGAGTTCATGAAAGGGAAGATATCCAAGGAATCCTCTTCCATCATAGCATTGCCCATGACCGGGAAATGGGAACGCCATCTATCCCATACCTCTGTAGCTACCGGGCAGCCCCAACAAATATGTCGAACAGACTCCGAGACCTGACCACACAAATAGCACCAATATGGGAATCGTTTTTGTAACATGTTACCCATATTCCACTTCCCATGGCTAGCTACCCAGCCTAAGAATTTAACCTTTGATGGAACTTTGGCTTTCCAGAGGGCAATATGAGAAGGGGATGAGTGAATGGATAGGTCATTAAGAATGGATGAGTGGAAGGATTTGGTAGAGAAAGAATCGGACGAATCCCAAGGCCAGGACACACGATCATCCTCTCCAGATAAATGACATCCCTCTAACATACCAAGTAATGGTACCGCGTCATTATTCTCGCGAGAGGAAGAATGCCTGCCTAGATGAAAATCCCAAGTCAAGGTAGAATCCCTGGGGTTCCTAAGAAAGTCGCGTACAAGCCTATTTTGAAGTCTGGACCGTCGGTATAGGTTAGGGAAGAGGGACTCTAGAGTATTGTTCCCACAGCAAAGGTCCTCCCGAAAACAAATGGTATCTCCCTTTCCAAGTTTAAATCTAATAAGAGGCAAGAAGGCAGGGTAAATAGATGAGATAAATTTCCATGGGTCCTAAAGGTGGCTCTAGGGGCTAGTCTCGCAACCCACTGTGTCTCGGCTTCCATGCCTACTACATATGATCCTTCTCCACAACTGATCCTTCTCATGTGCAAATCTCCAAAGCCATTTCCCCACCAGAGCCTTGTTTCTGATGACAATGTTTCCAACACCCAGACCACCTTGATCGACCCGTCTCTCAACAATACTCCATGCAACTAGATGTGAGCCATATGTCTTTTCCTCATTCCCCCATAGGAAATCTCTCATACATTTTTCAATTTTGTTTGCCACCTTTACAAGAATTCTGAAAACTGATAAATAGTAAGTAGGGAGGGCATTCGGAACGGATTTGATCAATGTAATTCTACCACCTTTGGAAAGAAAACTTCGCTTCCATCCGTCTAGTCTTCTTGATACCGTTGACAGCTGATAGTTGCATATTTAAATAGGTTTTAGAGAATGTTTAAGGTGTGTCTTAAGACAATTTATGCATTAGTTTCATGTGTTTATGTTAGTTTTGATGCAATTGTTAGTTTAGGATAATTTGGGTTTTTATGCATTAATTTGGTTTATTAGTTTATAATTTGATCCATTTCATATTTTAGTGTGTTATTGATTTGATTTGCTTTGTTTTGTAGGTATTTAAATGTGTTAGTCATGGTTTTGGATGATGAAAATATGTACAAGAAAGTGCAAAGGAGAAGCATAAAGAACCAAAGTCGAAAACAGGCGAAAATTGGCTAAGTCCACAAAATCAGGCCGAATTGCAACGTTCTGAGCGCTGCAACGCTGATGGGTGGTGAATTGCGCAAGAATTGCAACGCTCGGAGCGCTGCGGCACTGAAAAGGATTTTCAACTACGATTTTAGCAAGTTTTTCCCCACTTTCCAATTCCAATTCCACACGACTTTGGGGCATATTATATATCAAAATTTAGGATTTTTCGAGGAGAATACACTGGAGAAGAGAGAAAGACGGCTAGGAGCAAAGGAATGCGAAAAAGACGACTTGGAGACAATGAGGATTTGACAAGTTCAATAGCAACTAGTTTGGGTTTTGATATTTAATTTCTTGTTTCTCTACATATTTTGGTTTTTGTTATTCCAAGTTATGAACTAACTTGTTAATCTAGAGAGGAGATGGATCCTATATTAGAGATTATGCAATAATATTAGTTTTTATTTATTATCAATGAATTATTCTTGATTTAGTTATATTTCTCCATGCTTAATGCTTTTGATCTCTTGGCCACGGATCGAATGATCATAGACTTGGGGGGCGGCACTCGATAAAGGGTTTTCTAGGTTTGAACATGAGAAATATGACATGGGATGGTCGTAGTATCGATAGATATGCGAAATCTTATGAAGTTGTAGGAAAATCACAAGGCTTAATGCATTACTAATATATTGAATTTTATCGGTAATAGGTTCTAATGCGGCACTCGACAAAGGGTGTTAGAAGCTAGAGGATTTTGACTTATTAACTCGAATAAGGATTTGATAATGAGCATGATTCATATTGCATAATTGATAATTAGGTGAAATCTAATCTCTAGGTGTTTTTAATATTGATTTTTCTCCGACAAATTCTGATAAATTGCTATTTTAATTAGTGCTTTAGTTTAATTATTATTTTAGTTCACTGATCATCACAATTTGGTTTTCTAGATAAAATTAGGACTAGGAACAATATAAGTAGTGTAGTAAATCAATCCTGAGGAGGATACCCAATTCTCATCGGTTTATATTATAACTTGGCAACCGGACGCTTGCGGTTTGCACACATCAATGGCACCGGATCCCAGAAATCCATTTTAAGAGGGTTACCACCAAGAGGTATGCCAAGGTATTTCATAGGCCACGTGCAAGTGGAACAACCAACAAGATTAGACGTGGAAACCAACCAATCCTGACATACGTTAATGCCTGCCAATTAGCATTTAGCCAGATTGATCACCATTCCATAGAGCCAACCGAAGGTCTTCACCACCATAGATTCATTAGTTACACTCCTCTCATTGCCCTCCAAAAAGAAGAGTGTATCGTCAGCAAACTGAAGATGAGCGACTTCAACATTATCCCTTCCCACCTTGAAGCCGGAAATCAAACATGCCTCTCTAGCCTTGTCCATCATCTGCCCCAAAATGTCGGCAACCAAGGTAAAAAGAAAAGGGGAGAGAGGACGTCCCTGTCTAAGACCTCTTTCACCTATAATTTTACCCCAAGGACGCCCATTGATAAAAATTGAATAGGATACTGATTTCAAGCAGCCCTGAGTCCATTTCCTCCATCGCACACCAAAACCTTTCTTCATAAGCACAAAGTCGAGGAAACCCCAATCCACCATATCGTATGCTTTCGCGAAATCGAGCTTGAAGACAATCCCAGACTTCTTATTGGATCTATAATCCTCCACCAACTCACTGGCAATCAAAACAGCATCAACGATCTGGTGGCCTTGAACGAAGGCCAACTGATTCGTAGAAATGGTGCCCTGTAGAACACCCTTCAGCCTGTTTGCCAACACCTTTGCAATGATCTTATAAAGGCATGTAGTGAGGATAATTGGTCTGAAATCTACCACTCTACGCGGGGCATTCTTCTTGCACTCTAGATTGTGTTTTGTCTATTAAAAGTATGTTAGTTTATTTGTTTAGAATTTTAGAATATGTATATTTTTTTCTTAAATTGACGTTCTAAGACTTTTTTGTTATCTTGAATTTTCATACCTAATGAGTTTATGAATCAAAATTATAAGGAGTACTTGATATATGAATGTCAAACTTACAAAAAATCAATCAAAAAATAATAATGGTGCATTTTTTATATTAGCATTGAAAAAGAAGATTAATATTTATATTTTATTTAGCTGTGTGCTTGAGGTTAGGGGAGTGACAAGTTGCGGTATTAGAATTGACTCTCGTCTCGTATGTTAACGAGGAAACTAGGCCCTTTTTTCCAATAACCAAGGATATCCAAGCCCCCTTGCTCGACTAATCCCTTAGAACAACATGCGGACCTCCCTACCCTTATGCATTGGGAAACTCAAAGGGGAGCGGTCCCATTTTTGTAGGAGTAGATAATTGAGCCCAAGTCACTCACTTCCTAAGTTGAGTGACAGACCATCACACCAACCCCTTGGGACTAGGACACTTGGCCCTTTAAGGGGGTGGATTGTGATAGTAACACGCCAAAAAAAGGGGGGAGTTCCTAGGGTAGTTGATAAATAAGAATCAAGCTCCAACTTGTGACACTCATTTTAGAGGAAACCTTGAGGACCACATGAGATGGCAACGAGTGTGTAATCCAAAGTAGACAGTTTGGTTTTAGTTGGTGTGATGATCAAACACTCACCTCAAGAAGTGAGTGGCCTGAGTTCAATCCTCCACTCCTACAAAAGAGGGGTCACTCCCTTTTGAGTCTCCCAGTGTGTAGGAGATACGGAAGTCTGCACGTTGCCCTAAGGGATTAGTCAAACAAGGGGCTCAAATACCCTCGATTATCAAATATATAAATATATATCTACCCATTTCTAACATTAACATAAAAAAATGCACCATTTTTTTATTGAATTCTTGCAACTCCAGCATTTATATATCAAGTACTCCATGTGATTTATAAACCCATCAAATACGAAGACTCAAGTTAATTGAATAAGTTTTATAATGTTAGCTTATATATTTTTTTACTAAAAAAGAAAAGAAAACTACTCTAAAGTTCTAAATAAACAAAACTAGCACTCTTAATAAACTAAAACACAAGCTGGAAGCCATCATCATCTCTCAACTCTTAATTCCTGAGCTAGTTGATATATACGGGTCAAGCTAACAATCCCAATAATTAAACTAATAATAAGTTTATAACCACTCCTCACCACCCAATATTGTCTAATTCTAGAACCACGTCGTCCCATTTTGCTTCCTTACCACTTGAGCTCTTAGAAAAGGCTCCAGTAATGGTTAGAGAGAATCTCACATATATCGATCACAAACGTTTTCTACCTAGGCAATGTGGGACTATGACGATCTATCCCCTTAGGCACCTCACATCTTATTGGGCATACCTTCCAACTAGATTTTGGTTTTGATATCCTTTGTAATATAGATGACCTCATGTAGTTGGAAAAAGGCTTAGTTGACTGAAATTGAGTTGTAGCATACCAACCCTCCAACTACGACCAAATTGTCCATATTAGGCAACTCAATTCACGAATTTGCCCCACACACATGAGGCCCATCTAAATACCCCACCAGTGGCCCAGTCGAAGCCTGCCACCCCACACAAGTCTTCCTCTCACGCAACCCTCAAGTTTCCCCTAAAAACAAGGAGCTTGACCCCAATGAATCAACTAGCCCAGGGACTCCCTAATTTCTCATGTGGGACTATTACAAGCCTCGTGCAAATTTCATACTTCACAATGAATTGGCAATGGAATGAAATTAAATATTCACATTGTGCAATTTAATAATTTATAACTCCCATTCTTCATCATTTGATGCATCATTCTATTAATCAACCAAAACCTTGTCCCAACTGTTTGGGATCAAAACAACCAAGTTGTTTTTGTTACTCCATATGTAAGTCATCTTTGGCTAAAATATACTTCTCGACCTTTCTTCACTTTTCACTACCAAGATCCTCATACATTCTCATTGTCTCCTTGTCCTAGTTAAGCCTTATATCAAGTACCAAATCAATCTTCCTATCACTACCATTCCATTAGTCATCATTATTTGTATGGCAAAACTTCAACCAACTAGCCTTTATTCTATGATTTCTATGACCTATTACCAATTTTCCATTCTCTTTTGTTCCCCATTTGATTCCACAAGATTTATTTTCTTTCAAGTAATGGATTCTAGCCAGCCAATTGAAAGGATCTTCGCATGGGCCAATCAATCGCTCAAGGTACACCACTATCTTGGAAGCGCTTATTATACAAGTTGTACATCCTATGCAGCCTTGTTATCTCTAGTCGATGCTTACTAACTTAGAAACCCATCTATAACTATCTAGACATTTTCAGTGAATCAAATCATTATCCACTACACAAACATGATGGTATGCCATGAGAGAGCTCAAAAATAAATAAATACATAAAATTGATAAAGAAACTCGAAGAGTATATATAATAATAGAATAAGGGAATGCAAAGGAAGTGACTTGTCAGGACAAGAAGTTCTCCCAAAAAGACTTAGCAAGACCCCACACATACTAGAGAAGGTTGCCCCCGCCCTCTCAGCCACACACTGATGCTGTACCCCTTACACAACTTACAAGTAAAAACCCAAGAGGCTATGAAGAAAGAACTATCCCACGCCGAAGAAGCCGAATGAAACCCATCCTTGAAAATTTTCTCATTTCTTTCTTTCCAAATACTCCATAGCATAGTTAACAGAACAATCGGATAATCCTTCATTAAAGGATTGAAGAAAACTCTATGTGTCATAGTTTTAAAAAGAAAAAAATTATAAAAGCAACAGAATTTATAAAAAAAATATAAAATTCTAATAATTGAAAACCCGAGATGGTTTTTGGCTACTTACACATGCTTCCAATAAATTCTACATTTTTAGCAGTAAATGTTGTTTATCGATCAATGGACAAAACATTGATTTCTAAAATACTTACAAATTTCGGGATCCCATAAATATTTTTCCGTTTATGGATCACATCTTCCCCTCGGGGAGAGATCATTGGAAGGTGGTGTGCATGGCGGTTTTGTGGTCATTATGGAAGGAGAGGAACAATCGGATCTTTGTTGGTGCGGCGGGGCCGGCTGCTAAAGTTAGGGAGCAATCTCAGCTTTTAGCCTCTTTTTGGGTGGAAAATAGCAATTTGTCAAAGAGTTATGCACTCGGGGATTGGCTTCAAGGGTGGGGTAATTTTGTGTAATTGTTGGTTTTGGGGCCTTGGTGGTGCCCTTGTGTATAGTTATTCCGTCTCATATATTCATATATACAAAATATTTTCTTTGTTTCTTTTAAAAAAAATAATACTTACGAATTTCAAATAAGGACAACGACCTAAGAGATTTTTTCTTGCTTCACTAACTTTCAGAATAAGAAAGAATAAATATTCCAATCCTGAGTATGGAAGATATTCTAGTATTCTACTTATTATATCAAACTGAAAAGTCATAAAAGAATGCAGTTTGAGCTGATCTCTAGTAGGAAATAAGAACATACCACTATAGTCGGTGCCCACAGAATCCAGAAGATTGCAATGGAGAACTGAAGGCAAGACTGTGCACATGCCAATAGCCATACTTTTTTATCTGTCAATCACGAACATTTACTCAGAAAACTACAAAAAAGGATGATAGGAAAAGAAAAGATAAAAGAAAGAGGGGAAAAATGTTATCAAAATATTTGGAATGGGAGATTGCAGTTGCACATTCTAGGAGTTCCCCTAAGTGAAGTTGTACATGGTTTCATTCTGCTATGCTAGGTTTAAGGATTACTAGAGAGTTACTTTGTTTGTAGTCAGATGGTGTATTTGGAAGGGAACTAATGGGAAAATCTTTAAGGAAGTGTGTAATAATATTGATTATGTCTATGTTCCCATTTTCTAACTTCTTTTTGGATGGCCTCTTCTAAGTTGTCAAAAGGGTTAGTTCTGGTAATTAGAGCAGGAGTTGTATAATATTGTGTCGGTTTTCTTATGATCCCATGAGAACTTCTTGTGCTCCTGTTATACCCAGTCTACAGTATTGTTTTCATTATATTTTTCCCAAAAAATTATTTATTTTAAAATTACATATATTATGTTGTGGCCTAGAATGCAAAGAGATTATTAGGCCGGGACACAACATTCAAGGTAAAAGGTTGAAAATGTGGCCAATTAGGCATCCAGATCCCTACCAGCAACTCTGAAGACATGCTGAAATATGCCTTCAGATTCTTCACTCTTTCACTACTTCCTTGAAATTGTTTGAAATATTTCAAACAACAGAGAATACACATAAACTAGCTCATACATTTGAAAATCTGAGATCAGCTGCCAATCCAGTTCCAAATTTGATGATATCTTAACATTCAAGATCTAGTCACCCAGCCAGATTTCAAGTTTCAGTCTTGCTGACTATTAGCACCAATTAATCAGATGTGGTGGATTCATTCAATTGATTTTTTGCTTTAAATAAAAGTTCTGAACAAATATTGCAAAACAATCAAAATTTAGAACCATAACTTCAAAAACATATGAAAATTCTACATAAAAGAATCCCAATTGAATACTTTATCATTTTTATATTCCCCATTACTCAGATTGAACAAGTTCATTGAGATAGTGTTCCACGTTCCAACTTTTAATTTTAACTCATAAAAAAAAATAGGTACAACTAGTTTTCTTACCAAAAGCTTGAAACTACTCACAATAATTCCTTTATAAATTGTATTTTTTATAAGATTTTATAGATTGTACTGTGAGCATTAAATAAGATCATTTGCAGTCAGGAAAACTCAGTTTCTGCTGATTTCATCAGCATGAAGAAGATAATAAAAAATAAAAAAGGAACAAGAAGAAATTTTCTATTAGCAAGAAGCATAGGAGATTAAAAAAAAAAACTTGGTCACTTTCATGAAGGAAACATTCAATAACTTACACAATTGAACGAATTTTCTTTTCTTTTTTTCATTTTGAAAGGTAAAGGGAGATTCCATATCCTGAATCCGAATAACCAGAACAAATACTGACTAAAAAAGTTTAAAGCATTTTTTTTTCTTTTTGGCAAGGTAAAAAGCTAGAGCATTCACTTCTTAGTAGTCCACAAGCAAGAACTTATGAATATTAACATCATAGACATGGGAGAAATGACCAAAACTCAAAGTTTTTAGTTTATGAAAACATCCAGTTAGATAACTTAGATAATTTTTTTTTTTTGGGTGATCTTACTCAAGTCAATGCAACTTAGCTAAGCCTTTTCACAACTACATGGGGTCGGTTGCATGAATTCGCTTCCTCCACTTTGCTCTATCAAAGGCCTTCCTCCACTTTGCTCTATCAAAGGCTAAGTCGGCATTTGAATTATAATAAGTTAAACCTTTCTTCATTATTTTTGTCCATGTTATTTTAGGTCTTCCTCCACCTCTATTGTTAATATGTAATGTTAATAAATCATTCTTCCTAACCAGTGCATTTAAAGGCCTTCGTCATATGTGTCCAAACTACCTTAATCAGTTTTCTCTCATTTTATCTCCATTGGTGCTAATCCTACCTTTTCCTGGATATGCTCAATTCTAATTTTGTCTTTTAAAGTCTTACCACATATTCATCTTAGCATTCACATTTCTGTTACACTTAGCTTTTTAGCATGTTTTTTAATTTCCCAACATTTTATTCCATATAGCATGGCTAGCTTAATAGCTATTTTATAAAACTTTCCTTTTAATTTCAATAAGATGTACCAATCATATAATACTCCAGAAACACTCCTCCACTTGGACTTATTCTGCTTTAACTCTGCAATTCACATCCTCACCTATTTCTCCTAAACTTGGTGATCTTAGGATCAATTTAAATTTCTTGGCCCTCTTATTGGGTGAATTATTGCTCAAATTCGTTTTACCATCCCATGCACTATTTTTAGTTTGTAACGTTGTTACTTGAGATTTTTTTCTTATAAGCTTGAAGCATGAACCTTGGTTTGCTAACATCAAAAGCTTGTTAATGAGTTTGATTCTTACCATGAATAATGAATGAAGAGAAGGCGATCTTATAGTCTTTGACGCTGGATGTGGGTAGACTTTCTTTCCATTCTCTAGCAATGTAAAGTATGCAAATAATTGAAAGTAGCACAACAGCAATGGAAGGGGAACCAATTATTTTCTCGATACTTCTACCAACCAGCAAATTTGCAAATAGTTGACTTCCAATAAGGGAAGCAGACTTAAAGAATTCCATCAACCAGAAAGTGTCAATCAACAGATCCAGCCTATGGCCTAGCTGCAAAGAAAAGATGTAGATGTTACAGCATTAGCACTGTAAACTACTACCGTATATCATTAAGTTGCTGATCCCTGTGTTGAGAAAACATTTCAAAGGAGATGCTCTCTACAAAATAAACAAAATATTATAAGAGATGTTTGCTACAAAAGAAACAGAGATGGTATCTAACATCAGTTCATTCTACTCATGGCATAAAACTTCAATTCAAATTTTGGAAATTGCATGCAAGTTTAACTTTTAAATGAGAAAAGTACTTCATAGAGATTTGGAAGGAAGAAAATGTTGTGACGATCAAACTAAGGAGAGAAACTTGGTGGAAGCAGTCACAATAATCAAGATCAAAAACATTCTTTATAATTAAACCTTGGACAACTAGAAAGGATATCAAATTCGCAACAATAATTTTGTGATAGTGAATATTTGCTTTTAGCAATAGGTAGTAGTACAGTAGTAGTGTGCTGCATGCTAGCATGGTAGCACCACAATCTCTCTATTTTTTTTTATAACCGTGGTATCCATCCTTGTCGTCCGACTAATCCACGGGGCCACGTATCCACCCACAGACCGCGCACCGGGAAACGCCAGGGCTAGAGGGCCCACCACACCACCTAGAATTAATTCTAGAATGGAGATTGCCACACGGAGATTCAAAGTTAAGACCACCCATTCATTATGGATTTTCACAATATCCGCCAACCACTGAGCCATACCCCCGTTGGGTAGCACCACAATCTCTCTTGAGAGTATCCTCCTAGATTTTGTATCCTTATTTTTAAGAGTTTGATGCCACTCCTCTTTTAACTTAATGGTATACATCTTTTTACTCATCTAAAAAAATATTTATATGAATAATATTCAGAAGATCAATAGCAATTAGAGAAATCAAGACTTACATTTGATCAAAATCAATACATTTTTTCCCAAAAGTATACAAAGATACAAAAGAACCTTGACTATTTTACTCCAAAATCCATGCTCATGTCCAATAACATATCCCAAAAAGAGGAGTAATTGGGGGAGTGAGTTCCAATTCTTGTTGTGTCATATGTCAGAAACATCTTCCATACTCTACATTTTGTCATAACTGAAGAGTGTCTCTGTCGTGTTTAGTTTTATTAGATTCATATATTTCATGAGTTTATCATGATTTTTACTGACTATTCCCAGAGAGCAGCACCATAAAGAATCCAGCACTAAACACTTTCTAATCTCAGATTCAAAGCCAAAAGTGAAGGTTCACAATACAAACCTTCTCATGTTCTTTAACCATTAATGTCTCAAAACTGAACATGAACACAGAAGAAGCAAGAGCCAGACTAATACTCGCTATCCAAGCACTTGGATGCATACTGAGACTCCTCCAAATGCCAGCAAGAAGGTGTAGGATGCAGAACATCACACAAACTTTCTTTTGACCACTGCATACAGAAACCAATTGTCAAATATTT
The DNA here is from genome assembly GCA_035771175.1 of Paratinospora sagittata. NCBI lineage: Eukaryota > Viridiplantae > Streptophyta > Magnoliopsida > Ranunculales > Menispermaceae > Paratinospora > Paratinospora sagittata. The sequence continues at coordinate 37,534,184 of CM069603.1, forward strand.
GATATACCGTCATAGCCAAGAAGTTGGAGAAGTCAATAAAGTTCATAAAAATATTTCGTAACGTTCAAGATCAAATTTTCAAAGTAATCACATATTAAGATGTGTTTTGGCTGTTTCTCTGACATGCACTATTAAGAGACAAGAGCATGTCTAATGAAATTCAATGACCATTTTGCAATTCTCCTGGTTTTGAATTCAAATTACACTTAGAAAAACAAATGCCCTTAAATTACACCCATCCCAATAGCCAACCTACCATGTTGTGGCTATCAAAACTTATAATTCTATAATAGACAGCAAACTAAACCATGACTTTCCTCTAAAACACCAAATTTTCTTAGATTTTTTTTTTTTTGCAGCGAACTTTCTCCAGAATGACATTCAAATGTGGGAATATTTATCAAGGTGAAATATTAAAGAACCAAGATCCAGCAACAGCAAATCGGAATTCAAAGAATAACCATTCTTTACGATACCCTCCATGGAAAACTCAAAGACATTATTAAGAGAAACGAGGTAGAGAAGAAATGAAAACATTAACCACTGCCTACTTACATCACATCGGAGAGCATTCCCAAGAAAGTACCGAATAGAAGAGCAGCAAAGGATCCAACACAGAGAGAAACTAAAATCTCCTCTTTACTACACCCATAATAAGCATCCTCACCGAACACCAATTCCAGACCTTCAATCACTACACAAATACCAAAAGAGAAAATGAAAATGCAGAAATCAAAATGGCTAAAAAATTGACTTAAACCCCAACCACCTCCAAAAACCCAAAATAAAAAATAACAGTTTCTGAAAAGGTCAAATGAGAATGACGAAGAAAGCAATCCAGATTAACAAACAAACAGAATGCTGAAAGGTTAATGACTTACCTGAAGCCAAAGAATATATTAGAATAAAATTCCTCTGGAACCGAAGAAACGAAGGCGACGAGACGGTGCCGAGATCGAAAATAGCAGAGGCTTTCGAGCTGCTCTTCGAGAAGTACAGCGGAAGGCAAATCGACAAGAAGCAGGAGAAGAAGAAGAAGAAATACAATTGGGGTTTCGGTTCCCACACCACGCTTTCGATGATGACTCCCATTTTCAGACGCTCTCAGATCTCTACGAAACCCTAGAAGACGAAGAAAAATTTTGGGCGAAGAAAACAAACATTGCCAGAACAAGCGGGAATTTTTTTCCCAGAGAAGAACACGTAAGAAGAAGAACAAGACGAAACGCACATGCAAATACGAGTCTTTTTCAGATTGAAATGCTGCTCTGGAAATTCACATTATTAATGGCTGATTATTCATTTATTTGATTAGAGAATATAAATATTTGTTTGATTCCCCCCAATTAAGAAACACGCTATGCCCCACGCAACAATTCCCTTACATCACTTCCACTTCAGCTGAGTTGTTATCATCTTGATTTGAATCAATTTTAGTGATGTACACATATCAATTTAATTTTCCAGATTTCTATTGGTGAACTAGAGTGAGTTGAATCAAGTTTTTCAAAATGACCCCTCACCAACTTTTATGAACGTTCATTAAATTCTCAGGACCATGAGCTATGTAGACACTAGTTGCCAAAAATAGGCACTCGTAAAATCTGAGAGATTTGACAAGGATTGCTTTCCACAAAATTTTCAATATAGCTATCTCTTTTCTACACAAATTGCAATAATAGCATAACAAAATCACATTTAAGCTGATATATTCTTTTTTAAAAGCTGGACACTTGCAATTATATAGTGTAAATTGTTCTACCATATTGTTGGATGTAACAAAGACTTAAAATTAAAAATCAATTGACCTTCTTGTTGGTTTTATTAGAATTCATATATTGAATACATAGAAGGTTCGTGGTGGCGTTGCACTTGTCCCCACGTCCAGTTTTTAGTGTATCATGGCACGCACAATCTCCAGATTACAGCTTGAAAAATCTTCTTCATTACTCGGAGAGTCTTTTAATATGTTTTGTAGATGAAGTAAACATCCGTTAGCTCACCAAAGCAAACAATGTGTCCCACGCACAAAACACAATAAAATAAAATACCAATGAACGCCATAACGTAGGTATATTAGTATTTCAAGCCTGCACGCAATCCCAATTTCAAAAGCAAATCCACAAGGCTAAAATAAGAAAGATAATGAACTTTCTATCAATAACCAGATAATTAAATATGAACTTTTTTTTTTTCTTTCTTTCTTTGGGTTCACTTAAAAACATCAATGCCGAGGTAGGACGTATATACTGCATATATACAGCAAATATTTACCAATAGGATAGACATATAGACAACTTAAAGACACTCCAATCCTCGAGCAAACTCCATTCGCAAGGCTGAGAGATCGGAAATTATTTTCCCCAGTTCATTGTCAGGAGAACCCAAGAAGAATATAGCCCCGTTGGATGAAGAGAAGGAAATGTAACACTTCTATCCCTGGAATTTCATGCAAAACAGACCCATAATCAGTTCTTAACTTCAAAAATAACCCCAACAAGAGAAACAACAACACAATGATAAAAAATTTAAAATAAATTGCAAGGATTCTCAACATGAGCAGCAATGGTATATAATATAAAGATTATAACAACAATTATAATACTAATAATACTTGAATAAAAAAAATAATTGTGTTAACCATCCAAGTCATGGTGTATGGCGGTAACCATGACCAACTCTTAACTCCGGAAGTCCTAGATTCAAATCTCATCCCCATATTGGCCACTAGGGGCGTTTCTCGCTAGAGCAACCAAGAGACCAAGGGATTCGTCAAGCAAAACCCATATACCCTCTATTCTCTGGGTAAAAAACACGGAGATTGAAGCTATTGCTATCTTTTTTTAGTTCCAAAATGAAAAAGGGCGGGAGAGAAAGAGAGAGAGTTTGGTTTCAAATAATTCTGTTCTATTCCAAGTAAAAACTCCCTTTGTCACTGGGAATGGTCCCCTGTTATAGCATCCAGCAAACTATATATTAGGGTATGTGTTAAACTTGTAAATATTGTCGTTGTGCCTCTATTTCATAAATATAATTATTTTCAATGGTTTCTAACACGATACTAAAGCTCTGGTCTTGTGTCAGAACCTGTCTAAAAACATCTGTTTGTTTCTCTCATTTCAAAGTCTAGTCTGCCCCCTTACTATCATTCTGGTCCACATGTCATCGTGCGTGTTAAGGAAAGTATGAATGTATGTTCTAGCCTTTAGACATTGTTTGGGTCTCTATCTAGAAACTAAAACTTTTTTTTCCTGTTCAGTGGTTTTTACACACTAACATTCTATATCTCTTCTCACAAAAAACATTCTAGAACTTATCCACGCACAAAAAATTATATAAATAAAAATAACAATAATATCCTAAAGTGTAACTTGTAAGTCTGAAGAAAATAGTTTTGTTGGATGAAAAATGAGAAATAAAAGAGTTGATGCTTCACATGGGGAGCTTTCTTCCACAGGAAACTATTTGCCAAAACAGGGGACCATACAACATAAACAAGAAATGAATATTTCATATTTTGGGGGGGTACATGGAAAATAAAAGAAGATTAAATATTTATTTAAAGGGAAAGAGAAGATTGAAGCTTGTAGACAACAGTCGGGAGTACAGATATAGACAATTATGAATGACATGAGAAGATCAAAATAATCAAGATTTTTCCATAATGAGTTATACAGGAAAAACAAACCAGTCACCAACTTCAAATTCTAGCCCCAACCCTCTGCAGTTGGCTGATCCATTCAATTCAATCTAAAAACTAAAGCAGGTATTTCATTAGTTTTAGAGCTTTTCTATCTTCTCTGCAAGCTTCAATTTCTTTCTACTGACTTTTTAAATAAAAGAAATTTCTCCCTTTATTCCATCTTCTATTTACGACACTAAAGAGTGTTAGCACATCACTTACATGCAGTTTACATGGCAAAACTTTTATTGTGTAATAGATACAATAAAGACAAGCACAATATGCTACAATTTTGCCAAAACTGATCTAAGATAGACATGGAAGGTATCATTTAAGTGGTATTTGTAAGAGCTTGAAAAGAAACAAGTTAAGGATGCATGTAACTATTTAAGGGATGTAATATGATTGATGGGTCAATGCCTATAAAAACATCCAATAACTTACCACACACATCATCAATTGCCAAATGTAATCAACCTTTTTAGCAGGTTAGTTGAACAAAGTAAAGCATAAATGGGCCCCATAATTCCCTCCTGATCAGGCCATACATATATATAAATATAAAATAAATAGCAGCAAGGCCGTCGGACAAGGTTTCATAATAGATAGACAATCTGAAGCTAGATAGCTATGATATACTAACCAACCAAGAAAATCAGTTTCTTAAAAGTCTATAAGACAAGGAAACTAACTAGTCTCGACAAAATTAGTAAGGGTAAAAAGCACTTCTTTTCAAGATCATTAAATGCAAGGTCTTACAACCTTATATGCTAGTATGTGTTAAACATATATCGAAGAGTGTCTATTAACTGAAACATGTCCAACAGTAGTATAACTCACAAAAGTGGAGTGGCCTCATTATCATGGCTTGAACCCTAAGTGTTTGATCTTTTAAACTGAATGTACTAAAAAGCCTCACATAGCAAGCATCATTCTCTATTTCCTAAGAGATGAGGAAATGTAAGATAAAAAATGCAATTGATGAGAGCAAACAAAACACATTTTAAAATTTGAAATCACCAAAGTTATGGCTAGACATTTCGTTGATTTGTAACAGTTTCTTAGTTTGTGCTCTATATAAACGGTCCACTACCATGGATATTGGACATAAAATATACTCAAGTCATGTTAGAGATGTTGTACTTGAACAAAGTTGACATTGATTAATGAATTTGCAATCTAGGGGTGTCATCGGTTCAGTTTGGGTTGGTTTTGTGTCCAAACCGAAAGTCGAGTTGGTACTAATCAACCTTTGCAAACTAATTTAAATTGAACCAAATATAAATGATTCCGTTCAGTTTGGGTTGATCGGTTTACCATTTTAAATACACATTTCAGGCAATTTCTCTACTGGAATTCTAACATGTTTCACATCACTTCTCCACAACTTCAGAATAGTCGCCCCGACTTCGACAAGAGAAATGGTGCTATCACTCAAAAATATCAAGATCAAGACAACGGAATTCATCCACAGACCAACCTACCATCCAAAAAAATTACAATCTCAACCCCAAGCACAAAAGCGATCTGCATCAAAGTATGTTGTTGAAGGAGAAGAAACCTCAGAATGAGCACTAAAGAGATGAAATGGCCCCTTATGCAAAGTCTCAAATTACCATCCAAAGAAGTCAATCTCAACTCAAGCACGATTGCAATCTGCTTCATAGTATGTTGTTGAAGGTGCAGAAACCTCAGAACAAGCACGGAGCACTAAAGAAATGAAAAATGGCACTTTATGCAAAGTCTTAAATTAACTTCAGTTGGCGACCCTATCTAACTCCCAAGAGACTGCTCACAAATGGAATAGGACTCAACACGTGTAGTCAAAAGGCTTTAAAAATATGTGCAGAATGACGAATCAAAACCAACAGGATTCAATATGAGCACTAGATCTAACCACATAATTTCAATGAGCACTTTGCTTTGAATCCCATTTCATGAAAGCTCTTGCGTTCTTTGTGATTCCAAAGATTTCTATATGAGTGAAATGAGAAACCTGAGTCAATGGATCAGAAAAAGGGATGTGGCTTAAGGGATCTATGGAGAAAGAAAGAATAGGGAGAGATATGGAGAACCTAAAAAAAGGATGATATTGAATTGACTAAATAAAAAAGAGAGATAATCTACAAGAAAATCGAGAAGGAGAGAATAGAAGGAAAAATCACGAAGGAGAGTGGACGAAGATTGGAAACTAAACTGATTGTTTGGCTTTGACATACCAAGTAATGGCATCAAAGGAGAAGAAATGCAAGAAATAAACTCAGTATATCTTATTATACCATTCAACACTTCAGAGAAACCAAATCCAAGACTATTGAAAGACACTAAATAAAGGGACAAACAGCAACTACAACTAGGAAACTGGAGTACCACCAGACTCAACCACAACAATTAAACTCCAACTAAACTTCTAATGAAATAAAAACACTAAGAAATACATACACTTAAATTTGCAATAATGACATGGGTGCAACAGTAAACATTCAGCATTATACAAAATAATGGAATAACAATAATGAACAATAAAACCAACAAGTAAAAATCCATACCTTGGCACTACATAACCAATTACAGGAATCAGAAATTGGCACACAGATTCTATTTCTACAATTTATAAATAGTCTGAGTCAAGATAGTAAAGTCCTTAAAAGAACAGAAACAGTAGTCCCAAATCATACCCTATTTACATATTGTTCACGCCCTCAGTAGCATCAACTCCTTCATAAGTAGACTTAACGTCAACTATCCTGCAAGAGAAGTGATGTAAAGAGAAAGGACCAGCAAGCAATAAAACAATTCCAACGCTATTCATTTCCATATTAATCCAGAGTGGTAAGCAAAAGTCATTTCATACATACCTATCATTTTCTGACCTTGGATGGTTACCATGAGCTGTAGTTCCAGATTCTCCTGCATCTGGAGAATCATTTCTCTTGACTTGACTACAGTCTCCCTAGAACAAAAATAACAACCGCAAAAAAGAAGGAAAAAAAATGAGTACCCAAAACATTATCACTGAATAGAATTCTTAGAAAGCAATGGCATTGATTCCAACACACAGAACTTACATCAAATTTTTCTCCTTCCCACCCAGGTACGCCATCAGAAAGTAGAGTAATATATCGCTCCATAGCCACTTCTGGACTCATGTTCCCCAATCTTTGCCAAGAATTCCTTGCACAACGTAAGCAGGACTCTCCATCACTCACATGTAGCAGCTCTGTAACCTGTTATTATGACTAGCAATCAAACTATACCCCGAAATTTTGCCATAGGTCCAACCTAGGTGTCCTCTATGTCAATCTCCCAATCCAAGTTCTACTAATATTTCTTGTCAAACCAATCTACGAAGTAAGTTGCTTAGGTAAAAACCCTACTAAAAAGACGGTCACCCTTGAAATCTCCTAAAATTTATAATTTGTCTCCCCAATTTCTAAAGAGACATGGAAGCAATGTCAAGAGAAAGGTAGACACCAACAGAAATGGGAACTTGTCAAGTCAAAAAATGAAGAAGAACGTTGAGCAAACCAGGTCATTGGATAAAGCCTAATATTGAGGGATTCATTATTGTGACAAACTAAATGGGTAATACTTGTGGTGGCAACGAAGAACCAAAAAAAGTTAAAAAGGAAGGAACCTCACTTGTTTGTCTGGTTATCAAATCAACTAGAAATTGTTCTATTAACTTTTTGATTTTCACATCTTTCAGTTGTCCTTAAGTCGTTTGTTAATCCCCTCAGCAATAAGCAGTTAAGCACACCAGGATAATGATTTTGGTTCTTAGGACACTTGAAGTTTTTTTTTTTTTTTTTTTTCTCCTGCACCCTATTTTTGGATTTCCGTCCATCCATCCACAGACTATCAATTCTTACATGCCCATAACAAAAATACTAAAAGTTAAAATAGTCCCATGGCAGATTAGAAGCAATAATTTCCCAGAATTTGTCACAAACTTCAGGATTTAAATAAATGTGATTCATGTATACCCGTGTGCGTGTGTTCTACTTTACTTTTGTCCTTGGCTCGTGCATTCACATGATTCCTATGATCCGGCACCAAACCGCCAGTTTTTTACAGAGAAAAAAGAGAATCCCCCCAATAGTTTACTAAGTTCAATAAACACTCCGCATTTGAGTAAAAAAGTTCATAGCAGGTTCGGAGAAGACAGAAAAGTAACAAACTAGAACCAAACAATAATCCGATTTGTGAACATCAAAAAGAAAAACAGAGGATAAGTTTAGTACCACTTGGCACGGGCCGAGACCATCAGAGCCATCGGCGGCGGCTCATAGCAAGGCCCTTCCGTGGCCACCTTGTACAGCCCGTGCAGCTGCATCTGCAAATCATTCCCAAGCTTTGACAACCGATCACTGTTATCAGCAGAACCAACAAACCTCGCAGCAACATCGAAACGTTTCTCCACACCACTCCTCTCAATTCCCTCCCAATCATCATCGTCCTCCAACAAGCCTTCCTTCTCGCCGGAATCTCCTCTTTCCTTATGGTCACTATTCTCGACAATCGGATCAATAATCTGTTCATCCGTAGCAATAATCTGCTCTTTCTCCTCCGATTTTCCGCCGGTTTCATGAACCTCCGCATTCTCTTGCTTTTCCTCCGACGATTTCTCTTCCGAAACGCCATCATCAAGTGACTCGCAGGATTTTACTTCCTTCACAGACACCTCCTCTTCCATTGATCGTTCTTCCACCAATTCAACACCAGAGATTTCTCTGCTTTCATCTTTCACATCCTCCTTTACTCCGATCGCCTCTTCCTTTCCCTGAACTTCTTCCTCCAAAGATCTTTCACCTTCATATCGTTCTACATCTGAACTTTCCGCAGCCGATTCTCCAAGAAATTTCTCAACTTTCACCGCTCCTCCTCCAACAAACTCAACTCTCCTCTCGCTCTCCAATCCTAAATTTCTCAACTCATCTTCAAAAATCCTCTTCTCTGTGTCAACTTCAGCATCATCAGATTCACCTGCCTGTTTCTTTACCTTCTTCGATCTTGACACATGGTACACCTCGTTGTCCCCTGGAAAAACCATGGAAACCAGCTTCGCAAAGAGTAAGGCCATAACCAAAGAAAGAACAACAACAGAAAAAAGTTCCGTTACAAACTCCATTGATCTCTCTGCTTCCAGCTTTCTCTGATGTTTTTACTCAACTCAAGGAGAAGAAGAAGTAGAACACAGAAGAAAGTGGAAGAAGACTTAATAATAACAAGGAGCGGGGAATTAGGAAGAAAGAATTTCGAAGCCCAGAGCAAAGCATATTCTACACACCAGATTTGATGCTGTGCTTCCCTGTTGGATAGACTCTAACCAACGTCCACAATGAGTCGTATCTCACTTGTCATCCGTAAAATTAGACATAGCTGATAAGCTTTGAGCATCATGATGATGAGTAGTTGTAGATGAACATCTTTGTTTTTTTCTAACTTTAATGGAAATGATTTAAATTAAATCAAGTGGGCCCAAAGTTGTTGCTGGCCAAGGTGATAAAGCAAAGATGCGCCCGAGATCCTAAAAGCGCCGCAGTAACTTTGGGCCCACCCTTCCAACACAGAACAGTGGTTAGACAGAGACTGGTGGCATTATCCGGTGCTGCCGTGCGTAACGTAAGAGTTTGTATTTTGTTGCACCTCGTAAGTTTGTCGCCTGTCAGGATTTCCAACAAGTTTTTGGCGCTTTTTCGGACGGTTTCGATCCTACGCACCTGGAATCTTGTGTCGTGGGCCCACCCTCGGACGGTTATAGATTAACTGGGGTGCACTGAGGAAGAGCTTCTGTTCGACGGTTTATCGTGTAACTCGTGTTAACGCTGACTCTCATGGCTAAAATGGTCTTTTTAAAATCTGGGAAAGCTCGCGTGTAATTAACGGGAGTGTTCTGACCGTTTGCGGGTCTCCTGCATGTGTTCAACGTGGCTTGAAGATGGGAGTGCTAGGTCGACGCATTTCCATGTCGCGGAATGCATTAAAGAGTGTCGCCATTTAGACTTGGGAAAAGATCGCGTGCACCCGTGTAGAGTTTAGTTGAAGGTCATCGAATGCCACGTCGTACTCTTATCTTGCCCTTTTTGGATGGTATTACATAAGGATGTAAGCAACCTGACCGAAGGTCGGATCAGGTCGACTTTGATTGATATGTCAAGTTGGTCGTATTAATTTTTGAGCAATTTGTTCAAACTTGACCCAACCCGACCTCTTAAAATTTATATATATATATATGTTCATTATATAAGTTAAGTTTAAGAGTAGATTGACTTATACATATAAGAGTAGAAACATGATAATTCAACATATTTTATTACTAATATAAGTTTAAATAATAGTTATTAAGCTTTAAAAAATTTAAATTATTTAATGGGGTCAACTCGATCCACCCGACCTAACCTTAGGTCAGGTGGTATCGGATCCACTCGCTATCACCCGACCTCATCAAGTCGGATAAATTAAGGGGCAAAAATCCAACCTGACCCAATTTCAGCCCTAGTATTACGTTTCTATTAAGCAACACTTTTCTTTTCTTTTCTTCTTGAGATGCTAGCTAGAGGTTTTGAACAATGGTTTTAGTAAAGATGATCTTAGAAAATATTAAAATGATGATTAAAAAAATCTTATAATTAATTATTATTTTAGTAAGAGAATGATTTATATTGAGCATAAATGTTGACGTACCCATATTCGAGATCTTTATATTATTGTGTAATATTGACTAAAATGACAACCAAAATGTTGGTGTTCAATCTTGTCAACGCCAGCATGCGTTTAATAACAGGAATGTTCCATTGTGTAAATTATTATATCTGCAGTAATAATGAACATTTTTCTAGCTAGGAAAAATATAGATATTAAAATTCTTCTAGAGACATAATTATATTGATATCTTGGTCTTCTGTCTCTGCAGATTTCTTCTCTTCAATCTCAACAATCCCTGCAATATCTGAATCTTCTTGAATTGTTTTTCTTGCAAATCCATCGATTTCCACTGCTGCAACAACAAACTCAATTCTCCATTCTGTTTCCAGCTCTTGGCTCCTCAATGCTTCAAAACACCATGCTTCTACAACTTCTTCATCATCATCTTTCTCATCTGTCAGTCCCATCTCTGGTATCAGCGCGAACCCTAATTCATCACAAGCCCTATCAGAAGCCTTGGAAATCAACTTAGATAAAAGATAGGCCAATGATAGAGAAAGAGCAATTGTTAAAAAACATTGTATAGACAAGTACTCCATGGTTTTCTTGTTATTCAACTTCATATCTTCTGATGATATATATCTTGCTATAATATAATAATATTGTGAACACAGCTAAGATAAATTATGATGAAAGAGAAAGAGTAAATAACAAGAAAAAGCAAGAATGAAGAATTTCTATACGACGAAAGCAAAGCAAAGCATATTGATCTACTCTGGTAGAAGTTATATCAAATTAATACGTCAAGTACTGTTGAATAATTAATGTAAGATCAAATAGCCAAATGACTTTGAATTATGACCTTCTGCTGATACGTCTATGCACCTTTTTGTTGGATGGGTAAAGTATTACATCAATAAAATAAGGGAGCAACACTAAATATATCACAAATATTACTTGTCAGGTTCGGTTAGACAGGACCGAACCTAATAATTTTTTTTATTTAAAACCCAGAATATACACACAAAAAAATACAAAAAACCGTAAAAAATTCAACAAAGAATGCTAAAATTCGTCCTAACTTGAATCACCGCGTCATTGTGCTTTCAAATGGTGTGAAAATCGAATATTTGATTACTTGAAGGTTTTTCTACACTTAAGAAAACTACCAAAAAAATACATAAAAAATGGTTGTAAAATCTTATAAAGAGTGTTTAGGAAAAGAAGGATATGAAGATAATAATATGAACATTATAATTAAAGAATGGTTTAGGGTTTATGAGATGAAGATGAAAGATTTAGGATTTGTAGGATGAAGATGACAAATAGTATAAGGGTTATGATGGGATAAATTTAGTAAAGATAAGATTAGATAGAAATAAAATTAATTTGAAGATAGTTTAGACAAAATTATATAAGGGTATTTTAGAAAAAAATATTTTTTTTTGAGGTGTCGTACGTACATTAAGACTTGTGATATGTTTAGTACCTCCAATAAATAAACATGCACAAGCTGCACAAGAAGATATATATAACTTATAAAATATTGCGTACGTTAAAGTAAAACTCACGGAAGAATAATAAAATATTAAATAAAACAAAAGAATTTTTAAAAATTACTAAATAACAAAGTGTATTGCATCTTATTTACCCACCAGCAGCAGGTAGGTAGGTCCATTGGAAAACGAAGCGGTTGGTTTAGGAACCAATCCTAAAGTGATGTTTTGTGAGCGAGCTAAGTCACATAAAGTATATATAAGGAGTGGTTGATGTGCACATAACTTGACAGGTCATATTACAGTCATGAAATAAAATAAAAATATATATTGCAGCAGTTATAAGAGATTGTGTAAAATTTTCAGGGAATTTTCTAAGGTAATAATTGAAATAACTATAGCTAATAGGGGTATAAGTCAACCCGACCGACTTGACTAACCCAATCTAATTGAACACAACCGGATGGATGGGGTTGGGTTGAGTTGATTTAGGTATTTGAATTAGGTTGAGTTCAAAAATTTCAATTCGAACGGTTCGGATTAGGTTATAAGTTAACACTCTTAGAATCTAACTCAATTCGAACCAAACATAATATTGACCCTTAAAACCATTATCCCCTAAAGCCTTCAAATCGCAAAACTAACGAAACTCCTAAAGTTTTAAATCCAAATTGCAATACTTTTGCTTTTTACATAAAAACCTCACAATCGTTCTTCTATATTGTTCTTCTTCTTCTTTAATCACTTTTTCTTCTCCCTTTTTTTTTTTTTTTTTTTCTTCTTTGTTTGTATTTCTTCTACTTCTTAGATTTTTTTTTTTTTCTTTTTTTTTTTTTCTTCTAAAGTTTAAGTTATCTCCTTAAATTTTTTTTTTAAGTTTTCTTAACTCAAATAGTCACCCCCGACCCTAACCCGAAAGGTTGAGTTGGATTAAGTAAAGGAGTTAGTTTGATTGAGTTGAATTTTATTTTTTTCAACTTGAACTGTTTAAGTTAGATTGAGTTTTAACTCGAACATGATCCAACCTGTAATGTTGGTACATGCGCATGTGTATATAATGCATATTATTATGTACAACTAAATAAATTGCAAGAACAGTATCATTAATGAATAATAACATTCTTCCAAAAGAATTGAAGTTCATAAAATATATTACAAGTTAGCTAGAATCACGTTCTCGGGCCATGTATTCAAATAATGCGTTATTTGATTTTTACAACTTATCTAGCGATTTAAGTATTAGATCCATATACGAAGTCTAAATGCTGAAGATATATGGGTCCACATTACGTAAATGGAGAATACAGGTTAAGAAGGATAAGACTTCCATGTGGCGAGAAAATATAAATTCATTTACCATTCATTGCACAATAAAAATAATTAAGTTTGAAATATTAAATGTCTACATCATTTCATTACTTTCAAGGTGTTGGAAAAATTAATAATTGTAAAGAAATAAATTCTACAATCTCAGGACAATTTCTCAAACTAAAAATACAACAAAATAACACCAAAGATTTTAGCGTGTAAAATCCTTCAAATATGAGGTAAAAACCACGGGACCCGTAGGCCGCTTAAAGACTTCCACTATAATATAATGAGATTACAAACTTCACTCTTAGGTGGATCTCTCACAAATATACACTAACTATGTATCTTCAATTTGTGGATAACACTTCACAAATTGGCTCATACTTTTTCTTCTCAAAGAAACTCTCTTTGAGGTTCTCTGGATCTCTCCTATTAGATCTCTAGAATTAGATCTCTCCGAATGAATTTTCAAGTTGAAAATGTGGCTCTATTTATAGAGCTCAAACAGGGGCATTATTGTAATAAAAGAAAATATATTTCAAACAAATCGGCACCTTGTTTGAAAAATTTAATAGCCGCCCACTTTGAATGCGCCATCCAAATTGACTTCTCTGTTGGCCGTCCAGCCATTCAACAAAAATAGTTGTTGAATGGCTGTCATACCAGCCGCCCACGTTGCTGGCTGCTCTTAGGTAATGAGGTGGACCAACAAATCTCCCCCTCCACCTCATGTGGAACAGGGCTCCTTCACACTTGCAATCGCTCTACAGATAGCAAGCTTTTCTCTGGTCAGGGACTTCGTCATCATATCTGCCCCGTTGTCATTAGTGTGGATCTTCTCAACTTGCAGCAGTTTATTTTCCAGCACATCACGAATCCAATGATACATCACGTCTATGTGCTTGGACCTTGAGTGGAAGGTTGAGTTCTTGCTGAGGTGAATTGCATTTTGACTGTCACAATAAAGAACATATTTTTCTTGGATCTGCTGCAATTCTTGTAGGAACTTTTTCATCCACAAGATCTCCTTACAACCTTCAGTGATTGCAATATACTCTGCTTCTGTGGTACTTAAGGCAATACATTTCTGTAATCGTGATTGCCATGAGACAGCTCCCCCTGCAAATGTTATTAAGTACCCGGATATCGACATTCTCGTATCCACATCGCCATCCATATCTGAATCTGTAAATCCTTATAATACAGGTTTATCATTACCAAAACATAAACAATGACTAGAAGTACCTCTAAGATACCTGAGTATCCATTTGACTGCTGTCCAATGTTCCTTTCCAGGATTTGATAGAAATCGGCTCACAACACCAACAGCATGAGCAATGTCTGGTCTGGTGCATACCATAGCGTACATTAGACTGCCAACTACTGGTGCATAAGGCACCTTGCTTATCTCTGATTTCTCCTCCTCGCTTGAAGGACACTGGCTCGAATTAAGCTTGCGCTTGCCAGTGGAGAACTAACAGGCTTAGCTTTGCTCATGTTGAACCGCTCTAAAACTTTCTCAATATACTTCTCTTGAGATAGCCAAAGTCTCTTGTTCTTCCTGTCACGAACAATCTTCATGCCAAGGATTTGCTTTGCGGGTCCTAAGTCTTTCATTGCAAAAGACTTGCTCAACTCTTTCTTCAACTTGTTAATCTTGTCGATATCTTGGCCTACAATTAACATATCATCAACATAAAGCAAAAGAATAATAAAATCACCATCAGAGAATTTCTTGATGAAGATGCAGTGATCAGTTGTCGTTCGGTTGTACTCTGTTTTCTCCATGAACGAGTCGAACTTTTTATACCACTGTCTTGGTGCCTGTTTCAAACCATACAGACTTTTCTTTAGCCTGCATACCAGTTTCTCTTTTCTTTTGACTTGGAAACCTTTGGGCTGTTCCATAGAATTTCCTCGTCAAGATCACCGTGTAAAAATGTGGTTTTTACATCAAGTTGTTCAACCTCCAGATTAAGACTAGCTGCCAAGCCAAGAACAACTCGGATTGAAGACATTTTTACCACCGGTGAGAAGATTTCATCGAAGTCAACGCCTTT
Source organism: Paratinospora sagittata (assembly GCA_035771175.1). NCBI lineage: Eukaryota > Viridiplantae > Streptophyta > Magnoliopsida > Ranunculales > Menispermaceae > Paratinospora > Paratinospora sagittata. The sequence goes on from CM069603.1 coordinate 37,549,381, forward strand.
CTTCTGTCCGAATCCTTTCACAACCAATCTTGCTTTGTATCGAGGTTGCGAGCTACCTTCTTCGCTTTTGATCCTGCACACCCACTTGTTCTTGAGGGCTTTCTTTCCCTGAGGTAATTTCACCAGGTCAAATGTGTGGTTCTCATGCAGAGATTTCATTTCTTCCTGCATGGCTTTCATCCACTCAGTCTTATGCTGGTCAGTGACAGTTTCGGTATAGCTTTCCGGTTCTCCCCCGTCAGTGAGCATCACATAGTCGCTAGGAGAATATCTTTGACTTGGTTGTCGCTCTCTTGTGGATCTCCTTAGTTGTGCTTCTGGTTGGACTTGTTCAGGAACTTGTTCTGGTTCTGAACTGTGAGCTAATGAAACATCATCATCAGTATCTGGTGTAGCTTCCTTGTCATATGAAATTGTTGATGGAGAGACTGGTTCCAGATTAACTGGAAGTTCTTCTGATTGTGGCTTCTCAGGTTTCTGAAAACCCTCGATCGTTTGATCTTCAAGAAACACCACGTCTCTGCTTCTGACAATCTTTTTGTTGACAGGATCCCAAAGTCTGTAGCCGAATTCTTCATGGGAATATCCCACAAAGATACGCTGCTTCGCTTTTCCATCCAGCTTGGACCTTTCGTCTTTAGGGATGTGAACAAATGCTCTGCAGCCGAATACTTTCAAGTGTTTGTAAGAAACGTCTTTCCCCGTCCAAACCTTTTCTGGTACGTCTTAGTTTAGTGGAACTGAGGGAGAAAGGTTGATTAAATCGACTGTTGTCCTCATTGCCTCCCCCCAATAGGAGTTTGACAGTTTTGCATTTGAGAGCATACATCTGACTCTTTCACAAATGGTTCTGTTCATCCTCTCTGCGACACCGTTGTGTTGAGGTGTCTTTGGTAATGATTTTTCCAGCCTGATGCCGAAACTTCTGCAGTACTCCTCGAATGATTCGCGATACTCACCGCCATTGTCTGATCGTACACACTTCAAACATCTGCCAGTTTCTCTCTCAACTTTTACATGAAATTGCTTGAAAACTTCCTGCACTTGATCTTTAGTTTTCAAAGCAAAGGCCCACACTTTTCTAGAGTGATCATCAATAAAAGTCACAAAATAATGAGCACCTCCTAGTGTCTTACAACTCATTGTACAGACATCTGTGTGTATTAAATCTAGAATATTTGCCTTTCTAGATGGTGGGGAACTATGAAATGCAACTCGATGGTGTTTACCCATAATACAATCAATACAAGTACGTAAAGATGTACCTGTCATTCCTGGCAAGAACTCCTTCTTGGAAAGAATTCTGAGACCCTTTTCACTCATGTGGCCGAGCCGCTTATGCCATAACTCGGTGGGAGCTTCTTTCCTCATGGTATTTACTTCTTCTTTACACAGCTTGGCTTCTGTGTGGTAGAATGATGCATCTTTCTTGCCTCTGGCTACTACCAAGTTTTCTTTGGTGAGCTTCCATTTTCCTTCACCAAAGTTATTATTGTAGTCATCGTCATCAAGCATTCCGGTGGAGATCAAATTGAGGCGGATATCTGGAACATGCCTCACATCTTTCAAGAGTAACCTGTATCCAAGGTTAGTTTTTAAATAAATATTACCGATGCCGATAATTTTGGATGCATCATCATTTCCCATCCTCACTCGTCCGAAATCACCTTGCGTGTAGGCTGAGAAGAAATCTCGTCGTGAGGTGACATGGTAAGACGCACCTGAGTCAACTACCCATGTAGAGTCTTGACATGCAAGGTTGACATAATCAGCATCTCGAACAATGACGACTTCTTCAGTGAGAGTTGCGGTGTCATTTGTTCGGGTTTCTGCTTCTTGATTTCTGGATCGTTCCGCCTTTAACTTTCGACATTCTCGAATGAAGTGTCCGGGCTTGCCGCAGTGATGACACTTCTTGTCATGCCACGATCTGGACTTTGAGTGTCCTCTTTGCTGACTTTTGTTACGAGGATTTCTGCTTTTACTCCTTCCTTGCCATTCTTGCTTGCCTTGTTTTTCCATGACAAGTGCTTCAGTTTCATGAGTATATCCATTGTCTTTTCGTCGAGACTCTTCGTTCAGCATTCTGTCTTTTACCATATCCATGGTAAGTTTGCCGCCAGGAGCTGAGTTACTAACTGACACAACTAGAGTGTCCCAACGTTTTGGTAGAGAGCTCAGCAACAACAACGCTTGTAGCTCGTCATCTACGATCATCATCATAGAGTTGAGTTGATCTACAATGCCTTGGAACTCACTCATGTGTTCTGATACACTGCTTCCATCTTTATACTTCAAATTGACTAATCGTCGTATCAGATTAGCTTTATTTTGTACGGTTGTCCTCGCATACATTGTCTCCAACTTTTGCCAAAGAATGTAAGCATCGTGTTCATTAGCAAAATTTTGAAAAATGCTCTTGTCGATCCATTGTCTAATTTGAGCAGCACACTTTCGGTTCAGCACAGCCCAGTCAGCGTCTGTGCTGGTTGTTTTTGGTGTCTTGTCATCTGTCGAAGTTGTAGTCACGACTTCCTCCTTCGGCATTATAATCGGCTTCCACAGATCTTTAATGTATAAAAGATCCTCCATCTTCGGCTTCCAAATTGCATAATTAAATGCAGTCAACCTGATCATATTGTCTATGTTCATATTGTCTGTGCTCTCCTCCATTTGAGTTGTCAGTCAACAGGTTTCGCGGAGCTTGCAACTTATCCGGCGATGAATTTCCGGCGATGAATAGTACTATGTGAATAGTACTCAATGAATAGTACTATATGAATAGTGCTATTGTGAATAGTGCTTCGTAAATAGTACTCGATGAATAGTACTACTATTCCAAATAGTGACTGCCGACAAAATAGTACCATATACGTGAATAGTACTGTATGTATGAACAGTACCTTCGCTGAAAAACGACCCAGACTCTGATATTACTTTGTTGAAAAAATTGATGGTTGTAAAGAAATAAATTCTACAATCCCAAGACAATTTCCCAAACAAAATAACACCAAAGATTTTAGCGTGGAAAACCCTCAAAATATGAGGTAAAAACCACGGGACCCGTAGGCCGCTTAAAGACTTCTACTATAATATAATGGGATTACAAACTTCACTCTTAGGTGAATCTCTCACAAATATACACTAACTATGTATCTTCAATTTGTGGATAACACTTCACAAATTGACTTACACTTTTTCTTCTCAAAGAAACTCTCTTTGAGGCTCTCTGGATCTCTCATATTAGATCTCTAGAATTAGATCTCTCCGAATGAATTTTCAAGTTGAAAATGTGGCTCTATTTATAGAGCTCAAACATGGGCATTATTGTAATAAAAGAAAAATATATTTCAAACAAATCGGCACCTTGTTTGAAAAATTTAATAGCCGCCCACTTTGAATGCGCCATCCAAATTGACTTCTCTGTTGGCCGTCCAGCCATTCAACAAAAATGGTTGTTGAATGGCTGTCATACCAGCCGCCCACGTTGCTGGCTGCTCTTAGGTAATGAGGTGGACCAACTGGAAAACCTTTCTTGGATGTGGAGAAGAACTTAGGTTTCTTGGTCTTGTGTTTCTAAAAAGGGTTTTTCTTCGTAATTGATAACCAACCTTTTCTTTCAACGTTTTTGTTCAGCACGCTTATTGACATAAAAAGTCTGGCAAGCCCAATCAGATGTAATAGGTTCAATTAAACCTTGGGCAAGCAATTCTGCACATTCTTTATGTTTAATTGAATTTTTTAAATCTGAAAATCTAATATTTCTTTATGTTTTTTCCGTTTTGACCCAATTTGTCCTTTAATTCGATTTCTTAAATCCGTGCAAGGGATTCGAAGCTTCCATCATCGTTGAGAATCCCGAGGATAATGATCATTCCGACGAACAAAACGACACGTAAACCCAAAAGAAAAAAGAGCTGCTCAACCAATGGAACAACAACTCCACGAGCGATCACAGATTTCCGTTTCAGAAAAGGTTCTTGCATCCGGGTGCACCAGATATTTTCCCCATGCGAAAATGGAACGTTGCGAAGCCTGGGGTCGCATTGTAACGGATAGTTTTCTTTCGAAAGAAAATCTTGCCATATAAAAAAATCAGGAAACGCAGTAATCACTCTCTGCATTTCTGCTCGAAATAATCGAAATCTTTAATTTCATTGCTTCTTAATTTCTTCTTGCAATTGATCCATCAGTTCATCCATTTATCACAGAATTCGCATTGGATTTGTCGACTTTTGTCAGATTTAATCAAGCTCCTTCGAATCGCATTTGTTTTGTTAACTTCGGTGATGGATTTGGGATGCTTGGATCTAGGTTGCATTTCTGTTCTGGAAAAGCAAGGCAACGAGGCAGTTGCGGAGAAGGACGGAGAGGCCGTAGAGTCTGTGACGACAGCAACCTCGAAGATCGGAAAGGTAATCTCTGTTTTTTTTATCAGCAGAATTCTTTATGATTTCTTTAGAAGATCGTGTCCTCGTCTTGATTTTTATTTGTAAAATCATGAGTAGAATCTCCAAGATCATGTTTTTGTTGTTCTTTGTAAAATCACTAGGTTGAGTAAGTTCTTTTAAGTGTTTAATTAGTGATAGATGTTCGTATTGATTGCTGCTGGGGTAAGTTTCTTGATGTGGTTTGGATTATATTGAGCTTAACCCCGAACTGTAAAACCCTAACTTAATATAGTTTTAAGAATGAGAAACAAAATGTTCAGGATTTTCAAGAATCGCCAACATTCGGAATCTTACAGTGTCGTATCGGATATTGATTTGTAAGCTCGTTCCTGCAAATCCGCACATCAATTTCAATTAAAAATATATGTATGTTTTTGAAGGGTTACAAAAGAATCCATTTTTATTGCACAAAATGACTAGTCGTATTACGCTCTGATGAATGCTTTTAGGGGCAGGAGGATAGGTCATATGGTTATGAGTTCAATCTTTAGCACTTGAGCTATGCACAAAGGTAGGGTAGCTTTCCACCTCTTATGATTCCTGATTTACGAAATTGAGCCTTTGACTTCGACCTTATTTATTTGGCATGGATTGGATTGGACTAGTTGGATTAGTGCATAGTATCATGAAAATTAATAATATGTGATTTTTCAATAATTTGGAGATGAATCTTTATCATGAAATGGAGGGAAAAATAGACTAGGAAATGCACCAGCTAACTGACTGTTCTTTTTGGGGTGTGAAAATCCTAATTCTGAGGATAGAGTGGGGTTACATACAATCAATTTTCAGCGAAGATCAACTGATTTTGTCACTCGGAGTGACTAATTGACTGTGTTTTTAAGGACGGGCATTTCTACTTGAGGCTGATTTTTTTCTCAAATACATCTATTACAGCAAGTTTGACCATTGCTCCTGTAGTAACATAAGGCTGAAGCCATAATATCTGTTCATGATAAAAGGTTTGACTGATTGCTGTTTGTGAAAAAATATTCTGATTGCTTGCTACTTATCCTTCTCTGTCCTCTGGGCCTCAAACCAGAGAGAGTGGTTGAGAGAGAAACACTTATCATGAATTTAAAATGAAAAGGAATAGAAAAAAGGGAGAAAGAAGCTTCTATTTTCTTTGTTGTTGAGATTGCTACCTTACTTTCTTTTACACAGAATAAAGGTGCCAAGGAAACTGTCCAATCAACATTAAATGCTGTGAACAGATCTACTTCGCAAATAAAGAAGCCTCATCGGAGAAATTCTTCCCCTCTCAATTGGTTTCCTCGAAAAAAGACGGATTCTTATTTAAAGAGAAAAATAAGACTTCTCCAGGTATTTTTATCGTCCATCCCCCCTAAATAGAACTACTACTCTTTCAGGATATATATCATTATCTAAATGCAATAGTGCAAGGAATGTGTTAAAGTGGATTGACCTCTGTTACTTCTTGCAGGAAGTAGGGGGCATGAACTCAACTCTTGATGAAACACTGGGTGATTCGAATCCTCATTACTCAAGAGTATTGAGAGAAAAAATTGCAGCCAGAGAGGCCGCACAAAAGGCAATGGAGGCTCGTAAAGCTGCATTGGTGGAAGCATCGTGGTGTCGAATTCTTCGAGCAGCCAGGTTTGTTCCTGACTCAAAGGATTGAGATTTTTGTCTTCTTCCACTTTAATTACTTTTTATTTAACTATAAAAGGGGGGTGAACCCAATGCATGAGGCTCCTGCCATTTCATCTGGTCTGGAAAGGGCTAATGTAGACAACCTTGCCTGACATTGCAGAGAGGTCAATGTACACAAAGCACCAAGGCTGTTCACTTTCCAATCAATTATAAAAAAAGTTAAAAAATAAATAAATAATTGTGTATCTATTACGTTTCAGGATCCAAAGTAAGGAAGCGGAATCATTGTTGCTAAAAGCAGAGAAAAGTGTGGCTGAAGCATTTGAAGCAGCAGCGGCAATGGGAGTGGTCATGTATGATAGACCAGACTGCCCACGAAAGCCATGTGAAATAGAAACGTCATCAGTTAACTTGGGAGGTTCTACTACTCATACTGTGACAGCATCTTTTGAAACTGCATTTGAGGTAGATAAAGAAGTCACAGCAGCAGTTAAGAATGCATTTATCCTGCTTGCAAACTGCACTTCTTCTTCTAATAAAGATGAGTTTAGAGATTTACTATGGAGAATTAGTCAGAATCCGGACATGAATGAATCTAATCAGGAGTTGTCGTCAGAGTGTTCCTCAGGATGTGAGTTAGATACCTTATCTGAACTTGAATCAGAATCTCTGAGATATGGTTCTACTTCTTGTCATTTAAATCTTAAGACACCACAGACACAGCTGAGAGAAGGGAAGTGCAAGAACGGGAGGCACCCCAATGTTAAATCTACAAAACTAGTTGATATGATGCTTGAAAGACTTAAATGCTTGCATGAAGACGAACTGTCTTCTCTTGCCACTATTGTTGCAACTTGTGGCTTGAATGCTGCTCTTCTTGAGGTAGAAAACAGTAAGCAGCATGATCATCTGGCTTCTGGTGTTGCTTACACCGTGCATCCCACAGTTAGTTCCACTGGAAACAGTTCATCCCTTAAGACAGGGAGATTGAGTCATTTTGATGTGCCAGAAATCCCAAGCCTGGACAAGTTTCTGGTGAAGCATGTATCTAGACTCGAAAAAGAAGTTCAAGAAGCCAAAAATAGGAGAAAGAATGAGGTCAAGGAAGAGTTAAAGGAGAAACCAGAAGGTTCCACAACTAAAAGATTGTGCGATCCGAATAATCATGACTCTTCCTCTGACATTGTTCCAGATTTAGGAAGTATTCTTGTAAAGCATGCTTCCAAGCTAGAGAAGGAGATTGAAGTGGCCAAGAAGATGACATTGGGTAAACCATTTGGTAAGGAGTGCAAGCAATCGGGTGAAACAAAAGACTTTGCAGATCTCCCTGGTTTAGATAAGTTTTTTGTGAAGCATGTATCTAAGCTGGAAAGAGAGGTGGAAGAAGCCAAGAAAGCAAGAAAATATAATTCTGAGGGAGTTGAGGAGAACCTAGTAAGAGAAATGAAGCAAATACCTCAGGTAAGCCAAGAAGGAACTGAAAACAAGTTAGATAAGAATAGTTACTTTAACTCATGTAATGCTGTTCCGGGCTTGGGAAGCATTCTCATAAAGCATTCTTCTAAGCTAGAGAAGGAAATTGCTGAGGAGAAGAAGAAGTTAGGAAATGCAACTGAATATTATAAATCAGTACACAAGAAAGATGTGCCAGAAGTTCCAAGCCTTGACAAGTGTCTGGTGAAGCACGCATCTAGGCTTGAAAGAGAGGTTCAAAAAGCCAAGATGACAAGAAAGAGCGGGCAATTAGAAAGTAGAAGAGCAGCTAATTCTTCTGTTATTTTTCCTGCTTCATCATCTGCGGAAGCTAGAAACTTGAATGCCATTAATAATGTCTCCTTCAGAGGTGGTAAACAAGTTGTTGGTAAAGAAAATATAGATTTGAATGGTGAAGACAATGGAGCATTAGGAGGAACACTAAAAGAAAGGTTGCAGACCGAGCAAACAGATAATGAGAATACAAACATGGATGTAGTACCACTTCCCAAAAACATGTCAAGGATTGAACGAGCGAAATTGGAAGCACTGAAAGCATTTTCAGTTCAAGATGGGAAGGAAGAATCAGATTGTGGGTTTGATAGGATCCTAATCAAGCAAGTTCACAGGTTGGAAAGGGAGAAGAAAATGCAAGCATTAGAAGGTTATGGAGGAGTTCATGTTCTCCAGAAGCATGGAAGGATGGATGGTTCAGATTGCGAGAGCTTGGATAACGTCCTGGTTAAACATCAATCAAGACTTGAAAAGGAGAAGTTGCAATCAGGAGATGATCAAATGAAGCCTTCTGATACTCGTCAAAAAGCAAGGGAGAAAGAGTTGCAAGAAGCATGGGGAGGCTTGAGCTTAGGGAATTCCATACGTCCCCATCTTTCAAGACTTGAAAGGGACAAGGCAAGTTATCTCATTCATTATCTCATTCATTTTTTTTTTTTTTTTTTTTTTTTGAATCAGTTTACTACTGTACTACATTGCCACAATGTTTCTTATATGAATTTACTTTAATTCTGTTTAGGCTGCCTGGATGAAAGCAGAGGAGGAAGAGCAAAGACAAGCAGCAGCAGCTATAAAGGAGATATAAGTGTATGAAACTTTTTACACTTGCTTGGTTGGGCTTGATGTAAATAAGCTTTCTAAAATCCTATGTTTTGTCACCCTTGGATTTTTTGAGATACATCTTTAGTGCTAGTTCCCCATTTATTGCTTGAAAATGAAATGTCCTCAAGCATATACTTGGTCTGATTTGTAAATTTCTGTTCAATTTCCTTTTGAAATACTTGAAATATGGCACCAAACCAAGCACCAAGAAAAGGAGGTAAAAATGACCTCAGTAACCTTATTATAATATTTGATTGTGAATCATATATATATTATATGAAAGGTGGGTTCATCTTGCCCAGGTTTATACGATTGCTTGGCACAAAAAGGTCTGAAGCTGTAAAGCAATTTCTTTATGTGTGGGCTCCAGTTCTTTGCCAGACATGAAAAAAACTGGCCACAAGAGAAAGAGAAGGGTCAGTTGCCGTTTGTGCTCCATATCTTTTTGGTTAATCTGTTGGTGGGTTCCAGCTATTTTGACCATGAAAGCGTGTTAGTTGGGGGGGTGGGTGGGGGGGGGGGGGGGGGGGGGGGGGGGGGGGGAGGGTGCGGCGGCGGCGGCAAAGCAATAGTAGAATTTTCGTTCCCTTTTGTGCTCTGATTGATATAGATAATGAAGACCCACCACTTGCTAACTAGATCACTCACTCAACATCTAACCAGAAACCACATTCGCTTCATGGCTGGTGGGTGTAAGCACACCACTATTACTAGTCTAGATGGTCCTGTTGTCCTAGAATGCCGGGCCCTTACGCAACTAGCAACCAACCATTACTGAATTTTTATTATTGTCATCAGTCGACTTTCTACTACTAGTTGATCCTCCAATTGGTTACCCCTCACAAAGCATTTAAAGGTTCTTGGATTAAGCTTATTAGATATGTGTTTTTTTTTTAGTTTATGGGGCAAACAAATCCAAATTGGTGTGAACATTTTGGTTGAACATACAACAGGTTTGGACTCGAAGATCTCTAGGTTTGCAATGTACTCGAGAAGGGTTAATATATCCCATATGAAAGAGAAATTTTACAAATATTGTTATTAGGCTACAATAATATTAACAACTAAAGTGTAAATGAATACTATCATGAAATATTAAAAATATTATGAATAAATACATCCAAGAAATGATAAGACATCTTCTAATAGAAAATTAAATGAGAGAATAATTTAGGTGGTTTAGTATCATGAAAATTATTAAATAGGTTTGACAAAGTGGTTTATTGACAATTATGGCAACGAGAAATATTTAAAATAATATGGATTGAAATAATTAAAATAGATATAATTACATGTTT